>CM076578.1:1760617818-1761235710 GCA_034641835.2 Pinus albicaulis
CCTCCTTAGAGCATCATCCTACACATGTATGGTTAAGGGATGCATACATACATCATACAAATAATCATGTAAACAATAATTAATACCCTTACTATATCTCCTGCTAATACAAGTGGAGTGGCTCATAAGTGAGTCTCCTCTCATCCTTAAAGAGAAAAGAGTTTTCTGTGATAACTCCTCCAAAGAGTTATGTCTCTCCTCCATCTCCATCCGATCCATGCATCTCCTCATATGTGGATATATCTCCTCCTCAAAGCCCATCCATGAATACCCCTCCATGATGGTGTGGTATGCTCTCATAGAACAAGTGGCGCTAAAAAGGAAATCCTCATAAGATGCATGTAGAAACTTCTCCTTGAGCTGGGAAGCTCTAGAAAAGAAGATCCTACCATGATAGTAGATGACCTTTTCTCTTACTGAGTAACCCTCCTTATGCACTTGGTCATCCAAAATCATACAAGTAAAAAAATCCTTGGAGTACTCCACCAATAGCTGGGAGTTCCAATCTAGATCTATCCTCCATAGTGACAGTGCTGATGATCTCTCATGAAGAGCATCTGTCATATGGTCATCCTCCTCTTTGACATCTCCCATGCCAAAGATGCAAGTTAGAAGGCTGTTATCCTTCCTCTGCTGCTTCTACCACAATGCGGAATCTGAAATGGAAGTGGGTACTGATGATGTTGAGAGAATGCTCTCTCTCTCCTTGAGTCTACCCCAGACTCCCAGCGTTGTATCAAGCTCTCCCAAGGTTCCCACTCCTCTGAAATCACTGAGTGGTACCTCAAGTGATGAAGCAACCATCCTCTGCTACTGATCTAGTGGTCTCCCCGGAAAAATGTCTCCATGAAATGAGACATCATCATCAAGAGGTGACTGCATATATGAATGAACAACTTTGTCCATGCTTCTAATGCGCAATCCAATCACCCTCTTAGGTGCATCAACCTTCAGAAATAAATAGGGATGTATAATCCTCATCTCATGATGCTGGGTCTTCTCCCTACCTTCTCCTTGTGTTTTCATGGTTCCACACCTCCTCAACAATGGCACAGGTAAAACATGAGTTGTGCCTTGATAACCACACATGAGATCCTGGGTAGTTCCTTGCAAAGATGCAAGCATCCCTCTATTTGGAGCAAGAGGTCCTCCTTCCTCTGCATGAGGCACTAGATAATCTCTATATTGAACAATGATATTGCCCTCAATCTCTGCAACATGAGTGGGAAACCTCCCAATGATTGGATCCCTCTTTGAAAATGATACCTCCATGTTTCCTTGCTCCAAGGTGTGAGAAGAAAGTCTTTCTTCTGGCATAGTATGGTGCAAGTTTTCAGCCTTCCCCATTTTTTTCTGAAATGGTACTACGTTTTCATGAAAGGGTTTTGTTTGAGTTTCAATGTTTAGCTCCACCATGTGTGTTTCATGAATCCTTCTATCAAATATTTCCACTAATGCCTTAGTGAAACTAGCATAAGATGCAATGTTTACATTTCTCAAAGAAAAGGATTCAAAGATCCACCAAGTATAAGCTTTACCTTTCAAATACAGTGCTATAAATTTGATGGCTTCATCCTCTGGCATTTGGTGCTGCTGCAAGAAGGTCTCTAACTCCTCCACCCAAGCTTTCGCTGAACATACAAGTGAACCTTCAAAGATAGATAGATGAAATCTATCTTGCTGCTCTTTTCCTTTCACCTTGTGCTTGCAAAACTCTGAAAAAATGAGATGATCCCGGTATTTTTGAGTTTGAGAATCATACTCCTTAAATAAATCACTAAGGGTTTCCCTCCCAGAAACTTCTTCTCTTCTTTCCATCTCTCTTCCAGCAATCCTGGGCATGTGACTGCGTTGTGTATGCAAGTGTGTAGCTGCTTTCCCATACTCTTCATTTGACAATCTAGAGTTTGCTTTAGATTCAAACCCTCTTGGAGATTCTTCATGCATCTCCCTCCAGATATTCTTGAACTCCTCATGAATAATATGTACATATTTAGGAATAATCCTTGTGAGCTTATCCCCTCTCTCTTCTCCAAAATATGGAGTCTTTTTCCTGCTTATTTCTTTGTCTCCTTGATAGGAAGTGCAGGGTGCTTCCTCTTATTTCTGCTTACCCTCATTGGGGAGGTTCTTCATGGATCTGAAATATGATGAGATAAATCCCATCCTCTTCAATCTTCTGATCTTCTTGGGCTTTGAATCACAGGATGAGCCAAGAAAGCAGCTCTGATACCACTGTAATATCCCAAATCTGGAACAGCTAGCAAGGCATGATTGGAAAACGCATTTTCCTGTAATGGCTGCTATAGGAATTGAAACCAATACTTGGATCCCATAGAACAATATTTCTAAGTGGGTTAAATAGATCTCCCACACTTAGATGTCCTCAGAAAGTGCCCGATGAGGGGATTGCAACAATAGTTGAACAAGGATTGAATACACAGTGTTATTTTAATGAGCCATGACACATGAAGATGCAAATAGTTGATAAATGTATAATATAGCAGCAAGAGAGTAAAATGCTTTGAGGAATCACTCACTCAAGCTAGGAAATGAAAGCCTCAATAAGACATGTACACCAAATGTGACAAAAAACTGCTACATAAATATGCCCTAGCTATGTCAGTGCTTGTCTATAGGAGACAATGCAACATATAAGATGAAAATACAATGATATGACAATGATAGCTCAAATAAATGAGGTGTAGCAATCTCTCGACCCCTGAAAACACTAATACAACAATAATGCAAAATCCTTAAAAGGATTGGCTGCAATACATGTACAAATGGAAATTATGCAGAAATGTCGGAGTTGCTGGGCAGCAGCTACAACTCAAAAATGTAATAACATGGAGATGGCTGAATAAGATGTATAATCTGAAAGATACCTCCTCCAATGGATCTCTCAATGCAAGGTTGATCCCGACACTGAAGATCTTTCCCTCCAAGAAGCTGGTGCAACCCCTCACTGCAAGTGTGCACTAAAATAACGTAGTATCGAGGCTAGACTGCACTATCTATGATGGGATATGTTGGCCTTGATGCCAAAATATGAAAATCTGCCTTGGAAACCTTCCCTACTAATATTTCCGAGGAATAGAGACTCCCTCCTCTGAAAGATGAGACAAGGAATGGTGTTGTGGAACCCCTCCACTACAACACCCAGCAACACTATGTTATACTTTAGTAGAAATAGCGCAGCGAATGAATATGTGGCTTTGGCCTTGAGCCAAGATGTGGATAAAATGAAGTGAAATCTTTCAAGCGGCCTCTCAAGAAGGAGAGGAAATCCTAAGTAGGAATCCCTTCTGCTGAGCAACACTACAACTCAGCTAAATAGCCAAAGACTTCAAATAATCTAATCAGACAAATGATCAAATGCTCCAAGATATCTCGCTATGGCTGCCCCTTCCTCCTTTTATATAAGTGGATGCCTCTTTTCCATGGAACCCACACATTACGGTTTCTTCCACAAATAATATTCCTCCCTCTCAAACTGCGTTGTCTTCTCATGCAAGCTACATCTCTTAGGTAGCGTCGTTGACTTGGTCAAACTTGACCTTGTCCTCATGCAATTGCCCCTTTTCACATTGGAAGGTGCAAAATAAAGCTTCTCTATTGATCCTTTTCACACTATGAAGGATTTTATTCCTAATGATGGGCCTTTTACCCATTTTATTCGCCTCCTAAGTGAAATCAGCAAAAATTAATATTCCAATATATCGCATGCAAATTTGTGGCATTCATCTTTGTTTGTAAGAACACATAATATATTGGGAAAAATATTTCCATCTTCTAGCAACATTTTGATCTATTATCAAGTGATTAGCACAAGATAATGTTTATATTTCACCCATCCAAGCTAACGTGAGTTGGGATGAGTTGAGTTTGGTAATTTTAATTCCTTTTCCAATTGAAGGAAGAGAAGGTTATTTTTTTTTTCCATTATCATTGACCATATATGCTAGTTTGTGCTTGATTTGACGGATATATGTACAAATAGATTCCTTGTTTTTGGCAAGGATATCTTTGGGCATTAGCATCAAGTGTGGATCAATGTAGTTGGGATTTTTTGCATCAACCTCTAAGTCTCCAACCTCTCAATAATGCTTAGAAAGAAAGTGAACATTTCATTTATGGTTGAGTTTATCCTTATTCATTGTTGGTCAAGTTCATCTAAAGGAAGAACAAGTTTAGTATTGTGAAAGATGCTTAAACACTCTTTTCCATTGATCAAGTTTAGTTGTTCCAAGGGATGGAGTTCTCCACTCAAGAGGGGCATATTCACTCTTACACTTAACTAGCTAAATTATGTAACAAAGGAAGTACAATAACCAGTCACAAGGGAGCTTGAATATGGTGTTTGTCTTGTGGGCATGTTTCTGGAAGCTAGTAATGCTATTTTTCTCATTTGCTAAAGCTCGTACCTCCTGAGAGTGACATTGTGTTGAAGGATCACCTGTTAGAAAAATTTCCTTGTTGGTTGTAGCACTATTGTGGGTTTATTTAGCCTCTTTTGGCTGCTATCAAAATCTCTATGCATGGGTTATGGAGATGTCTTAATTACATGTGTGCAGAGGGTGTCATTTAGGAGAAAAAGGGAGCCATAAATTCTGTTGAGTTTGTACAATGAGGAAGAGCTCCTCATACTTCAGAAATTAAGCTCATAATTCAAGGGGTCAACGCTGGTCCAAATATTCCTTCAGAACTAATATTTGTCACTTATTTATAAGCCTCCAAACCAAGTTCTATTTCCATTATTCACTCAATATATATGTTGATTTCAAGCTAAGAAATGGATTTTTTATGACTTGGAACTATCTTCATATTCCCTTATATCAGCAATGTATAAAACTTATGTGTTTAATATTATTTTGTGGGTTGAGAAATAAATGTATATGGCTAATTAATTTCCATTTCTCTCTTGTCAGTCCATAAATTTTGTAACATGTTGTTGTGTAATTCTAAATTAATTTCATGAGTGGAAAGGAGTCAGTTTTCTATTGTATAGTGCATATCATTGGTGTATTCCTTGCTTATTTTAATTTGAATGGTATAATGTTGTCTGGAAGTGTTTTTAGGAATTTTTCTAGCACTGTGTTGTTCATCTAAAATTAAATTGGAGAAAGGTGCACTTACAGTAGTTCTAGTCTCAAATTGTTTAACAAAATCTATTGCTAAAGAAAATCGAGAACTCAGAAAACCAAAGTGCCATTTGGAAGAAATTTGAGAGGGGATACTACAATGATAGTTTTGAAGAAAATTTGTCATACTTTGGCATTTCCAAGTGTATCCCATCTGGAAAAACCCATACCTCTACCTATGTTATGGGTGTTATCGGTTATATTGACGTTGAATATGCAATGACACCTAGGCTTAATGAGAAGTATGATGTGTACAAATATGACATTGTTCTTTTAGAGCTACTCATAGGGAGGAAAGCTAGGGATTATGACTCTAATTTTCTTCAGTTGTAAGATGATAATGACTCTAATTTTTCTTCATTTGGGATTGTATATTTGTCAATTGTGATTTCTTTTGTATTGGGATATTTCATGGACCAAGAAAATAAAGAAATCACTTTGGTTTCTTTGCGATGGGAATTTGAATGCATATTCTATCCAAAATAGACAATGATACAATAATGGAAAATGTAGACCAAAAAGTAGAAATAACCTGAACAAATATTGGGGTTGTAGGAAAGATATTCCAACTTGCACTGCTTTTCAAAAAGGGATAGTCTTCTTACCTTCCCACCATGCATGAGGTTACCAGAGTTTTTCAGTTTTTAGTATCGACTTCTAAAAAAATCTCCAGGTATCCATGTAAACCAACCATCCCATAGGAACAACTACAAGATATATTTGGATGAGTAAGTGGAAGGAAATCACAAAGATGTTATAGGAAGCACAAGTATCACTTCTTATGGGAATTTGTTTATGAGATTTGGCAAGGCTATTTCACATAAAATTGTTTGACTATTATGAAGGCTTGAAGAAGCCAAAGATATTGGAGCTCATAATAAAAAATGTATCCAATTGTTCATTCTTCCATATTGTTGTTAGTGGAAAATAAAGCTATCTGCTTACATCCAAAGCTAAAATTTTACAATTTTTTTATGGAACAGAGTACTGCTAGAAAATTATGAGCTTGGTAGTACAACAAATGACAATGCCAAGTGTTATGAGCCAATGATTTGTGGATGGTTTTTCACAGAGGCTAGTTAGAATCTCTGTAACATTTTTTTTAATCAAGTGGTTTTTTAACTGAGGTTTAGCAACCTATATATGGCATCCACTAGGATATTGTGTAGTACCCAAACATGAAGTTGAAAATTAATGCTTTAAGGTGGGAAACGTTGATGAAAGAAGATATGGATCATGTTTTGTTTTTGTAAATTGGCATTATATTCATATATTAATGGTAAAAAAAATATAAATCTATATTATAGTCAAGTAGGGAGGTGGTGGGATTCTCAACAGAGGGAAACTAGCCCTACCACCCCAGAATCTTGAGATTTTTGCTGATCATCAGAGGCACAAAAATATAGAGTGCTTAGAAAAATAGGGCTAAGTCCAAAAATAGAGTAACAGATAAACATAAAAAAACTTCTAAGAGATAGCATCACTCAGGATTTCCTCCTCAATCCACCAATAGTATGGAGAGGAAGGCATTGTTTGATGATTGTTGTCTATTACGATATTTGTCTGGGCCCTATCCTCCTTCTGAGTGCCTTGGTAAGGAGGGGTGACTGTTGGAGGCTAACTGGAAATATCAGGAGGCATGACCACTAGAGACTAAGATGTTGTGGCTCGATCCCCATCTAACTAGGAGTCAGTCTAATACCCTTCAGGAAGATCAATGTTGGTGTTGCGTCCTGAGAGGATGGGTTGCTTCCCATAGCTGTTGCGAATCTTGAAGTAAGGTTGGGGTGGGTGTCCTTAGATGGTGCATTTGTGCCAAGCCTTAATCTTGTGTTCAGCCACATCCTCATCTAGCTCCTGACTTCTCTTTCGACAAAATAAGGGGGAGGGTTCCCAAATTTCCTACGGTAAGACTTGTAGAAGCCCAGCCTCGTTCCTACCACCAATTGGGAAATAAATTTTCCTGTCATGGTACACTGGCGCTTGAAAATCGCTGCAACAACATAGGGGATGACCACCTGGTCTGGACCTTAAATCAGCTCCTTTTCTGTTTGGAATGGTGGTTCCAATTGGTTCAAATAGGTCCAGTTACCTTCTCTCAATCTCCAATGGCTTTAAAATATGGCTTTCATTCACCAATGGAAAAGATACATCAGATCATTCTTCTTGCTGATCAGGAAAGAAAGTGATCCTTAAGCTAATTTAGGGCTCAACCAATCCACTACTAAAGTTTTCCTCTTTGGGAAGAGGACTTAAGAGAATGTAGAAATTATTCTAAATGCAAACTTATTCTAAGATACAAGCAAAATGAACTATCTTAATCCTATCTCAATTAGGCAGATATAGATCTAACCCAACCAAGAGCAGGTATTTAAAATATTGGGATTGAAATATGTCTTGTTTATAATGAATATCAAGTTAATAAAATAGTTCAATTAACTGACATTATGGATAGCAAAACACATCCTATTGAGACCTTTTAACTGAGATAATAAATCAACAACACTCAGGAAGTAGTTCACAAAATGGTATTGATCATTTAATCAGTAACTTGAATTATTAAACAATAATATGTGGAAGAAGTTCACAACATATCACTATTTATTCATCCAATATTAAAAGACATATTTATGAGTAAATAGTTACTCAGAAATTAGAATTCAGCCCATAAGAGCAGAGATAAATAACAACATAAAATAGAAGCAAATTACCCATACCGACAAAAGTGCACAAATATGTAAGTAAATTGACACCATTCCTGTTATCATAAAATAAAACCAGCATTTAAAATAATAGTATTCGAAATACCAATTTATTGAATCCATTTCTCTAGCTCTGGTCTCTAATAGTTCTTTACAATGCCTAAGCTTCTTCTTTCAAAAGCAGAGCTACAATAGTGCAAACTCTGTTCATTATACATAACTCAGAAAGTAAAAGAAAAACATCAATAATCTCCAGATCTGAGATTCCACTCCTCCCACCTACAACTCTAAATACCTATTACAAAAGTGCTTTTAGGATTCCAGAATTGCAGAAGAGAGCAACCCTTATTACATTCTGCAATCTGCTATTTATAATATTTGCAAAGGAATTATTCAGAGGAAAGTTTGTTGAAGAGAAATCTGCCCAATCCAATTTTATTTGCTCGGAATTCCAATCTTTAATTGCTGGAGCATTCTTATTGATTGAGATCTTTTTTCCTTATCACTTCTATTGTTTTCCTGCAAAAATAAATCAAAATAAATTAAGATGCAACAAATAAAATCAAAATACCATTTCTGGCATTAAAACAACCCAATCAAATTTAATTTAAATAAATAATTCAAAATAAAATATAAGCTCTCTAACAGTGCCTGGGATGGTTTAATTGGCCAAGGATATTATTGACGAATGAATCTGCAATTAGAAGAGGCTTGGACAAATGAAAATGCAGAAAATAAATCAGAAAAATGATTTTGTTTTAGAAATTCGGAGCTTGATCTTCTGCATGATTCTTGACCCAATTAATGACCAAATCTATTAGTGGAACCTCCTCAGAAATGTTCTCCTTGATTTTATATTTCCAATGAGGCATCCTGGGCCTTATTTGGCCATGTAAAACTCATTCTATGAGCTTCCAAAGTTGATGAGTCAAATCTGGCATAAATCATGAAATTCTGTCACTGGGTTAAAAATCAGAATTTTAATTAAAAATCTAACCCTAAATTAGAATTCTAATTATCTAATAATTAATTCTAAATTAATTATTAACTAACTAATATATACAATTAATTCTAATTAATTTTCATCTAATTAGAAATTGATTAAGTTACAAAATTAAATTAATATACAAATGATTTTAAAAAGTTAATTTAAATATGATTAATATTATAATTCAAATTATATTAAAATTATAATAAATATTATAATTATAATACAATTATTATAATATAAAGAATATAAAAATTAATTTACAAACCATTGGAATCAATCCAAACCTAAAACCCATAAAACAAACCATTGAAATCAATCCAAACTCATTAATTCATCCACGTGAGATTATGGAGGGGTATGGTGAGTGGAGTGTGAGGTGAGGGTGACTTGAGGGTGAGTGAGGTGGAGGTGCGGGAGGCATAAGAGGTGAAAAACTTTGTATTAAAATCTTTTAACACATCGCATTTGGCCATATCGCATATCGTATTTTGGGTTGTCAAATGTTAAGGCTTTTTAAGAATTTGCGAGAAATGTTTTTTTTTAATAAGTGTTTTCGTGTTCTGGGTCTTGGGGGTTATAAAATCAGAATTTTTTATTAAAAATATAATTCTAAATTAGAATTCTAATTAACTAATAATTAATCCTAATTTAATTGTTAATTATAAACTAAACTAATTATTTAATAACTATTATTAATTAATGTTAATCTAACTAATTAACATAATTAACTATTTATAAAGTATTTAATATTAATCTAAATAATATTTAAGCTTTAATTTAATTTAATTAATTAAATTTTATATTTAAATTAATTAATATAAAATTAATTATTTAAATTAATTAATATTAAAACTAATAAAATAAAAATAAACTAACCTACCTTCACTCATACGTATGAGTGAGTTTTTGAAACTCAAAACAAAAATCAAAGCTTATAAAAAACCTTGGTTAATGCCTTAAGCTTTTTAGCCATCGCATATCGCAAGAACCTTGGATCGGGTTTTTTCAGATATGTATATTTAAAAAATTGTGATGGATCCGATATTGCGATATGCGATGTAAATTTTATTTATTTATTTATTTTTATTTATATATATATATTTTAATATTAAGTTTTAATTTTAATTAAATTAATTATATTTTATTATAATAATTAATTTAATTAATCTTAAAATTTAATGTTAAATATCAGTTTTTTTATTTATTTTGGTTTCATTTTAACGATGTTTAGTTTAGTTATGAAATTTTCTAAACTACAGCCACTCCGAAAATAAATAAAAAGAATAAAAATAGCATTTTTAACCTAGACTAGATAAATGATGGGACTTCAAAGGAGTACCATTTTCAAACCAATTGACCAAATGAGGTAAAACAAGCATCAATGGGAAGCTTATTAAAAATCGATTTTAACAATGCAATCAAAACAAGAATACAAAGAAAATGAAAAATTAACAATCGCGTAGGATAATCAAATAAATAAAAATCCTAAAAGGCGTTTAGCCAAAAATTTATAGAAAGGGTCCCCATTATTTGAAGTGAACAAGTCAAAAATGGGGGGGTTGTGTTTTACCACAACAATGGCGACACACGGGAGAAGAACCAGTTATCTCTGTTTGATATGAATAAGATTTTCCTAAAATCAAAGTAAAACTAATTAAAGAAGAGAGAATTATGCTTGAAATGCTTGACTAGGTTCATTAGTTTGAATAAAAGCAAGAATCATCTAACCGTAATTTTTCTTAAAATTTCTCATAAATTAAAATATTTCAAAACTCTATATCAGTCCTTAATTAGTTGTAGAGATAAAGCAGGGGTCACTTTACAGCTTAGCTTTTAAAATATACTCATTTGTCATAGGTAGAGCCACTGCTGCCAGCAAACATCTATAGTCTCGACAGGGCTACCTTTTAATCATCAATGATTCAGAATCCCATCTCTTTAAGAATTATTGACCTAGAGATAAATCCATTTATATTATTTTATTTTTTATTTTTATTTTTATTATAAATCTTAAAAGCCATTGTCCTGGTTTGGTAGCCAGATAGTTGACAATGCCATTCACTGGTTATAATTGGACTGAACAAGCTGGCTCGTGATGAGACCCCTTGTCTTATAATTGTTTGCAATCATAAGCCATTACCCTGGTTTGTTTGGCAGTGTTGGTAATGTCAGCCTATTTTTCCCTTATGATCATGGTAAGCAGGCTCATGATGAGACCTCTTATCTTTTAAGTTTAAATATATCTCTGGATTATACTCTAGAAAAATAAGACTCTTTGGGACAGGGAGAATCATTGACTCCTTAAGAGTTAAGAATGACAATTTCAGAGTTAAAAGGTGCTTTGCTGTAAAGTGTCTTTACTTGGTTAAAAATAACTTTTCTTGATTGATAATAGAACTTTGAAAGATCTTAATAAAATATTGAAATCTCAAAATGATTACAATTTTGATGAAAAATAAATTTCTCCAGATTTTATGATACTTTGTCAACTTCTCTAAATTGGTAATCTCTTCCTTAAGTATGTTTACCTTTATAATAAGAAAATCAAACTTTACTAAGAGATTTAAGAAAAAGTTAATAGGTGACTATTAACAATTTTTCTCGATGTATGCTGACCATTGTTAGGTAACAAGTAGGCTTTCCATATAAATCATGGAAAGGTCACCAAAATCAAAACTGAAAACCAAAGAAAAATAATCTTTATGGTAAAGTGAGAAAAGAAATCAGCAAACAAAAATGAAGAAATTGAAAAGTGAAAGGAAAATCCAAGTTTTTGAAATACAAACTCTAACAAGAATGGTTATACCATTGTCTCAACAATATGAAGAAAAAGAAAATAATTGTGTAATCAGTCCTTCTTATGTCAAGATTTAGAAAAATCATACCTTGTAGGGTTGTAAGTGTTTTTAGGCTTTTTGGATAGCAGTGATGATTATTTCATCCACAACGAAAATTTTATGTTTGATATCAATCTTCTTGTTTCAAAGCATCATCTTAATCATTTTCTAATAAAAAAATGCTTAAAGAAAAAAGCTAAAAGTTCAGAAACTTCCTGGTGTAGCTGTTTCGATAAATATTATTGCTGCTTATTGAAATAAAGCCAGGAGAATAATATAGGACTTTGAAAGTATGATCCCGCAGAGGATTGAAAGCTTCAAATGTAGAACTGCAAAACAGATTTATATATCAGAAAAACAAAACTAAAATTTAAAGTAACGAAATAGAAATTAATGAAAGTGGGTACATGAATCTTACCATTGGATAATTGCTTTTGATCTTACCTAAAAGGTATTAGTTTCTCCAAACTAGCTGACTTCTTATTTTAATTAACATTAAAAACTTGAAGAAGTCAAACTAACCAAAATCCTATAACCCAAAATCATTATTTATTTTATCTAAACTAAAGCAAGCAGTAAAATGAAAAAATGGAATGCTTAATGTTCGAGGGAAAACAAATGCATCAGAAATGAGAATGAAAATTTGCAGTAATGACTGTTTCTCAAAATATTATAAGTTTCATATAAACTCTATGATTGTATAAATTGTCCAGAATCAAGACCACATCCAAGATAATAAAATTTAAATGTGAAGATAGAGAGGTCTTGAATTTATTTTTTAATTATGGAATTATATATTTAAAACTGAAATATATGAGAAATCAAAATGATTTGAATATGCTACAAATTTGTCATTAACAACTTTCTTACCATAGTGGTTACCCAAGCTCGCTTTTTAAAATAACACATCGCCGTATCAGATAATTAACATCACATGTTCCTTCACCATGCTTCAAGTTTAATTTTCAAGACTTCACCTTTGTTGTTATGCCATATATCGATTAAATGTTAATGGCTCAAAGACATGCATTGGAAGCTATCACACTGGAGATTGCGATGGCAAATTGCCGATATGAAAACATGTAATGAGAACATGTGCAATGAAATGAAGCGATCACATCATTAAAGATATATTATATTGGAGATTGGGGAATATTGACATTGTGCTTCCCACATTGCACATCGCTCATCGTAGATTCGAAGATGTGATGTGAGCATAAATAAAAATGCGATGAAGCGATTGCGATATCAGCGATGCTAATCGATGATTGACGAATGTTTGGTACCCAATGTAATACAATATGATTCTTGCGATACCAATATGCGATGAATGACGTGGTTAACCGGTGATCGTGATCGGCAATCTTAAGCACATGATGTAACAGTTCTTGATACGCTGATATGCGATGAAGAGTGGACCCGATGATTTTATGATGAAAATTTAATAACATACCGGATCCGAGACATCGGCCTTTTAAAATTATGCTCCTGTCACTATTGCGATTGAGCGAACATGATGTTTTTTGTGACTTTGATTCGAATTTCATATCGGGTTTGAACTTATGTGGTTGTCGCAATATTGGTAAAGGCAATTCACAATAATGGAAGTATACTTCAACTGCAAACCTCCGATATGCGAAATGCGATATGACATATGAGCGAGGTAACACATCAGAGATATTTTATTAAACAATTTGTTATCAAAAATGCTAAAAGCTATTTCTGCTGAAACATTTCGCTACAAGTGGTTGTGAAGTGGATGATGTGATATCAGAATGAAATGATTGACGAAGATGAGCAGGCTAAGAATATTGCAAACATTTTCACTGAAGTATCAGCAATATGAAAATCAAGTTGAATCCTATGATATTGCTTGAAATTTCAATTGCGTTTTCTGATGGTTGAAATAAAAGTTAAAAATGTTCAAATTTTAATGAATCACAAAATAAAATTTCCCTGAACCTGTTGCAAATTTGAAATGGGTTTGCTGCTTACTTCAAATTTTTGAAAACAAATGAAAACCTGCAAATAAAACAAAACAAAAATAAAAAATAAACTAAGAAAAAGAGAAACTAATAATAGATGAGAATGAACTTATGAATGCGTACCTGGAAGGAAATTCTCTGTAGTTTTTACCTCATGAATCTTCAAATTTTTCCTTTGTTCAAAATCATCTCATCATTTATTCTAAATCAGAGTGAGTAATCAGCCTAAATAAAATTTGCTTATTCATGTTCAGGAAATACAAAATTTACCAAAAATAAATATGAAAAAAGTCTTCCCTTTTGAATTGAAACAACAATTTATTACCTCTGCTCATTCCGAATTAACTTGAGAAAAATCTGTATTGTTATAGTGATTGTTTAATAATGCTTTTAGTAAATAAATATGATGCGTATTGCATAATCAAATAATAAACTAAAGATCAGAATGGGATAAAACCACTGATTGTGGAAAAATGTCAAAACAGATTTGAATGTGTGCACACAGCAAAATGGACATCCTAAAGGTCAGCTTAGCAAATTTCAAGGAAGATAATATGAACTTCATATGATTACCACGAAAGATTAGACTGACTAATAATGATTGAATCAGAATTAAGCTTATCATATACAGTCATACATTTCATGGGATAGATGCCAAGTGCAACCTCAATTGAATTTAATCAAGACATTATTCAAAATAGGCAAAGTAGAGATATTGCTGCAATAGATTTCGGTTTTAAAAGTTCCTGATGAGAAGAGAATGTTTCACTGAAAATGTAAATGATATGAGAAGGGCCGATTGCTTCCTTTATTTTTAATTTGTAGAACTATTAAAAATAAATTAACTACATAAAACAAACTAACTAAATTAATTCTACTCCTATTTTAACCATATACATGAAGTTAACTAGGTATAGTCATATTTCCATTGTAACCATTTTCTCATTTTAATCCCGACATGTATGTACAATTCAAATGTTAGTAATAAAAATAGAAATCTTATTGAACTAAGAAAATTAAATCTGTAAGTAAAATGCACAGTTATTGTTAGCAACTTAATGAAAATCTCTTTCTCTTGAAATTTCCTTTCCAATTGAATACCAATTAGATCATAGAAATCTGGATGGATTTCTATTAAGGATTGGGAAATATTCAAAGAAAGAGATAACAGGCCAGATTGTAGATATGAGCTTTTAGATTCAAAAGCCTGGAAGAAATTGTTAGTGTTATGTGTAAATGTTAAGCTATTGACAATCTTCCATGAAGGAAAACTTTCCAAATATTTTTCAAATGAATTAATGAAAAATGGATGGAAATCTTTCAAATGAAATGGAAAATTATTAATTAAATTGGATTGCTGGAAGATTTCTAAAAATACATTCTCTTGTTGATATTGCCTTTGAGAAGATAGAAGCTTTTGATAAAACATTAGCATTGATTGAAATTGAAATTGAAATAGCTTTTGATGCTCTTGATTATAATATAAAATTTCAATTTTCCAACAGGGCAATGCATCAATTGAATGTTTGATAGTAAAGTGCTCAATATGCCAGCGTAATGTATCAAAAATATGTAAAATAAAATCTAAAAATAAATCTGATTTTATACAAAATAAGTAAGGAAACAAAAATAAAATGAAATCACTATTGTTACAACTAATGTTACAGCACAATTGGGATTGTTTTGAAATAATTTCTTTTTCACAAGGATTGGCTAGAATTATGGAATTTGAGTAATTTCGAATTCCAACTTGTGAATTAAAAAGGGAATTATGATTATGAACAGGAATGAAAGCTTGATCATGATATGAATCATAAATTGGAATATTTTCTCGAATAGTGAAATCATGAAGATGATTATCTGCTTTAGAATGAGGATTAGTTGGAATAATTTCTAAATTGAAATGTTCCTCATTCTCAGATGTTATTTGAATTTTATCATGAGAATTTTCTTGAGAAAAATAGAAATCAACATCTTCTATGTCAGAGTAATTATCATAAATGACTTCACAAGATTCTTTAGAATTCCCTTCAATCTCATCCAATATATCCAAACAAGGAGGAACAAGAATTTTATGTTCATTAATGGCAAAAGAATGATCAATTATTGTTTCTCTATTTTGATAAAAAATTATTGGTAATTTATTTAAATCATCCTCTTTAATTTCTGAAATATCATTAATACCAAGAGGGGAAAATTTACCATCATAAAAAATATCAGGATAAAGGGAAAAATGTGAATCTGAAATAATGTAATTAAAAATGTCTCGGTTTGAGAACTCTTGTGCATTATGATCATTCTAAATTTCAGATTCTAGATCATTCCTTTGCGTGTGCATGCTTTCTTGAAGAAGGCTGCTTTGTTGCTCTGATTTCAGCATTTGTTCACCATGGAAAAATTCAGAAATTTTTACAACAATTTGCATTTTATTATTTACTTTGAATGTTGTTTGCACTTGTTGATTTGCAATCTGATTTTATGAGTTTAATAGAGAGTAACTTTCTGATTCCAATGCAGTTCTTTCTCCAAAATTGTTGTTGTTGTCTTCTTGCATTTGATTAGAAATATTTTCCAAGCTTTTTGAAACCACTTCATCACAATTTATTTGGACATCCATATTGGAATTCTCATTTATGTTAGAAGGGGATGGAACAAAGCTTGAACTAATTTCATATGGATCGGGACTAGGGGGAAGAGAATAATTATGTTCAAACCAATCTAGTGATTCTTCTTTCATAGGTTCATCTTTGACATTAAATTTTAAACAATTCAAATGAAATTGAATATTAAAATCTCTAACAGATTCATTTTCTTTTCGTAGATATTCAATTTCATCATATACCTGATCATAATTATAGCTGTCAAATCTACAAATGAAAATTGTAACAAATTGATCCTAGCTGTGAATTGAGGCAACCAGAAGAGTTCTACACCAGTTTCTGGCTTTTGCCGCAAATGTGAGAGTAAAAATTCTGCATAAAATGCCTTCATCAATTCCTTGAAAATCATAATTTGAAACATTTTGAATAAATTGAAGGACATGATTAAAAGCAGAGGAATTTTTCTTACCATTGAATTTTACCTGAGACAAGAGTCTTACCACTTCGGGTGGAGTATTGGAAGATGCACGTCCATGGATACAACTCCAAATTGGAAGTTTAAGAGGAGCCATCGTGATTAAATAAAATGTTAAAATTGAAAAGACTCCAACAAACCACAAGTTTCAGGCCCTCCTTCTAGCGCCAAAATGTTGAAGCCTCGAAAATCGCTGCAACAACATGGGGGATGACCACTCGGTCCGGACCTTAAATTAGCTCCTTTTCCGTTTGGAATGGTGGTTTCGACTGGTTCAACTAGGTCCAGTTACCTTCTCTCAATCTCCAATGGCTTTAAAATATGACTTTCATTCACCAATGGAAAAGAGACATCAAATCAACCTTCTTGCTGATCAGGCAAGAAAGTGATCCTTAAGCTGATTTAGGGCTCAGCCAATCCACTACTAAAGTTTGCCTCTTTGGGAAGAGGACTTAAAAGAATGTAGAAATTAATCTAAATGCAAACTTATTCTAAGATGCAAGCAAAATGAACTATCTTAATCCTATCTCAATTAGGCAGATATAGATCTAACCCAACCAAGAGCAGGTATTTAAAATATTGGGATTGAAATATGTCTTGTTTATAATGAATATCAAGTTAATGAAATAGTTCAATTAACTAACATTATGGATAGAAAAACACATCCTATTGAGACCTTTTAACTGAAATAATCAATCAACAACACTCAGGAAATAGTTCACAAAATGGTATTGATCATTTAATCAGTAACTTGAATTATTAAACAATAATATGCAGAAGAAGTTCACAACATATCACTATTTATTCATCCAATATTAAAAGACAGATTTATGAGTAAATAGTTACTCAGAAATCAGAATTCAGCCCATAAGAGCAGAGATAAATAACAACATAAAATAGAAGCAAATTACCCATACCGACAAAAGTGCACAAATATGTAAGTAAATTGACACCATTCCTATTATCATAAAATAAAACCAAAATTTAAAATAATAGTATTCGAAATACCAATTTATTGAATCCATTTCTCCAGCTCCGGTCTCTAATAGTCCTTTACAATGCCTAAGCTTCTGCTTTCAAAATCAGAGCTACAATAGTGCAAACTCTGTTCATTATACATAACTTAGGATGTAAAAGAAAAACCTCAATAATCCCCAGATCTGAGATTCCACTCCTCCCACCTACAACTCTAAATCCCTATTACAAAAGTGCTTTTAGAATTCCAGAATTGCAGAGGAGAGCAGCCCCTATTACATTCTGCAATCTGCTATTTATAATATTTGCAAAGGAATTCTTGAGAGGAAAGTTTGTTGAAGAGAAATCTGCCCAATCCAATTTAATTTGCTCAGAATTCCAATCTTTAATTGCTGGAGCATTCTCATTGATTGAGATCTTCTCTCCTTATCTCTTCTACTGTTTTCCTGCAAAAAGAAATCAAAATAAATTAAGATGCAATGAATAAAATCAAAATACCATTTCTGACATTAAAACAAACCCAATCAAATTTAATTTAAATAAATAATTGAAAATAAAATATAAGCTCTCTATTGATGTCTGGGATGGTTTAATTGGCCAAGGATATTATTGACGAATGAACCTGCAATTAGAAGAGGCTTGGACAAATGAAAATGCAGAAAATAAATCAGAAAATTGATTTTGTTTTAGAAATTCGGAGCTTGATCTTCTGCATGATTTTTGACTCAATTAATGACCAAATCTATTAGTGGAACCTCCTCAGAAATGTTCTCCTTGATTTTATCTTTCCAATGAGCCATCCTGGGCCTCATTTGGCCAAGTAAAACTCATTCTATGAGCTTCCAAAGTTGATGAGTCAAATCTGGCATAAATCTAGAAATTCTATTACTGGGTTAAAAATCAGAATTTTAATTAAAAATCTAATCCTAAATTAGAATTCTAATTATCTAATAATTAATTCTAAATTAATTATTAACTAACTAATATATACAATTAATTCTAATTAATTTTCATCTAATTAGAAATTGATTAAGTTACAAAATTAAATTAATATACAAATGATTTGAAAAAGTTAATTTAAATATGATTAATATTATAATTCAAATTATATTAAAATTATAATAAATATTATAATTATAATATAATTATTATAATATAAAAAATATAAAAATTAATTTAGAAACAATTGGAATCAATCCAAACTTAAAACCCATAAAACAAACCATTGAAATCAATCCAAACCCATTAATTCATCCACGTGAGATTATGGAGGGATATGGTGAGTGGAGTGTGAGGTGAGGGTGACATGAGGGTGAGTGAGGTGGAGGTGCGGGAGGCATAAGGGGTGAAAAACTTTGTATTAAAATATTTTAACACATCACATTTGGCCTTATCGCATATCACATTTTGGGTTGTGAAATGTTAAGGCTTTTTAAGAATTTGCGATAAGACTTTGCGAGAAATGTTTTTTTTTTTTTTTTAATTAAGTGTTTTCGTGTTCTGGGTATTGGGGGCTATAAAATCAGAATTTTTTTATTAAAAATCTAATCCTAAATTAGAATTCTAATTAACTAATAATTAATCCTAATTTAATTGTTATTTTAAATTAAACTAATTATTTAATAACTATTATTAATTAATGTTAATCTAACTAATTAACATAATTAACTATTTATAAACTATTTAATATTAATCTAAATAATATTTAAGTTTTAATTTAATTTAATTAATTAAATTTATATTTAAATTAATTAATATAAAATTAATTATTTGAATTAATTAATATTAAAACTAATAAAAAAAAAAAAACTAACCTACCTTCCTACCTTCACTCATACATATGAGTGAGTTTTTGAAACTCAAAACAAAAATAAAAGCTTTATAAAAAGCCCTTCGTTCATGCCTTAAGCCTTTTAACTATCACATATCGCAAGAACCTTGGATCGGGTTTTTCAAATGTGCATGTTATAAAAATTGCGATGGATCCGATATTCCGATATGCGATGTAAAATTTTTATTATTTTTATTTATTTATTTTATATATATATATTTTTTAATATTAAGTTTTATATTAATTAAATTAATTATATTTTATTATAATAATTAATTTAATTAATCTTAAAATTTAATGTTAAATATCAGTTTTTTTTATTTTGGTTTTATTTTAATGATGTTTAGTTTAGTTATGAAATTTTCTAAACTACAGCCACTCCGAAAATAAAAAATAAAAAATAAAAATAACATTTTTAATCCAGACTAGATAAATGATGGGACTTCAAAGGAGTACCGTTTTCAAACCAGTTGACCAAATGAGGTAAAACAAGCATCAATGTGAAGCTTATTAAAAATAGATTTTAACAAAGCAATCAAAACAAGAATACAAGAAAATGAAAAATTAACAATCGTGTAGGATAATCAAATAAATAAAAATCCTAAAAGGCGTTTAGCCAAAAATTTATAGAAAGGGTCCCCATTATTTGAAGTGAACAAGTCAAAAATGGGGGGGTTGTGTTTTACCACAACAGTATTATTCGCGCCCCAGATCTATGTGGTCATGAGTAAGGCAGAGTGGCCTTTAAAAATGAGGCCATTAATGAATTTTTTTACCAGCTACCTTTGCTAGAGCGACCATGAAAAGACATTTTTCATGTTCCAGTACCTAGTTGTTGCCAAATCACTATGAGAATTCAAGATTTTCCGATGCTCCTCTTCCTCCCAATCGACCAATTCCCAAATGTGGTTGGGAATCCCTTCCTCAAAATACTCCTAGAGATGAAAAAGAGTTTTTTCTTCTTCGATGAATCTTCTAGAGGCACCCTAAGCTCTATGCCCCTACTGGCTGCAACGTCATGATTGTCTTGCCCTAGGCATCCTGAGAAACATAACCCAAACCAGATGGAGAAGGAGTGAGGAATTCCAGGGAGAGTTCCTATTGTAATGGAAAATGAACTTCATAAGGATGCACCAGAGGATGTAGCAGTCAATGGCATGCTCAGGAGTACGCATAGTAATGGCTGGAGTGTGCAAAGGAGACCTCCCCTAGGTGAAATTTGTGGCATTAATCACCTTGAGATTCATGAAATTTTTGGATTATGAGCCACTATTATTACCCTATCCTTGTAACCTCTTTTTTGCACTGACACATTTTCACCACGCGCCCTTCCAGGTGCTCTAGTTAAGCATGATGCTCCTCATTAATGGGGTAGCTGTCAGTATTGGGATAATCACCTACATCCGGGTGAGATGTGGATCATGTTACAAGACAATACTGAGAATAATTTTTTGTGCCTAATTCATCAGATACAAAGTCCTGATATGGTTTAGAATGAGGTTCTCTTTCCTTCCTAGTATGACAACAATATATATATTTAATTGTTAATGGTGGATATCTTTGTACAAGAATATTATTGTATGTTTCTTCACTAAATATCAATCCTTGAATGTAGCTTTTCTTGCAAGAAGTAAATATTTTTTTGTCTTTCTTGTGATGCTGCACAATGTTGTACTTCAAACTCCTCATAAAATGTCTCTACTATGTAGGCCCTTTTTTATCTCTCTTTGATGCCATTCTCTTTTTAACATCTACGAATGATCAACTTTCCTAGTATGAGGTTTTATGTGCATTGTGATTATTTTCATTAATTTCAAGTTTTTACTACCCAGAGTTCTCTCTCTCTTTTCCCAAGTAGTTAGTCAATACAAATATTTGAAGGCTTCTGAAATTGAGAAATATTTTAAAATCTATTGTAAGTAATAAGATGATGATAGGTTATGGGAGACATATGTTCTCTCTCTATCTTCTGTAATTTTAATACAGGTAATTTTTGTTACTATTTTGATTCTCATCCCTAGAAGTATGTAAATTATTTTACTTTACCCATAAAAACCTTCTAGTTATGAATTCTATATTTCTTAGTTTTTCTTTATTTTCTTGTATATTTTTCATGGTAATGCATACATGTTATGGTGATTATTTTTTTGTACTTGTGGTTAAATTATTTCTGTCATTTTATGTATTTTCCAACTTGTGGAATTTCAAATGATTCATGCATGTTTATGTTTTTCTCTTTATTTCTTATATATATTTTTTGTGTGGCAGCATCATTCGACTTTTTTTGCTTCTTATGATGCATATTTAGTAATTTATAGTCTATAAACATTGGCTACATTTGTAATGACACCAGTGGGAAAATGATCGATTAGAGATACTGATTTTAATACGAATTTGTTTGCCTTGTCTCAAGGATGGGGTGGTAAAGGCGAAGGTTTGGGGTTGTTAGCTTCTTCTATTGAAAATGGGTCTAATGTTGTTGCGTATTAGATAGGTTATGCCCTTCATGTTGAATATTATGCTTATGAATATGTTCAAAAGGGAGATTCTAAAGTGTAATTTTTAAGACACCTATGGTTGCAAGTAATTCATATACCTGATTTCAGTATTAATCATGTAAGTGATCTCTAGATTTTGAATCATATAGGAGATGAATACAAGGTTCCTATTAGCCTTAGATTTTATTTACTAACAAGATTAAATTTTGCAAGATCCTCTTCACGTCTAGATACCATGCGACAATACATTTTTATTCATCTTCTGAATTTTACAGTGCTAGTGCAAGCAAGTAATGACACCAACGATTTATCTGTTTTTTCACAAATGAACCTAAGTTTTTGAATTAAATTGTAACATTAATATGATTTGATTATGTGGTTCCTGCAGATATTCCTATTTTGGAGATATTTTCATTGGGGGCCCTCTATCAGGATAGGTCTTTTCAGTAAAAGGTTTTAAATATCATCACATCAGGAAGACATGATGGCAGCTTACCTAGTCTAATGCAGAAAGAAATAAGTTCCCTTTCTAGTGAATCATCCTATTGTTTGATATCTTTCACAGAATCATTGCTTTATATTGTAACAATTCTATTTTGTTCTTCTTCTGGCTGCACTTCTTTAAGAGATGTTGGTTTAATGGCAACTTTTCTCTCTCTTCTCAAAGATTTGGATCCAAAATACATACACATGGAAACAGTTGTTGTGCATGTTCTTGAGGTTATTATGGACTATAGTAATATTTTTGCATTCTCCTTTATGGATTTAGTAGGCTTGGATAACACCATAGCACACTTGAATCTTGAAGTGTGGTGGTTACTCTTGCAAAAAAGAATCATGACAGTCTTGTTGTGGATGAGAATTGTAGCTCATATAAGTTTGAGCATCACTTTTTCATAGTGTCACTACCCTAGGAAAGTTGTGGATGGAATGACAGCAGTTATATATGAAAACCATAAGTGAATGTGCAATACAACACTGGTGAATTATTTCTATGCTCGTGGTAAAATTAAAATTCTTTCGACTACTTTTGAAGAAACAGGTCAATCACTATGGATAGTACCATTTATGTCCCAGCAAGGGATGGAAATAGAAAATGATAAAGGCATTCAAAATGATAAGATAGAGCATGTACCTTGGTTTTTATTGGCATTACTAAGGTATTCCAGGCTTTTGGAGTACTTTCTGAATTCTTCTTTGTTGTTAATGATGCCCTCTTCATCACAATTAGTGCAACCATTTGATGGAGGATCTATCACTGTTCCAAGGGATCCAAAGGTTTTTTTCTGCACTCTACAAGCTCAAGTTCTTAATTTTGTTCTACCTATCTAGAGCAATCCAATGTTTTTTTGCTTCAATCCATCTTTGATTGCATTTTTTATTTCCATTATTACCCATGTATACACTACCATAGGCAATGTTAAAGGAAGTAGAAATGGTATTTCTAGAAGCACGACTCAATGATTTAGAGGTCATTCACCTGATGAGGTTGTCATTTCTATGATTGTTGACATGGGATTTCCAAGGTTTAGGAAAGAGGAAGCATTGAGGTGAGTTGAAAAAAATAGTGTTGAAATCAATATGGAGTTGCTCTTTAGTCATCCCGAGGAGCCAGTGCAAGAAGCTGATGAACTTTCCCAAGCTCTTTCCTTGTCACTGTGTAATTTTGAGGTTCCCAAAATAAATGCCAATGAAAAAGGAAGAGATGTTTCTTATGAAGAGAAGCCTCTAAAAAATCCTCCTGTTGAGGATATCTAAACTACATGTATGAATCTGATGCAAAGTACATATGCAGTTTCTTTTTCCATGACTAATTTGATTGTGAATTTTTGTAACTGAAACAAAGTTTAATACCTTTTGAGAGTTTTTTTCCTTCTTCTACAAGAACGAAAACTTTGTAAGGAGGAAGGATATGAAAAAGGCACTAGTCCATTATCAACTATTTCTCATATTTTGGCATTAGTTTTGAGTGAAGAGAACAATACTAGAGATATATGAGCCAAGAATGGACTTGTTGGTATATAATGGACTTACTGAAAATTGTTATGCCAAATGACCTAATAGGGGAAAATGTTTCAATTCCCAAGTGGGTGACTTCTTTATTGTTCATACTTGACCATATGCGGCAATGCAAACTTGAGCTTACTATAGATTCCCAGAAGACTGGTGCTATGGGAGGACTTCACTTGTCTCTGATTCTGAAGATACAATTTTGGATGGTATAGGTGCACATGATGTAGATAACAATAAAAAGTATTCCTTGGATGAAAACATTAAATGTAATAGTCCATTCATGAAGATTTTGGGAAATCCTTTGGGATACATGACAACAGATGAACAATAGAGTAATTATTATATATTGCAAATATTTGAAACTACACCTTCCAATGACTACAATTCACGTGGTTCTTTAGTCATGTGCAACTTACATAGTCACATTTCTTAGCATGGTAGTTTCTTGAGAGAGGTGGATTGTCTTCCCTTTTGAGCCTTCCTAGAAGTTTTTTTTTCTCGAGTTTTGATAGTGTGGCAGCTATTATTATATGTCATCTTCTTAAATATCCTCATAATATTTAGATTTCTATGGAGGTATAGATACAAAAAACTCTAATGAACATGTTTAGTCGTCACGGTGGTCATGTTTCTTGTTGATCATTCTTGACATCTATGGCTCCAATCATTTCTCGAGATCCAACAATTTTTATCTAGGATAAGAGTATGGTTTGTCAGCTACAAATATTGGTGAGTAGGACAAATATCATTGTGTCAAAGGAAGAGGATAAAGATATAGGTAAAGATAGGGAAGAAAATCTCATTTACAACGAAGTGAAGGTAAATATAACATGTTCAGTGAAGTGAATCTCATTTACAATGCTTGACTACTAAAGATCCTACAAATTTTTCAATGAATTTTAACTATATCTAACTCCATTTACATGCACGTGTGCCAAAACAAGCATGTTCAAAGGTGAAGGAAATGTCATTGGAGGGACTAGAACCCTAGTTGGGGCAATGAAACCATACTTTACTAACCTGAAAATTCACTGTTAACGTGTCATGGTTTTTGGCTAAATGTAGACAACAAGTTGTTGTTTATTCTAAAAGAGGTGGAGTATTGTTTAATCCATATTTTACACATTATGAATATATTGTGTTCAAGATATACACTAGTCTTACATTCTGCTTTATTATGGATTGAAAGGCTATGAAAATTACAATATAATGCTGGAATGTTTATTTGTGCACTTATTTTAACATATATAGTGTTCAAAACTGTTCTAGATGTGATTTATTGTGTGAATTTTTCTTGATATGTGTATTTGTGATTGTATGATATTTTATGGATATATTTGGTTGTAATTGCCTACATTTTTTTGCAAATTTTTTATAAATCTAGTCGACAGTATGCTATTGATTCTGAAATATTTGGAGTTTCGTTCAATCTAGTTTCAACATGGTGTATGCATTTTGGTTAGGTTATATGCTAGTCTTACAACCTATTTTATTATGATTTGAAGGGATGTGATAACAACTATACAATTGTCATAATTTATTGATTATTAATATGTTTTTCTTTATACTCTATCATGCCAGTAAGTTAAATACATCTTACTAGTTTAATCCTCATTCCTCTTGTAGGTGTGGTTTCCAGTGGAAAATAGTGATATCTAGAAATAATAAGATTTAGCAAGATATGGAATTGCAAGACTAGAAATAAATAATTTTCATTATTTTTTTCATTTGTTTGTTTCTAGTAAAAAAATTTAATGGGAATAAATGGGTAGTTTCTTTTCTTATATCTTGTTTCTCTCTTTTTCCTAGACTCCTTGTGGCCAAAATTTCTGCTTGACATGATTCTAGAAATGGATGGGATAGGGGAAGAACTATGAAAAATGTTGATCTCCTATTCCTTCAAAAATGACCTCTTAGCCCAGAATCAATGCATCCCTTGTAATAGTTATCTGTATGGAAAAGGCTAAGGAAAATATAGGTGAATCCAAATCTGGACCTTTGAAAGTTTATATGTACATGTATAATCAAGACAAGCCTGACAAAGATTTTATTAATGAACATGCAAAACAAAAGGGCTTATCAAAAGAAATTAGTGGAAGAATTTTTGTTATTGTTGGACTAGATCACTTTGGTCGAATACTTGCAGAGAATGATCCCCAACGACACCAAGGTATGCTTATGGGAGAATGTTGGGGAGAAAAAATGGAATGCAGACAGTGGAGTGTTTATATTCCTCATATTGTTGGTATTTCTAGGTAGTCTAACTATGGTGCTAAATCTGTAGCACTCTCTAGTGGGTATGACTATGATGAGGACCATGGTGAATGGTTTCTTTATATTGTAAGGTGTGAAACTTATTTTTCTTAAAACTACACATTTAGGAATGGTTAGTACTTTATGGTGAAAGCACTATATGCATGATTTTATGACATAGAAATGATTTTCATTATTTTTATTGAATTTTTATTAATAAAAATGCCAATGATACTAAAATTATTTCCACTTTTTGGTATAATACTTTCTCTGAGAAAAAATTAAGACTTAGCTATGTTGTCAATTGTGGTGGAAGAGATCTTAGCTAGAATAAATGAAAAGATAAGGAGCATTCCTTTGATCAAAAGTTCGATATATCTAATGAGGCATTGCGAGTTAGTTGTAAGATGGGTTATCCAGCCTGTGTTGTTAGGTAATTTTTCAATTTTCTTATGTTGAAAATATGATAAAGCATGATATCTACATGTACATTTTAGCTTATCAACTATCCTTAGGCTGCATTACGTTCATTATGTGGCTAACACAATTCTAATTTGGATGTTTGTAAGTTGGTTTCAGGTCTCATAAGGAGAACCATTCATCTTATGCACCAGAAAGTGGTGTTAGGTATGATGGCATATATAGTAATAGAATTGAAAAATGTTGGCATAAGAAATAAATCCAAGTCATGATTATTAGCTAAATGGGAACCTTTGGCTGAAAGTTTTTTTTCCAACTTGTATTCTCAGATAAATTATCCTTTTCCATAGGTTTTATATTCGAAATAATATATAGCTTAATTTCTTGCTTTGTGTCAAGTTCCATGTGGAATTTTATTTTTTTCTGGTATAAGATCTGGTATCAAGTACTTAGTTGTGGTTCTGAATCTGGTATTCATGTTGAAATATTGGGTATACAACTATGCTTTTCATAACTTCACCATATCATGTCAAAATTTTCTTGATTTGACCTTGGGGTTTTCATATTATGTCAAGCATGTTTGTTTGATTTCATGTCATATCATATTGAAATTCACCTTAGTTTGTCATTGTTCGACAATGATCGCTACAAAAGTCATATTCAAGGAAGCATTCTAGAGGAATTTGGCAATATGAAGAGCCTTATTAGCATGGAATTGTATAGCAACAACATTACGAATGAAATTCCTCAATAATTGGGGAATTTGAAGGCACTTGTATTTTTGTAAGTTTTCTTTCTATTATGTCTAAATGGTCATGATGGAAACATCCAAACTGTGATTACAATTTTTAGAGATAATGTCTCTGATAACAAACTGAGGTGATCCAGTTCTTTTTCATTGTTCATATAATATGATCAATTGCTGATGCTTGTATGATAATAACGTAATGAATAACCACCTTAACAATAACTCATTAACTAGACAAATTCCCAAGGAAATTACTAAATTTTCAAATCTTAAAGTCATTTAAGTCGATTTATTGTACATAATCTTTGTTTTTTTTTTACATGTAACAATTGAATATAAATTACTCCAACTCTTAATGGTTTATTGTTATGAATTTATTTTCACTTGCAGGGATGTCTCCAATAATAATTTTGGTGGGACTATTCCAACAACTAGACCATTTGAATGCTTTCCAATGAAAAAGTGAGGATCTTTCTCTTAGCATCTTTTCTACCATGATTTTAGAATTCATAATTTTGGCTTGTATAGGATCTGGTATCGAGTATTTAGTTGTGGTTTTGAATCTAATATTCATGTTGAAAGATTATGTATACAACTGTGATTTTCATAACTTTAGCATATTATGTCAATATTTTCTTTTTTTGACCTTGGGTTTTGCATATTATGTCAAGCATGTTGGTTTGATTGCACGTCATATCATTATTTAAATTCACCTTACTTTGTCATTGTTCGACAGTGATATCTACAAAAGTCATATTGAACGAAGCATTCTAGAGGAATTTGGCAATATGAAGAGCCTTATTAGGATGGAATCGTATAGCAACAACATTATCGATGAAATTCCATGATAATTGGGGAATTGAAGGCACTTGTATTTATGTAAATTTTCTTTCTGTTATGTCTAAATGGTCATGATGGAAACATCCAAACTGAGATTATAGTTTTTAGAGATAATGTCTCAGATAACAAACTGAGGTGCTCTAGTTCTCTTTCACCGTTCATATCATATGATTTCTTGTTCATTCTTGTATGATAATCATTGAATGAATAATTTCCTTAAAAATAATTCATTAACTGGATAAATTCCTAAGCAACTTACTAAAATTTCAAACCTTAAAGTCATGTAACTCGATTTCTTGTACATAATCTTTGTTTTCTATTTTCTTTTCTTTTCTATCTACATGTAATGGTTGAATATAAATTACTCCAAATATTAATGTTTTATTGTTATGATTTTATTTACACTTATATGGATGTCTCCAATAATAATTTTTGTGGGACTATTCCAACAACTAGACCATTTAAATTCTTTCCAATGAAAAACTATGGATCTCTCTCTTAGCATATTTTCTACCATGATTTTGGAAGAGTTTTTTACAACAGTGTTTTCACTTTAATGTTTATGGTATCCATTTGGTCATGTCTCCAAGATTGACTCTCTCTGTGGATTTGCTGGCTCTATGCTTTGCTACCATCGTATACATTTTCTTTGTTGTTATTTAAGAATCCTGGATGAAAAATACAGTGACATTGAAACATAGATTTTCATATTGAAATTGCACATTATACTATATTATAGAATCTGTACCCTAAGGAGAAGATTTTTGCTGAACTCCAACTAATATACTCATCATTTTAAAGAAACTTAACCTAGCAGGAAATTTATCTTTGAATTAGAAAAATAGAATATATTATGAAAAAAAAAATTCTAATCAAATATAGGCCCATTTCCTGATCATTAAAAAAAAAGTAGTCATGACAATAAGAAATGATTTTGGACACGATGAATTGTAGAACTCTCCAGCTCAAAAACAGGTTAGCATATTCAATTTTTCTACATCATAGAAAATTGAATGAGTAAAATTACGTTTTATTTGAATATTTATAGAATCATTTCAAATATTCTAATTTCTAAATGGAAATTTCATTTGCTAATCTTCCTCAATTAATGACAGGGAAAACAAGGGGCATACTTAATTTTTTGGTTTATGGATTTGGATCCTTTTTCCCCTGGAATAGTATATTGACAATTGAAGATTACAATATTGAATCTATATACCTCGTTAGTATCGCAATTTACAAAGTCTTGTCTTATTCTTTTTTAGTTCCTTGTTGTAATATTGTGTCAGCAATAGTTTTCTCCACCCATTAGACCTCTGCTAACTCGTTTTATTGTTGAAGTGTCACTGCTTCTTAGAGATAACTAGAGGAAATGATAAAACTACAAAAGTGGAGCATGAGACATTCTTAGTATAAATTTCTAGCTCTCCTGTGTTTATTTGTGACATTTTATTTTCTTTGTGTATACAGCTCATCTGGCCACATAGTGACCACTATTTCCAAAATGAATAAAACTTGTTCGAGTTTCTTGTTTTTATGGTGAAAAATGACATTAACAATATTATTGATGTTGAAGTATATATTTTTTAAACCCTTTATGGTCTACTTTAGTTTATATTCCAGTTTTCATCAACTTTCATGTCTTATACTTTGCATTGTATCTTTTTTTTCTAGAAAATGAACTCGGTATTGATGGTAAGAAGTAGGGATTGAAGAAAGCGGAGAAAAAATAACACTAGAGAGATGAAATGAAAATTAAAGAGAGAGAAGAGAACTCGTCTAGTGGCACCCGTACATCCAATATCTCACATAAGGCACACAAAAATAGAGATTGATGGTCAAGTCTTCAAAGTTGGTGAATTCACCTACAATGCCTTGGAAACATAATGATAATTTTTTGAAGTGATGAAACAATATTTCATTTGTAAGTGTCATTCAATAATAATGATCAGCTTATATTCACTTCTTTGACATTTTATATAAAATAATTTTTGGTATAAATTATCTATAGTTGCACTTGATATTGTTTAGTATTTTAATTAACATATGCAACTTTGTGTTTTCATATTAGATGAATATGCACATTTTATGGCATTTTTTAAATCATACAAATTAATTTATGTTGATTAATAATGAACACAAAATCAATTTAAAACTAGTAAATTAGTAGTTTATATTGATTAATGATGAACACAAATAAAATGAATATATGACTAAATTAGTCATTTATAATGATTATTAATGAAAGTTCATGAAATGAATATAAAATACTAAATTAGTCGTTTATATAATGAATATCAAACTACCAAAATAATATAAATGACTACTGAAAATCATAAATTTGTGTTTACAAATGATGACTAAATTTTGCATATATATGACTATTAGTAGCTAATTTACAATATCTTATAATACGACAAAAAATTATTCATATTTCTTTGGTTATTAATTGGTTTTAAACGATCACTAAAATTTTCATATATATGACTATTAATAGCTAATTTATGGTATATGATAACAGGACCAACATTTTGGTCATATTTCTTTGGTCATTAATTGGTTTACTATGGTGATCATATAGTAATATATTTTTTTGTATATTTGCTCATTGATTGTCACAATAATGAACAAATCAATGAGTAAATTAATGACCAAATCAATGACTAAATTAATGACCAAATCAATGACTAAATTAATGACCAAATCAGTGACTAAATTAACGACCAAATATACTAGACAACAAAATTGAGATAACCAATTAATGACTAAGCTAAAAATGACTAAAAGTTGGTCATGCTATAATATACTGTAAATTAGCTACTATTGGTCACCGAACGAAAAATAGTCGTTTATATGAAAATTTTAGTCATTTTTTTAGTACTTAATTAGCCATTCTATACTAGTGGTTAATTCTAACCTACCACTGGGGAAACTTGGCCATTAGAAGTTCCAAAAATAAGTTTTAATGGTTTGACATGTTTGAAGTCCCTTCCTAAACTTGTTATAAGATATATAAAAACTAAAAAGTTCTTGGATTATGCTGATGACATTAAGAAAACTCTATGACAACCAAAATATAATAAAAAACAAAATCTGAGAATGTGGGAGAGGAACAATTCTGTAAGGATCTTCTGCATCTAAAGGTATTGGAATGGGCTTATTTGGAGTGTTTCCTAACTCTTGTTTCATTAGAAATTACTTGAACACTGCTGACTTCTTGAGCTAACACATATTTTTTTCTACCATAAGCATGAAGAAAAAGTGTATCCAATCCACCTTCTTCAATATCTCTCAAGTCTATTTGGGTCTTGTTTTGCTAGTGCTTGGCTTGGGAGTGATTTAGTTTTCTAATACATGTTGAGAGTGCAGAAATATTTTGTCTCTCATGCTCATGTGCTTCCCATATGTGAAACAGATGCCTGCGTTTTTCTTTCCATGTTATGTTATGGGATCTTGGTTTTTTTCTTGAATGCAACATCCCCCTCCTTGTCAATTCTACTTCTAATCCTCACTATAATTGATTCTCCATAAGCTTGAGAAAAAACCATGGCTTATTGGAGGATCTAGGTATGATGATTACTCTCTTTTCTAGTGTTGTCGTCTCTCTTATTAGAGCTACATACCATTAATCCCTTATAATTCAAATTGACTATCTTCCACTTGATGACCCGCTAGAGAATCTGCATAAGGAGAATATTTGGTTAGTCCTTCCTCCTAGAGCATGGAAATGGTTATCAACCAACTTGTTTGAATATATAAAGGGAAAAAATTACAAACCTCCATTCAATATTCTTGATGGAATTTCATGGTTATGATGGAAAATACTTGATTTCTTCTGCTTTTGTCACAACCATGATGAATGCAGAACACCCACATTCATCACCATCACCACCCAATTTCCAATCACCCTAAACATTATTTTTCATTATGAATTATTATATGCTCATGCTTATCTCAAATCTCTAGCAATAACCATGTGAAGTATGTTGCTCACATGCGTACTAAACTATACTCATCTTATGTTCGCTTCTTTATCACCCTATATAGAGGTAGACCAAAAAACGTTTCCCTTAAGGTTTTTGGCCCACTTCAAGGTGAATTAAAATCACTAATAATTTTCAAAAAATGAGTGGATTAGGGTGGAAATTTTCCTCCCTACAAAAGAGAGAAAAATAAAGAGAAAAATAAAAAGAAAGACAAGAAGAAGAAGAAGAAGAAGAAGAAGAAACTCTTTGGAAAAAGTAAATTTTAACCACTTATTAACCCATTCCAATATATCAATGTTTGCATGCACATATATGTAGTCCAAAGGCCACATCCCTATGTCCCATATGACTTACAATGTTTTCGTAGCATAGAGGGTAACCTCACATTTGATAAGGGGCCTGTTATGTTGAATTATGGATTACGAATAAAACACATTCCCTAAATGTCGTGCTATGCATTTAGAAAAACAGATCAAAGAATTTGCAAACACTCTTCCTAAGAGTAAATAGACATTCAAAAATATGGAGAAACTTACTTGGGGTCCAAGCGCTTCCTATTCTCCTTATGTCACTCTTGTTGTAGCTTCCAATCCAACTTTGATCGCTAAACTAGTTCCTGCAAGTATAAACATTGAACAACAAAGAGATTTCAATATACAGATGGATATTTATCTTAATTAGTTAAATCAATGAAACTTGAAACATATACATCAACTAATAATCCATAATATGAAAGATAGAAGCTTATATAGATACAGATGTGGGAAGTGAACATCAATCTTTATTAATGGATAGAAGGGGGAGGTTATAACCAGAGATTTATTTAATGTCACCAACTCCAACATCATCCCAACCTCGTCACAATGAACATCTCTCCAGTAGCATATCACTCAAATCAAATACTCAATTGAGAATTCAACAACAGTTTTTTACCAAATTTCTTCCTTTTCAAGCACTAGGATCTCTGCACAATTTATAGATCAGCTGAAGATAGTTTCACAATCAATGAATTTCTAATAATAGGAAAGACATTTTCCCAAGCTTAGAGGTGTTAGATGGACACATGGATTCAAAGTTTGACACATATGGACTCTTCTAGAAGTCACTTGCCATGTGGAGATTTCGGAACAATGAGAATTTCACTCCCAATTGACCAACGCACTCTTGAATGTTGGGACATGCTTTGCATAGCACCCTTGAATGGAGGTAACTACATATGAAAAGTGGCTAGTCCCTTAAGAGACTACGTTGGTGAGCTCATAGGTGATATAACAAGTACTTTAAACCTTGGAAACCTTTCAATGGAACTCATGGATGATTTTTTCTTGTTCTTTGTCTTAGGGCATGTAGAAATTGAAATTATAGGAGATGATAGACCCTATTCATTGTTGTGGGGACGATGTCCAATTTAACTAGGTCATTGGGAATGGTGGCCAAATTGACCTATAACAGATTGCCCCCTAAAGCATGAAGTTAGAATAATAACAATATTTTTTGAATGAGATGCTTTACACTATGATGGTTTGGAAATAAAGTGGAGTGGCGACCTGCATCAATCTTACAATACATCACATCATGATATATCCTCTTGATCATGAATTACTGAGGGAAGGAATTCCCATGCTCAACACATAAACTATCTAATAACATGTACATAGTGTATAAAGTCATCTACATTGGAATGTTGCCCAATACAGACATGCCTATAGATATAGGCCCATGTTCATATGATGATCTGTATGTAAGTTCACCGTAAAAATGATGTGTGCAAAAATTCTGAAATCGCAGCCCGGATGGCTGAAACTAGATCCATGGTCTTCTTATCTTGTTCACTTGAACATTTGGGTACAAGTCTAGACATGTGAATATATGATTTGTAGTTGAACATGATAATACATCATATGATTACCAAATAATTATGTAAGTTGTTAACAAACGCGATGGAACCACCATTGATGTTAATGGCCCTTAAGGTACTGCAATACATTTCGTAAGGCGTGAATAGATGATTTGATGTCGAACGCCAAAAAAAATAATTTGGTCAAAATTATGGAAGTGAGGATCTTGTCGATACTGTAACAAGCTACATGGTACTAGAAGATGATTTTTGTAAGTGAACTTCCTGGATGATGATTTGACGTCGACAGGAAGTCACTTTATTGCGAAATGGGAGTTATTGATTTTGGAGACAAAATGTGGCTTGATATAGCAATGTTCAGGGATGACTGTAATGAGAATGAAGGTTTATGAATATTGCAGAAGGATGAGTATTCACTGGATGACTTCTCTTGAACATATTGGCGACACTGAGATGAGCTGGCAGCAATGACCCAAAACCAAAGTGAAGGTATGATGAACCATAGGTATGAATGAACCATAAAAAATATTACCCAACCCAAATAGTCACGGTAATGGAGTGAAGTGTCATGTTCAAGAGCGACCTACTACCGTAAAAATTTATGTTCACCTTCCCAAATTTTCCCCGATCATTTGTCGATTAGTACCTCTTTATTTTTTAACAAGCTTGAGGAGGATGACATATGCTTGATCTATAATTCAACCCTTTGGGAAAATAACGTATCTCTATTTAATAATTTAACGATTCTAGTGATGAATGAAACTCGATTCTTTCCATGATCGACAAACCCGTCAATATTTTATGTTTTAATGAGCCTAACGACAGTGACAACCCAGTCCTTTTTCATATTTAGATAGTTTGAAAAAGAGGACAGAAGAAAACTCCATAGATTATTTTTTGCAAAGTTGTTGCTCAGATATGAAAAAGTGTAAAATAATATCTGAGAGAACCTCCTAGCCATGTTCGACTAAGGAATTCCTTTTTTGTAAATAATCTATCTCAGTCCTAAAAAGGGTTAAACTTATATCGAGTAGACATCAATTATTCATTTACTTTTACAAGCTCGAAAAGACAAGTGCTCAACAATATTTTCACATTATCAGAGTCTAAAAAGAGTTAAAATAAGACTCCATGGGTTCCTTTTTCATTGTTATCGAAGCTCGAAAAGAGATAAAAGTGCGATTCAAGTCCTTTTTCATTTTTAACAAAGCTCAAAAAATGAGGATAAAAGTATGCTTTGTGGTCAAATCATTCTTGAAATAAATCTACGCGACTAATCTGCTCATCAGTTGCAAAGCTGTTCAAAACAACATCAAATGGATTAAAAATACTTGTTTCATGATAAAAATAAAATAAAGCCATAGTCGTAGCAATAAATATGATTTTCAAATAATCAAATAACTAATTAAAATATTTTTACTATTCATTTTTACCATTTGAAAGTTTCCGTTTTCATTTTGGAGCTTTGAACCTATTTTTGACCCCAAACTTTAGCCGTTGATCACGATTGATTCTGTCGATGGTTTTCATTTTCGTTTCATCTAATTTGGTTCCATAAACCCTCTCTTTATTTTAGTAGTCAATTCATTTCATTTCACTGCAAATTTTTAAGGATTGGACCCTTTAAGGTAAATTATTTTTCCAAGGAGGGGAACGTACCCTTGATCATCAAAAACTGCATTATGGAGCACCTAAATTAAATCTTAGGTGCATATGGAACGCACTTTCTGTTTTTCAAGACTACGTTGGGTGCAATTCACATTCTTGATTCTTGCATTGTACCAAAAATTTGCCTAATGTTTTGCATGAAAACGAGTCTAGTGAGTCTTATGTCATGTTTCAGGATTTCATCGGACTAGAATGATGATTACTTGGAGATAAAGAGAGAATGAAGAAAAAAATATGATTTTCCTAAATGATCCGGGTACAGTAAGAGACCTAAGAGATTGTGGGTTATTAAAGTACTTCATCTTGTTAGGGATGAGGCAAAAAATAGAACTCTTGGAGTTCCTAGTTTGAGCACGGGATCTAACTATTGAGGCATTTCACATTAGGAACAAAGTGGTTCCTATTATAGTGGAGGATGTATATTTTCTTACAGGCTTGTCAAGGAGAGGCTTGCCCATTTCTCTCTGAGGGTCTTCTCTCGGAGGAGAGACACTGTAAGCTATGTTTTGCAATATTTTTATCTAGGGGCAAAGCCAACCAAGGATGTGAAAATAAACATCCGTGAAATTCGTGATTTTCCTTTGAGAACCATTCTTTTCACAATCGCAAAGCTTGTTGACATTGTTACACTACATGTAGCGAATAGATCATATATGTAGTATGTGCTAGAGTGCATGGAGCCAACAGTCTTCAACTGGTCTGAAGCTATAATTTCTCAGTTAAAATAAAAACTGAACAAGGAAAAGAGAGGAAGGGAGAAAAACTTCATTTATGGTTCGATCCTCATTTCATTTGCCTTAGAGAAAATTCCACTTATGCAGCCTCAGCATGTGACACTAGGTGTGTCTAACCCTAGAGATCTGAGGATGCAGAGATGGGTAGAACTAATGGTTAGGCATGTAGGAAAATCACGCATTGTGTTCTGGACTGCATTCCTCACCTGGTTCAGGCAATAGGTTATCGCCATAGATTAGTATGCATACACAGGTGTCAATTTCTGAGGAGATCCAGACTTAGCTTTACCAGAAGGCATTCAGTGGGGTGCAATAGGTAAGAATGATTTGACCATGTTTTTTTATTTTTTTAAGTTTTATACAATGTTTTTGTATTTTTATGTTTTCCCAAGACTAAAATAAAGTTTTAATGTAATGCAGATGTTGGTCGAGTTCAAATGGTGGAGGAACCAAAGCATGGGGAAGATCAACCAATAGAGAGGGCTGTCGGGAGAGCAGTCCTTCAGGATTTATACATGGCTGAGACTCTTTCTAAATTTCGGCAACACATAGAGGGGTTGACCTTCGGGATTATGAATTACTAGATCAAAGAGTTACCCATGCGACTGCAGCGCAACACATAGGGCTTCCTAACCACTGGATGTGGTTACTGTGTAAGATATCTAGATCTATAGCATGTTACCATGAGCATCACTAGTTTACTTTTGACATGTTACATACATTTTGAGGTCATATGACCAATGTGTCTTGGGCACAATTTTTTGTAAAAACCTATAACTATATGTCTATTTGATTTCAGTGTTTTCCTATGTTTATTACACAATCCTATTCAATTATGTGGATGTATCTTTACATATGTTGCAAATTTCTGTCAATAACATGATTAGCTAAAGAATTAGTCAATGTGTTCAAATTTCTAGAACTGTGTTGATATTGAATAAAATCAAAGTGTCTTTACAAAATTTGAACTCTTAGGAACAAACGATGTAGTGTTGGATTTCTAATAGTATAAACACTAGTAATTTGTAATACCACAAGTTGGGAGTCTAACCTTCTGATGATGCGGTTAATACCAAATTAAATGGAATCAGAGAGAAGTTTGATCAACGTGCTATACTCAGCGATATTCTTTGTCGATCTACCAATAAAAATCGCTTGAAAACTCACTAACTCATCTTTTGGAGAGAAAATGGCCCACGCTACAGAGGATAGATTCTGCATACTAAAACTAGCACCATCAGCATATCCAACAAATGGTTCAAAATATTCAGACATCTGCGATGAAATGTAAAGAAGATTACTAACACCAAGAAAACTATAAAAAACAAACTAATACAGTGAATGCAAATCTACAACATATATATACAATATAATATAAAAAATTACTATGCTCATGATTAAGCATCGTAACATTTCAGATACAACCCATTTCGGGGCTGTGCCAATGGAATTCCATCGTAATCTACCAACTCGTAGGCACCCTTATCAAGAGTTCTTTTGACAATATAGGGGTCGTGCCATAATGGCTCAAATTTCCTTGTACCTATTACATTAGCTTCTTGATAATAAAAAAGGACCAAGTCGCCCTCTGAGAAAATTTGAGGTTGGACATTTTTTTTGTATTGTGCCTTTATACGTCTCCTATGCGCTTCGTTGGCCAATTGGGCTTCACGACGCATTTCATCAAGATGGATGAGGTTAAAAAGACACACTTCTTCATCTGAGGTGTCAGGTAACAAGTCAATTGCGAGTTTTAATGACGATATTTCACATTGGATTGGCAAGATAGCTTCTAGACCATACACCAATTGAAAGGGAGTAAATCCAGTTGCATTTCTCACTGAGGTTTGGTACACCTACAAGGCTAAGTACAAGATCAAATGCCAGTTTCTTTTACAAACTCCTACCATTTGTTGAAGCATATGTTTAAGAATCTTGTTGAGAGCTTCAACTTTCCCATTTGACTGTGGATATTAAGGAGGAGAATTATCATGTGAAAATCCTAACTTTGTAGTTAATTTAGTCATCATGTCGTTGCAAAAATGCTTCCCATGATCTACGACTATAGCCTGTGGGACCCCAAACCGTGCAATGACATGATTAAAGAAAAATAATGCAGTTGTTTGTCCTGTGTTGTTGAATGTAGGCATCTCTTCGGCCCATTTGGTAAAGTATTCTACTGCAACAATAATATAACCATGCCCCCCAAATGAACGATGGTTACAGGTCATTAAGTCAATGCCCCACTTCAAAAATGGTCTTATAGAGACAACAAGATGCATTGGTGCTGGCGGTTTTCGGATTTAATGATCAAATATCTGGCACGCATGACAAAATCTGACCGTGAGGATGCAGTAGCGAAATATGGTAGGCCAAAAGTAACTAGCGCAGAGTATCTTCTGTGTGGTAGCATATCCAGATAAGTGTCCAATGCAAGCCCCAGCATGACAATCATATAAAACCCTTTTGGCCTCCTCATGAGTGAGGCACCTTCTTAAAATTGTATCGACACCACAACGATAAAGTGTATCGCCGACGATTAGATAATTTTTGGTTTGGTATCGAATATGTCGCTATTTAGAGTGAGAGGTATCAGGCCATAAAGTCTGGGTCTAGAGATAAATGATAAAATACCCATACCAAGGATCATATGATCCAATCAAAAACAATGAATTTTCATGAATAGATGGTTCTGACGTAGTATCAGTACTATTAGAGGGAAGGTCACAGAGAAGCTCAGCCAAAACTAAAGACTTCTTTAACTTGGATTTGATGAAATCCAAATCAAATTCCTACAAATTGAAAATCCATTTTGAATACTTGCCCCCCCAGAAATTTACATGATAAGATATAAGTCATGGGGTTGCAATATTAAATGACAATGGTCTTCCAGAACAGGATATAGTGGCGAAATCTTTGGATAGCTTGAACAGCTGCCAAGGAAATATTTTCTACGTACGAATACTTCACTTCCATATCATTGAGATTATGACTCAAATAATAGATCAGATGTTCTGTCCCATTTTCTACTTGGACCAATAACATAGCAATGGTCGTATCAGCTGCGACGATATATAAGAAATAATCACTCTAATAATTGGGGGGATACATTAATGACACTCGGACAAGATTATTCTTGACAGAATCAAAAGAAGCTTGTGCAACTTGGTCCTAATGGAAGGAATCCCCTTTTTCAAGAGCCGAGTAAATCCTTTAGCCATTTTGGCGTAGTTAGGTATGAACCTCCTTAGGAAGTTAGCCTTTCCTTAAATTTTATGTATCTAAAGTAAATTTGATGGCATAGGAAAGTAAAGAATGGCTTGAACCATCAATGGGTCGATTCAAATTCCTTCTTTTGAGATGATGAATCCAAGCAAACGACCAGAACCAATACAAAACACACATTTTTGTAGTGTCGGCCACATAAAAATATGGCTCTAAAATGTGTCAAGTGATCAGTCTGATTTCATGAATGCATGGGTAAATTGTCTAGATAGGGTTGAACAATGTGCTTGATGTCATTGAAAGAATAATCCATTTCTCTCTGAAAAGTGTTCATGGTGTTATTTAAACCAAACGGTAGTTTCCGATAAGCGAATGTGCCCTAGGGATAGATGAATGTTATCTTATATTGATCCTCTAAGAGAATATTGATTTTATTGTAGCCAAAAAGTCCATCCATGAATGAAAGGATTTCTCATACAGCACAATCGTCAATAATCTGGTCGATAAAGGGAGTAGGATAGTTGTCTTTTGGACAAGAAAGATTGACATCTCGATAATCGACACACACTCTGATGGTTCCTTGTTTTTTCATAACAGGAACAATATTTGAAACCCACTTAGTTAGTGAAACATGGTAAATGAAACAAACACGCAAAAAAATTTCAACTTCTGCTTTAATGGCAGCGGCCTTCTTTAGATGAATGGGACGAAGGCATTAACAAACTGGTTTGACATCATGGTACATATTAATAATGTGATCAATGATACTAGTATCTATGCTTGGCATTTCTTCATAATATTAAGCAAATACATCACGGAATTCACGAAAGAGAGAGAGATATGTTTCGAGTTCTGATGGAGAATAAGATACGTTGACATGAATGTTTTCTACAACACCGGGTTTGGCTGAAATATCGATAGAAACAATTTCTTTAATATTTGACAACTTTTTCTCGGAATCGGTTGCATTAATAGGAAAAGAATTCGAAAAGAAATTTTTGATCAATGGGTCATATAGTTTACTAAGATTATTTTCTTCATGATCAGGAAGATGGGAACGATGATGATAATCTTCCCATGGTTCTCCTTCTGACATCATGGTTTCCAAAATATTCTCATCTGTCAAGAAATTTGAGGAAAAAAGATCAGATGGAGTACCAAAAGGTAAGGAACAATCAACCAAAACAACTGGCGATGATGATTTCGGATTCGTCGCCCAAGCTAGATAGATTTATTGTTATGCTAGCTCAATAGGGCTGGGCAGTAGAAACTCAACAATGTAAAAATTTCATAATCACCCATACTCTTCCTTAAGACATATGGAGTGGAAGAGATCATGTAGCAGGTCTCTATACTTGCAATTTTTGCTGACGTCGTTGGCAGTGGTAATGCAAAGGTTCCCATGAGAACAAATGAAACACTTCTAGTTACCTCGGAGCTGGAGGCAAAGAAGGATATTTGATTGATGACTGTGATAAAAACTTTATATGGAAAGGAGATCATTTTAAAATATGTAGAAACTATTGCAATAATAGCATATACCCATGGCCTTCCGAGTAAAATATTGTAGTCAAGGGGTCCGTCAAAAAATTGAACATCAAAATTCACTTTTTTGCTCCTTATTTCAACATGGAGGTTATTGATAATACCACAATGCTTATATGTGCGTCCATCAAAATCCTTCAACATCATTGATGATTGAGATAGGCGTGGCAAGCCAAGTGAATTTCAATAGTTTAGAGACATAATACACATAGATTCTCCCTCATCAATAATAGTACGATGAACAAGGTGATTGAGAACCTTTACTTGGATGGAGAATGCCAATTCTACTGGTAATTGCAGCACATAGTCCATATCATTAAAGACGACAAGATTAGAATCAGTCAGATCAATTCCACCAATTGTCGACAACAAAGCCTCTTTCTGGGAGGGACAATTTTGTAACACCTCAAGTGTTGACATAGCTAAAGGGGATTGAGCCAAACCTTCAACTATATTAAAATTTTGAGCAGCTCTTGCTCGAGGATTATATGTTGATTTATGAACGAATCCCTTCAGTGGCTTTATTGTCAATTTGCGAATAGAAGGTGACAGTACTGATTTCGTAGAAGGATTCGTGGTCGAGGTAGTAGATTTATCAGTGACTTGAATACCGTAATATTTATTACGCGTTGACACCAAAATATCTGTTGAAGGTTTTGTGACAGATAGCATAAGCACTTGGGAAATAGAAGTTGGATCCGTAGTAACCAAATGCGTGTCTAGATTCAGAAATGGATCTATCAACACAACAGACACATGTGAAGTCTTAACCATTTTTGAGACTTCAGCGTGGTGAGGACAATCCCGAACAAAGTGTTCCTCATTACAGATTATGCATGGATAACAAGGTTTCCTATTTCCAGATGATTGATCAGATGATCTTTCCTGCGGGTTAGAAGTTTTGTTTTTCTTTGATTTCCCATTTTTCTTACTTCTGGGTTTCTTGTCACTTTTGCTTTTGTCAAATGACACGGCATTAATTTCATAAAAAGGTGTAGGATTAGATGCAGTTGTATGATGTGTGCTTGCAGTACTGATCATACCATCTCTGGCATGAGAGTCTTTTGATGGAGGAGGAACAGTAAAATTAGAACTCGGCGCATTAGGAATTTTCTCGTAGAGCGTGCCAGACTGAGTATAAATCAAGTCTAAATATTGGGCAAGAGAAATAACCTACTCTTCAGTGATGATGCCACCCTTACCCACATCCTCAGTTATAGATGGTAACATGGACTTAATGAACCACTCAGCAAGGAGCTGATTAGGAAAAAATGTCTTAACCATTCTAAGACAACGACGTTAGTCATGAATCTGATCAGAAATATGAGTAGCATTAGTCTATTTAAAATTAGCCAAGAATTTCGTTCTAGTTTCATATCGTATGAGTAACTGGAAGTGAGTCAAAATTACAGTAGCTAGTGCAGTGAAATTATCGAAAGAAGCTCTAGGTAACTCAATATACCATTTTGTAGCCAAACCAGTCAACGTACGATGGAAAAGACGTAGTCGAATAGAGTGATCATTTAGGGAGTTTGATGAACACCACAAATGATAAGTCATTACATGATTCGATTGGTCTTCTCCAAGGCTTCCATTGAATTTAGGAATATCTGAGGGTAATTTATGACGTATCACCAGCCACCAAGGAGCATAGTTGATTGGATCACTGGTGAGCCGATTTAAATCTGGTAACTCTAAAGTTGTAACAAAGGGAAACTGTCGATTAAGGTCAAGTTAAGCATAGCCAGGGTATGGTGGAATTGCTTGGAAAACTGCCCTTTGAGCACCAACATAAGGAATCTGTTGCTAGTAACCCAGATAGGGATTGTTTTGATAAGCAAACGCTTGAGGATTCTGTTGACCAAAATTTGGGTACGATACTTGTTGAAATGAAGGTTGAGGTATTTGCATCTGAGGCTACCAAGGGGTATTTCCACCAATGTTATAACCCAAATTAGAATAACTTGGATTCGGTTGAGGATAGGTATAATCAGGTTATGGCTGTGGCATCCCATAATATGGTAGTCCAGCTTGAGAATAAATGATTTCAGGTACAGGTTTTTGTAAATTGGTCGAAGGAGTTGGAGTTTGAGGGCACAACACTTGACAGTATTGAGTTGAAGGACCCACTTGAAACAGTTTTTGTACAACATTTTAAGTCTACAACAGGGGTAAAGATGTACTAAAAAGTGGAAAATATTTGGGTGCAACAGGTTAAACCGGTTGATACGAGTGTACAACCATTTCTGCTTGGATAGGCAGAGTGGGCTGCCATTAACAAACATTCATTTCGACATTAGATTGAAAAACAAATTACAGAGTACTGTCAAAGTGGGTGACCATAGGTTGCCCCCTAGTATGAGGAGTATAATAAGACGAAAAATATTGTTCTCCAAATGCAGGGAGTCCAGTTGAAATGGTACTGGTTGGAATAGACCGCGATGGACAGGCTTGATATTTCCCCGATGATGGATATAACAGATCAAGTTGTTCAGTACTCACTATAGGTTTACCAGTTAGAATACCAGACGATGACATTGGTGAAGTCCATGAGATTGAAGATGCATGAGAGAAAATTCCAGATAAATATTTGTAACTTGATGGGACCATAGGGCCATGATGTAAATATGACTCTCGTGAAGTTGTGAACATTGACGGGGTAGCGATAACAGGTGCTGACGCGGAATAGATGGTCCAACTAAAGATATTGGTTTCGGCATGGTTACTTGACCAAATGTATACCCTTTTGAACCGATAGGAACATGAATAGGTACAGGATCAACAAAAGCAGAGGCAAGTGAGTGAGGAAAAGACTCGTACAGGTAAATATCCTCCCCAAAACGGGTTGGAGTTAAAGGTGTTTCGTCTTGTGGTATTTCTTCAATCGAAATTAAACCAGGTGGAAGGATTTCACCGTCAGGACCAAATTATATTTCAGGAGGTTCACTACATGATATAGGAGACTCGATGGCTGTAATAGATTTTGGGGCGATCGATACAAGAACAACTTTCGGTCGTTCGACTTTGGGATGTAGATGTTCTAGCAAAAAAGATACATGATCTGGATCAATTTCCAGTTGAACAACGTTGGGTTCAGGAGGTATGGTCTCATTTATTTGATGGATTGTGCCCCAAGTAAATGTGAGGACTCCATATGGACAACATTAAATGAACCAGGACTTGTAGAAACATTTTTTGTCGACTCTGGTATATGGGAAGATGATGCTTCACCAGAGGTACTGATGGTACTGGTTTCAGTAGAGCGATGTCGCCTTCACCTACCAGAAGTGACTTTTGATGGTAAAGGTGGCTTCAATGCTAGTCTACGGGAACGACGGGGAAAGGGATTTTCTTCTTCCATGATGACTAATTTATTTTATGACCAAAAAAAAATAAACAAAATAAAAGGGTAATGCTAGGAAAAAGGTTTACCAAGAAACTGGGAACTTCAAAATACCTCCTGGCGAACCAAGAAGTATGGGCAAGAAATCTCCCCGAATGTTGTATTCGGTGTATCACAATTTACAAGGCAGCCAACTCAATTCACTATGGATGAATAGCAACCTAAAGTTGTCCTCCCAAATATACCTGAAGGTACGTGGAGGCCCAAGTTCGTATTAGCGTTTTCTGATGCGAAACCGCAAAGTGAGAGCACAATTTATACTTTTCGTACTATAACACTGCCTGGTATACACGAAGGTACGTGGACGAGCTATGCTATACTTACGTACGTGGAGTGAGGTATCACACTTAGAATGTATCATAGACAATTAACGATAGTTGTTATGTTTTACAACGCTGGAACACGTCTCTAGCCTAGACCTTCTAAATGTTATCATTATTGTTTCAATGCTTTTTTAGGTAAATTGATGTAAATTTTAAGTTGATCTTGTTTATAAATTTTCCTTTCAAGGTTTACCGTGATGATGTGATGGAAATTCTTAAAATGAAAACTAAAATGATAAGAAAACTTTTCAATTTTAGCTTTTTCAATGAAAATTTTAGCTACTAAAGGGAAAGAGAAATCAGTCTCGAGAGCAAACAACAAAGAGCACAAACTAATATGCAGCTTTCCTAATTTGTTGCTATGCAAAACACACAATCCACTACATGCAAATGCAATTTTTTCTTTTCAGTCCCTTATGTTACACTCCGTCTTGTCAGCCTGCTGCATTCAAATTCACCAAGGTTCATCTCTTGTCATTTGCAGTCACTGATGTTACTCTGGTCCAGAAAAGAGTCATTTTAATTTTTTGAATTGAAGAATTGTTTAAAGTGCATTTATAGATTTTGTCAAAGAGTTTTCAAGAATGTCATCACTAAGACAGAGATGATTTTCAAAAATCGCTTTGAAGAAAGAAATCATTAAATGTAAGTTTTTGAAGACAGATTTACCAATACCAAATTTACAGTCTTAATTTTGTTTCATCACAGCTTCCAATCCCTAGCAGAGCACACATTATGTACTGAAAATCAGAAAAATGCATGAGAAACATTGTAATAACAGTCAAATAAATGCAATCATTATAAATTGTTTATTTGCTATGACGAAAAGCAACTGACACAACAGATATTTCATATAAAACATAAAACATGTTTACTCCAGGCAACGCTGGGACAGGAAGCTAAATCATCTGAGGCCAACTGCAGCCACAGGTACATGACAGGTTTGGAGGCATGCGACCCACTTCAAGATGCATCACTGTGAAGAAACCACCAATCAGGCGCTGGCATCATGCAGAATCTAATGAAGCACCATTTGATACATACAACTCCATCAGAGGGTGGTTGCACCCACTATCAATGAAAGTCCAGACATCTGGCTAAGTCTGGTTTTGAGAACAAATGCCCAACTCGCTACTACAGTTCATGGCAGAGATGGGTAAAACGGTTTGAAGGATAATGAAATATTTCTTCCTGGGCTTTAGTCACATGCCTTCATGCTGTCTCTCAGCTGAGGAATGTTAGTTTCTATCAAGTGGGCTTCTAAATCTCGGTGCAAGAGGTCCAAAATGGTGGTTGTTATCCTAGACAAAGATTCAAACTTCTGTGAGTTGCGGTTATGACAGAGGATTCTGAATTCTGAAGAAGGGCAATATATTTTAATGTCTTTTTTGTGATTACATACATCTCCATGATAATATGAGTTTATGTGACACATCTCTCATGATTATGCCAATAACTCGTGGATAATGATGTAAATGTGACAAATCTCTCCATAATGCTGAGTTCTAATGATAGATCTCTCACACAATGTCCGTGTGGCTGTGTCTTCGTGTTGTGCGTAACTTACCGTGGCGAACATACTTCGGGATATACGAGATTGCTAAAAATATTGCTACTGTGGATTGTAAGCTATATAGGGCATTCTATCTCAATAGACATGGCATCTAAGGATAGAAAGATGGCCTATAAATTAGTCACAGGAAAGCGTTGAAGTCCAAGAGAAAAGATACTGGACTTTGTGAAAAATACCATGGGCGAGCGAAAAAGGCATCCAGACATTTACTATGACGACCTCCTCAGTATTGCCATGGATGACGGAAAGCTTTCTACTAAACAAATACTATATCCTCTTTGTTGGCCATGAAACATAGTGCAGTGGGCAGTTATCCGAGCACCATCGGCGGAATTCTGAAACAGTATTACCAGAATATTGTCAATTGATATGATAACAATTTGCAGCAACATCCTGGCTCCACAGAAATCGTGCGCTTCAACTAGCGACCGGCCTCATTACCTCGTACAGGATTTTGCTCAATGATTTCCGCCAGCGATTGATCCTTTGAAGATTTTGTGGGATTACGGGCGATGTGGCTCTTAGAAGGCGGATTGTGAGCTATTGCTGATGCTACCATATTGCATGTGGTTGGACGTGTTGGAGTTCGATGGGTGGCATATTATAACTCTGGCTATTGGGTCGTTCCTGCAAATAAATCTAAATTAAACGCTGAGTGCAACCATGCAAACCTCTCTCAGTACAGTTGTCACCATGAGCTGAATCGGCAGAATTTTAGTTTGAAGGTTGTTTTATTAAAATGGAAAATGTAACGTGGCAAGCTGAAAATAAGTCAAGACTATCTATCACAGCCAAAGAATGGGATTCGATTTAAGACTTCAGTCCTGATCCTATGGAGATCTGCGCTCCAGTTTTGTCTCTTAATTAGCCAATTATCAGAAGATTTAGAGGAACGTTGTTCTATGTTTAAAATAGATGAAACGCCCTTTCCTAATGTTTGTAATTGCAGTTGAAACATCGCCCTTATTTTTGGGTCGATCTGTTTTCTCCTAGCTGAGTTTTATTTAATGTATTAAAAATCACTTGTAAAAGGGAAAGAGAGTTCTGAGAGGTGCGTGGAGAAAAGCAGAGCTTCCATTGTACAGTTTTGACAGAGATTTTAATAAAAAATGCAGCTCTGACCCCTGAGATTCCTATGGTATGAAATTTAACATTTGTCTCATCCTTTGTTTCATATGTAGCCTGTTGTGTTTCCGTTTCATTTCATTTCTAAATGAATACTTTTAAGTGAGAAAGGCAGAATTCAATTTATTTGCTCTGTCTTGAGGAAGTGTTCATATTTAATGTTTTCTTCTGTTTGACAAGGATTCATCTTCTATGCCCTTGTCAACCTCGCAGTGATCTTTCACTCTATATAATTTCAAATTTGATGTTAAATTTCTTGCTTATCTTGCCTCAGGAGATAATCTGTGTTTTTTATTATATTTCCCTGTTCAAGCTGTTCTTAATCCCATGCTTCCCAGAAAACCCCATCATTTATTAAAAAACCTCTTGCATATCCATTTACTAGCCTAAAATCAATGTCAGTGTTTCATTTAGGTCATCTCAGATCCTATTGGACATCTTTCACTGAGTTTGACCCGGAGAGAGCCCTCTCCTATCCTCGTAGGGCTAGCTACGAGGCTAAGCTTGGTTTGATGTTGCCTCGAGTTTTTCCTCTTTCAGCCTGTGGCAGATTCGAGCGCTAACATAGTGGCGACCATACTGGGGAAATCCTTCCCCGGTAAAAGATAACAAAGTTGCAGATCTGATGCTGATGGTGGACAGCAGTCAGACACATATGAAGGCTGAAACATTCACCCGACGACTCCAGCTCGATCCAGAGATTCCAGTGCTCGCTGATCTACTCATGCAATGGTAGGGTATGTGGCAAACCCTGCACTTTGTGAAGCTGTAGAAGATGTTAGAAATTCGTTAGCGGATTTCGAAATTAATGAAGATTTTTTCAGTGTCTTGCTTCAATGTTTGAAATCTCCGAAGTTTCCTCTTGAAGCTAAAACTACTGTCTGTGAGTTAGTTGTTGAAAGAGTTGAGAAGGAGATTCAATATTTAAATGATCAGATCTAGTCATATGATTTCCGAGATCCTAGAATGTTCTTGGAAACTCTTCCTCCTTCAAAACAAGAAATAATAGAATTGCCTACAGATGTTTGCATTGACAGTGTGCAGCTGGAAGTATGTATTGCGGAGTTGGGGCAGCAAACTGAGTCTGGTTTTTTTGATCCTATTGCAGCATACATGGAAATGTTTTTCAGTTTGACTGATAGATCAAGCTGTCTTATACATAGCCAGATTCATTATGTGCATGTAGGGCTGCCAGCAATTGCATCTGTGATCTGGTTGGAACACTCTCAAACAGCATTCTTCTCAGATTTACTTGAATGGTTGATCTGGCATTTCAGTATTACCTGATCTATTGTTTTTGCAGCAAAGTAGGGTAGATTTTGTAAATAAATAAGCAGCTAAAGGGCAACATTTCGTTCTAGTTTCATCGCAGTTTTAGTTTGAAGTTTGCCAAGTCAATTTTTCAAATCATTTCAGTCAGTTTTCAGTTAATAAGTTAATCATGATTCCATAGCCCAATGGATGGAGGCACTGTCTTCTCTCCCAAAGCTCTGCGGTTCTTGGCACCTCCAAGAAGTGGCAGCTGCCATCCCCATTGGAGCCAATGTTAGACTCCGTCTTGTCAGCCTGCTGCAGTCAAATTCACCAAGGTTCATCTCTTGTCATTTGCAGTCACTGATGTTACTCTGGTCCAGAAAAGAGTCATTTTAATTCTTGAGCTCAGGGTTTTGTTTGCAGACTAGAGGAAGGTTTAGTAAGTTTTCAGGGATGTCATCATCAATAATGTGATATTGATTCTTCTTCAAAACTCTGTTTTGAAGAAGAAATCATTAAATTTGTTTTTTCAGAAGATGTGATTCGTCGAAATGTTTCAAATTCTACAGCTCCTCAATCTTGTTTCAGTTTCAGCGGCTTCCATCCCTGCAAAAGACAACAAGCATTTTCAGCTCAAAATCCAGAAAAGCCAAAGGAGAAACATTGTATTAAATAGCCAAATGTAAAAATGCAGAAACATTATAAAATTGGGTTATCTAACACATTTTAAAAGCAATCTAATTTGCATGAGATATTTCCTTCATATATAAACATGGCAAACATAAGTCAATTGCAAGAAATTCGCCAAGGTAAAGTCGAAATCGTGTCTGGAGGCCAAAATCGTGCTTTGCAGAAGTGTTGACAGGGTTTTGGAGGGCACGAGACCCACTTGGGCGCATGCGACCCACTTGGCGGATGCGACCCACCTGTGCGCTACATCAAGTGTAAATTTGAATGGGTGCGACCCACTTAAGGCATGCGACCCACTTGAGTGGTTGCGACCCACTTAACAACAGAAACCCAGAATATCATGTTTTGCGCTCAGTTTTGTATCAAATGCCTCCAACTGCTTACAGGTTCGATGTGTATGTGGGGTGGGGTACCGTTTTGGAAGTGATGGCATCGTTTTTTGTTTCCGGTTTTTGTCTAGTTATTGCCTTCATGCTTTCACCTCAAGCAGAGGAATGTTAGTTTCTATCATGGGCTTCTAAATCTGGTGCAAGAGGTCCAAAATGGTGGTTGTTATCCTAGACAAAGATTCAAACTTCTGTGAGTTGCGGTTATGACAGAGGATTCTGAATTCTGAAGAAGGGCAATATATTCTAATGTTTTTTTTTGTGATTACATACATCTCCATGATAATACGAGTTTATGTGACACATCTCTCATGATTATGCCAATAACTGTGATAATGATGCAAGTTTCGGTGACAAATCTCTCCATAATAAAGTGAGTTCTAATGATAGATCTCTCTGGGCTAATACGAGTTCCTATGGCTAAATCTTCTTGTGTCGTCCGAACTTACTGTGGCGAACATACTTCTGGGATATACGAGATTACCATAGTAATATTGCTACTGTGGATTTTAAGCTATATAGGGCATTCTATCTCAATAGACATGGCATCTAAGGATAGAAAGATGGCCTATAAATTAGTCACAGGAAAGCGTTGAAGTCCAAGAGCAAAGATACTAAACTTTGTGAAAAAGACCATGGGCGAGCGAAAAAGGCATCCAGACATTTACTATGACGACCTCCTCAGTATTGCCATGGATGACGGAAAGCTTTCTACTAAACAAATACTATATCCTCTTTGTTGGCCATGAAACATAGTGCAGTGGGCAGTTATCCGAGCACCATCGGCGGAATTCTGAAACAGTATTACCAGAATATGGTCAATTGATATGATAACAATTTGCAGCAACATCCCGGCTCCACAGAAATCGTGTGCTTCAACTAGCGACCGGCCTCATTACCTCGTACAGGATTTTGCTCCATGATTTCCGCCAGCGATTGATCCTTTGAAGATTTTGTGGGATTACGGGCGATGTGGCTCTTAGAAGGCGGATTGTGAGCTATTGCTGATGCTACCATATTGCATGTGGTTGGACGTGTTGGAGTTCGATGAGTGGCATATTATAACCCTGGCTATTAGATCGTTCCTGCAAATAAATTTAAATTAAACGTTGAATGCAACCATGCAAACCTCTCTCAGTACAGTTGTCACCATGAGCTGAATTGGCAGAATTTTAGTTTAAAGGTTGTTTTATTAAAATGACAAATGTAACGCGGAAAGCTAAAAATAAGTCAAGACTATCTATCACAGACAAATAGGATTCTGACAGACTACCCGATCCTATGGAGATCTCATGGCCCGGCTTTGTCTCTTAATTGAAATAATTATCAGAGATTTATGAAACGCCGTTCTATGTTTAGAATAGATGAAACGCCTTTTCCAATGCTTTGTAATCGTAGCTGAAACACTGGTTTTGTCGATCCGTTTTCCTAGCTGAGCTAATAGTCATATTAAAATCACTTTAAAAGGGAAAGAGAGTTCTGAGAGGTGTGCATGGAGAAAAACAAAGCTTCCATTGTACAGTTTTGACAGAGATTTTAATAAAAGATGCAGCTCTGACCCCTGAGATTCCTGTGGTATGAAATTTAATATTTGTCTCATCCTTTGTTTCATTTGTAGCCTGTGTTTCCCTTTATTTCATTTTTACATGAATACTTTCTAAGTGAGTAAGGCAGAATTTTATTTATTTATTTCTCCGTTTTATATGTTTCCATTTAATGTTTTCTTCTGTTTGACAAGGATTCGTCTTTTATGCCCTTGTCAACCTCGCAGCGGTCTTTCACTCTATATAATTTCAAATTTGATGTTAAATTTCTTGCTTATCTTGCCTCAGGAGATAATCTGTGTTTTTTATTATATTTCCCTGTTCAAGCTGTTCTTAATCCCATGCTTCCCAGAAAACCCCATCATTTATTAAAAAACCTCTTGCATATCCATTTACTAGCCTAAAATCAATGTCAGTGTTTCATTTAGGTCATCTCAGATCCTATTGGACATCTTTCACTGAGTTTGACCCGAAGAGAGCCCTCTCCTGTCCTCGTAGGGCTAGCTACGAGGCTAAGCTTGGTTTGATGTTGCCTCGAGTTTTGCCTCTTTCAGCCTGTGGCAGATTCGAGCGCTAACACCTTAATGTGAATGCAAAACGGAAACTATATGCATCAAATCAACAAAAAACAAATTCTTTCTTCTTTGAGAAATGATGAATTTAACAACAATTTCTCTTTTAGGAAAAATGAAAAATGGAATTACAAATTTTCCTACAAGAAACGAAGAATTTAATGACAATTTCCTTTACGAAAACAAATGGATCTAATGTAGAAATAAAATCATTTGAATTTGATTTGTCAATGATAAAGAAACATGCTTAAAGAATCATTGAACAAACTTACTTTTCAAAGGAGGAAGATTCAGGTAAATTCCCTGGTCTCTATGAGGCATCAGACAATTGAAAACACAACAAATAAAAGCCTAAATGTGATGGCAATGACAAATTCAAAGGGAATTTAGTTGGCTTAGGGGGCAGCACAATCTCTAAGGGGTGACAGTGTGTTGCAAAGCACCCCTAAGTGGGAGACAGTGTTATGCAAAGCATTATGTATTGACCAACAGTGTGTTGGGCACAGCAGAGAAAAAAATTCAAGCTACTAAACACATATCTAATGCAATTCTTTGTTTCAAAAGTTTAATAATTTAGAGTAGATGCTACTGGGTGGATAAGTAGAGGCAGAAACACACCAAGGATGAAGGTAGAGTCCCTAGTAGAGTCGCCATTTTTTTATGCGGAATTATGGATTACGAATAAAACACATTCCCTAAATGTGGCACTGTGCATTTAGAAAAACAGATCAAAGACTTTAAAGACACTCTTCCTAAGAGTAAATAGACATACAGAAATATGGCTAAACTTACTGGGGGTCAAAGCGCCTCCTATTCTCCTTCTGTCGCTCTTGTTGTAGCTTCCAATCCCACTTTGATCACCAGACTATTTCTTGCAATTATAAACACTAAACATCAAATAGATTGCAATATACATATGGCTATTTATCATAATCAGTTAAATCAATGAAACATGAAACATATACATCAGCTAAGAATCCATAATATGAAAGATATAAGCTTATACAGATACATATGTGGGAAAATGAGCAACAATCTTTATTATGGATAGAAGGGGGAGGTTACAACCAGGGATTGATTTGATGTCACCAACTCCAGCATCATCCCAGCATCGTCACAATGAACATCTCTCCAACAACATATCACTCAAATAAAATACTCAATTGAGAATTCAACAACATTTTTTTACTAGATTTATTCCTTTTCAAGCACTATGATATGTGCTCAATTTATAGATCAGCTGAAGATAGTTTCACAATCAATGACTTTCTAATAATAGGTAAGACATCTTCCTAAGCTCAGAGATGTTATATGGACACGTGGATTCGAAGCTTGACACATATGGACTCTTCTAGAAGGCACTAGCCATGTGGAGATTCCAGAACAATAGGAATTTCACTCCCAATTAACCAACGCACTCTTGAATGTCGGGAAGTGCTTTGAAGAGCACCCTTGAATGGAGGTGATTGCATATGCAAAGCAGTTTGTCCCTTGAGAGGTTGCGTTGGTGAGCTCATAGGTGATATAAAATGTACTTCAAAATTAAAAAAAATAACAATAAAGAAATATAATGGCAATCATTCTTACAAATTGATATTCTCATCAATGAAAATGGATGAATAATCACTACTATGAAATGTAGGGAATCAATGCCCAAATAAAATGCTTACCAATGTTTGTTTGTTAGTTTAACCAAGAAATTAAAAACTAATGGAAAGAAATAATAACTTTCCCATCATTATACTATAATTTCATTCACTTAAAATTTTAGTACAAACACAAATCCAATCAATTATAAGCAACAACAACTTTTTACCAAGAACAATACCTTTAAAATAAATCCTTGAACCTTATCATAATGGGTCAAATTTTTCTACCCATAGAATTTGAAATCCAATAGAGAGATAACATCTCATTGCGCCAAGCACTAAATTGTTTCAGAAAAAGAAAACCCATACCTTTTACTTATCCAAAATAACAATACTTAATAATAAGAAAATATATCAAAATTAAAAATAAGAGTCTATCACGCAATACCAAAAAAACCGCCAAAATTTTAAATATCACGAGAACACCTCAAAAAAAAGGAAAAAGGCACCAAAATTTCACATAAAAAAATCGCACAAAAGACATGACGCGCAGTGAGGAGAAAAACCACCACCAAATTCCCAACCTAGTCATTTCACCCAATAACGAACACAGAACACATGATGGATTTTTTTTTTTTTTTAAAAGATCCAAAGCATTGCAGTTTCATTCTGCACAATTCGTCGATTTGAATTTTTTTTTTTTACTCTTTTTTAAGTCTATTTTCCATAGTTCATGTGAAACGTAGGTATTTTTTGGATTTTCCTGTCTTATTATGTTTATTATCTTAGTTATTCATTTTCGAGCTTTTCTCAATGGATTTTGGTAGTGCATGCTTTGGTTTTATTTCACATTATTACAAAGATAACCACAAAACTCTGGAAACTCGCTCCTTTTATTTCAAAATTTTGTCAATGAGAATTAAATCCAATTAACTTTGTTTGATTTGAACATAAACTTATAATAACTAGAAAAATGAGACTTGGCTGAAAATATGACAATTTGAGTGCCATTTAGTTGAAGCCATGTCCTTTTAGTCATATATACGTGTTAGAAAAATGATACTGCCTGAAAATATGACAATCTGAGTGCCCTGGATTCGAGGCCATGCCCTTTTAGTCGAATCCAAGACATTTTAAATATTTGTTTCTTCATCTGTTTTACGGTTCCAATTCTAATAAACCTAGCCACAACAGATCACAAATAAAGGTTGAAAGTTGAAATACCCTTAAAATAAAAACACAAAAAAGTGGAAAAAAATACTGGGAAGTTTTTTGAACTTCTAAAAAAGCAATAATTTTTTCTAAACATATTTATGCTTCAAGTTCTACAGGACACTTCCATCTCACTATCTTTCCAGGCACCATGTCTAAGATCCCAGTATATTTATTTTCAATAGACCGTTTTAACAAATGTGTCGTTCCCAACACTATATCCCTTGAAGACGATTGTAGCGAACTTATGGTTTTAGGTTGAAAGAACTTATACAAAAGTGCTGAGATGAAGTAGTATATATCCTAATTTTATTTTCCAGTAAATGACATTTGTTTTGGTAATAATAGAAGCTATGATCTCTATTGATGATAGAGTGTTTTACATATGTGAGAGTTAAGGCTTTCCCCTGAATCATCTTGGACATGGCCTGAATATTAAAATTGTGACCTTTTTGGCCATTGCAAACATTCCAACTAGCAGAGTATTACTATAATTAATTTACCCATATCCCCAAGCTTGAAGTCTCGATTGCATGATGTGATGGTGTTCAAATAAAAATCCATTCCTCCTCGAGTTTGGTTCATTAGAATCTCAATTGGTTGTAGAAAAAGAACTGTATGCAGTCTCACAAACTGATGTGAAAGATAATGTCGGTTCATTTTTTTTCAACTGAAGGAGTTGTTCCCATTGTTTTGGGAGTAGCTATGACTAGGCATTAAGGTTGGGAAGTCTATGGATGGTGTGGTATTAGCTAACAACAATAGGAGCAAGAGGTGTGGATATCCTAGAAAATTACTAACAAATGAGCATTATATTTCTCGAGCAAATTCATGTTTTCTTCATAATATTCTGATGTTGGTAGAAGAGTTTGTTTGCTCCCAGGTTTTGCAAGTTGAAGCTACTAAACAACTTAAGATTTTTCAACTTGGAAATGAAATTTCGATTTTAATAGACGTTGTTGGTGAACTCAAAACTCTTTTTTGCAGTTCAAGGATGCAAGAAGTGATATTCTAAAAGCTAATGGGATTTCAGGTTTGATAAATGCAACAATTTCTTGTTCAAAAGAGTTGATGCAAGGAGAATTTGCACAAGCATTTTAATAAAATGCAATTTGTACTCTGGATAACATATCGGGTGGACTATATTTAGTAATTTCAAGTTTTGGTGAAAGTGTTTAGCCTTGCACATCAGATTCTCATATCATTGATACGATTGAGGCATTAGCTTCAGCCCCCACGATCATTGAGGGAAGTGCAAAAAAATCAAGTTCTAAATCCAATATTTACTGAACAAGTATTTACTAAGCAATTCAAGGCTCAAGAGTCGATCATCTTTTCTTTTTCAAGAACATACAATAGAAACCTTTACTAGCTTGCAGAGTAATAGGAACTTAAGTAGCAAGCTCCAAAATGTAGAAACAAAGCATTGTCTTGTGGGCTTAACCACAGTGGCTGTAGATGAAGTTCAAGAGAAGCTCATAAGGTCTTATAAAATTATCAACAACACCACAAATAATTTTTTGAATGAAATGATAGGGAGAGAATTGGACCTCACTACATTTACTACATTGCTATTATTGCAAGTCACTTTGACACTGTAAATAAGCATGAACAATATAGGATTAAAAAGGAAAGGATAAAAAAAATGTCACAAAGTAAAGGGATTCTTTCAAGAATATAAGTATGGTGAGTAGCATCCAATAGTGGAGGTGCAATCTTCTTCATACTCCTTCTCAGAACTATGAGTATATATCGACAAAGCAGGAAAATAGGGAGAAGACAACATTGGATAGATACAATGTACCAAAATTGGTGCAGGAAATTGAAGAAAAACTCGAAAAGATAGGCCTTTAGAAGAACAAATGATCACTCATTTGGAGTCAAACAATTGCCAATGGCTACTTATTTTGATGGATCCTTGCTACAACAAAAGTTTAGACATTACAAGTCAAATCACGTGCAAGGATGTGGTTTAGAGAATGTATCAAAGGATTTGAAGCCATCGCTGTGTTAGAAAAATTAGATTATGACAATAATAAATTCACTTTTTCCATGCATGACAATTATTTGTGATTTATATTCTTCTTCTCTTTTTGAACCCTCCAAGGGGAAAACCCAAAAATAAACTATCTTCTTATAGAATAATTGTCAAAGGAGACTTCCAAGATCAAACCCTAGACCCAGGCTACAGCTAAGGACCAATTCAACCAGCCAATCTTCTCTTCTGTAATGCAAGACAATACCTCCAAGGGTAGTGAGGCAAGATTTCTTCTAGCATTTCATCCTTGTCAAATAAGACTGCAAACATTTACTATAATTTCATACATGAGGAAACCCTAGAAACTCTGGGTACTTGCAAATGTGAGCAATAGCTAGCAAGATGTCAGATCTTCGCTTAATTCTAAAGTTTCTTCCTTCTTCACTATCTTTCCTTTGTCTTCTACGACCCTCACATTCCTTTTTCATTTGTAGATCGAACCAAGAATGTGCTTGCTTTAATATCTCACAAATGAGGTCAAACCCTTCCTTCATATAGCCTTTTTTAAGGCTCAAATGTCCCTAACAAGGATGAATTTGTGTAGCCTGGCTGAATTGATTCTTAGGAGCCTTCCATATACAAAATAATTTTTCTTTTAATGGTATAGATTCCCAAAAGGGTCTTTAAAAATAAAAAAGACTCTTTGACTTATGATAAACATAGGAGATCGAATGACAAAGCATGAAACCCGTGCTTTTCAAAAATATAAATGTTCCTTTGTTCGTTACATCATTTTATTTCTCCTTTTGATTGAAAATTAATATTTACATCATGAAAAGAGACAAATGACAATTACAGAGACTAGAAATAGTTCAATTTCCAACACTCTCTCTTAACTAGGGAGGCATTCATAATTGTCTAACCGGTACAAGGACAATAGTCCCTTTGAAATGTTCTCATAAGAAGCGTCAGATTGATAATCCATTTGTAAGCATCAACATAATGATCAACCAACATTGTCTTTGAGGCTTAATTAAACAAGATCTACTTCATTCAAGAGCATTATGTTGGTAGGATTTATGTGTGATACCACACTACGTCTACAAGGTACATACCCCATTTGGATGTCCACAAGGTATGTCCTTTTAGGACTATTCTTATATTGGATTTACATTCCAGAATCCTTAAAAAATATGAGTCCTCTTCGACCACTCTTATCTTGGAAACCTGTCATATCCTCAAAGAGTGCTAGTTTCTTTCCTTTCTTGGATGATCCATCCTCAAGGAAACCACAAATGCATGTCCAATCCTTCATCATTCTCTCTTCAAGGACTTCACTTAGACTTATGGTTGTTAGTATTGATAGAGTGCCTGACACATGAAGATAAGAATGCACATCTAATGTACAACATCACTCTCTGTTAATCAAAGGGGATATCCCTATTCTCCTTTTATATTAATAATAGATATTTTCTCCTATTCAAGGAGACTCTTTCAGTCCCTCTCAAATCTACAGTAGATTCCTTATTTCCTTTGTAATTTGGAAGTCATACCAAAATCTCTCTAGCTTGTATTTATAACTAGACCATGACTCCTTCTTTCTTCTGCATTTCATCATATTAAGCATGTTTTCTTCCAGGTATCATAGATCCATTTTCTTCCCTTAATCTTGAGTCAAGTTCCAAATCATCACTCTTGCATAACACTTTCATTTTTTCATCATTATATGAAGGAATTATATTAACCCTTTCCAAACTTCAAGTTTATCATATATTTCTCATGAACGTGATCTCCTTTTACCTTTAGGTTATCTTCTTTCACTGCTACCTTTCAATCCCAAGATGAGCACATCTTGAATTCACAGTTTTCATGTAATATATGTTGAGCTTCCCTTAACATTCTTCATATAATGTCATTACGTATTCCTAAAACATCCTTCAAGGAAAAAAACAATATGTTTACCAGATAATCAATAATAATCATTAACATTAGACTTACCTCATCGAGGCAACTTTATCATCGTCAAAATCCTCAAGTTTTATCTCCACATGAATCTTCCTTGATGCATTAGAGTGCCCAAGGATTGAACTTGATTACCAAGTTACCATTTTTATTCTAATGATTATAGTAGATGTCAATTATTATTCTAGTGATAAAGTATTAATGTTCCATTTATTCTACAGTAAGTCAAATTCATCCTATTAGGCATAACATAACCAAATTAAATATTCACCATGCATGACTTATGACCAAGTTTTCTTACAAGATTATGTGAATCCTCCCAAAATTTATTTTAAACATGAATTCTTAATATTTCACACAATCATATATCTATATGTATTTCAAAATGATCCTGCGATTTATGAACTACATTCCTTCAATGTTGGAGATGGGATCCCCTCAAAGAAAGCAACAAGGAAATACTTTGCATATCGAGGAGTGCAACGCGTAGCGCAGAGTCTATTTTGAGTCATAGGGGCGTTGGGGTGGGTCAAAGCCCCTTATTATATAATGGTATGGGATATTTTGTGAACATTGGACTCCTCCTATGCTTTTGGACCATGGTATTGTAAATGCCAAATATATATAAGGAGTCTAGATAGAATTCATAGGTAATCAGGTAGAAGTTGATGAAATGCATTTGGATGTAAGTTCGTTTTGAGTCAGAGCCTGAGATTTGGGTTAGAGAAAAGGCTCCTGAAAATATGTGCGCGGAGACCTTAGGAAGTCTGCAATTGTGTGCACAAACCCCTACAGCTGTGTGCGAAGGGTTAAACTGAATGTATAGGAACTATCATTCTATTAATGAAATAATTTTTGTGAAGATCTGAGTTACATTGATGTGTTTATTTTTTTATTATTTTTTATAACTACTTATGATGAATAAGAGTTTTGATCTGTAGTTGAATAGTTCAGTCTTGTTTATGGTTATTCACTTTATTTAATGCATTACTAAGAAATATCGCGTAGTCTGTAATAAGTTCAACATACGTGTTGAAAAATTCCTACAGTATTGATAGATTTGAACTGCGAAGAAGGAAAAGCCCTAAAGCCATCATCCTCTATCCCTCTAGATACATAAACATGGCTCTAGCATCCCCCTATATTGCCTCGGGTGAGACTTCAGTTTGTACAAGCAGATTATTGCCGAAAGTGCAAGTAATAGTGGGTTTTGTTGGATTTTGTAGTCACTTTGAACTTGGTTCTAGAGCCCATCAAGCCAAAAAATGGTTCCATTGCGAGGACTGGGATCTAACTGAGGGATAGCTAGATGTGGAATCCTTCTAAGAAAGAGATTGAAGAGTGGGTAAGTCTGAAAGAACATGATTTTGTTGTGCAAGAAAACAGAAACCCACGCATCTCTATTGAACATTGGTTACATAAGTATATCTACACATATCATTATTATATATTTCTCACGTCATTTTCTAGTGAGTTGTATGAGTGGATATCTCATATTTGATGCACAGACAAGTCGGTTCAATAATAAGCTAACTGTGTGGACCCCAAATCTGATTGAGAAGATGAAAAACAATGATAACGAGATCATGAGAGCTACTGATTATTGGATAGACAGTATCCTAGGAGGGTTTATCACTGAGTTTGTGATCGAGACTTCTATGTCTTATATTGAAGCGGAGCATAAGTTCTTCACAAGCCTTAGAGGTAAGTACCTCAATTCACTAAACTTCTATATTAAATTCTATTGTGTGAAAAGGGTGTACTACGGATGCACTTGGATTGATGTTTGAATAGAGATAACCTGGTGCTAAGATAAGAAGAAAAATGTTTAGAACCAGTTGGGGAATGTACATTGAAAAATAATATAGTATATTGTTTGGTTCTAGATAAAGAAACCCCACTACCTCAATAAGTCTGAGATATGAGATTCAGTATGACACTGCGAAGATCCCCCAACCTTCCACCCCCATCATGATTCCATTCCATTGTGTTCCTCCACCTACCCCGTTAGCGATGGAACTACCCCCGAAGATGCCTGTGTTCATGGGAATAGATGATCCTGAACAGTTATGGTTTGTGCTAGAAGTGACATGGAGTTCACAGAATGTGACTGATGAAAACATGAAGAAAGTTTAGTTGGTTACCATGCTACCAGATAGAGCATTGTCTTCGTACATGAAATATGTTATGATGAATGCAAAGGCTTCTTTGGCTAAGACCAAGACCATGCTAAACATTAAATTCAAAAAACCAAAGTCATGTTCCCAGTGTATCACAAAGATCAAGGAGATTAAGCAGCTGGTTATTGAGACCATATGGGAGGTAGATCAACAATTTAAGACATTTTTTAGCCAAATTAGTTTCAAGTTCACAAATGAGCAGCATATAGAATGGTTCATTTTTGTGTTTTTGCCTCAACTTAGATTTCCATTATCAAAACAGAAGGTTGGTACTCGAGCTGAAGCATTGGAGATAACGAGAAACTAGAACCTTCACCAATAGTCAATACAAGCATATGTGTGCAACATATACAAACTCAGTTGGCGAGCCTGCATATGGAGGTCCAGGATCTAAATAAGGGAAAGGAGGTTTGCTCTGATATAAGGTGAGAAGTTTGGGGTATCAAGTGTAAATACGAGGGTCACTATAAAGAACAGTGCCCTGTTTATAGGGAATATTTGAATGTTGGGATGTCGAGTCCATTGAAGCTTTGATCCAGCACAAGGCTAAGTGTAGGGCCCCATGTGTGGTGTAGCTTATGTGAAGTTGTAGGCTAACATTCCATGAACTATTTTTAACTGTTCCAAAATTTTATAAGATCGCCGAAGAAATTGTTCCGAATTTTTTGTTGTTCGGTGGGATAGGATGAGCAACATTGTACAATACATGATTTGATGATGCAAAACAGTCCCGGTGCATATCGAATGCAGGTACAAGGTTGCGAAGCTTCGGGTTTTATGACTACGTGAGGAGGTTTCCTAGGCCGAGGGCGTGGCCGAGAAGGAGGTGCAGGTCCTGGACAAGGCCAGATGATATGTTATAATTGCAGACAAGTTGGACATTTCATCAGGGACTTTCAGAATCCTACTACGGCTTCCTGTAAGTATTGTCAATAATTTGGTTATGAAATCAAATATTTTCCCATTTTGCTAGCTAAAATGCAGGATAAGAACAACCAACAACTTGCTTAGACTATATAAATGATGAGGGTTGAATTGTGCTAGGAAGATCCAAGCATTAACATAGTAAGGTGTAGTGGTGTGAATACCAAAGGAGACTGCACAAAAGGAAAAAAACTTGTGATGGATAATTGGGTAAGGAAAGTTGAAGATAATAATTTTGGACTTAATGTGAAATGTGAGAAAAAAACATTCAATGAAGCAAGGAAGACGTTCATGACCATGCAGAGATAGTTGTTTCCATTGGAGAACAAGCTTAAAAAGAATGCCAAAGTGAAGAAAGCTAATTAATCTATCCTAGTTTCCTTCTTACAGACATGTATGAAATTGATAAGGAACCAAAGGGTTTTAGAAGGGTTGCGGGAGCTGATAGCTAATTGTGCTGGAAAGGAAAGGCTGCAGCTGGAACAACGCTCAATAAACAAAGTATACAAGAACAAGAAGAAAACTGGGCAGGAGATGCGGTTGACTTCGTAGATCAAATATTATGAGATGGATCAAGTCATTTTGGATTGAGGATCATATGCCAATGTTTTTCCAAGGCAGAAATGGGAGTGGATGGGAAGGCCTAAGTTGAAATGTTCACCGATTCAGCTGAGGATGGAAAATCAGCAACAGATCATTCTTATGCTGCCATTCCAAGGGATTAGCGTAGATATTGATGGAGCTAGTTTTTTGGTTAACTTTGAATTGACTGAGATATTTGATGACAATAATCCATATCCTGTGATGTTTGGATTTGAATGGGCTTAAGACATGGATGCTATAATCAAATTGAAGAAGAGGCAGATGATATTTGAGAAGAATGGTACCCGCGTTTTTATGTCATTAGATCCATCCGAAGGTGCGCGTTATATAGAGCCTTTCTAGCATGAGAATGGGGATGCTAATATCGATTAGATATATAAGCTTACACCGCAGGATGAATAATGGATCAATCCCACCATGGATTGTAGAATTTTTTTGAAGCGTGATAATTTGTGCATTTTAGATTCTGATGAAGAGTTGGAGCATTTCCGGTTTCATTTTCATTAAGTAACCATTAAACATTGTAATAGGGTTACCATATATCTGTGTTATGTCAGGTCAGAATAATGTGACTCGCATTTTATGATGGAATGGGGAATGTTTTCTTATTTTTGGAGGAATTTGAGAAGAAGGTTCCTAAGGACCAAAGATACGAAACTTTTGACCTTGAATTGAGGTCTACCCTATCCTGATGGTGGGGCACACACTGTTGGACATTGGAATTAATGCTCCTTGTGTGTTTTGGGACATGGAATAACTTACTCTTGTGGATCCTAACTCTGGAAATTGTAGCGAAGACTAAAGCCTGTGGATTTTGTTCTAATGGCAATCATGATTCCAACAAGTGGTATCAGAGCAACAGGTCTCGAGTTTGAAACTGACCTGGCTCACGTTAGGGGGGAGATTGTTGGACATTGGGTTCAACCCTCGCTTCGTGTTTTGCGACATGGACTAACCACCTCTCGTGGATCCTAACTTTGGCTATTGTATCAAATACTAAAGCCTACAGGTTTTGGTCTAACGACAATCGTGATTCCAACACGCATAGGGTAAATTTCAGAGAATGGAAGGATTTTTGCAACATGATAAGGTTGATATTTTTTTAGGTGGATATGAAGATTGCAGAGAAGTATGATGGTTAGAAGGATCCTCTTGAGCATTTGGCTCGTTGGACTGAAACATGAGGCGTATAACCTCATACATAATTGGTGGACATGTTCTTTCATTCTTTGGCTACAATATCTCAGCAATGGTACCTTGAAACAGAGATGCACCATGGAACTGTGGATTGGGATGAGATGACAGATGGGTTCTTGTTAACTTATAACTTCTTTGATGGATAGAAATTCATTGATGAAGCTCTTTAAGGAGTGAAAGTAGGAGTACTTCGCATTACCAAGGAGCCAAGAATGTTGACATAACCTAATTAGACAAACCTTACCAAGAAGCTTGTGTTGGGGGAGGAAATATGTAGGTACCGATATGACCAGAAACAGAAGGGTTATGTTGCAGGATGGCTTCACCATAGTTGTATTACTATGCGTCAGATTGAAGGAAGGCGAGGTTGGAGGTTACTACGCTGAGGGAGGCAAGACTTCGTTGAGGGGGTGAGCATCGCGGAGTTCCAAAATATGGCCGTTGGATCAGTAAAAGTTGATTAGACAATGACTTGGCCATTAAAAGGAGCAGGAGGGATGCAATTAATAGGCATATCTAGGTAGATTTTCTGCCATATCAACATTTATGAGGAGTATCTAAAGGCAATGATGCGATTTGAATTCAAAATTTTCTATAAAGAAGGGATCTCGCTCCCCATTTGAACAGTTTGTGCACCTAGTGTTAGAAGTGAGCGCTGATGTCTGCAATAGAGCTTAGTGAGTTATTGCATGACGGAGTATAGCTTCGCAGCATTTAGAGAAGAATTGACCGTGATAGGGTTGAGCCACACAATCTAGCCAAGATTATATCGCATAATGATGGCCATACTATCAATAACAACGACAGGGCTAAGGTTACCCAGAAGGCAGACACCTATATTTGCAACATCATATGCAAAGGCTGAGAAATCAATCATCAAGGCATCGCCCTGAAAGAAAAACCCGCAGGAAGAGCGGAGTAAGGGAGCTCATGATTGAAAGAAAAAGGCCATGGAGATAAAGTTGGATGATGACAAAGGAGAAGCAATCCCATAAGAGATTGACGCTGAGGAGGTTGATCATATCTCTAGGTTTCCTCCATATATTTTGCCCTGGAATCTGGAGGCTAAGAAGTCGGTGAAATATTCTGACGCAATGAAGTACAAGGTGTTTACACCATTGATCTCAGATGAGGTGTCAGAGGAAGGAGCATTAGGGGAGTTTTTAGGTCTAAAATGGGCCTCCTACGAAAAATGTGCAACCAAAATAAACTTTATATGAACCAATAGGATTCAAGATGATGATGTCAACCATGGGGGATGATTCACCATTTTCTAAGTAAAAGGGTAAAAATATTAAAATAAAATAAAATAATAAAACTACTTTTTCAATTCATATTTTCAACTTATCTCCCAAAGGTTTTACTCAAATTTCAAGTGGGAGTACTCGTTGGATGAAAAATTTAATTCCTCATCCAAGGAGTACCCATTTTGCATACTTTTGATAGACCCTACTACACGAAAATTAAAAAATACATTAAAAAGGTAATTTCAATCACATTTTTCATGTATTTATCACTTTTCATGTGGCAGGATCCATTGAAAGTATGAAAAATGGGTACTACTTGGAAGAGGAATTAAATTTTTCATCCAACGAGTAGTACCGCTCGAAATTTGAGTAAACAAATTGGGAAATAAGTTGAAAATACGAGTTGAAAAAGTAGTTTTTTCTTTTTTCCCTCTAAAATTTGATGATTTAATCAAACATTATTTTATTATTTCCACTATTATTTTATAATTTCCTTAGGAGGCCCACTTTAGACCTCAAAATTCCCGTAATGGGTTTCTGGAAAGGTGCCTCAGCTCAGAATGGAATATTGGAATTTTAATGATCGGAGCAAATACCCACAGTTTGAGCCCAACAAATATCTGCACCATTAGACACATAAAGGAGGAATAATGTGATTTCATCCAATGAAATAGGTGAAGGGTATCCAGGAGGTCGATATACTCAATATGTTGTATGTACCACACTTCGGGCATAGTACTATCAACACTATTTGTGTGCACCAATTTATGGACTTAGGCCATGATGATTTTTTGTGGTTGGGAAATAATATCCCCATTACTGAGACACTCATTAGGATAATTACGGCCCTTCCTTGCCTTGGTTTCGACCCCATGAAGGCTTTTGTTAGAAAAAGCCAAGATAAGCAGCTCACGGATATGAAGAATGACTATGAGCTAACTAAGGGAACTAGTGGTTATCTAATTAACTCCATCTCGATAGAACTCTACGCTTTGCTGCACACATCCTTACGCGGAAGATTATGTGGAAAATATATGGAGAGGAGGCTTCTACGCCTGCCACAGATTTAGCTACAGATCACACCAAGGACGTAGTCTATAACTAGGAAGGATACTTATGTGTTTAATTCCTCGTTGATTGTAGCAACACAAGAAGAAGGCAAGAAGTTCCACTACATGTGGATTTTGATTCTCATTACTTTAATGGAGTGGCGAGAAACTAAGGAGTCGCAGCTCAAAACCGTGGACCCCGATCTATGTGAAGCAACCAAATATGATTCACTATGGAATTTGGAATATCTATCAAGGGTGATGGCTAATAAGTTGTTTTGGGTAGGATTTGAGATGAGCTTGTGAACAATGATTAAACAAAAGCCTTGGTTATCACCAAGAATTGTGGAGCAACATCACCAAGTCACGGATTTCAAAGAGGACTTTCATCATATAAACATTCATGCAAATAAGGACCTCATGAAAGTCTGGTATGAACTCTCTTACTTGGTCGAGGAAGAAGATGTGGAGGCCATAATCAACCACTGGTCGAGTGATTGGATAAATCTACTACTTGAAGGCACCGAGCAGGCACGAACAAGTGGGGTGAAGCCCACTATGATAACAGGACAGAAGGACACAAATTTCAAATCCATTAATGAGACAAAACCTGATACAAAGATTCTGGACATAGGAGGGGATGATATTCTTATTGGTGATCTCGGCATAGATCTGTCTTCCCCCCTTACCGCCAAGTGAAGATAGCCATAGAAGGGTGGCATGTGAAAGAGGTTAAAGTATGATAAGTCTGTTGGCCCACAATCCATGGTCCTTACTGAAGGGGACCTTGATGAAACTTTAGATATTGTGAAGGAGGCCACTGATAAATTATGGGGTAGTATCAAAGAGCAATATAAGAAAGTACTGGAATATGTTCACAAGGGCTTGCAAGACTTGCAGGTGTAGATGAGCATTGTTTAGGAAATCTTGAGCAGATTGCAAGTGAGCGGTGTTCAATAGAAGTGAAGCACAAGTGAGAACAAGCACAAATATGCATGAGTTGGAGCAGACATCTAATACCCGCACATTGCCTGTCCCTATAGGCACAGAAGGTTTTGACACGACAGAGCAACTAAGGCAGGTGGACCTATGGAAAAATACAAAGTTGAATCTCATTGCAATGCCACTGCAGGCTTTACATGAAATACACCAAGGCATTGATGAGGAGCTAATGATCATAGAGAAATGGTCCCTCCTTATCATTTAGGATGTTACGAAGGAATGATAGAGCATGGTTGAGGAAAATCATCTTGATTTCCAAGAGTGTGCGCCTAAAGTAGTGTAACGACAGAAAATGGAGGAGGCTATCTCTAAAGCATGCAACAAGCTACCAGAGCATTAGATTCAGGCTGCAATTGTGCCAAAGGAGAAAGTGTCCAAGCTGGCTACTGTAGTAAAGGAATCTAAGGCCAAGGTTGACAAAGTGTACTTTGAATGAAAATGAAGATAGTTGAGTTGCAAATGGAATTGCAGCCTGCCACTATGGCAGAAGTCCAAGAGCAACACACAACTGAGCTGAAAACTACATCAGAATAGGTTGAGTCATACAATATTGTGCACATATCTTTCAAGAAGTTATTGATGTATGGGCCTCGCTGAAGGGGGACCTCAAATGAAAACGTTACAAGCTGAAGTGTGCGAGAAGTTGGAAGAAATTGATCAGATTCAGGTCACTGCTAGGAACTTAGCCCTAATACATCGTCTTACCCATCTCCAAGAGGGTAAATTATTACAAGAATAGGTTGATGATATACACAAAATGGAGAAACTACTTATAGATAGGCTAAAACCATGGGAAGTTTAGGCCAATCAACTCTCCCAAAAGGAAGAAAAGAAGTTGAAGGAACTCTGCACAACGTAGTGAGGATTCGACAAAAATGAAGCTAAGAAGGTTTTAGAGACATTTCTCAAAGAAATTAAAATGTTTGAAGAGCATTGAGATGAAGAAATGCCCCAGTTGAAGGATTCCTTGAGCGGCATCAAAGTGAATATTGATGGCGCACCAGGTTCGTGACTCAAGACGAGTCACAGTTTTTTGTTAGGGGACTGCTCAAGATGAGATTGCCTCAAAGAATGAAGTAATGAAAGAATTTTCATATTGAGGAGTGCAGGGCACAATGCAGAGTCTATTTTTGAGTCATATGGGTTTTGGGGTGGGTCACAACCCCTTATTAAGTAATGGGATTGGATATTTTGTGAACGTTGGACTCTACCCATGGTTTTGGACTATGGTATTGTGAATGTCAATCTATATAAGGATTCTAGATAGAAGTCATAGATAGTCAAGTAGAATTTTATGAAATGCATTCGGTTAGAGAAAAGTCTCATGCATCTATGTGTGCGAAGACCTTATGAAGTCTGCAACTGTGTGCGCAGACCCTTGCAGCTATGTGCGCAAGGTGAAACTGAAAGTATAAGAAATATTTGGCTATTAATGAAAGAATTGTTCTGAAGATCTGAGTTACATTTATGTGTTTTCTTTTTTCTTACTATTTATGATGAATAAGGCTTTTTATCTGTAGTTGAATAGCGCAGTCTTGTTTATGGTTATTTGCTTTATTTAATGCATAACTAAGTAAGATCGTGTAGCCTGTAATAATTCCAACAAATGTGTTGAAAAATTCCTATACTATTGATAAAATATGAGCTGCAAAGAATGAAAATCCCTAAAGTTACTATCCTTATCCCTCTGGCGACAAAAACCAGGTTGTAGCATCCCTCTATATTTCCTCGGGTGAGACTTTGGTTTGCGTAGAAAGTCATTTCTGAAAGGGCTGGAAACAGTGGGTTTCATTGGACTGCGCAGTCATTTTGAACCTGGGTCTAGACCCCATCAAGCTAACATTCATCCCCTTTCAGAGTATCATTTCCATTAAATATGGAGTATTTACTAAACTTTTCATAATGCTTCTTCCAAGATGATGACTCTTACAGGATCATGATGACACATCTAAGCATAATGACTTCATCTAACATAATTTTAGACAATGTATGAATGAATCTTATGCAAAATGGTCCCTATGATTTTCATTCTTAAAACGCTAGATAATTAAGTAATTCAAACAAGTATAATTTTAAATATGTTGATATTGGATGCTTCTATCTATGATGACATACTAAAATAAGATTCCATAATGATGCATTCTTACTCCTTTGATGACCTTTTTCACATAAAATTTTCTAGGGTCCTGTTGTACTATACAACAACCCTCCCTTTTTCTAAATTTTAGAAATAAAATTTAGAAATAGGGTCCCTTTCTTTTTAGAAATAAAACACTTAGAAATAAAATTCATTGTTTTGGAAAATTTCATATTATTACTAAACAGATTCAACATTCAAAAAACTTATGGTCCGATCTAATATACAAGGCCTTATCATAGATTAAGCAAATCAAAGTTAAAAGTTCAATCGCAATCGGAGAATCGGAGATAACCTTCAAAAGAAATTTCATATGCCCATTTCAAATCTTCCGATGCGATTAGTCCAATCGGAAAATTTTAATCGCTAAGAGTTTAAAACAGTTAATTATAACTTTCGATGCGATGCGGTCAATCGCAATCGATTAATCGGGACAGTCTTTAAGAAACTCTTTACGCTTAGTTGAAATTCCCCGATCCGATGTGCATTTGATAATAAACGCTTTTAAAAGAAAATCGAACATTTGTTTAAAAAAATATGGTAGACCCCACCATTAGAGATCGGAAAGATCTGCAATCGCAATCGATCAATCGGGATAAACGTATTGTGATACTCATTTGCCATTCGAAAACTTCCGATGCGATTCATCTATTTTGCATACAAAGATTTTTGTTGAATATATTAACATATCACAAGCGCCAAATATTTATTGGTACGAAGGCATTCAATAACGAATCAAATGAATATGGTTTATGATTTGGTTTTAAATACTTAAGGGTGACCCAAAAGGAGCATTTATGCAATATACGAAACAAATAAATGAAAACCATAAATTCATAAATCATTCCGTTTGAGTGGCTTGTTGATCACGACTGAGAGTTTATTGTCTTGCAGAGCCAAAGAACAACAAGTTTTTTTCATTCACAGACAAAGGGAAGCTGTAGCAGACGCAGAAATGTCAAAGAGAGGAAGAAGAAACAAAACTGCTCTACCAGTGAAGCTTGCCGAAACTCCTACGGTCTCAAAAGAAAAGCCCATAAAGCCAAGGCTAGTCACAGATACATCATGCCAAAGTCTTGGGAAAATGACATGGGACACAGTCTACAACCTATTGGAAAAAGAAGACCCCAAGGTCACAGTGGAGAAGGCATCAGTTCCAGACGAGGATAGCTCAGATTCTGACTCTGACATCAATGAAAGAACACTTGCAAATTCATTTCTACATCGAATTGCAGCCAGAGCGAGCATCATGCCTTACTATGATGTAGTCCGATGGGTTATCGACAGTGTAAAGATACAAGATAGAACGTTTGTTTCAGCATCTGGAGTGCCTTTCGGCTCGTTTAAAGCAGAAGACTTGAAAGTAATGTACCACCTTCCAGACCCACAGAAGGTGTATAACAAGGAATTTATCAAAGATTTTATTGATAATAACAAAGTCCAATCCGACCCTATCAAAGAATGGAGGAAAAACCCAGAGAAGCACCGAAATGAAGCATCCGGTATGTATTCTGTAGATTCTCTTCTGCCTCCATATTGCTATGCAGCTGCCATGATGTGTAGGTTATTTGGCAATGATAATTCAGCTAGCTTTTCTATACAAATGGTCCCATTAATCCTAGCTGCTGTGAATTCCGACATTATGGATTGGGCTGTTATTCTTTCTGATAGAATGGCCAATAGGATACTTGAATATAGACAAGAAAAAACTGCTGGAAATTCTACTCCCTTTTTCTTTTGTGCCTATATTCTTGATGCTATTTGTTTCAATTCCGAATTTCCCTTATTTGGATGGAAATGGACTCTCAAAGACCCTCTTCCAATCCATATTTATCATAAATTGCTTTGGAAGATTCATTTCCAAGCTAATGTATATAGAATCTGTCATGGTTTCCTCATTCCTGTTTTCCAAACCATTTTTAATCGCTTTCCTCCTAGGTTTTCTGATAAAGCTAAAGTCGACCTGTCTGCAATCGGAGATTGGTTTGGGGAGGAAAAATTTACTTACATCAGGGTTTTTGGTAGTATAGTGGAGCCGCATGTTCTTCCGCTTTTTGTTCCAGACAAACTTCTTGCTCAAGAAGTTTCTTATCAATTGACAATTGAAGGTATATCCAGGTCTTTGAACAACAGTAAGAAGAAAATGTGGCCTCAATTCCCACTCAATTGTGGTCATTTCACTCTAAATGATTTCAAGCATGCAGAAAAGGAAGTCTTCAAGATAAGAGGTTGTAAATTCGCAACCATTCCTGGAAGACAATATGATCCAAAAAAGATAGCATTCGATGTCACTGCTTCAGTTTCAATTGCTCGTTTCGAACATGAACCAGATATGTTTGATGATTTGTTTGTTTCATTAGATAATTTTCCTCAGATTTTTGACTTGATCAAGTCTACATTTCAACAAGAGGAAATAAATAAATTTCTCTTATTTTAGAAGCGAGAGATTGTTGAGAGTACCTCTGGACCAGCTGAGAACTCAAATCCAAAAATCAGAGACAGAAGGTACATCTGGCCAAACGCTAGTAGAAACATCTACCAGCAAAATCATTACACAATCGGTTGTCAACCAGCCGATTGTACATTCTCAAAAAGTGGTCACTATTGACAAACCTGATGCCTCAAAGGGAAATACTGCTCAAATGACAGAAAAATGCACAAATATCAATGATGAGGTGCATAATCAAAAGGATGGATCAGATGACAAAAGCACCAAGCAGAGCATAGATAAAGAGAAAGGAAAAGAAATAACTAAGGAGATTACGGTTTCCACTAATCTTGATATTTCTTCTCAGCTATTAAATCAATATGATCAGTTTTCTCAACAGCTTGGATTGCAGGATAAAGGTTCAGAACAAATAGAGCAGGATGTTGAAATCATTCCTGAACATCCTACAGGGCATATTGTATTAAAAGGTGAGGAGATCCCTCCTTTGGATGTATTTTACAGCCCTAAACATAAGGCTGTTGTTAAAAGACAAAGAAAGAGAAGAAAGACAGAACAGGGCATATTTTCTACTCCATCAGAGGAATTTATGAATATTGTTTATAAGAACAATGAAATGAATCCATTCGAAGACCTCACGAAATTGTCTCAGTATACAGGAGCTTATAGTGCTGCAACAGTGGATAAAGTTGTGGAAGTTTCTCAACTGATAACTCAGAAAGATCTCCACATAGCTTCACTAGAAGAGCAAGCTAAGGAAAATTAGCAACAGATTAGCCAATTGCAACAGCAACTACAAGATCAAACATTCAGGTCCAAAGAATTGGAAAAGCAGCTTGCTGAAGAAAAGAAGAAAGTTGATGAAAAACTTTTAAGCAAACAAAAACAGCTAAATGAAAAAATTTCTAAGTTACAAAGTCTGTTACAAAATGAAGAAAATGCAAAAAAGATTCAAGAAAAGGAATTTCAAGCAACTTTGGATAAGTTTAAAGATTACCCAAAGTTAAATGAATTCAAATCAGAAGCCCTTGAGGCTAATAAATTATTGACTCAACAGTTAATTGAATTTTGCTCAAAACTGTCACAAGCAGAACCTTTTTGTGAGATTACTTCATCTTTGATCCAAACTATCATAACTCTTAGACAAGAAATAGATGATGCCGATGAAAAGATTTCTGAGTTTCTCAACTGGCAGGATACATAAAAGGGAAAAGAAGCAAATCTTCCTAGGATAGAGGAAAAACACAAAGAAATCTTGTTTACAGAATGGGAACATCAATTAATGAAAGCTGATAGAGCAATATCAAGGGCCATAAATATAATGAATAATCTCACGCAATTCATAAATGACAGCTTATACTCAATTAATCTCATTTCAGACTGTGTTCCTGGCAGTTTGCCAAAAATAAAAGAAACTGAAGACAGGTGGAGAGAAGAAATGAAAAGGAAAAGTCAACAAATCGGCAAACTTCAAATGATATCCTGGGATAGTATGTGGACTCATTTGATCAAGCCAAACAATCAACAGACAGCTATCAAACTTCTATCCAACGCTGTCGATTGTCTAATTCCAGAATTTTCTGATGCCACCTATGCTGGACAGTTGCATACTGAGATGAGTCATCCACCAAGACTCCGAGATATGTTGAACATTTGCAATTTGGCTTCATCAAGCGAGGGAGAAAAACAATGAATCAGTTTTTTTTTCAAAATAGCATTTCAGTTTTAATTTGATAGATTATAGCAGTAGTATTAGGATTTTGTTATGTAATTTATTATTTAAATCCCTCTCATGCATTTAGAGAGGGATCGGAAGTTGTAATATTTTTGGGATTTGGAGCTAACATTTCTGTACTTCATTCCTTATTATATTTATATGAAAGATCACATCTGGTGATTTTTGTGCTCAAATTATCTTTGAAGTGTCGCATTTTTGTGCCTTTGGATTTAATTTTACATCGGAGTTACTAGATCAGAGTATCACATTTCGTTTGACAGTCTGCAAGATGAATGAGGTATTTTTATCTGTTCATTGTTGATTGTCTCTGTTATATGGTATTCATTTGAAGAATTTGCTATCATTTATATATTTGATTTACATAATATTTCCTTTTTATATTATCATTTCTGAGTATAATTGGAATATTATCATTTATAGACATATATGAATGGTATATGATGATGAATGCAATATGCTAATATAACTCTGTTTAATTTATTAAACAGAGTTATCTTTATTCGTTTCTACACATTTCAATTTAGTTAATAATACATTTCCATGGTTATTATTAGATTGAAATAATCTTAAGTTGTATTCACATTTAATCACCCGGGTTAAAATTAGAATTTCTTTATCAGTATTCATTTTAGATTAGATAGTTTTATTTTCTGTTAATTTAGTCCCATTTTCACCCATCCAATTCAATCCACTTAGTTATAAGGAAACTAGTCCTTTAAATCCAGTCGGAGCCACCATCCCAAACGGAAAAGGAGCTGTCTTAAGGTCCCGACCGGGTGGTTTTCCCCCAATGTTTGAAGCAGAGATTTTCTAGGCTTCAACATTTTTGGCGCTAGAAGGAGGGCCTTCAACTGTGAATGGAAAGAAAACCCAAATCTGCAAACCATTCTAAGAGTAATTCTCCCTCCACATCACCTCGTACTTCCCAATTTCCTGCTGATTCCTCAGCATCCAAGCAAGAAGAAGAGGTATCCACTATCACTGCTCAAACCCACCATACTTCAGAACAATTAAGTCTTGAATCTCCTGAAGTTCAGTCTCTCATCCAGAAACTTCAGAGCTTCTCGATTTCACCATAGAAATCTGAGCTATCTCAAAGCAGTGAGACTTCGCAATTCAATCTACCTCACCCTCTTACTAGACTTCAGAGTGAGAAGCTCGGTATTGAACCTACTGAATTTCCTTTACCTAAAAGGAAAAGGGCAAAGAAAAATACTGAAGATTCTGACAGTGAAGCACTTTCATCCACATCTTCCATCTCATCTTCCCCAGTGCGAAGTCAACCATCCACTCCCTCATTACATATTGTTGTTCGCCAGGAATTAGGAACTTCAACATCTCAACCTGCTCATTCCTCAATATCAATTCCTTCCCAGACATCTGGAATCTCAACAACAGTATCATCCACCACTGGTATTACAATGGCAGATCCATGGACCAGACCTGGTGCAGTCAATATGCCCGCACCATTACATGCATTACCCGATGCTCCTGAAAAATGGCTACCCAAGTTTAATCCAGAAAATGGAACCCAAGCTGAGGAACATATCAATAACTTCATGTTAGCAGTTAATTTGAAGGGAGTAACTGAGCAAGATGTCGTTGTTAGACTTTTTCCTTATACATTGCAAGGATCATTAGGATCCTGGTATTTTTCTCTGCCTTCTGATTCTATTACCAGTTGGGATATTTGCCAAGAACAGTTTCTCACTAAGTATGGAGACGATAGATCTTTAGCTACATTAATAAATGATCTCTCCAATCTTAGGATAGAGCATAGGGAACCCATTAAAGAATTTAACGCTCGTTTCAATAAACTTTTGAATAAAATCCCAACGACTTCCAAACCAAGTGAACAAATCAGAAGTGAGTGGTATATTACTGCCCTACCTGCCAATATAGCTATTTTTGTAGACAGGGCCGCAAAACCAACACTTGCTGAAAACATGAAAGAAGCACTTGCTATGGAAAAACGTATTAATGCTCTAGAAAAGAAAGCAGCTCTTGAGGAAAGAAAAACCAAAAAAGTCTCATTCAAAGAAGACTCAAAGAAGAAAATCTCAAAAGATCCATATGATATGGAAGGTCTCCAAAAGGTTCTCCAGACTATGTCAAATGAAATGATTGAAATTAAGAAACAAGTAGCTGAAACTTCAACCAAAAGGCCCTTTAAGAATTATAAGAAAACCGAATCAAAACCACCAAATATCGTATCTTATGCAGATTCAGATCAAGAAGAGGAAGAAGAGGAAACAATCTCATTAACTGATAATGAAGAGGAAATTGTTGAATGCCATGGCATGTGGGATTTCATACTGCCCAACTCCGATACAGATAATGATGAATAAGCTTTACCTGTCTCTACTAGGAGTAAAATTACTTCCGAACCTGTTCAGACAACTTCAAAGAAACGGAGTGCAGGTGCTGCTACAACAAAAGAAAAAGTACCTACAAAGAAATCACCCGCAGCAGTCCCCCAAAACCCACCTTCAACTTCAAATACTCCTCCAACATCCAAAACGTTAGTAGTATCCGATTCAATGGATTACAATATTGTTGATGATATGAAGAAAACTAAGGCAAACATTACTATGTTTGAACTTAGCAAATTAAAACATCAGCAGAAATTGCTTCTCAAAGAATTGAATGCTGTTCCCTGTTCACCTCTTCCCAGTGCTAAAGCTGCAAATGATTCTCGTCAACCACCTTCTGGAATGATAGAAGCTACTGATTCAGTCCTGATTGGGGATAGATCAAATTCTCATACTCCACCCTTCCTTTTGACTTTTGAGATCTATAACAGAAACCTACACAATTGTTTGATTGACTCAGGGGCATCATCCAATATAATGCCAGCTTTAGTTTGTTCTAAACTGAACATAGAACCCCAAAAGTCTTCCATACACATTGTACAGTTAGACAGAAGCAAGGTCCAGGTTTTAGGAGAGATTAACTCCGTAACTATCAGGTTAGCAGCTGATCCACGGGTAGTTCAACGAATTGATATCTTAATAGCCGATATACCTGAATTTTATGGGTTGATTTTAAGTAGAGATTGGTCTGAAAAGCTCCACGGATATATTTCTACCGATTGGTCTCACATGTGGTTACCTTATGGAGGAAAGCCAAATCAAATAAAAATCAATCGAGAGAAACACATGACCCATACCGTAACAGATTTTGAACAGGAAAATCAACCAATTGCATTTAATAACAACATCTTGGGAAATTATTCATCAGATTCATTTTTTGGAAATCTCACTGCCCAACCATCCCCTTTCTCAGTAAACAGTTTAACATCACAGATTGAAAACTATTCACAAACTGATAGGTCAAGATGTTTTAATGATACTGGGGAAACTGTAAATAAGATTGTTAATACTTTATTTTGGTCTTTATATTTTGACGGCTCTAGATCTAACGAAGGTTCAGGAGCAGGGTGTATCTTGGTTAGCCCGCAAGGTGAAAAGACAATGCTGTCCTGTAGGTTAGAATTTGAATGCACAAACAATACAGCTGAGTATGAAGCTTTAGTCCAAGGTTTGTATAAAGCAATTGGCCTTAAAGTGCAATATTTGAAAGTATTCGGTGATTCTGAAATTATTGTCAAACAGGTGAGAAATACAATTCACTGTCTTTCAAATCACCTCAAACATTATCAATCGCTGGTTCAAGAACTCACCACACACTTTGCTGCATTCAATATTTCTTCCATCCCTAGGTCTCAAAATTCAGCAGCAGACTTGCTAGCCAATGTTGCTTCCAGACTCATACCTTCTGAAGATTTTAGCCCAGATAGATTTTCAATAGAATTACTTTTTCGACCATCTGTCCCAGACAATGTCACAAATTGGAGAGTTTTTTACCATGATCAAGATATCTTAAATTTCATGACTTCAGAGAAATCATATGATGATCAAATTATTGATGAAGAAGATCACGATTTACAAATTGCTTCAAAAGATACTGAAAATCCCATTCCGAAATCTGTTGTTAGATTGGAGGACTTATATGATATTAAAGACAGATTCAAGAAAGTCACTAATACCAAGCTTCAAAGTTCCACTTTGAAATTTGAATTAGTGAATCTTGGTTCTGATTCAAAACCTCAAAATGTTAATTTAGGACTTAATTTAACATCATAGGAAAGGGATGCTTTCATTAAACTATTGAACAAATACAAAAATGTTTTCGCTTGGAATTATGATGATTTAAAAACATATGATACTTCAGTTATTCAGCACACAATTCCAATGCTTCCCGATATTAAACCTGTTCAACAGAAGCTAAGGAAAATTCATCCAAATCTTGAAGATCAAATCAAATCAGAACTTAATAAACTTTTGAAAGCCAAAATCATTTTTCCCGTCAGGCATTCCAATTGGGTTTCCAATATGGTACCTGTAAGGAAGAAAAATGGTGATATAAGAATCTGTACTGATTTCAGAAATTTAAACAAGGCATGTTTGAAAGACAATTTCCCATTGCCAACCATGGAGCAGATACTTCAAAAAGTAGCTGGTTCTGAACTTATGTCCTTTCTTGATGGATTTTCAGGCTATAATCAAGTCTTGGTTCATCCAGATGACAGATTGAAAACAACTTTCAGAACAAAATGGGGAACTTATGCTTATCAAAAAATGCCTTTTGGATTAATAAATGCAGGAGCAACTTTCCAAAGAGCCATGGACATAACATTTAAAGGTCTGATCAATAAATCAGTTGTTGTTTATCTCGATGATATAACAGTATTCTCAAAAAGGAGAACCAATCATCTACATGATCTAAAACAAATATTTGAAAGGTGTAGAAGGTTTGGTATTTCCTTAAATCCGAAAAAATCTTTCTTTGCTTTGGATGAAGGAAAACTTTTAGGATTTGTTGTATCAAAAGATGGTATATACATTGATCCAGACAGAGTTAAAGAGATCTCTGATATTTCTTTACCTCATAACAAAAAATCCATGCAATCATTTCTTGGACATATCAATTTTGTAAAAAGATTCATTCCTGATTTTTCTTTAATTGTTTTACCTATGCAAAATATGATCAAGAAGAATTCAGTATTCAAATGGGGGCATAAAGAAAAAGAAGCCTTTGAGTTAATCAAACAAGCAATCATTAATGCACCAGCACTAAGTACTCCGGATTTTTCTAAAGATTTTATTTTGTATACTTTAGCCACAGAGACATCTTATGCAGCTGTTTTAACACAACTTAATGATCAGAAAATTGAAGCACCAATTTCATTCTTTAGTTCAAATCTGAAAGGAGCTGAACTGAATTATTCCGATGTTGAAAAACAAGCCTTTGCTGTGTTCAAATCAATCAAGCATTTCAGACCTTTTCTCTTAAAAACTCATACAAAAATCATTGTCCCATTCTCTGCAGTGAGGAAATTATTAATTCAGAGAGAAGTAGGAGAAAAACGAGCTAACTGGGTAACAGCCTTACAAGAATATGATGTTGATATTAAACCAGCTAAGATTGTTAGAGGACAAGGTTTTTGCAGATTATTAGCAAGAGCTCATAACATACCAGAGAATGATCATTCAAATCAAGATATTCAAGTAAATCAGATAAGTGTTACGGATTCTGAGTCTCAGTATTCTGATCTCATCTATTACTTGAAAAATGGGTATGCTCCTTCTGATCTCAGTTATAAGAAAAATCGTGCTTTAAGATTAAAAGCTGTTAAATATGAGATCATTGATAATGTGTTATTTAGAAAAAATTATGATTCAATTTTGTTGAGATGTCTAGAAAAGACTGAGGCTGAAAAGGTTTTGCAGGAGTTGCATGATGGACCAGCAGGAGGTCATTTTGGAGGTGATACCACAGCTCACAAAATAATTCGTGCCGGCTATTATTGGCCTACCCTTTTTAAAGATACACATGAATATGTAAGAAAGTGCAGAATCTGCCAAACTGCAAGTGGAAGGCAAAGGAAACCAGCTTTTCCTTTGCAACCAGTAAATATTGAGCAACCATTTGAACAATGGGGACTTGACATTATTGGTGAGATAGTACCTCATTCTTCCAAGCAGCACAAGTACATTCTTACCGCAACCGATTATTTTACAAAATGGGTAGAGGCAATCCCTTTGAAGGTAGCCAATTCTGATGCCATTATTGATTTCATAGATCAATTTATCATAACCAGGTTTGGTGTACCTCAAGCTATTGTCTTTGATAATGCATCTTATTTTTCAGGAAACAGTTTAATAGAATTTGCAGTTAAAAGAGGTTTTAAACTCAAATATTCAGCAAATTATTACCCACACGGTAATGGGTTAGCTGAATCCACCAATAAAAATCTCATCAAGATTATTAAAAGGACTATCGATCAAAATCAAAAGAATTGGCATAAATCTTTAATCTTTGCATTATGGGCTGATCTTATTACAGAGAAAGCTTCAATCGGAACTTCACCTTTTAATTTAGTTTATGGAAAAGAAGCTGTGATACCATCAAATTTAACTCTTCCATCATTAGCCCTAGTACAATTTATTGAAGAAAATCCTTCTTCATCCGTTCAATTGAGATATGATCAAATCCTTAAACTAGAAGAAGAAAGAGATAAAGCTACAATTGTTCATGAAAAACATCAACAGCTTGTAAAATCTTCTTTTGATGCAAGTTCTACCGGCTCAAAAATTTTGTCAATTGGTGATCTTGTTCTAAAATGGGATAAGGCACATGAAGAAAAAGGTAAACATACCAAATTTCAAAAGATGTGGCTTGGAACATTTCAGATCGTTGAAAAGATAGGCTCAAATACATTCATGCTCCAAGATCTAACAGGTAAGAGAGAATCTCTTCCTGTAAACGGGCTTATCTTAAAGAAATTCTTCTCATAAGGAGGTAACCCCTTCTTAAAGTTGTACATATTCTTTTTTGCAAAGTCTTTTATTTTTTTTACAAATAAAGGTTGTTAATAAGTCTCTAATTGATTGTTTACTTGATAGAAAAATTCATAAGAAAAATGTTATAAATATTTATTTTTGTGTAAATAAGAATTTTTAGAGAAATAATTATATTCTCTTGATAGTTTTAAATAAGATGTTAAACTTTGAAAGATTATACCAATTATTTGCATAATATTTTTGGAAAAACTTGAGGAAAATGTAAATCATTACAAGTTTATTAAGCAGAGAGAAGTTATCTATAAAAGTAAAGATTATTCAAGTCTTGGTACTCAAAAAACTCAGAAAATTGTCATCCATTGATTCTTAAGGATAAGACTAGTTCACCCCATTCATTTAGGTTGTGATTTTTTAGAATATAATTCTAAGAAATTATTGAAAACATTTTTTTGTAAGAGATAAGAGGTCTCATCATGAGCCGACTTACCATATTCATAAGAAATAATAAAACTGACATTACCAATACTGCCTATCAAAACAGGGTAATGGCTTATTAATATAAGACAAGGGGTCTCATCACGAGCCAGCTTGTTCAATTTAATTATAACTATTGAATGGCATTGTTAACAACTGGCTACCAAACCAGAACAATGGCTCTTAAAAAAGAAATAAAAAATAAATAAAAGACAAAAACATGAGATAACATGTCTTATGAATTTATCTTTTAAAAAAGTCATAATCTTAGTTGAATGGGACAATGAATAGTTAATGGTTAAAAGGTAACCCTGTCGAGACTATGAACGTTTGCAGGCAGCAGAGGCAATACCTATGACAATAGAGTATATTATCAAAACCAAGCTTGAAGAAATCCACTTACTTCATTATTAATACCAATCAAAGCTTAAGACAACTCAAAATGTTTTTATTCTCAAGAAACTAGAAAGAAATTGTTAATAATTTTTATTCTTTTTTCATAAGTTAGATTTTATTTTTGATTATCCTAGGATAATTTTTATTTACCTTTAAAAATCTTTACTTACTTAAGATATAGTATTCATTCTATTTTTCAGAGATAACTGGTTCTTTCAAGTGAATCGCCAATTGTTGTACTATACAACAACCCTCCCTTTTTCTAAATTTTAGAAATAAAATTTATAAATAGGGTCCCTTTCTTTTTAGAAATAAAACACTTAGAAATAAAATTCATTGTTTTGGAAAATTTCATATTATTACTAAACAGATTCAACATTCAAAAAACTTATGGTCCAATCTAATATACAAGGCCTTATCATAGATTAAGCAAATCAAAGTTAAAAGTTCAATCGCAATCGGAGAATTGGAGATAACCTTCAAAAGAAATTTCATATGCCCATTTCAAATCTTCCGATGCGATTAGTCCAATCGGAAAATTTTAATCGCTAAGAGTTTAAAACAGTTAATTATAACTTCCGATGCGATGCGGTCAATCGCAATCGATTAATCGGGACAGTCTTTAAGAAACTCTTTACGCTTAGTTGAAATTCCCCGATCCGATGTGCATTTGATAATAAACGCTTTTAAAAGAAAATCGAGCATTTGTTTAAAAAAATATGGTAGACCCCACCATTAGAGATCGGAAAGATCTGCAATCGCAATCGATCAATCGGGATAAACGTATTGTGATACTCATTTGCCATTCGAAAACTTCCGATGCGATTCATCTATTTTTGCATACGAAGATTTTTGTTGAATATATTAATATATCACAAGCGCCAAATCTTTATTGGTACGAAGACATTCAATAACGAATCAAATGAATATGGTTTATGATTTGGTTTTAAATACTTAAGTGTGACCCAAAAGGAGCATTTACGCAATATACGAAACAAATAAATGAAAACCATAAGTTCATAAATCATTCAGTTTGAGTGGCTTGTTGATCACGACTGAGAGTTTATTGTCTTGCAGAGCCAAAGAACAACAAGTTTTTTCATTCACAGACAAAGGGAAGCTGTAGCAGACGCAGAAATGTCAAAGAGAGGAAGAAGAAACAAGACTGCTCTACCAGTGAAGCTTGCCGAAACTCCTACGGTCTCAAAAGAAAAGCCCATAAAGCCAAGGCTAGTCACATATACATCATGCCAAGGTCTTGGGAAAATGACATGGGACACAGTCTACAACCTATTGGAAAAAGAAGACCCCAAGGTCACAGTGGAGAAGGCATCAGTTCCAGACGAGGATAGCTCGGATTCTGACACTGACATCAATGAAAGAACACTTGCAAATTCATTTCTGCATCGAATTGCAGCCAGAGCGAGCATCATGCCTTACTATGATGTAGTTCGATGGGTTATTGACAGTGTAAAGATACAAGATAGAACATTTGTTTCAGCATCTGGAGTGCCTTTCGGCTCTTTTAAAGCAGAAGACTTGAAAGCAATGTACCACCTTCCAGACCCACAGAAGGTGTATAACAAGGAATTTATCAAAGATTTTGCTGATAATAACAAAGTCCAATCCGACCCTATCAAAGAATGGAGGAAAAACCCAGAGAAGCACCGAAATGAAGCATCCGGTATGTATTCTGTAGATTCTCTTCTGCCTCCATATTGCTATGCAGCTGCCATGATGTGTAGGTTATTTGGCAATGATAATTCAACTAGGTTTTCTATACAAATGGTCCCATTAATCCTAGCAGCTGTGAATTCCGACATTATGGATTGGGCTGTTATTCTTTCTGATAGAATGGCCAATAGGATCCTGGAATACAGACAAGAAAAAGATGCTGGAAATTCTACCCCCTTTTTCTTTTGTGCCTATATTCTTGATGCTATTTGTTTCAATTCCGAATTTCCCTTATTTGGATGGAAATTGACTCCCAATAACCCCCTTCCAATCCATATTTATCATAAATTTCTTTGGAAGATTCATTTCCAAGCTAATGTATATAGAATCTATCATGGTTTCCTCATTCCTGTTTTCCAAAACATTTTTAATCGCTTTCCTCCTAGGATTTCTGATAAAGCTAAAGCCGACCTGTCTGCAATCGGAGATTGGTTTGGGGAGGAAAAATTTACTTACATCAGGGTTTTTGGTAGTATAGTCGAGCCGCATGTTCTTCCGCTTTTTGTTCCAGACAAACTTCTCGCTCAAGAAGTTTCTTATCAATTGACAATTGAAGGTATATCCAGGTCTTTGAATAACAGTAAGAAGAGAATTTGGCCTCAATTCCCACTCAATTGTGGTCATTTCACTCTAAATGATTTCAAGCATGCAGAAAAAGAAGTCTTCAAGATAAGAGGTTGTAAATTTGCAACCATTCCTGGAAGACAATATGATCCAAAAAAGATAGCATTTGATGTCACTGCTTCAATTTCAATTGCTCGTTTTGAGCATGAACCAGATATGTTCGATGATTTGTTTGTTTCATTAGATAATTTTCCTCGAATTTTTGACTTGGTCAAGTCTAAATTTCAATAGGAGGAAATAAATAAATTTCTCTTATTTAGAAGCCAGAGATTGTTGAGAGTACCTCTGGACCAGCTGAGAACTCAAATCCAAAAATCAGAGACATAAGGTACATCCGGCCAAACGCTAGTAGAAACATCTACCAGCAAAATCATTACACAATTGGCTGTCAACCAGCCGACTGTACATACTCAAAAAGTGGTCACTATTGACAAACCTGATGCCCCAAAGGGAAATACTGCTCAAATGACAGACAAATGCACAAATATCAATGATGAGGTGCATAATCAAAAGGATGGATCGGATGACAAAAGCACTGAGCAGAGCATAGATAAAGAGAAAGGAAAAGAAATAACTAAGGAGATTATGGTTTCCACTAATCTTGATATTTCTTCTCAGCTATTAAATCAATATGATCAGTTTGCTCAACAGCTTGGATTGCAGGATAAAGGTGAAGAACAAATAGAGCAAGATGTTGAAATCATTCCTGAACATCCTACAGGGCATATTGTATTAAAAGGTGAGGAGATCCCTCCTTTGGATGTATTTTACAGCCCTAAACATAAGGCTGTTGTCAAAAGACAAAGAAAGAAAAGAAAAATAGAACAGGGTATATTTTCTACTCCATCAGAGGAGTTTATGAATATTGTTTATAAGAACAATGAAATGAATCCATTTGAAGACCTTACGAAATTGTCCCAGTATACAGGAGCTTATAGTGCTGCAACAATGGATAAAGTTGTAGAAGTTTCTCAACTAATAACTCAGAAAGATCTTCACATAGCTTCACTGGAAGAACAAGCTAAGGAGAATCAGCAACTGATCAGCCAATTGCAACAACAACTACAGGATCAGACATTCAGGTCTAAAGAATTGGAGAAACAGCTTGCTGAAGAAAAGAAGAAGGTTGATGAAAAGCTTTTATGTGCAAACAAAGCAACTTAAACGAAGAAATTTCTAAGTTACGCAGTTCGTTACAAAATGAGGAAAAGGTAAAAATGATTCAAGAAAAAGAATTGCCAACTGATAAGTTTATTACTCAAAGTTAAATGAATTAAAATCGAAGCCTCGAGGCGAATAAATTACGACTCAACAAGACTCCACCTGCCCCACCTGCTCAAAATGTCACTCGGTAACTCTTTGGTATTATCATCTTTGATCCAAACTATCATAACTCTTTAGACAAGAAATATGATGTCGACAAAAAATATTTCTGAGTTTCTCAACTGGCAGGATACAGAAAAGGGAAAAGAAGCAAATTTTCCTAGGATAGAGGAAAAACACAAAGAAATCTTGTTTACAGAATGGGAACATCAATTAATGAAAGCTGATAGAGCAATATCAAGGGCCAGAAATATAATGAATAATATCACGCAATTCATAAATGACAGCTTATACTCAATTAATCTCATTTCAGACTGTGTTCCTGGCAGTTTGCCAAAAATAAAAGAAACTGAAGACAGGTGGAGAGAAGAAATGGAAAGGAAAAGTCAACAAATCGAACTTCAAATGCTAAAAATGCAGATATCCTTGATAGTATGTGGACTATTTGACTGCTCAACAACTGCATGAACAAACTTCTATCCAACGCCGTCGATCGTTTCCACTCCCAATTTTTCGATGCCACCCAGCTGGACAGCTGCATACCGAGATGAGTCATCCACTAAGACTCCGAGATATGTTGAACATTTGCAATTTGGCTTCATCAAGCGAGGGAGAAAAACAATGAATCAGTTTTATTCAAAATAGCATTTCAGTTTTAATTTGATAGATTGTAGCAGTAGTATTAGGATTTTGTTATGTAATTTATTATTTAAATCCCTCTCAGGCATTTAGAGAAGGATCGGAAGTTGTAATATTTTTGGGATTTGGAGCTAACATTTTTGTACTTCATTCCTTATTATATTTATATGAAAGATCACATCTGGTGATTTTTGTGCTCAAATTATCTTTGAAGTGTTGCATTTTTGTGCCTTTGGATTTAATTTTACATCGGAGTTACTAGATCAGAGTATCACAATTTCGTTTGACAGTCTGCAAGATGAATGAGGTATTTTTATCTGTTCATTGTTGATTGTCTCTGTTATATGGTATTCATTTGAAGAATTTGCTATCATTTATATATTTGATTTTCATAATATTTCCTTTTTATATTATCATTTCTGAGTATAATTGGAATATTATCATTTATATACATATATGAATGGTATATAATGATGAATGCAATATGCTAATATAACTCTGTTTAATTTATTAAACAGAGTTATCTTTATTCGTTTCTGCACATTTCAATTTAATTAATAATACATTTTCATGGTTATTATTAGATTGAAACAATCCTAAGTTGTATTCACATATAATCACCCGGGTTAAAATTAGAATTTCTTTATCAGTATTTAGTTTAGATTAGATAGTTTTATTTTCTGTTAATTTAGTCCCATTTTCACCCATCCAATTCAATCCACTTAGTTAGAAGGAAACTGGTCCTTTAAATCCAGTCGGAGCCACCATCCCAAACGGAAAAGGAGCTGTCTTAAGGTCCCGACCGGGTGGTTTTCCCCCAATGTTTGAAGAAGAGATTTTCTAGGCTTCAACAGGTCCTTACAGTTCCCTCCTTCCATCATGCTTATTATTATCAAGCATAATGATTCCATTATTTATCCATCCTTCTCAGTTTTCTTTCTTCATTGTGTACCTGCAACATTCCTTGAAATGAAAAAACCAAACAAACGATATACGAGAGAATGATGATGATCTAGGGTTTCCATGCATTCCTTAGAGGGTGAATTCCTAGGGTACTTAGACACAATCCCTAAACTCCTTTATGTTTCTCTTGGAAACATCAGCCCTAGGGTTTAAATGTCATATCTTATAATTCATTCAATTCCACCCTCACTAATATTTACCATATACCCTAAATTATCTGCAAGCCTTAGAAGTCAAGATATTAGGTTTCCTATGAGGGAAAAAATAGATTAGCATTATGGTTTCTTACTAGGATTTTCTTATTCAAGTTTTCTTTAAGGTTTACACTCCATAGATACGATATGCATTGAACAAGATGAGGCCTGCAAACCCTAGATACGAGATGCTTTGAACAAGATGAGGCCTCCAGACCCTAGATGCAAGAAAACCCTAATGCATAATTTATATAGATCCTTAAGAAATAACAATATAAATTAGTATTTAATACCTTGAGATCACATATACCTTCTTGCGGCCTTAAATCATCCTTCCTATAAAGGATTTGTCTTCAATTTATTTTTAGGATACTATTTTCCAAGTTTTCCATCTCATAGTTGAAGTTGTTTTTCCTTTATAACTACTTCAAGATAGGATTTCAAAGATGTCGAGCCAAGATTCTCTTCTCAAGGTGACTAACCTCCTACTCCTCTTTGACTTCTAGTAAGGGCATGTTGTAGATGTTGCTACAAATCCTCAAACTAGATGCCTACTATAGTTCCTTGCTTTAAATGAACTGTTGAAAGACATTCATAAAATATTTCTTTATTTAATTCCCTTATTGATGGAGTCAAGCTTACACTATCATAGTGCAATGTCAGTCCTATGGTTAGGGCTTATTGTAGTCCTTTACAACCCTTATTATAGGTTCCAAATAGACCTCATATAGCTGCAACCTTCTTTTCTTAGCCTCCTATGTCCGTACTCTAACACCTGGGCTAATATCCAGTCTAGAAATAAGCCTTTTTGGGATGCTTATTTTCCATTTAATAAGGCTTGGATTTTATGCAATTTATTCCAATAGACTTTGACTCATACCATAGAGAGAGTGACCACTTGCACCATGGAAAGATAGTCCAAAAAAAAAAATACATCTTTAACCTTCAATTATCAACTTTTTCCATAGATTAATTCAGCCCTCAAATAATCTTGAAAAAACGCTCCATTCAAATATTTGTGTTCCAATTGTGGATGAAACTAGGCTTATTTATTCACTCTTCTTGTAACTAGTCTAATTTTGAATTCTTTGAGAAATTAGGCCTCTGCTTAGGGAACATTGTAACCATTGTTACAACTCTTCTAACTAAACCTAAGTCCTTCTCAAGTGACTGCAAATAGGTTTATTCAACAAGGTTCTTAATTAACTGCCCCTTTATCTTCTCGCCAACCATTTGTAAGCCTTTTTTGTCCTCCAAGAAGACACTTTCAAGTCACGACCTACACCTAGGGCATACTACACAGAACTCAAACTTGTTTTGGTATTTTTAAGAAAACCAAGTTACTAATCATAGAACTTGTTTTCCTCCTTGTTGGTTGTTCCTCAAATCTTGGTATGTTGTCACAAAGGATAGACACAAACCAATCCTCTTTTTCTTGACTTTGGAGACTCTTGACAGTGATATTCTTAGCCATCGTGCAATTTTCCTAAGCTTGGCTACCATGTTGGAAAAATTATATTATGACAACATTTAATTCATTTTTTCCATTCATGACATTTATTTGTGATTTATATTATTCTTATTCTTTGTTGTGCTTATGTTCTCGTAATCAAACAAATTCCAAAAATAGGAAGATCACACATTCACAACCAACACAATGAACACAATATATAGGTTCCAAGACAAGGTAAAACCCCTCCAAGGGAAAAAAATTAGAAAGAATTTATCTTCTCATAGAATCAACTTCAAAGGAGACTTCCAAGACTAAACCGTAGACCCAGTCTTCCACCAAGAACCAAGTCAACCAACCAATATTCTCTTATGTAATTCCATACAAGATATTCAAGGGTAGCAAGGAAAGATTTATTCTAGCCTTTTCGTCCTTTCCAAAGAAACTTGTAACATCAACGGTAGTTTCATACCTAAGGTAACCTTAGAAACCCTAGGGTACTTGCACGTGTGAGAAATAGCTGGAAAATTTTTAGATCTTCACTTAATTCTAGAGATTATTCCTTCTTCGCTATCCTTCCTTTGTCTTCTATGACCCTCACATTCCTTTTTCATTTGCAGATTGAACCAATAATGTGCTTTCTTTATGATCTCATAACTGAGGCCAAATTCTTCCTTTATATAGCCTTTATTAGGGCTCATTTATCCCTAACAAGGCTGACTTCATGTAGGCTGGCCGACTTGGTTCTTAGGAGCCTTCTAGACATTTCCATATACAAAATAATTTTTCTTTTAATGATAAAAATCCTCAAAAGGGTATTTAACACTAATAATGACTCTTTGACTCATAATAAACCTGGGAGGCTTGATTATAAACCATGAAACCCATACTTTTCAAAAATAAAAAAATTCCTTTGCTCTTTGCATCATTTTATTTCTCCTTTTGATTGACAAATAAGACTCACATCATGAAAAGAGTCAAAATACTATTATCTATATTGAAACTAGTCATAATTTCCAACATGTTATTCTTAGGAGACTTTAGATGGTGGATTGTCAATAAAAGAGAAGTGGGAGGATTTTATTTCAATTAAGGTAGAAGTATTGGACCTAGACTTTGAGGCTAGAAACAAGGAAAAAAAACTCAACACCACCTCAGTTTCACCACCAATCTTAATGTGGAACAAAGTCAATACTAAATTTTTTTCCTAAACTACTTCCATGAGCCTGCCAAAATTTGTTGAGAAACCTCAAATCCCTATAAGACATGGTTATGGTTGGGTGGCCAAAAATTTTCTAGACAAGCTAAAAGGAGAGTGAATCACTAGTTTCACTATCTGAATGAAAATAATTATTTTTTGGTAATCATCACATTGCCAAAAATATAAATAGTTTTGTAACTAAGTTATGGGTAAATAATTGACTAAATTTGGAGTGTGGTGCATAAGCAGTTTCTCTCCATTAATTCTCACCATTTCAAAAATATTACTGACTAGGTTATTTAATATTAGCATTTGTAGCTTCTTTAAATCCCAATATTGTTTTTACTGAATTTTGTTGGGATATCCATGCCTTGGTATTTGCATTACTTCAACAGAGAAAAAAATAAGATGAAGTGCTCACTAAACCACACAAATACGCATAAATGGGTTATGTATGTGATTTCTTATAAATAAGAATAGGAAGGAATAATATCCATCTGAATATTTCAATTTTCAAAGATAGTAAGACAATGACCAAGTATGAAAAATATAATATGTTTTGGTCTAAAAATATCATCTATAATTTTTTCAAAACATGATTGAGATCATTAACCATTGAGTTGTTGTTGAGTGTTATATTGTACTTACCTATAAAATTTCAATAGAAAGAAGAAAAATGTATTTGTAAGGCTAAGACTACCCTTATAACTCATGTATTTATATTTTATCTAGCTCGTATATATCATGAGTTGTCGATGGGACCATAATAATGTTACATTTGTTGTTCAAGTTAAAGATAGTGAAATTTCCCTAGGTTGTAGGTATTTCTTGAAAGCATACTCTTTACATTTACTATGCATTCCTCTAAGGCATTTCCTTGGATTCATGCTTGAGTCCAGACACAATTATTATGATAACATTTGCCCACAAAGAAATAGAGGAATTCATTACTAAGTTGACAATGGTGGTGGATCCCATTTTAGTTGGGGATCTAGTGTGGCCTAGTGTTGAGCCTCCATTTTGTCTGGATTTTCTCACTTTTTTCTAAGGGTATGTATGCCTTCACCTGGTGTTTGTAGTTATTCTTGTCCTTTTAAATACATTTTTGGACTATTATAGAGGTATTTAGAGGTAACACTTTACTATTCTATGAATTATCTTTGTTTTAGTGGTTTGAGGAATATTTGTGTGAAAATCACTAATAACATGTTATCCTTGTCACAGATGTACAATTCATGTTCTAGCAATAGCATTTCTGTTCCAACAGCGTAGTTCTTGTTCGTGCAATACAGATATTTTTCTCACCTCCATGATTATCATACATCCAGTTGCCATGATGGTAAACAAGCATATAGGTTTTGAAGATAAAGGTCCAAGTTGGTGATGTGTTCCCTTGATCACACCCAGGTCTTCAAAGCAACGTGTAAAGGTCAAAGCATCTAGTCAAACTAATTTAAAGAAGCCACAAGATTTATTAACAACATGATATTCCCATGGATATTATAGAGACTATATCATCACTCAATACTGGTCATTATATTTATATGGAGCCTCGGGGTCGATGGGGATTCGGTCAAATCAATAGTGTCTTTATTTCGATTTAGAAATTAGTTTACAAACTCTAAAATTATCTACAATGTTAACCTTTGATCGAGATAATTAGGAGGCACTACTGTTATAAATAGGAAGGCTTTGTATCCTATGAAAAGGTGATTGATATGATTCAATATAGATATTTTGATAGCCAAGGAAGGGATTAAAGGGAAGATTGTATTTCCAGTGGGATGATCCTCAGAGGGGACCACTGGAGTAAGGCTCTATGCTATATTATCCTGATGTAATAGGAATTCTAGATTAATACAAACTAAAATTTGGTTTATGCTTATTATTTCTAAGTATTCTAGGATTATGATGTTACTTTTATCAAGGCAACTAGTTGGGCTGTTTGGGCCCACCAACCAGTCTGTTACCGCAAACCTCTTAGGAATTTTTCATTCTATTTTGATCAATGCATAAGTGTGAGAGTGTGATTAAGTAAAATTTTGTAATTTTATTTCGAAATTCTCCTTTATGCTTTGATATGAAATTGCACAAGTTTGATTATTGAGTTTGATGGTATGGTTACTTTCTTAGAATTCATTACTGCTCACCACATTGGGATTTTATATGTAAATTGAGATGGAGAAAACAAAGTTTATTTAGTAAGTGTCTTTTTACTATATTTAACATTTGTTAAGAGATCATTGCATTATTTACTCTAATTTCATTTATCACATAATGAAATCTACTTTCAATTTGTAAGGATTCATTGATAGAGACAACAATTGCTTATCATGAAGCAGGGGTATGATCACTAAGAGTTATGATTTGATTTATGATCCATATCATTTCAGCATTCATGAACACTTTAAATTATTATGTGAAATTTATCATGGAGTTTTAGGAGAACTATATTTATTCTTATAATTCAAATACTGGGATTAGTATGAGAATAATTTATCTTTGTTTCATCGACATAGTAAAGTGTCCAACAAAAATCTTTGAGAATGGCTTTGGTCAAAGGATATAATTGATGTCTTAAACTCTTGATTGAACACTGCATTATTTTTAGAGAAAAAATGTCCATGTGATTCCTTCTAAGTAGAAATGCCTTCACATTTTAAAGAAAGCATTTAATGATTTTCTCAAATTAGGATAAGCCTTAAATCAATTGGGAATGAGTTTGTCTTTTAATTCCTAGTTTTACTTCATGCTTTCCTTATTTGCCAGTAATCCTTTAAGAGGATTTGAAAACATAATTGCACCCTTTTATTTCCTTAATAGTCTGTAAGTTTGAGAATCCATTCCCTATCCCCTATACACTTGAGGCAGGATTTTTGCAGGAGTCACTCAATCCAAAAGAGGAGCCAAAAGTAGGTCCACTATGTGTTTCGTTACTTTGAAAAAGTCTTGTTTTTCTGAATGATGCATTTTTAATTATTCGCAAAAGATTCATTTCTATTTCACAGATCCCCAAGGTATTCTTCTAGAATTTCTTGTGATACGTCTCTAAGCTTACACAACCTATATTGACAATTTAAATGTTGGTATATAATCTTGTATTTATATCGCTTGCCATTTTGGCATCATTGTCTGGGAGGCGGTGTAGGATAAGGCCTCAGATATTTGTCATGATTTTTTCCCTTTTCTTTGCAAGTGATTTTTTTTAGATTAGTGTGTTTCCCCTTGCTTTTTGAAGCATACTGGATGGTATTGCCAAAGATCTCACAAGCTTGGTTTGTTTTTCTTTTTTTACTGCAAATGAGTTTTAAGTGTGATTTTCTTTACTACAATGTGTGATGCTTAGTTTATTTTCCTTTACTAAAAATGAGTTTTTAAGTGTGATTTTATTTAGTGAAAACTGTGAATCTTGGGTTTTTTTCCTTTACTACAAATTAATTTTCTATTTGGGTTGATTATTTTATTGCAAATTAGCCTTTAACTGTGATTTTCTTGTTGAACTTACAATCTGGGTTTGTTTCTTTGGTTTTCTTAATGTCTTGGTGCTATAAGAGCCCCCCTCTCTAATCCATGTGCTAACAAGACCTTCCATATAGAAATAAAATTCCAGGTATTTTGATGTTATTCCAAGAACTATCTCAAATCTTAGAAGTGGCTGGGGTCTCTGCTTCTCAAGAAGAACACATTTTGGAAACAATTAGAAATATATCTATCTCTCTAGAAGTAAAGACTCAGGAAGATCCAGAATATTTTTCGAGGGAAACTCAAAAATTATGGGTTATGTTTGATGATAAGAAACCATCAGAAGCAGAGATTAAAGAACATCCATCTGATCCAGCTGCGCTTTAGGAGATAAATAGAGAAATTTGGAATATTTTTGTGATGTAATAAAGGAAGATACACTCAATGTTATCCATGAATCAAATAACCAAGAGTATGTGTATCCCATTGAATCTTGGTTTCAGATGATTGTTAGCACCCACTCCTGTATTATTCGGTAATTCTTAGCATCACATTAGTTAATTCAGTTGTTCCCTCATGTTCTCATATTTTCTCAAATATATTTTTCAAGTTTGAACATGAGTAGGATTGTTTTCTTGTTACGCACTTGGTGACACTGGAAGTACTCCTATACTTAAAAATGATTTCTTATTATTTTTAGGGTATGGTAGGATAGAGGAATAAATCAATGCCATGAATAAATATGTTACAACAATGCTATTAGGTTTTTCACTTCCAAAGCATAGCCACTGAAACCACTTATTGATCAATATTGGTTGTTAACGCACACATCTATGGTAAGTCTTGTTGAGTATGATTCACTCTAATACCTCATGATTTTGTAAAAGTGACCTTGATTAATCACTCTAATGAGTTTTCATCTGAGATATATATTTTTAGTTTCTCTTAGAAGGTATCATTGGAAAACCTCCTATGATGGACCACTCTTGTAAAGATCATAATGAGCCATTCATGATAATTCTAGCATTATTAACTCAAAGAATCTTCCAGTAAATATCTAAGACATCATATTTAAATGAGTTTTTAGGGTAGCGGAACTAGCCAGTAATGATTAGTCATTAAAAAATTGTCATGTCATCCCATACTCCTAAGGAGTAGATCCGCCTCCCCACTAATTGAGTAACCTTTGGAATTACTTATAATCAAAATTTACAAATATTGATGGCAGGATAGGAGTTCTCATTATGAGTTGACCTACCATCATCATGAGACCTAACATGCATGACATTACTGCTACTGGTCATGAAGCCAGAGTAATGGCTTTCAGGTGAGAAGCTAGAGGGTAGGAGGTCTCATCTTGAGTCGGCATGTTCAACCATGTTACTTCTTGTGAGTGACACTACCATTAGTTGGTTACCAAGCCAATACAGTGGCCTTCATCTAATTTCAATAACCAGATAGATAACTCAGTGTCTATATCTAGTAATTGGGACATGGGAATTTCAATTGGTTAAAAGACACCCCTGCCGAAGATATAGATGCCTGCAGGTAGCGGGGCCATGTCTGTGGTATTAAAGTTAACTGCACAATATGATTTACTTGGTTATATTTCTCTTTCCCTATAACTCATCATTTTATTTCTTGGATAATGGTTTTAAGATGTTTTGAGCATGATTCCCTGAGTTCTATTTTTGAAAATTAGTAATATTTAATGAATGTGGTACCCTTAGTGCTGGTAATTCTTTGTACTGGATTAAGAATAAATTTAGTCTTGCACCTGGGTGACAACAAAATTTAGAGTGGTCAATGAAGTATTTTCTGATTGATGTAGGAAGGTGTCATCTTGTTCTATTTTATGTTTTCCTTTTCTAGCACCATAACTCACTTTTATCCATACAAGGTATTTAGAGTGATGAATTACTTGATAATTATTACTCACGAGATGTTAATAGAAAACCATGCGTTTTTATTTCAATTTCCTGTATTAAGAATTACATGTTCTAGGTATAGGATTAATATAATAGGTGCAACAACACTGTCACGGTATTCTTGAAATTGCATTTTTTTTAGGAGAGATTATTTTTAATCATTGATGCCAACACGAATTTGATTTCAGGGAACAAATAATGGATTCTTTTACAAATCAGAAAGTCCAGGTATGCATTATGGTGCAAGGAGAGTTGGTCTATAGTTTTTTGTATGATTATTGCTTTCCTGCACCTGATTTTGGATGACTTGAATTGATCTTGTTGTATGATGATCCTCCCTTTTCCAACCCTTTGTACTTTTATCATTCCTGCACTCGATGCTTTCATAAGGATTGTGGCATGGTTTAGATGATAATAAGACTATGATACTGCAGACTTGATGAATACTTTAAAATGGTGATTGATACATTGGGTACCTTTATATTTCCTTGCTGATGGTTTCTTTCACTTTTGTGTTGGGGGAAGAGTATGATCATTAATATTTAAGTGTCCCCTAACCCCTGCTCTCCTCCATGATTTCACATTTATGTCAACGAGGAGGAAGTGGTTGATGTATGAGAAAAAACTTGATGTGTTTGATATTTTGATGCCAAGTGTCCACGTGAGGAGTACCCTAACCTCGTAATCATGTTTTTAATCCTGGGAATGTCTATTAAATACTTATAGATGTTTTTCATGCACATCTATCCAGTGATCATTAATTAAAGTAACTATGTTATGAGGCTTGGTTATAGGGGTTTTCATGATTGAATTAAAATACTGCTATCCATTTTTGTAATTATTCTTTCCTCTGGTTATGTATTGAGGAAGAAATATAAGATGATATAGGATATTAATGTTCGTGAGTAGAATGTAAGAGGGTAAAAAATATTTGAGACTTTGTATTAAAATGCACAATAAAAATGAAATATTCCCAATTTTTGTAGCTAAGGGAAATATAATATTTTATTTTCAGTTTGCTTAACTCATGAATAAACGTGTAAAGGAGGAACTCTAAAACTCCTAATCAACAAAATAAATCAATTCCCAATGTGAACATGGAAAAATCTAGGCCATTTCAATAAAATACAATTAGGTGTGAAGAGGAATTAAGACGATTGACTGGGTCAATAGGACCAAATCTCAACAGTGTCTAGATGCATTGAACCTCCTTATTGATTAGTGCAGTTTTAGATGGAAACCCTTCATGTGAAAATGGTTAACTCATTGGAGGTGGTTTACGGTTTTCTAAGCCCTAATGTTATAAGATGAAGAGGAAGGCCACAAGAAAAGGGTTGTTGAAGATAATTCAATTTTGAGATTGCTTAAGCAACTCAAACTCTCTTGGCTGTCTAGCTAGACAGAGAGAAATTTCCTATTTAGGGATTCCTCCTCCTTCACTGAGGAGCACTTGAAGGAGTATGTTCTGAAATGCCTCACATCCAGGCTTGAGGCCAAGCATCCTCCATCAAGACTATGTTATTTCTACATAAGAATAATACTGTGTTGCTGGGTGTTGCAGTGAGGGGTTTTCAACACCACTTCCAAATCTAGTTTTGTAGAAAAGGCAACATTCCTTTCTCTGGGAGATTAGTGATGAAGCATTGAGCTTCAATTCTATATCTTGGCATCAGACCAAAGGACCTTCCAACATCAGTTGTGCATTATACTTTAGAAACTGCATCATTTTTCCAGTGCATTGCTGTAGCAGGGTTTCTACCCTAGTTTGGTGCTTGTTTCCTTGAGGAAGGGCCATCCCTTCTTCCGGAAAGTCTGTATTTTAGCCCTCTTCTATAATTTTGTATAATTAAGCTCATATAATCAGAGTTTTAGTGATTATGCATTTTCCAGATCCATATTCTACAGATCTGATACTTGTATTTGTTCTTTCGTCAAATCCCCTTGCCGGGTGATCTATTTGATGTATAAAAGGAGCTAAATCTCCATTTTTCTTTATGCTCTGTTATAGTAAAATTAAAATATGATGTTTTATACATATTTTGTTTAATTTATTCATAAATCACACAATGTATGCTTCAGCCATTTTCTGCATACTCTATGTCATGGGAAATCAACATTTTTAAGCTTATCCGGGAATGGAGGCACTGTTTAACATAGCAAAACGCATTTTTTTTGGCTGAAATTTTGCAAGGAATTTAAAATTAGCCTAAGATAACATATCCCAGATATTTTTCCCTTATTTTTACGCGGATTTCTGAATACATCTATTTTAGGGTCGAAATCACTGCTTTTCCCCACTTTTTGGATCCTAAATTCAGATCTAAGTTGTTGTTGTACTTAAAATCAGTTTCTGAGTGTCTATTAGCACATTTAATGCATTTATAGCTCTCTAAACTTTCATTATAGCGTTATAATTTGTTGTAGCCCCTCATTGGGCCTTTCCTTGAAGATAACTAGGTGCGAGAGATCTGTTTAACCCACCTAGTCTTATTTGTTTCAGCTCAAATATTGGATTTAGTTTTTATATTGTATGATATAAAGGATAAAAGAGTTATTTTCCTATTCCAAAGCATATTTTTATGAAAATGCATTTTTTAGTGCATGATTCATGAGCTGTTCCTAAATAGGAATATTACAGTGGTATCGAAGCAAGATATTTGGCTCAGCCTGTGGCTTCAAGAAAAAATTCTATAAAGGAATAAAAATAGATCAAAATGATGGAGAGGATGAGATTACTCTCATGAATGTTCATATCTAAGAAGGGACTCTCCAAAAAGGTAAATCAGAAGAGAGAAAGAAGATGCACCGAGACTCCTAGAGGGTTTTGAGAAAAAGCAAGCTACAGTAAAACACATGAGGTTTCAAGAAGAATTAGGAAGCCCCAGCACTTCCTATCAGCAAAGTAGAATACTGGAGAGTCGTAGATCTCCTCATATATCCACTATGCCCACTTTCTTTGAAGAAAGTGAGAGGTATAGCAATGAAGAAGAGAGATGCAAAGAAACTCCTAAAGGGTTTCAAGATGAAGAGGAAGAACTATGCAGTTCCTGTCATCACAAAGTAGGGAGAATGACTGAAGAAGATATCTCATTGCTTCTTTTTCAAACATTGAAGAGTATTGAAGAAAATCTCAAGGAGTTTGATGAGAAGAGGAAAAAGATGAGCTACAAAGAGACATCTCCCATGGAAACAAAGGAGAATGTCAATCTTGTCACTTTGGGCAAGAGATCTCCATTTTCACCATTTGCTGCTAAGGTGCTTGCATCTAGAGAAGAGGCACTTGCATATTTTCAAGGTAGTCTTAAGCTCTTAACATATGGAGTCACATGCATGAATTAGGAGATGCATGAGGAGGAGAAGGAAGATACCAACACTGGTATGCTTGAAGAAAGGAGACCATCATTCTTGCCAGCAGTTGGAGAAATCATTGATCCAGGTGGAGGAACTCCTGCGTTCTTCCAACAGGTTCCCGCATATTAGTTGATCCAAGGTATGCATGAAATTTCAACACATATTGTTTCAAGATTAATGCATAGCCAAGGATTAAATCAAAATTCTGATTTGAAGCAAAGACATGTCACAGCGCAAAGGACCCTTGATGTAATCAAGGAGGAGATTGTAAACTATCCCTATGCATCATTTTTGAACTGCATTCAACCTCTTGATTTGAGATGTAGAGTTTCAAAAAGGGAGATTAGTATTATCCTATGTTCAATGGCTAATTGTGAGATCAGAAATGTGACTTTATTTGAGACAGTGCATGCATCGCTTTGCAGATCTACAACACTGACACTTAGTGACTGTGACAAAGAGGCTTCAACTCTCTTGGAGCATTCTAGAGGCATCTTCAACCTTGAATCAGTGGAGAAGAAGAAGATGAATGGTAGACATCTTGATATGAGAAGCTTTTTCTCCCCTCTAGATGACACTCTCTCCATGAGCATGCTACAACTCAAAGAGAGACTTCTACTTACTACAGATTCAAGGCCTCATTCATTTTGGAAGGCCATAGATGGGAGAAAGGTCTCACTAAGAGATCTCACTAGAGATGCATTTCAATATTTCATAAGATGCAAGGTTCTTCATTGGTTCAAGGGAGATGGTATTCTACAAAGGGAGGAAACCATGATTATGCAGCACATCACTCATCTTCCATATTGAAGTGAGTGGATGAGGATGATGAGAAAGAGATCACATGATCACTTGCAGACATATATGGGCCAGAAAACTTGGTTATGTTGGTTTCCCATGGGAGACTCCTATCACTCTCCAAAGGCACCTATTTCTCTTATCTATTCCTTGAAGAATGATCATGAAATGAATAAGGAGGCATGGCAACGCTGGTTGATTTGGGGTAAGCATGATCACTACCCAAAGATTCTCATTCTCTCATCACATGATTTATGCATCATTAATAGAGTATATGAAAGGGAAGCATGGTTGATGTTGTTGTTAAAAGGAGAGTTTGGACATCACATGTTAAATCTCATGTCCATGTATTTACCCATGTTTGAAATATGTCTCATTTATTCCCATGTATTTCTGTTGGAGATATGTTTCATGCATGAACTTTGGCTTGGGAGGAGGGATGACTTCCACATGTGTGGTATGAGGGAGCTTGCTTGTACTATGTTGATGAGACACTTCACATGTCCATCATTGTGTTGTTGCTCCATGATCCACATGTTGATAAGGCAAGAAGGCTGCAAAAGTCTTTGTTGCTATGGCTGCTCTTGGGTGAGTATGGCTACCACTCAATAGCTCATCATTTTCTGAATCATGCCTTGGATTTCAATGTTTTGTTGCAGCAAGAGAAGGCATGTACAATTTTGATTCACTTGGGAGATTATGGCCACCACAAGACATCTCCTATGTCTATGTGTTTTTCATTGTGTAAAATTTGGCATATCAATCTCATGATGTGCATTGATGATGATACTTTGTATTGGGCTGATGTGACATATCATATGTCCATTAGTATGGTTTGGTTTCATGATGCACATGAGGAGGAAAGAAGGCAGCAAGATCTCTTGTTGCTTTGGTTGCTTTTAAATGAGTATGGTGACCACCCCATAGCTCATAATTTTCTGATTCATGCCCTATGTATTAAAGATAAATTGCAGCAAAGGAGGGCATGTACATCATCTTTTGGAAAGCTTGGCTTGCCCATCTTACATGGAGTAGATGGAGGATGGCAGCAAAGGGCCTTGCTCTGGTGGTTATTATTAGGAGAATATGGTTTGACATCTTTGTTTACCCATATTACTCCTTACCTTCTTCTTTTTCCTAACGCTGGAATGATGGATTTTGGATCTAATAAAGCTAACAGGGCTAACAATAAGGGCATAACAATGCTCAATCAAATCCACGAGACATGGGAAAGAGGAATGTTTTGCATGATGAAGCTTTTTCCTTATGGAAGGAGCTACTTTATTTTCTCATGTGTTATGATGGTGTTGGACATCATGTAATTTTCATTTTGTACTTCATTATAGTAAGAGGACATCTAACCTTACAGTTGGAATTCATCTCATGCATTTGTGGAAGACAAATTTGGAACCAAACATACATAACCTATTGCAGCAAATGGAGGAAGCCTTCCTTATGTGGATTCCATTTGGAGGGGAATCGATTATTTGCATCTACAATAAGTGTTGCTTGAGGGCAAGCAACATTTTGCCGGGGGAGACTATAATATTCCCAATTTTTGCAGTTAATGGGAATATAATATTTTATTTTCAATTTGCTTAACTCATGCATAAAAGTGTAAAGGAGGAACTCTAAAACTCCTAATCAGAAAAATAAATCAATGCCTAATGTGAACATGGAAAAATCTGGGCCATTTCAATAAAATAAACTTAGGTGTGAAGGGGAATTAAGAAGATTGACTAGGTCAACAAGACCAAATCTCAGTAGTGTCTAGATGCATTGAACCTCCTTATTGATCAACACAGTTTTAGATGGATACCCTTCATGTGAAAATGGTTAACTCATTGGAGGTGGTTTAGGGTTTTCTAAGCCCTAATGTTATAAAATGAAGAGGAAGGCCACAAGAAAAGGTTTGTTGAAGATAATTCGATTTTGAGATTGCTTAAGCAACTCAAACTCTCTTGGTTGTTTAGCTAGAGAGAGAGGAATTTCCTCTTTAGGGATTATTCCTCCTTCATTAAGGAGCTCTTGAAGGAGTATGTTCTGAAATGCCTCACATCAAGGCTTGAGGCCAAGCATCCTCCATCAAGACAGTTTTATTTCTGCAGCAGAATAATACTGTGTTGCTGGGTGTTGCAGTGAGGGGTTTTCAACACCACTTCCAGATCTAGTTTTGCAGAAAAGGGAGCATTCCTTTCTCTGGGATATTAGTGAGGAAGAATATTGATTTAGTTCCAGATCTTTGCATCAGGCCAAAGGACCTTCCAAAATCATCTACACATTATACTTCAAAAAATGTGTTATTTTTCCAGTGCATTGCTGTAGCAGGGTTTCTACCCTAGTTTGGTGCCTATTTCCTTGAGGAAGGGCCATCCCTTCTTCTGAAAAGTCTGTATTCATCCCTATTCTATAATTTTGTATATTTCAGCTCATATAATTATATTTTTAGTGAATCTACATTTTCCAGATCCACATTCTATAGATCTAATACTTGTATTTTTTCTTTCATGAAATCCCCTTGCCGAGTGATCTATTTGATGTATGAAAGGAGCTAAATCGCCATGTTTCTTCATGCTTTATTATAATAAAATTCATATCTGATGTTTTAGAAATATTTTGTCTAATCTCTTCATAAATCATGCAATTTATGCTTCAGCCATTTTCTGGATACTCCAAGTCATGGGAAATCAGCATTTTTAAGCTTATCCGGGAATGGAGGAACTGTTGAACATAGAAAAACACATTATTTTTTGCTGAAATTTTTCATGGAAGTTCCACATAGCCTAAGATAACATATCCCAGATATGTTTCATTTATTGTTATGCATATTTCTGAATACATCTATTTTAGGGTCGAAATCACTGCTTTTCCCCACCTTTTGGATCCTAAATTCAGATATAAGTTGCTTCCGTACTTGAAATCTGTTTATAAGTTTCTATAAGCACATTTTATGCATTGATAGTTCTCTTCACTTTCAACAGAGCATTTTACTTTGCTGCAGCCCCTCATTAGGCCTTTCCTTGAAGATAACTAGATGCGGGAGATCTGTTTAACCCACCTAGTCTTATTTGTTTCAGCTCAAATATTGAATTTAGTTTTTAAATTGTCTTATCTAAAGGATACAAGAGTTATTTTCCTATTCCAAAGCATATTTTCTGAAAATGCATTTTTTAGTGCATGATTCATGAGCTGTTCCTAAATATGAATATTACAAAAAACAACAGACTATGTGTTAAGAATAAGAAGTTGGGAAAATTTTCCATTTATTGGATCAAGAAATATAAGTATTATGTTTCTCATAATAGGATTTTAAAAAGAGATATTACAATCACCAAAAGCATGGGAGGAAGAAACTTGAACATTTCACCAGGGCTCTAGGCCTCACACCTTCAATTTTTTAAAATTTTGGTCTATGTTTTATGGATTGGCTTGCACGAGGACATGCTAGGAGATCGGTGTGGGGGAGTGTTGAGCCTCCATTTTTTCTGGATTTTCACACTTTTTGCTAAGGATTTATATGCCTTCACCTGGTGTTTGTAGTTATTATTGTCCTTTTCTATACATTGTTGGAATATTATAGAGATATTGAGAGGTAATGATTTATTATTCTATGAATTCTATTTGTTTTAATGGTTTGAGGAATATTTGTGTGAAAATCACTAATAACATGTGCAATGGTGGTTTTCGTGCACAAGTGTACCAATCCACCGATGCTTGGTAGGAGTGGTCGCTGCCTTCAAGCTATGGTCACATGAAGAAAATATGGCTAGTAGGTTATTGAACAAATGCTAATAAATATAAAACACACTAAGTTATGGAATGTAGTATGCATATCAGGAGAGGAAACACAACTAAACTAAAAAAAAAAAAAAATCTCACAAAGAGTCAAATGTGTCAATAATGCAAATGGTGGAATTCAAGTCCCCTCTTATTGACCGCTATTAGGAAGAAAGATACAACTTTACACTCTTGCCAAAGGATCCTTAGAACTATGGAGTTCTAAGACCCAGTGCAAGGAAGTTCTTACCCTTTAGCTGATGTCATAGGGTCTGTCTCTCTACTCCAAAGGATTGAATTTGTTGAGTGGCCAACAACTGAATCCTCACTCTACCACTACTCTGGGTTGCACAATACTTGATTTCTCATGAGAAATTTGGCTAGCATAGCAATGTTCTCTCTTTTTTCATCTCTTAGTGGCAATTTATAGGAAAATTAAAATCCCCCTTCCCTTTCTTGGTACATTTGTGGATGGTGACCCAAGAGAGAGTGTTTATTCATTTGTGTGCCCACCTGATTCCTTTTTGTGCTCACTTGAGGTCCCAAGGTAGCTTAGGCGGCTGTCCTTGGGAAACCTCAAGTGGAGGATCATTTCCTAAAGTGTGTCAAGTGATCCCATAAAGTGAATTCTACCACTCCTAGGACTGTGTAGCTTTTTTAGGGAAAGTCACACAGACCAGCGCACCTATCGAAGGAAAATGCATGCAAGGTGCATTTTGCATGTGTTTCTGGTGCACAATTTTATTTTTTCCTCTTGACCTTAGATATTTTTAAAAAATTTCAGATCCTGTAATGTTCCTCAGTCCTATAAATCCTTTTGCCTGACATTTAAAATGTCATTTTTTCTTATCTGATTTTCTAGTGATAACAGTTTTCCCCTAATCTGTGAGGTCTAGGAAGAATTGTATAGCTAAATACATTATATTTTCTTTTCTTTGTACTGTGTGGAGAGAGGGAGAGACCCTGGTGCAAAATTTTCTAATCATAACCCAAATATGCATATGAATTCTTGTCACATGCATGCGTCCCAAAAAGGAAATACCTCATGCAGAATTAATTAACTTATGACACAAATATGGTTATAAACCATATAAAATTCCCGCTTAGTGAAATATGTATCTATGTATTTGACATTGGTTAAAAAAAATATGATGTCGACAAATATATATCCGGGCCCATAGTCTATACTGGATGCACCTTTCTTGGCGATCTATCTGCGTCCATCCATTTGACGGAAATCGCATTCCAAAGAGTACGATACTGTACCCCACTATAAATCGCAAAATGAATGGTTTTTAAATGTGACGTGTCACCTCCATGTTATTTCGTATCCCTTCAACAAATACTCCTTACCATTTCTATTCCATGCGAAAACCTCTTGTTGTTTTGCAAAACCATTTCAATGTTCCACTGTGCCATTGATTCATGGTTTCCGCCTTCATCCAACATATAGCCTTCTCCTTTTCGGTGAGCATTGTAGATCAAATTGCTTCACGGATTCCATATAAATCTTGTATATAAAAATTCAGTCCATATGAATAACTCAGCCCATGTTATTCATAAGATGACATGGGCTTTCATTTTTAGAAAGTAAAGCCGGAGGCAATGCTGAAGAGTTCGTAATGCCCATCGCTACTTGTAGAGTTCTCTTGCGTAATTCAGCGTTGATAATTTCCTTGAGTTCAATATGTTCTCTCAATTACTACGTGGATTGTGTTTTTTATTTGGTGGCTTGAGAAATTGTGGCTGTGACTTCTTCTCAAGCGTGTATGCAGCCTCTACACGGTTTAGGCTCTTATAAACTTTGACGACTTCAAATTTTTATTACATCTTCCAAAAGTGATGTCGATTACTCAGGAATTATGCTCTGTTAGGTCCCTATATTACTAGTATAGTCCCTTATTGTTATTAGTGTAACCCCCTTTTTGTTATTATTGTGCCCTTAAAATATTATTTTTAGGTCGGCTAGGATTACATTGTGGCCCACTAGGATTACATTATGGCCACATGGACTCCTATATATAGAAAGGAGGTTTTGTAAATTGTATCATCCAAGAATTGTTCATTTATGTAATGTATTGGAGGTTTCTCCCTCGAAGTGGCTTATTTCTAAGGCGTTGATATCTCTTTTCTTCTATTTTTGGAGCTGGTTACACAACATTTGGTATCAGAGCTTTGGATTCTAGGTATAGGTGTTTCGTTGTGTCATCGTGGCAACTGTTTTTCTATAATTTTTTTTTCTACAAAGTTTCAAAAGCTGAATTTTAAGTGCGAAGCCAAAACCCCGAGGAACATTGTCAAAACATTTGTTTTGTCTACAAAATAATTGGAGATAAGATCTACATGAGGAATGTAGATATGATCTGTGCTCCTGAATTTCATCTCAAAGACGTGATCGTGGGAATTGATTCATAACTCTCTCTCTAAGCATCGGATTGGAGTGCCGTAAAAAGTGGTTCAAATTACACAGACTATAGCTTCTTGGCTATCAATTTTAGAGCCAAAGGATGAAACAATGACACGTGGAAAGTCGTACAAGTTCTCTCTACTGAACCAGTCCATAATTAGGTTAGTGTGGGAGATTGGACACAACTTTGTCTTGGAGAATCCAAATCAGGTCAGACCTGTGACATTTGAAAGATAATTCAAAGGGCTACATCGGTATCGAAATTTAAATATTGAAGTGCTACAATCATATAGATAATCTAATTTCAATATTGAGCTCCTCAAAAGCAAGAAAAAGGTGTGTATTTTCTTTCTGAATTGCATAAGTCTTGTTTGAAGAATCAATTTGAATTGATTCCAAGGGCATATTGTAGAATAGATATCAGTATCGGGTTCCAAAAGATGCCCCATAAAAATAATTCAACAACCTCTGCTCTCTCGAAGGCTCTACTATGACTCATGAAGATGAAGAATTGCAACATGATCTATCAAAATTACAAGAGAAAGTGCAACAGATTTCAATCTCGCAAAGAGAAACAAAAAATGAAATGGAAGTTTTGAAGAAAGACGTGTAAGCAAAGATGGACGGTTTGAAGAAAGGCATGGAAGCTAAGATGGATGGCATGGAAGATGGAATGGAAGCTAAGATGGATGACATGAAAGACAACATGGAAAACATGAAGAATGATCTAAAAACAAACATCAAAGGTTTGACAAAGTTGATACAAGAAATGTTTCCTAATGGTGAAAATATAGTAGAAGAACCTCATGATGAGAACAAAATAAATGATAATTGTGATTTCATAAACTCTAATGTTGACGGGAAGAACCACCATATTCCTAAAATGGATATGATGAATTTTGATGGAAAGGATCCTGTAACATGGATACTACATATGTGATAAATATTTTATTCCATAATCGCAAAACACACAAAAGGTATGCATTGCAACTTTATATTTAGAACAAAATACATTTTTATGGTATCTATGGCTTTTCTCTCGTAAAAAAATTGTCACTTGGTCAATTTCTACGGTGGAAATGATAACACATTATGAGGATACAAAGAGCAACACCTTCTTTAGCAAATTGATAGATCTTAAACAAAAGGGTTTAGTGGTGGAGTGCATTGAGGACTTCCAAAATTGAATATAAGGGTAGCTAATATTCCATAGGAACACAAGATTGATGTCTTCATAGGGACTTTAAAGGATAAAATCCAACATGAGTTTCGAGGTTGGGAACCTGATTCATTGGAGAAGGCATTCAAGTTGGAAAGAAAATTTGAATGTAAAATTATGGTGACAAGGAAGCCTACCACTCACATATATAAAGATGGAAGTGTTGCTACTCCTAGACTTCCACAACCTACAAGGTTGACACCACAACAATTGGAAGAAAAAATAGCAAAATGGCTTTACTACAGTTGTGATAGCAAATACACTAAAAGTCATAAGTGTGCTGAGAAGAAATTATTTTACATAGATTGTGAAGAGGAAGAAGAAAATGAACAAGAAGAGGATATACACCAGGAACCAGCCATAGAAGAGGAAGAAATGAATTCGACCATATCATGTAATGCACTAGCAGGAATTACCACTCCTCAAACTCTCGAGATAGCAGGAAAGATCAAGAAGAAAAAGGTAATAGTGTTGATTGATTCAGGTAGCACCCATAATTTTATTCATCGTAAGGTAGCTAAGAAATTGAATTGTTTCCTATATCTAGCACCAGAATGTCAAGTGATGGTTTTAAAGGGAGGAACTATAAATTTCTCTAGAAAATGCCATAATATCAAGATAAACATGGGGGAAAATGTATTGAATAGTCCAAATGATTTCCATTCCTATGGTAGGTGCTGATGTTGTACCAGGAGTACAATGGTTACAATCTTTGGGGATGGTAGCTTTTAATTTTAAAGAAATTTTCAAGAATTTTTTTTTAGAAGGAAACGAAGTTAAATTACGGGGTATTTCAGGGAAGCCAGGAAAGATAAGAAGCTCTAATGTCATGAAAAATCTTCTAAATAAAGAACAACAAGGCATAATTGCACAATTATGCTCACTAGAAGTTCCAACATCAAAATCATCTATTTACAGATCTCCAACAAGTCTGACTTTCATTCCAAGTGTGCTCAAAACTCCCAAAGGACTCCCACCTATTTGTGATCATGATCATGCTATTCATTTGATTCCAGGAAGTGTTCCTCTAAACATCAGGCCTTATAGGTATCCTTATGTCCAAAAGAGCAAAATTGAATGTATGATTGCAGAAATGTTAGAGGCTGGTATAATTCAACCTAGTCAAAGTTCTTTCTTTGCTCCTATAGTATTGGTACATAAGAATGATGGATCATGGCGCATGTGTCCGGATTATAGGGAGCTCAATATGCTCACCATTAAAGATAAATTTCTCATTCCTGTGATTGATGATTTATTAGATGAATTACATGGAGCAATTTATTTTACCAAGTTGGATCTTCGTTCAGGATATCATTAAATTAGAATGAAGACAGAAGATATTCCGAAAACAACATTTCGAACTCATGAGGGTCATTATGAATTTTTGGTCATGCCTTTTGGCCTTACCAATGCACCTTCTACATTTCAAGGGTTGATGAATTCAATTTTCAAACCCTTCCTTAGAAAATTTGTGCTAGTATTTTTCGATGATATACTAATCTACAACAGGTCTTGGAAGGATCATGTTCAACATGTTGACAGGGTGCTCAAACTATTGGAGGAGAAACAATTATATGAAAAAACATCCAAATATTTCTTTCGAGTACAAGAGGTGGAATATCTGGGCCATATTATATCCCATGAGGGTGTTAAGGTAGACCCTACCAAAACTAAAGCCATTAAGGAATGGAAAGTCCCCACAACCATAAAGCAGTTGTGAGGATTTCTCGGATTAACATGGTATTATCACAAATTTGTTAAGAATTATGGGAGAATACCAGCACCTTTAACAACATTATTGAAAAAAGATGTATTTTCATGGACTCCTGAAGCAACTAAGGCCTTTGAACATCTTAAAGAGGAAATGTGCCTAGCATCGGTCTTAGCTACACCAGACTTCACAAAAACCTTTATTGTGGAATGTGATGCCTCAAGAAATGGAATTGGTGTTGTTTTAATGCAAGAAGGAAGACCTATTTCTTTTGAAATTCGTCCAATTAAATGAAAGTATTTACAGAAACCTATTTATGAGAAGGAAATTTTAGCAATACTGCATGCACTAAATAAATGGAAAACTTACCTAATGGGAAGACACTTCAAGGTAAAAACTAATCATGATAGTCTTAAACACTTTTTGGAACAAAGACTATCTTCAGAAGAGCAACAAAAATGGGTCACAAAGATGTTGGGTTATGACTTTGAAATAATCTACAACAAAAGAAAGCTTAATGTTAAGCTGCATACAATTTCAAGAAAGAATGAAGAGGTGGAAGCATTGCTGTGTGCTATTTCTATTATCCAACTAGATTGGATAACCGAAGCAAGAGATGAATGGAAGAAGGATGAAGAAGTGTGGACACTCATTCAAAAATTGCAGCAAGATCCTATTACATATGATACATTTAGTTGGAAACATGATTCCTTATGGTACAAATATCGTTTATATCTTTGTAAGAATTCCCAACTAAAAAAAAATATTCTTCTCAATTGCACACGTCTCCTTTAGAGGACACTCGAGATTTTAAAAAACTTACTACTGTGGTGAAGAAAGAATTTTTTTAGATGGCGTTAAATTTGATATTCAAAATTTTGTGGCGGAATGTTCGTTTTTCCTTGCCGCTGGTATCAAATTATGCCCTCATGCCCCCGAGTCTTCTACAACCTTTATCCATTCCAAGTCAACACTGGGAGGAGATTTCAATTGATTTTATCACAAGTTTACCTAAGTCCGAAGGAAAGAGTGTCATCATGGTGGTATTTGATAGAATTACCAAGTATGCACACTTTTGTGCATTATCTCATCCATTTAAAGCAAGTATAGTTGCTACTAAATTTATGAACACAATCCAAAAGCTACATGGAAACCCAAGGGTTATTGTGAGAGACAGAGATCCCATTTTTACCGGAAATTTTTAGACAGAGTTATTTTCTTGTTTGGGTATTCAATTGGCTCATAGCTCATCTTATCATCCCTAATCCGACAATCCGATCGTCAAACCGAGATAGCAACAAATGTTTGGAAGGATATCTTCATTTTTTGTATCCGATAAACAAACATAATGGGTCAAGTGGTTACCTCTCGAATGGTGGTATACACTTCCTTCCATAATTTAAAAAAAATGATCCCATTTATGACACTTTATGGATATCATCCACCATCCATCACATCATCTTTAAGGGAAAATTCGAAGGTTCAAGCAGTGGAAGATCACATCGAGCATCAGCAAGAAGTTCTCCAACTCTTAAAAGATAACCCGAATTTGGCACAAAATCAAATGAAACAACAGGCAGATCAACATCGCAGCGAGAGAAGTTTTGATGTAGGAGATTGGGTATTTTTACAACTACAACCATACAAAAAAATGTCCCTCAAGCAAGAAAACAAGGATAATAAATTATCGCCAAAGTACTATGGTCCTTACAAGGTGTTGAAAAAGATTGGTACTATGGCATACAAATTGGAGCTTCCTGCTTCTTCGCGAGTGCATCTAGTTTTCTATGTTTCATGCTTAAAGAAGGTTATAGGTGAAAATCTTCCAGTTCAAACAATATTTCCAGAACTTTATGAGGAAGGAAAAATCATATTGGAACCTGAAGCGATCATGGAAACAAGAACTCGACAGCTACGAAATCGATCAATTTCAGAGTATCTCATCAAGTGGAAGAACTTACCACTGAAGATTCTACATAGGAGGATGCGAATTTTATATAGAAGCACCCAGAGCTACTCAAGTGTTGTGGACAACACTTTTTTGAAGGAGAGGGGCATGTTAGGTCCCTATATTACTAGTATAGTCCCTTGTTTTTGTTAGTGTAACTTCGTTATTATCAGGTTCTTTAAATTATTATCATAGTCGGCTAGGATTACATTGTGGCCCACTAGGATTAAATTATGGCCACATGGACTCCTATATATAAAAGGGAGGTTTTGTAAATTGTATAATCCAAGAATTTTTCATTTATGTAATGTATTGGAGGTTTCCCCCTCGAAGTGGCTTATTTCTAAGGCATCAATATCTCTTTTCTTATATTTTTGGAGCTAGTTACACAACATGCTCCAATGTTCCACAACTCAAGATGGCTAAATAGTTCAACGCTCCAGCTATCAACAACCAAATGATTAACAATTATAGAAAGTCTTAACTCATATCTATAAGCTCAATTACTTATAGTCCTTACGTATTCTTGAAAACTATAGCTCGAATACAAAATGATGGAAATTCATTTGATTCTGACCGATTCCACCTACATACATATATTATGCAAAAGTACTCTAATTTCCATAAATTTTATAATCAACCACTCAATACACACCCCACAACTCAGGGATCGAATTCTTTGTAATTAATAAACACATATATACATAGAAATTTCTTTTCTGGCCTGATTTTCTAATCAGTGGCCTTTTCACTCACTCTCTGACCCGTAGGCTTTACAATCCAAACATTTTCTACCTATCTAAATCTTGAATCTCTCTCTATATGCCTTGAGGCTTATAATTTTATACAAAAGGTTTTGAAACCAATTATGATTTCAAATCCTCTATCTTCTCAACAAAATCCTGAATATCCTCTAAGTCCTTTTTTTATTCAACTAATCCCCAAGGATCCTCTCTAATCCACAAAATCATGAAACCAATTCCTAATCTAAGATTTTCAATTAATTCCCAAATTTCTCAATCTCTCAACTATCCTAATTCTCTTATGTTCTCCATGTTGGCATATCTGCAGGGGGGGTAGAATCGCATTTAGAGCCGACCGAAAACTTTTTAGTTTTCTTTCTTAAAAACCACATGCTACTGTATCGAATCCAACTCTCAGGAGTGTCCAGAGATCTTATTATGTATTTACTTAGATCACGTATCATTCATTCATCGTATGCTTAAAGAAGCAAGAAGCATGAACAATAACGAACAAAACCATCAAACATAAGCAAATACATATGAACACCCGCATTTAAGGTGGAAACCCAATTTGGGAGAAAACCACCGCTGTTGTTATCTCAGTCTTCAATATTTATTATAAAGAAAACTTCTTACAATTTATGCTGGCGCAGACTTATACCAGCACGCAGGCACCCACCTACAGAAAGGCTACAACCTTTTCTCGTTCTCCAGCCACTACTGGAAGGGAGCTCCAAACCCCTGATTTTAACACCAGCTTTTACTGGCAGGATACTTCCACTTTCATACAGAAGGCTTCAACCCTCAGATCCACCAAATTTCTTCAATTTCTTCATCAGACTTCCATCAGGTCTTCATCATTTCTTTTTGCCGATAATCGTAGAGATTCATCATTTCTAGATCATATCCATAGGTGCATCATATATGCAGATATCTCTTAAAGAGATTTATTTAACAACCCTTCCACATGCACACCCAATGAACCATATTACATTTCTCCTTATATAGTTTTGCCTTTATTAATACCATGAGTAAAAAACCACTCAACCGCTAATGGTATTCATATTAAAAGTCGAACTAATCCAAATTGAAATCCCAATCTTCGTTCTTCCATGCACAAATCATCCCAAAGGTAATATTTATCTCCGCCAAATAATACTATAGCCGAGGTTAAGAAACATTAACGTGCCGCTGATGGTTTTCTTTCTTTTATTGGAATTTTATTTATCAAATTCGTGTAATTTGATAAATAAATAAATATTATTCACAACCTTTGGCATTTAAATATATGATAGAACTTTATATTAATTGCCAGCACTTTTATCAAATGGCTTTTTAAATATACCTTTGGTTCTGGCCCCACATACATAATCGATGGCTTAATCAATATAATTTAAACTGGGCCCATCGCTCACGATCGTTTCCATCCAACGACGAAGAGCACATCACTCGGTCTTCAAATGATCCGACGGTTATCGTTCATTGATGATTCACGGATGATAACATGCGATGGCACATTGTACCTTGGGTAACCTTTGCGCATCTATAGCAAATGGACACCGTCCGATGACCCCTTCCTAGATCAACGACGCTCAACAATTTTGCTGGGCATCCTGGGTCAAACAATAACGCGCGATGGCATGAAATGATAAGCGGTTTTGTGGAGTCGTACAGGGACGCGTGTCACCAGTTCTATGGAATCGCTCCCCACTTCTTGAATACTGCTTGCCCGTCGAGAGCGGTGTGGAGTACTGAAAAGGTATGATTTTGATGATTACTTTAATGACTTTTTAATACAATTTGTGAACCTTTTGTATCATGGATTTAGAAAGTCATAGGGAACTATCACAAAACATGTGAAAATCGATATGTATAACTTAGCCACTGATAATGGTTATTTTCTATACAGGGAAAGAGGAAAACGAAGGGTTGCTGCTCTAAAGATAAGAACGAAGTGGAGATAACCGTTGTTCCTCTGGATGAGAACCAAGCGTAAACATAGGGAGACAAGATCAAGGAGAATCGGCTCGGGCAAGAGAGAGAGGACACCAGCTCAGCGCAATAGCAAAGACTGGATGAAAGTTAACTGTTGATCCTGAGGGATCGCTGCTTTACTTATCTAATTGCTTGGACATCTCCGCCATCGTTTTTATAAAAAGAGACAAGTACTGTTAGTTTAGAGACAGAGAATGGCGAGATAAGATACGTTTGATGTAATCTTTTGTAAAACATTCAATTTGGTTATTCAGCTTTGTTGAGAACTGGTTCGATGTATTTTTGATCAATGTATTAATGAAAGACTGGTGATTATTCCATCTTCGCATCTGCGTTAACCTAAAGCGGTGTCTCCTTGGAGGCTAAGGGCCCGGCCCCGAAGGACACTTGCTTCTGTACCATTACAGCTTCGTTTATGTGTGGTTTGTTCATTACTGTTAGTTGATTATTTGATATGCTTATACGTTCGGATTACATGCTCTGTTTAAGTTGAATCATTGAAGTTTCTACAGCCAGATTTGTGTGTTAACTCTGCATTGCGTTCTTATTCCTTTCTAGAGTTAATCGCATATCCTTACTGTCAAGCTACAGAGCTGTTCTATTGACATTTGTGGTGTGTGCGTTTCTAATGCATCAGTATTATTCCATAATTCCCAAACTGTTATTGCTGTTCCATTAATATGATTTGTGTCATTTGCCTTTAGAATAACAGAGTGTTCCTTGATTGCAAAGAGTGCATAGATTAAGTTTGAATATAACCCGCGGGACTTAGTATTCATTTGCTGTCCTATTTTAGAGTTGCTGTTCCATTTCAGAATTATAGTTTTATCCTTTATTTCCTTTGCTGTTCTATTTATCTGCATTTGATGGTTTGCTGTGAGAGATGATCTAAGACTGTAGTGAGCAGTATCAGTCACTGTTTAGCTCCCAGGCTTGTGATCTATGTTTGAGTTCTTTTTCTATCAGTTTCTGAAGGGATGGTTTATCATTACCGAACCCTTGACTGATGAGTTGTTGAGTTTCCTGAGTGTGTGATTTACTTCTTTAAAGCAATTTGATTTCAGTTAAGCATCCATTTACTCTTGTATTTCTTAAAGCACTGTACTACTAGCATTACTCCGACGAATGAGCCTCGGATTGAGTCACTCTTTGTAATGACAAAACGCTCTCGGGTTGACATATTAATGTGAGGTGAATAGAGGTGAAAGAGACCCTTTTTATAGCTCTACATTTTGGCGCCGTTGCCGGGGAAAGAGTGAAGCCATTTGTCTTTTTCAGAGTGGTGTACAAGCCTACTAGGGAGGAGTTGGATCCTAAAAACGGAAGGTAAGAACCTACGTGCAGAGCATGTAAAAGACCTGCTCATTATCCGCTTTCCTAACATATTTGTTTTTGCTTGTTTGAATAGAAGTTCGTAGTTTATTTTTTGAGTGCATGACTAAGCAGAAAAAACCAGAAAAAAATATCAAACCCCCATCCAAACCTGAAAAAGCTAAGGGGCCGGTGACCCTTGGCCGAACAACCTTCATAGACGAAATCTATAAGAAAACAGAGTCTCAGCCATCAGTAGGTTTCAAGAAAAACACTTCTAAACCACCTACTAGTTCCCTTCAGGCCACATGATCACCATCTGTAGCCTGTGCTGAGGTGCATAGTCAAACTGAGGAGCAGGACTTTCAAGAAGTTGAAAATTCCACTCCAGAATTATTGCAGGAAGGGAACTCTAGCAACTTTTGTGAAGGAGAAGGAGAAACAGGGGAAACCGAGGAACCAAAAATCTCCTCTTGAAACAAATCAGCCATTAGATAGCACAGATAAGGGGAGTGCCGCGAAAGTCATTGTTGAAGAGATTCAATCTCCTCAAACACCTGGTATTCCCATTATTCCGGATAAAGGAAGCGCTATTAAAAAGATCCCTGTCAAAACCGTTCCCAACCAACCTAGGAATACCCTCCTAGATATCACAGAAGGTTACTGGCATATATTCGATCCCATGGCTCAAAACCAACCAAACGCTCAAAACCAGCCAAACACTCAAACCTCTACATTACAATATCCTATAGTGGATTCTGCAACAAATGCACCCATGAAAGCTATCCCTCTTCAGCATATCCCCACATTTCATGGACTCACATCAGAGGATCCGGATGCATTCCTATTAGAATTCGATGTGTTATGTCGGGGGTACGATTACACCACCGATCCCCAAAAATTGAAATTATTCCCCTCTACATTGAAAGGGGCTGCCTTAAGATGGTTTATGGGGCTAGGTGGTGGGGTTATCAACAATTGGGATCAAATGAAAGAATCCTTCTTAAAGAAATACCAGGATTATTGTAGGTCTAGAGAATTAAAAGACGAAATATTTCAAATGTCAGCCAGACCAAATGAAACATTAGAGGAGTATGTGGAACGTTTTCAGTATAATCTACAAAGATCTCCTTATGCATCGCTACCTTTACCTAATAATGTGTTAAAAACTGCATTAATAAGGGGCATGAAGGAACAATGGATTGAAACATTAAACATCATGGGAAAAGGGGATATTTATCAAGAGAATTTTGCTGACATCATTGATTTATGTATCGGGAGTTCGAGAGGCAGCACAAGAATAAAACCGACAGAATATGATCGGTTTGCAAGAGATAACAAAGTATCAGCAGAAGGAGTAACACGTGCAGAAATTGGAAATTTATTAGAAAATTTTAAAACTGATATTATGGGGACACTAACAACACAACTTGATATTGTGCAGGCTAAACAGAAGCAGCTGGAGGCAGAACAGAATTTGGCAATCTTCTGCCCCCGATGCAGAAAAAAACACAGCCACAAGGAGTGTCCATTAGATAAAGTCCAAACATGCGCCATCTGTACAAAAGACCACCTTACGGAAAGCTGCCCCTCACTTCCTGGATTGAAAGCAGTATATAAGGAAGCAGAAGAAGAACCAGAATCGGTGAATTCAATCAACCAGCGCCGCCCGTGGCAGCCAAGACAACCTGGTATGTTTCCGGACCCAACCTCTTTCTTTCAAAACCCACAGTATAATGCTCAACAATATGGTATGTGGCAAAATCAATCTCAAACCCAATTTACAAACTGGTCACCACAATCATTTCCTTCTCCAAATCCATGGCTGAATCAAACAAGCCAAACTGGTTGGCCAAATTTCCCTTACACTCCACCATATTGGCAAAATGGCCCATATCCTTCACAATGGACCCCCTCTACTTCACAAAGTTCACCCTGGAAGACAAGCTGGCAAAGATCGATGTACCACCCAGCCGGAACGATTCTGCTCCCTCAACCTACTTTGCCAGCTTTACAACAAAATCCCCAGTCTAACTTGAGGCCGCAACTCCCAGCCCAACCCGATCCCAATCCAAACAACAGGCAGGTCCAATCTATTCAAATCATAGAATCACCAGAACCAGGACCTGATTTAAAAGAGTGCAACGACCTTCAGTTAAGATCTGGGTGTATAATTGAAACTGAGGGAGATAAAACAGTTCATATTGAAGATCAGTTACCCAGAGAACATCAGTCACAACAAGAGGATGTAAATAAGCAACAAAATCATAATCAAGCAACCACATCCTCTCCTCCGTTCCCAGAACGATTAGCCATACCTCGATCCATACAATACCCTGACTTTGACATTCTGGGAGAATTACAAAACTTGTACATAAAAAGTCCATTCCTCCAAGCTATTCAAGACATTCCCATATACGCCAAAACCATAAAAGAGTTGTGCATAAAGAAACCAAGGAGGAATATAACAAACAATCCAAGAGTCCAAGTAGTCGGCACCTTATCTGACCTATTGTCGGGAAGAGAAACACCCCTTAAATATGAAGACCCGGGGAATCCAATTATAACTGTTCAAATTTATGGCCAGACCCTGCCTAATGCCTTAGTTGATTTAGGGGCTGCAATTAATATTTTAACAACCACAACCTGCCAAAAGCTCGGCATTACATCTGTAGAACCCACCTCTACTCTGTTAGAATTGGCTGACCGATCTGTGGTTAGACCAGAGGGCACTCTACATGATGTCATGGTCTATGTAGAATCCTGGGAGTATCCAACCGATTTCATGATAATTAATCCAAAAACCCGACTTGATGGACACCCGCTAATTTTAGGTAGACCTTGGCTCGCTACTGCCGATGCCTACATTGGCTGTCGGCAGGGAAATATGACCATAACCAGAGGACCAAATAGCAAAAATTTAGTTCTATATCCTCCAGCGCAGCCAAGTGTCACAATGATTAAAACGAATAAGCACCATGTATCATATCTTACTGATAACATTAGATCTCCATTAACTATACAAGAGGCACTTGATTTCAAAGATCAAACAGAAGACGATGCCATTAACAATTTCATTACTCAAACTGAACCTCGCACACAATGTCACATGATAAAAGCAGCATTTGATAATGAGTTAGAAGAAGATCCCCTGAAAGATATTCATGATCAAATAATACCTGTCACTTCTGTTGCAAATAGTAAAACTGTGGAAATTGCACCGGGGAAAACTTTAAACATCAATGCTAATCTCACACCGGAACAAGAAACAAAACTCATCCATCTGTTAACAAAATATCAAGAAGAATTTGCATGGGACTACCCTGATATGAAAGGAATTGATCCCCAGTTATGTACCCATCACATTTACATAGAAAAAGATGCCAGACCTGTGCGTCAGCCGCAAAGGAGACTTAATCCCCATCTAAAAGATGTTGTAAAAACTGAACTTCAGAAACTTTTAGATGTGAATTTTATCTACACTATCTCTGACAGTAAATGGGTCTCTCCACTTGTGGTGGTACCAAAAAAGAATGGGAAATGGAGAATTTGTGTGGATTATAGGGAACTTAACAAGGCAACACACAAAGATCATTTTCCTCTTCCTTTCATAGATCAAGTATTGGACACTTTAGCAGGGAAGAAGTTCTTTTCTTTCCTGGATGGCTTCAGTGGATACAATCAGATTCAGATTGCCCCTGAAGACCAGGATAAAACTACCTTTACTTGTCCTTGGGGAACATTTGCCTATCGAGTTTTACCTTTTGGCTTATGTAATGCTCCTACCACATTTCAGAGGGCTATCCTTAGTATTTTTGCAGATTTAATCAATGATGGACTTGAAGTTTACATGGATGACTTTACACCATACGGAGATGACTTCGATCCAGCTCTAGACACCCTAGAAAAAGTCCTACAACGCTGCATTGTTACTAGGCTTTGCTTAAGCAATGAAATTTTTTTTTGATGATGACTGAAGGACTTATCCTAGGACACTATGTCTCAGCAGCCGGCATTCAGGTAGACCCGGCCAAAATCCAAATACTTTTGCTTATTCCCACTCCTACTACTCAAACAGAGGTACGCAGTTTTCTTGGATTTTCAGGTTATTATAGACGATTTATAGAGCATTATTCGCACATTGTTGCTCCTTTATATGCACTGACTGGTAACGTTGATTTTCTTTGGACAGACAAATGTGACCATGCGTTCGAGGATCTAAAGAAGCTTGTATCCACAGCCCCAGTCCTTCGAGGACCAAACTGGGACCTACCATTCCAGATATCATCTGATGTCTCAGATACAGCCATTGGTGCAGTCCTTGGGCAGGAAGAGGATAAAAAACCATATGCTATATATTACATCAGCAAAAATTTATCCCCTGCTGAATTGAATTACACTGTTACTGAAAAAGAATTTCTAGCTGTAATACATGCTGTCAATAAATTTAGACATTATATCATAGGCTACCCTGTCATCTTGTATACAGATCATTCTGCTATAAAATATTTAGCAAATAAGCCTATCACAAATGCCAGAGTAACTCGATGGTTAATCTTATTGCAGGAATTCGATATAACAATCAAGGACCGCCCTGGCAAAGAAAACCCTGTAGCCGATTTTCTTTCAAGGATACCAAAATCAAGCGATGCAGCAGCAGTGGAAGATCAATTTCCAGATGAACACCTGTTTTTTGTTGCTGTTCAAACACCCTGGTATGCTGATGTTGCCAATTACCTTGCAGTAGGTAAATTACCAAAACATTTAACTCCTAATGAGCGTAAGCAGATTATTCAGAAAAGTTCTCGATTTTCGTGGATTGGAGGTTATTTGTTTCACACGGGAGCAGACATGCATATCAGGCGATGTGTTAGAGAGGATGAAATATTTGACATCCTAAAAGCCTGTCACGATGGACCATGTGGGGGGCACTTCGCTGAGCGTAGGACTGGACATAAAGTATTGCAGACAGGATATTACTGGCCTACGATCTTCAAAGATGCAAAGAAGTTCGTCCAAGCCTGTGACAGTTTCCAGTGAGCAGGACGACCTGGTCAAGCTGATGAAATGCCTCTGAAACCACAGTTAGTCATTGAACCATTCGAACGGTGGGCTCTGGATTTCGTTGGACCCATCAACCCTTCATCAAATCAAAAAACATATATTCTGGTGGCAACAGAATATGTCACCAAATGGGTTGAGGCAGAAGCATTACCAAGAGCCACAGAGGACTCTGTTATACAGTTCCTGTTTCTTTTATTTGTCCGTTATGGCCTTCCTAGGGAAATAATTACAGATGGAGGACCACAATTTGTTGGGCATAAATTAGCTGCAACACTTAACAATTATCATGTCCAGCATAAGATCACTACTCCATATCACCCACGGGCGAATGGGCAGGTAGAAAGTAGCAATAAGATAATAGAATCAATCCTAACGAAAACTATTGCATCACATAGGCGTGACTGGGCTACCCGACTACCTGAAGCACTCTGGGCCTATCGAACCACATGGAGGAGCACCACTGGTTACTCACCTTATCAACTAGTGTTTGGAAAACAACCTATTTTTTCCATAGAATTCGAAATCCAAACACTGCGTACAGCACAGGAAGTTGGCCTAGACTTAACTGAGGCACAACTCAATCGACTACAGCAGATCAATGAATTAGACGAAATTCGACTCTCTGCACTACAAAATACAGCATTAATTCAACAGCAGAGAGCCAAATGGCATGATGCGCTCATTAAGAATAAAGACTTCCACGAGGGAGACTGGGCTTTGTTATACGATTCTCGGTTTCAGGACTTCCCTGGAAAACTTCAGACTCGATGGTTGGGACCATACGAAATCCAGAAGGTACATGACAATGGAACTCTTACTCTAATCACTATTGATGGTTCTGGATATGCATTTAAGGTAAATGGTCACCGAGTCCGTCTCTACCGTAAACCACTTACTCGGGAATCCTTCTGCCAGCAGATACGCCGAGATACTGATCTGGAGATCTTAGGAGAGGAAGAGAAATCTTCCTCACCTGCAATTCATTAAGGGTCTATTTCTTTTTTGCAATTTGTACATAAAGTTTTTTGTTTCTGAGTGATTCTTGTACATAAGTTTGATTTGAATAATTCTTGTCATTTTGCTGTTCCTTTTTCTTCCACAAAGTTTGATTTTTGCTCTTCTAATAGCATATGTGTGTTTTTTATATTGGTTTTGCTTGTTCTGTTGTTCCTTTTCTAAAGGAACAGCATTCGGATCTCTGCTGTTCCTTTTTCAGAAAAACGATATTGTTACGCTTATCGCTGTTACCACTGTTCCTTTTTCTTCAAAAAAAAAAAAAACAGCGTTCTTTTATTTTTGTGCTGACTTTTTCAACGGAATGGCATATGGAGTGTTTCGTATGATTGCCGTTCCTTTTCCCAAAAGGAACGGCATTTGCAGTTTTGTTCCTTTTTCTATTATCCATCGTTGTTGCTTTTTCAACGGAACACCATTTGCATACTTTTGATCTCTTTGATGATTTAAATTGAGGATGCTTTTTCCCGTCTTATTTCTAGTCTTCAAGCCTCAGCTCTGCATTTATGCGATGAATATAAAGACACAACATACCGAAATCTGCAAACCATAAATCGCTCTATCTATAAGGCTCTGCATTAATAAAAGGACAGATGGAAAGACATACTTATTTCTTACCTTTTGTGACATGGTTTTACTAATTTTGCCCTGATTGGTTATCTTTATCATGTTGATTCCCTTAAAATCTTTTTATTAATATTTGGGAATAAGGGCAAAGAGTTTAAATCTTCCTATTGAGATAATAAGACTTCTTCCACCATTCCTACTCTTAAGGAGTGCTGAACCACCCTTTGTGTATAAATAAGGAAAAAGAAAAAACATGTCAAATGTCAAATGCAGGAGAGGGGGTCTCATTGAGAGCCAGCCTACCATGATCATGAGGAGGGAAGTGAAGTGGCATTCCCATTCTGGCCACCACACCAGGGATATGGTCCAAAAGGTGTATCAAAATAAACAAACCTTGGAACAGGAGGTCTCATTAAGAGCCGGCCTGCCCACATTTCGCTCTTTCCTCGTGAATGGCATTATGGTTAACTGGTCACCAAGCCAGCATAATGGTCTACATTCTGACATAATAACAGTCCTAAGTATACACACAGGATCATGGTTCCGGGTGTGAAAAACAACTCTGCCAAGGTTATGGACACCTGTTGGCAACAGAGTAATGTTAATGGTATCGAAGTCACCTTGCTTACGCCAATAGGTAAGATATTAACACTCTTTTGTTTCTTTATCCTAGGCATTAATCACATGTTATTTCCCGATTTATACACCGCATGAATATTTATCATTACCAATCATGGCAACGGAGGTGACCATGACCGCTTAAGATTGGCGAATACGATACATGCCTATCCATCAGCCTCAAATCATAACACAGCAGCCTCAAATCATATCACGCGATCCATCCTCCGCCTCGATTTCGGTAATCCGTTGTCCTTTTTCAACATGGCATAAATTCACATGCTGTTCCTTTCTGACTTGATTACAGACTGGGTGCCGCTCCATTATTTGCCGGCTGGGACAGCCTATCACACTGCGGGGGGGGGGAGGTTAACCTCATCATTCCCTGTGTTACGTGTCAATTCATCATTCGGAAAATCTGGTTCACGACGGTTTGGCATGGTTTCACGGCATGGCATATTTTTATTTTTATTTTTTCGCACAAGTTGTTTTTGCTACACTGTTGCATACTCTGTGTTTTCTTTTGCGAAACCCTGCTCTCTGTGTTTCAAACCGGAAACGTTTTTCGCTGTTCCATTTAGAAATCACAGCGAAATCATGGGGGGTAAGGCAATTCGTAGTGAGCCTCAACAGCTAACGATCTCTGCTGCTGCCCGAGAAATCCTGGAAAGGGCAGGATGGTTGAACTATTTCAATCGCTTACAGGAGGGTAATGAGACAGTAGCAATGGAGTTCTTACAGAATTTACAAGAAGACCACTCCATAGTAAGAGGGAAACACATAGCGGTCACTGATGCCATAATTGCAGAAGTCTCAGGACTACCAGCTACCGGACCGGTATGGACATTCAAAAAGGAACGATTACAGAAGGTCGTCGACATCTTCCAAGATGAAGGCCAGCATTTGACAATCAAAGGGAAAGGAATTTTGCCAGCGACCCTAGGCGAACCCTGGACAGAGCTAGCAAGAATAATACAGAGCTACATTACTTGCGAAGGAAGAAAAGACGTGGTAAGACCACGACACCTTAAACTTTTAGCTGTTCTAAAACAGAAATGCTCTGTGAATTTACCAGCACTCTTAAATTCTTCATTACATGATGCTGCACAAAGTATGAAAAGGGCACAGCATGTAGAGGCAATTGTTAGTCACCACGGGTTAATTCGACTTGTTGTTAGTTATAGTCTTACCCAGCAGCAGAGCAGCTGGGAAAGACTCATTGCACTGATTGAAGGGAAATCGACAGAACCATCCCTGAGACGCAGACGTTCTATAAACACACCAGAACAACAGGCAGAACGCAGAGAAAATGTTGCTAGTACATCGCAGCAACCAGAATTACAACAAGAATCTGCAAAGCGAAAGCATGTAGCTGATTCACCCGAGCAACCAGAGGAACCCAGGAAATCAGCTCGGTTAGCTCAGATGAGAGGAAGCATAAACAAACCCAGAAAGTCAGCCCGGTTGGCTCGAATAAGGGGAAGGCTGGAACAGCTTCAGGAAGGCACCAGCCAACCAATAATAATTGAAGATGAGCAACCCGAAGAAGAAGTACCCGAGCCTGCGGGAACATAAAAAGAAGCAGAAACTGAACAGGAAGAAGAAATGGGACAGCAGGAGAATAGTCCATTACAGGATTTACTAAGAGAAGATGACCTGGCCGCCATCCTAGCCAATATGAGTAAATACGGTCAACCTTCTAGCTCAGAGAATCCCCACGACCAATTTCAAGAAGAGAACATGCCCATGCATGATGAAGAAGAAGAAAATACCGAACGGGAACAATCTGTTCCCATGTCACAAGAGGAGAATCTAGAGGAAGAACCCCAGGAGGAAGAATCAGAACCAGTTGAGGTACATACACCAGAACCGCCGGAGCAGAATAGTGAGGAAGAACCTCAGGAGGAAGAGGTAGCAACTGGTCATGATCCAGTTCATCATCAACAGACTGCCGTTCCTTCAAAGGAATCAATGGAAATCAAGAAGTTGAGGAAGGAACGGACTAAACTATTAAACACGATAACACCGCTCAGGCAACAAATCAGGATTTTGAAAAAGAACCAGAAAGTAAAGAGGAAAAAGAGGGCCCGCAAGCAGCCTGTTTTCCAAGACTCGGAGGTTCCAACTGCCGTTCCGATTAAGAAAGAAAAAGATGATAAGGAAATTCAGACGGAGGCACCACCCTCAGGGGTAATCAGGGTCCTGAACTCTAAACAGCGTAACAAGAAGGTTCATGTAAAACTCCCGGCCTCTACTGATGCATGGAGAAAAGATCCAAAGACAAAAACCTTGCACAAGATGGTGAAACAAGCACGGCAAGAAATGGAGCAACTTAAAGAGCAAATGGTTCCGCTAGAGAAATATGAAGAGTTGCAGCAGCAACTAAGGGATGTCAGTCAATCTAAAAGACAGGTTTTTGAAGGATGGATGAAGGAACAAGAGGAAGTCACACAGGTAACTTATAAACTAGATACTACTATCAAAGAGATGAATGACTTGTGTTCTTTATATAATAATGTTTTAGCATGTAGGGCTCCTGCTAAAAACTATGCTCTGTTTCTATTAGAACGATATTTACAATTACAAATAAAAGCTGTTAAGGCAGGCACCCCTATACAGATCAACAATGTCAATGATTTTATCGACTGTTGTAGACATTATGGAGTAAAAGTCCAGAGGTTGTTGTGTGAACTCTATTTACATGACCTTGTGCTAAGTCGGGAGACTGAATCGAACCCTGGTCCCTCCATTGGTGATATTCAATTCCAAGCATTCATTTCATTCGGAGCTAACCAGATTAAGTGGCTGAAAGCCTATGATACCTTTCAGAGTCAAGAAAATGGTCTAGATTTAAGAGTTAGGGCTGAGCCTAGGAACCCAGTACGGTTATGGACAGCTCATATAAACCACATAAGGACTCCAGGTGTCATTGTAACATTAGGGCCTATGCATGAGGCTCTCATTCAAGAGGGTTTAGAGTATTTCTTTTCCATTAAGGACTTGGCCACTAATGCAGCCAAATTTCGATATCGAATCTCTGATCCACACATCCAGCTCAGAGAGCCATTTAAGTATGAGAACTTTGAGTTCGCTGCTGGCCGTTTGAATCTCTATGGCCAGAGCCTTCTAAAAGCAGGGTCATCCTGGTTAGGGTGTAGATTTCGCGCTCCAATTATTTGGCATCCAGCACATGGATACCAGGCCCTGTATGATATGCCTGAGGGGCAAGCAGGTCAGTTCTTTGATTATTTAATCACTCAACATGGTTGTAGGCCTCCGCATGAAACTCCTTCTCCAGCATACTCTCTCATTGCATTACATGTCAACTACAATGTTTTCATGAGGACATGAAACAAGGTAAGCAGGGGGGTGTGTGGAGTACTGAAAAGGTATGATTTTGATGATTACTTTAATGACTTTTTAATACAATTTGTGAACCTTTTGTATCATGGATTTAGAAATTCATAAGGAACTATCACAAAACATGTGAAAATCGATATGTATGACTTAGCCACTGATAATGGTTATTTTCTATACAGGGAAAGAGGAAAACGAAGGGTTGCTGCTCCAAAGATAAGAACGAAGTGGAGATAACCGCTGTTCCTCTTGATGAGAACCAAATGTAAACATAGGGAGACAAGATCAAGGAGAATCGGCTCGGGTAAGAGAGAGAGGACACCAGCTCAGCGCAATAACAAAGACTGGATGAAAGTTAACTGTTTGGCGAATCCCTCAGGATCGAAGATCCTAAGGGATCGCTGCTTCACTTATCTAATTGCTTGGACATCTCCGCCATCGTTTTTATAAAAAGAGACAAGTACTGTTAGTTTAGAGGGGGAGAATGGGAGATAAGATACGTTTGATGTAATCTTTTGTAAGACATTCGATTTAGTTATTCAGCTTCGTTGAGAACTGGTTCGATGTATTTTTTATCAATATATTAATGAAAGACTGGTGATTATTCCAACTTCGCATCTGCGTTAACCCAAAGCGGTGTATCCTTGGAGGCTAAGGGCCCGGCCCCGAAGGACACTTGCTTCTGTACCATTACAGCTCCGTTTATGTGTGGTTTGTTCATTACTGTTAGTTGATTATTTGTTGTGCTTATACGTTCAGATTACATGCTCTGTTTAAGTTGAATCGTTGAAGTTTCTACAGCCAGATTTGTATGTTAACTCTGCATTGCGTTCTTATTCCTTTCTAGAGTTAATCGCATATCCTTACTGTCAAGCTACAGAGCTGTTCTATTGACATTTGTGTTGTGTGCGTTTCTAATGCATCAGTATTATTCCATAATTCCCAAACTGTTATTGTTGTTCCATTAATATGATTTGTGTCATTTGCCTTTAGAATAACAGAGTGTTCCTTGATTGCAAAGAGTGCATAGATTAAGTTTGAATATAACCCGCGGGACTTAGTATTCATTTGCTGTCCTATTTTAGAGTTGCTGTTCCATTTCAGAATTATAGTTTAATCCTTTATTTCCTTTGCTGTTCTATTTATCTGCATTTGATGGTTTGTTGTGAGAGATGATCTAAGACTGCAGTGAGCAGTATCAGTCACTGTTTAGCTCCCAGGCTTGTGATCTATGCTTGAGTTCTTTTTCTATCAGTTTCTGAAGGGATGGTTTATCATTACCGAACCCTTGACTGATGAGTTGTTGAGTTTCCTGAGTGTGTGATTTACTTCTTTAAAGCAATTTGATTTCAGTTAAGCATCCATTTACTCTTGTATTTCTTAAAGCACTGTACTACTAGCATTACTCTGACGAATGAGCCTTGGATTGAGTCACTCTTTGTAATGAAAAAACGCTCTCAGGTTGACATATTAATGTGAGGTGAATAGAGGTGAAAGAGACCCTTTTTATAGCTCTACAAGCGGTGCGATAAAAACCACTTCCAACCTTAAACCACATTCACTATCTACCAGATTGGGATACACAGTCGACCATATTAGCATCGGTTCCTCAAACTACATACAGAGCACCATTAATCCCCTCATATGGTTTCTTACGGATTTCAATTATCCTCCATCAGGATGCATACATATGTTCACACATGAATTAATTCCACAGGGACACAAATATCCTTCCTACTAAATTCAATTTTCTCCTTGATTGATACTACTCTCTGTAGATGCACTCTTTCTCTGTTCTTCTCTGCTGATCTTTATCCTATGCTATGTTTCTTTTCTCTGTTCCTAGTTACTATTTCAGATGCCAATTCCTTTGCCACTTCCTTTTCCATCAATGACAATATTTCCAACACTCCACCATTCGAGAATATTTACAAAATGCCTCAAAAATATTAATTAATTCCTATTCTAAATGTTTCACTCAAAATATTTTAAAATTACATTAATTTAGTACATAGGAAACCAACTTCCTTGAAATCATAAGATCCCTATGTCTTCTAAGATATAATGAGATTTCTGAGTCAAATGCTCCTACATCAAACTCCCAAGGTTGAAAATAATCGTGATCTCCCAATCATGTTCTTCTAATATTTGTCTTCGTGGATCCCATACCTTAATCTGTAATTTGTCTTTTGTTGTTGTTGTTGTTTGTTGATTTTCTCCAGGTATCCACACTTTATTTTTATTTGCTCCACTAGCTACGGTTTTATAGTCTACTACTGTCTTTCTCTTGTTGTTTCTTCTTTGCTTTCCTACTGTTGTCTTCTTCTAAGACACTTTCATCATTATCCTTCTTATCAATTCAATTAGTTGTCTAATAGATCTTCTGACTGTTGATTACTTTCACCTCTTGATTTCTGAAATTTTATTCTTACTGTCGCCCTTCCATCCTTGCCCTCCTGTTTACTGTTGTCTTGCAACTTTTCAGTTTCTGCTACATTGTCTTCCAAGACAATCTTCTTCTTATGTTTATTGCAACTGATAACTTCTTCCAAATTTTCTCTTATAACAATTTCTTTGTCTTCTTTCTTCAGCAATTCATTAGATTGGTACATAGTATACCATTTACTGCTATCTCCTTCTCTTTTCTTTAGTTTGTTTTTGCTATCCTCTAACTCTTGCATCTTCCCATTATGCATTTATTCAAGCTCTTTCTCTTCCATAGTTACCTCTTCTTGCATCAAATTTTGACTTTCCAACATTCTTTCTAGCACTCTAATATCTCTGTTCCATGGATTAAATACTTCCATAGAATCTTCTTCCTCCTTCTTTTCTTGGATATTCTTTTGCACCAATTGTTCTCCAGTATCTACAACAAAACCTGTAATCATAAAACAATCATTGAAATCAAAATCATAATACATTTGTGTCTCTTCTTCCTACAACAACATTTTAGCTTGCTTCTCTGAGTTTTTTTCTCTATCAACTCTTTAGTATGTTGATTCTTTAAAGAAATTTCCAAATAATTCTCGAGACTGTCAACTAGTCTCTCCTCCACATCATCTGCTCTAATGATTTCTCTCTGTCCTCGTTCATAATTATGAATTACTTCTTCTATAATCATACTTTCATACTATGAGTTCTCCAATAAATACTCCATCAATGTAATTTCTCTTAGAAAATTCTTAAGTACTTCATCATCACTTACAATCCTTGCATTTATACACAGATTGTCATTTTGTAAATCACAAGGTTCAATAGTCTCAACTGTTTCTTCGCATATCAACTCTTCAGACTGGATATCATCTCCTTCTTTCACAATAAATTTTTCCTGTGTTGTAACAGCTTCAAATATCAATGCATTACTAAGTTCTTCCTACTGCAATAAATCGCTACTTTTCTCATTCAAGAGACAATCTTCATCATTACTCTTTGTTTCAGAGTATTTATCTTCTGAAAGATACTCTTCCATACTTTCATCAATTTTTATGACAGTTTCAAAAGATTGTTCATGATTTGCAAAACCTGTAATCACATCAAAATCATTAGTTACAAAAATACAAGGCTTTACATCCTCCTGCTGATCTGAACTTTCCCAACAGTTCAGGAAATCATTAATAATTCCTTTTTCAGCAAGGTAAACTTCTTTTTGTCTTGAATTCTCACAATAATTAATAAGATCTTTCACAAATCTCCAATCTTCATCTTCACCTAGAATTTCACCCTGTTCTGGTCTACAAATGGAAACTTCCAGCTCTGAATACCTCTTTCCAATACATGTAGAATCCACTTTTTCTCTGATACCACAAATGGTGTAGCATTCGCTAATCATAACCCCAGTATGCATATGAATTCTTATCACATCCATGCATCCCAAAATAGTAGAAACACTTCATGTGGTATTAATTAACATATGACACAACTATGATTATAAACCATATAAAATGCCCACTTAATGAGATATGTATCTATGTATTTGACATTGGTTAAAAAAAGATACAATGCCAACAAATATAAATATGGGCCCACAGTCTATACTCAATGCACCTTTGTTGGCGATCTATCCATGTCAATCTATCTGATGGAAATCACACTCCAATGAGTATGATACTCTACCCCACTATAACTCGCAAAATGAATGGTTTTTAAATGCGATGTGGCACCTCCACATTATTTTTCTTCCCTTCAACAAATACTTCTTACCATTTCTATTCCATGCAAAAACCTCTTGTTGTTTTGCAAAACCGTTTCAATGTTCCACTTCACCATTGATTCATGGTTTCTGAATTCATCCAATGCATAGCCTTCTCCTTTTTGGTGAGCATTGTACATAAAATTGCTTCAAGGATTCCATAGAAAGCTTGTATATAAAAAATCAGTCCATACCACATTATTCATAAGATGAGATGGGCTTTCATTTTCAAAAACTAAAGCTAGAGGCAATGGTGAAGAATTTGTAACACCCGTGGCTACTTGTATAGTTCTCTTGGGTAATCTGGTGTGTGGATAAATTCCTTGAGTCGAATCTGTGCTCTCAATTACTACGTGGATTGCGTTGTTGATTCGGTGGCTTGAGAAATTGCGGCTGTGAATTCTTCTCAAGTGTGTACGCAACCTCTACATGGTTTAGGCTCACATAAAATTCAACAGCTTAAACTATTTATTATAGTTTACAAAAGTGATGTTGATTACTTAGGCATTATGCTCCAATGTTCCACAACTTAGGATGGCTAAAAAGTTCAACGCTCCAGGTATCAACAACCAAACAATTAACAATTATACAAAGTCTTAACTCATATCCATAAGCTCAATTACTTACAATCCTTACGGATTCCTGAAAACTATAGCTGGAATACACAATGACGGAATTTATTTGATTCTGTATGATTTCACCTGCATACATATATTATGCAAAATTACTCTAATATCTGTAAATTTTATAATAAATCACTCAATACACACCCCACAACTTAGGGATTGAATTATCTATATTAATAAACACATATATACATATAAATTCCTTTTCTAGCCTGATTTTCTAATCAGTTTCCTTTTCAATCACTCTGTCACCTGTAGGCTTTACAATCCAAACCTTTTCTACCTGTCTAAATCCTGAATCTCCCTCTATATTCCTTGAGGCTTATAATTTTATACAAAAGGTTCTAAAACTAATTCTAGTTTTAGATCCTCTCTCTTCTCAACAAAATCCTGAATATCCTCTAAGTCCTTTTTTTACTCAACTAATCCCCAAGGATCCTCTCTAATCCACAAAATCATGAAACCGCTTCCTAATCTTAGGTTTTCAATTAATTCCCAAATTTCTCAATCTCTCAACTATCCTAATTCTCTCATGTTCTCCACCATTCGAGAATGTTTACAAAATGCCTCACAAATATTAATTGATTCCTATTCTAAATGTCTCACTCAAAATATTTTAAAATTACATTAATTTAGGACATAGGAAACCAACTTCCTTGAAATCATAAGACCCCTATGTCTACTAAAGTACAATGAAATTTCTAAGTCAAATGTTCCTGCATCAAACCCGCATACAACTCAAGGTTGGAAATCCCTTACATTGGGTAGAAGAGTGACCATGTTCTTTCAAAAAACTTCAAGAAATAGTATGATACAATAAATACAATTTTTCGATGAGGAGGGCATGCCCCATGATCATAATGCTTTGTCTAGCTAAACACTTCTATTTAATAGACGAAGGTTTTATTTGTGTTGTTGATATGGTAGTGATCTACTGATTTGGTTGATGATGACGATTTTTGATTCCCTCAGGGGAGTTTTTCTTTGAAAATAGGTTGATTGTGGCACCCACATGCATAATATTGGTATGGCATATAAGTTCTCATTTTATGCATGGGTGTATGACTAGGACCTTCCCGTGTAAGCATTGTTGAAAGAGTTTCCTATAATGGCATGGATCTTCAAAGAATATGAGAAAATTGCAATGGTTTTATAGTATGATACGATATTGACATGAAATTTTGTGTCGTAGTCGAATGTTAGGAGAATCGATGCCATCTATGGGAAATGATGATTCCCACAGTGCCGCCCATGGGAGACCCTATTGTCGTGAGGATCCATCCAAGGTACTGCTTCCTTTTTGTATAATGGGTGTTGAAGTTGACAAAAAGGGAGCCTCAACCAAATGAGAGAGCTACTAATGCAAGGGACAAGGGTCACGGATTTGATAGGTTCAACATAGGAATGATGGTGAGGCATGATTGAAAATTGATGATGGGAATTCAGTGGCCCAAGGTCGGAGCATAAAGAGGTAGCTTGGGGATATTCATAACTATTTCTGATGAGGAAATCAATGGATTCAGTAGAACATCCAGGGTGGGTATATGTTGGTTATGAATGTCATGGTGGCTATGCATGAAAGGTGTGATGCTCCAACCAAGGTTGACTAGGGACTGCTGCCATGGGAGAAAAATGAATGGGTGGCTGGGGGACTATTCTCCATTTGGGATCTTTGTACACTTACCAAAAGAATGAAATAATGGGATTGGATTGTATAGAACACAGAGATGGGTGCCCTAAACATGAAAATGCTCATTCATTGATGATGCAAGGAGGGTGTTTTTTCTTAGGGTGGGAACCCCATTGGTTGATATATTTAGTGGGGATGATTAAGTAGATGGAAAATATCATATATGGGCTATCCTGATGGAGGGATGGTAGGCCAAATGAAAGACGCAATCGTGCGTATTCGATTTGCTTGCAAAATATGGTATTCTGGGAAAGGGCTTTTATTTCGATATGGTAAAACTTAACTTGATGCATGGTGGATGGATGGACATGAACTGCTTCCTGGACTGAGGTGGTATGGCCATGGCATCATGATTTTTCTTCTGCATGGTCTACTTTGAGTGACGGATTCCATGAAGGGGAGGCTCTACCGACCAATTAGGATGTTTATCATGTGCAAGGTGGGTAGATGATAAACATGGTCAGGTGTTTGGAACCTATGGTTGATTTCTTGCAGAGAAATGATGTCAGGATATGCAGAGTTTTTCTGGGACTCTATCATGCTTAGGGTAGAATGATACCTGCTCTGGAACCTTCGGTGCATAGGGAAATGAATATTTTGTACAATACTTGCAACAAAACACCCCAAGTAAAAGCATATTTCTCATTCAAATATTATTGAAAACATGTGTTGAATGAACAGAAGATAAGAGATGGCATACCTGTCGGCACTGAAAATTTTATTTTTTGGAGGTGTGAATGTACAGAGCCTCCTTTGAGCCTCCTTTTTTGCTTTCATTTTTTGCAATTGGGCCCTCTGAGCTCTTGTTATGGTCCTCCAAAAAATCTAAAAAGGGGGACAAATAGGCCAATATGGGTCATTTCAGTTCATTTGAGACATTTGAGTGTTTGAGAGTGTGAAAGGTTAGATACTGTTGCAGAACCTTTCTTGTCATTGCTGTCATCCTGTGCACCTGGGACTCACGCTACTAGAGCCAGGTAGGCCACATAACATCCTACATTTAATATTTTTAGCATGACTGGGTCAGGGTCCATACAAATTGGGCTTTTACGGAACCCAGGTAGATTTTTACCTTGACCACGTAGGAAATCAAGGTACAGGTGCAACATTTGCACGTGAAACTGAGGCTTTGTGCACAATTTTCGCACATGTCATGGCTTTGTGTGTGAAACCTCCTCACCTGTCTGAGAAACAGGTGCACTATCAATGCACATGTTTGAGAAATAGGGGCGCTAAAAGGACAAAGTTAATTTTTTAAATTTTTTTGGAAGTTTTTCAAATTTTTATTGTTTTTTATGTCACTGATGTGTGTCTATTTGGTGACAGGATGTTGTGGAGGTCATGACCTCCGAGTCGCTATGGAAGTGGATGCTAGCACCTAGTAGAAGTTAGTGCGATGGGGTCTTCTCAAGTTTCTTATGAATGACCTCCTCATATTCATAGGATTGGCTACTACGTTCCCTGATCTATTGCTGGAACAGGTGGTGTAGAGTTATGGCGCTGAGAGGGTGCAACTTGAGTATCTGTTCGGAGAAGATTATATACTTCATGATAGGATTACTACCTCAGGGTTAGGTGCTTCCATACAAGGAGGGTCAACCTCTGATGATTTTCTCAGATTCATTATGGTGGGGTGCCTCTCACGAAGGGTTGCATTACAACTGAGTCAATGAAATATTTGGCCCAGCGATGTGCTCCATGATTGTGTGACTGGCGGGGTTGTTGTCGCCACACAGGGCATCAGGGCCATAGCTAGGTGTTGTGCATTGTTTTAGGGTCAGGAACTTCTTTGATTTTTCCTGTCACTACTATGATGGGATTGTGGCCCAAGTAGTGAAGGCTCGCGATGGATCTAAGATATTCATATATGCTAGCATCCTCTCTAGCATCATGTACCAGAGGGTGGTGCTACTTTGACCCGTGTTATTTGTGCCTGTGGGGGGTCATAGGGGACCCTCGCATGAGGAGATGGGCTCCTGTTATGCCTCGCAGTGGTGGAGGTCCAATAGGGCATTATTGGAATGCTACTATCGAGGCTTGGTTTGAGGCCAACCCTCAAATTTTCCTCCCCTATCCATACACTGGGATGGACTTCCAAGGAGATATAAAGATGGGTCTTCTTGATGGATATGCATGGGGTACATCAGGTTTGATATTTTCATTTTATTCTGCATTTGTTTAGTATTTATGGTATATATCTGTATTATGATGACAGTGACATATTTTTGTTACTCTTGCAGATGTTGGCGAGGTTGGGTGTCCTATAGCTCGATTGGTAGGACATCATCCACCCTGGAGGGTTCAAGGGGCTCCACTCCCAGCTGAGGTGTAGGGAGGATACCCGAAGTAGCCCCAGGATGGAGCTCCTAGTGATGAGGTTCATTCATGTAGATAGGGTAGCAGTTCGTCTACTACAAAGTGTGCTGCTACGATCACTCGCACCAAGGCAGCGGATGCTCGTATGGAAGAGATGGTAGAGTATATGGTTGGTATGGAGGTCCAGACCGCTAACTTAGAGGATGCATGGGGCCATGTGGACCACCTGACCCAGGGTATGCATACTCATGGGTTTATTGATGACCTTGAAGATATATGGCTAGAGACATTGATGGCCTGAGAGAGGGGCTATCAACATAAGATGGTGTCAATGACCCGTCGGTATAAGACATCTCCCATGAGGAGGTATCAAGGTTCATGGTGGAAGATACACCGACGGTCATCATGAGTGGAAGATGCACCGACGCTCATCATGAGTGAGCTGGGGTATAAACTATTGGGTTCTTTAAAAAATGGGAATATCTTCGTACCAAGGTTCATATGTCGTTACAAGGAAGAGATATTCTTCCGGGAGAGAATCGTTGACTGGTGATCCTTTGGTGTGACTTGGGAGGTCCGTAATGAACTTCGCTAAGATTATTGTAAGTCGTATTGGGGGAGCGAAACTGTAAGTCGTATTATTGTATAATGGATATCTAGTAGGCGTACTTATGGTTCATTAAAGGGTGTGTGAGCAAGAATTTGATGTGGTTAATATCTGCGGTGACTGTTGCAGTCTTTAAGATTATGTAGTGGAGAATTTTTTGGACTGCGTGAATTAATTCTAAGGTAGTATTTTCTTCATTCTCATATCTTAATGCAGATCCTTATAAGGTTTTTATAATGTAATATATTATGTGATCCTTCCCATCTGGGCCCTCCTGGATAAATACTCAACCAAAGCGGTCTCAAATGCTGATAGATATAGGATGTAGTCTTCATTGTAGTATGGGGGACTAATCAATGGTACTGAAGACAATGTGTCTCTCAGCACATCAAATGATTTTTGGGCTTGATTGTCCCATTTGAATGAGATGTCCTGACAAAGGAGATGTAGGAATCCTTGACTGCAAGTGGTGTAATCTAGGACAAAACATCTCAGAAAGTTGGGCTTTCCCCGCAAGCTTTGTAGTTTCTTGAGGGTTCAAGGTGGTGGTACCTCTACGATAGCTTGGAACTTGAGGGAATCCACTCTAATTCCTTTTTGGGACATGATAAAACCTAAAATTCATCTTGCTATGATGCAGAAGACACACTTGAGGGGGTTCAAACTTATGTTGTATTGGTGGCATTGTTGGAATACCAATCGCAGATCCTCGAGATGGTCTAATCGCTTCTTGGATCAGATGGTGAGGTGTTCCAAGTAGGCGAGGATAAGGTGTGCCAAGTCATGAAAGACATAATTCATGGCCCTCTTGAAAGAGGCTCCAGCATTCTTTAGGCCAAATGGCATTACCTATTATGTGAATGTGCCCTAGGGGGTAGTGAACGTGGTTTTGTACCAGTTGTTGTGATGGATTTGGATTTTATTTTACCCAGAGAAGTCATCCCATCAAAGAGAGGGCCTCATGACTTGCACAAGAATCAATGACTTGGTCGATGAATGGGATGGGGTAGTTTTCCTTGGGACACACTTTGTTCAAATCATGAAAATCCGTGCAAACACGTATGCTGCCATTTTTTTCATGATGGCAACATGGTTGGAAACCAAAGATGTGTAAGCGATGGGGTAGATGGATGTGGCTTTGTGAAGCTTGTTTATTTCTCATTTTATTTCTTCTGACTTGGATGGGTGTAGTTGATGATGTTTCTGGCATACTGGTGGTATGTCAAGCCAGGTGTCAATATGGTGCTCTACAATAGTGGGATTGAGCCCAGACATTTCCGAGTAGTCCCACACATAGATATCTCGATACTATTGTAGCAACTAGGTGTAAGATGTTATCTCTTTTGGTGAACATGCTACCCCCAGTGAGATTTCTTCCACTTTTTTAGGATTTCTAGAGATATTCACCTTGATGGCAGGCGAAATGTTTGACATGTTCCCTTCTTCAAACACATCAGGCGCTAGAATGGGATTCTTGAACCAATCGAATTTCCCTAATGGAAGGAATTTTTTTTATTCAATTACATAAATCTCTTGGGTTCTTGGCTTGTTAGGGCAGAACATTCTTTAGGAAGAAAAAACGAGCAGTGATGCATTGCATTCCATGGATAATCTGGCTCCGTCATGGCCTGAAGGATATCCTCATCTGAGTGGAATAAGGATACTGAGGGGGATTGAGTCTGCGTAAGTCTAGGAGGAAGAGATTCAGTCTTAACAGAGCTATTTGACACACATGAAAAGGATTCCATCGTCGATGTGGTGGAACCAGATGCGGTCAACCGAGTTCATACGGATTTGTTTTACATTTTCATTGGTACAAATACTCTCATAGTTGTAGCTGAATCGACACCTATGACTTATGAGCAGACAACCTGAGTCATCATTCCAATACATTATGATATGAATAGTATATGGTGTATCATGTTGTCAACATTTTGTGGGGGAGGAATTTCCATCGTGGGAGCTTGCATGGGAGTAGGGCTATATTCCTCATTAGGGTGAGCAATTTCTAAGATTTGGAAGTTGTGCATGGTGCAAAGGTGCTTAAATGTTTCCATCAATGAGAATGCCTCTGGTTCATGTTTATGGCTAGTACAAATGGTTCAAGGTACAACTATGATGACCGAGTATATTGTGTGGTAACCGACACTACTCTTTGTCCCTGAAGTGGATGCTTGGAAGGGATTAGGCATAGGGGAGAGGGTCCTCTACTTCCATTTCCAATTTTTTGGCTTGGGTATTTCTAACTCTTTTGGGGAGTGTATACTTAACATTGATCTGGCCGCTTGAAGATTGGGGAGATGTTCACATTTCATAGTATGGTGAAAATGTGAGTAGATTAGACAATATAATTGTGTGATTTTATCCTAGTTAGAGAGATGTCTCTGAGGGCGGGAATAGACCATGCGAAAGCTTTTCCTGAGGTGATTTAGTTTTTTACACTGATTTACCTATTGGTCGATTCTCTTGCATAGTCTACATGCCTGCCTAGGCTGGACATGGGCCGTGCTAGGCCGATGTGCCTTTATAACTTACCCAACGTGTCGGTGTGGAAATGTGGTGGGCTGCCTGGGAAAAATCTGCCTTCCATTGTGTTTTCTAAGCTCTGGACTGGTGATATCTTGGTGGTGCATTTCTAATGTATGAATGATGTTGATTAGTGGGCACACTCAAGGGATATAAGTGTAGCATTGATCATGATGGTTGCCTTGACATACTAGAAAAGAACATCATTCTTGGATTTTCCCATCCTATTCATTTGGTGACGTGATCGGGTACTAGCGCCGTAGCGCTTCTAGGTTTGGGCATGTGGCGACCACATGGTTGCATGTGTTACATAACACACATGTTGGTCTTCTCTATGGAGGGTGGTTGGGGGTGAATAAGGGTTCCCTGGTCGGCCGCTTTTCAGCTGACAGGAAGAGGATGGTTCTACTTGTCACATCCTCCTACATTGTCGAGCTATCCATGGATTTTGTATCAGAGTCGTCTTCTAAGGAGAGGCATACTATGTTCATGCGTAAACTTGTTAACGCTACATGGAATCTAGGTATATAGTGACAATGGTGTAATGGGTGATTGGCACCACATACTTGACATGAATTTTGGATGGCTAGAAGGTCAGCGTGGTATACTACATGAACTCGATACCATCATTGAAACAATTCCAGGGCTACACATTTGATGATGAAATGATCTCGTTCATTGTAGAGTGCATACCGCTTGATAGGGGGAGGGGAAATGAATGGGAGTCTTTCTAGTGACTGCCATGCCTCCTGCAAGTATAAAATGACATGAGGTTCTTCTCCAGTCAACTGGATGGAAGGATCCTCTTGATAGGATTGCTTAATCGCATGTAAGGCATCTCTATATATTTCTGGGCAATGATGGGTGTAATGCCCATAATTTCCACAAATAGCACATGCATGATTGGTACGCAATGCCTTGCCTTGATTTTTGCTGGCTAGTTCTTTTCTACGGGAACTTGTTGCCGCTATATTTATCTTAGAGTTAAGGAGTAGTTTTAGGTCGTACAGCTCTGGGTAGATGTGGGTAGGGTGGCATACTATGTCGCATATGGCGCAAGGTTGTAATTCCCATTGTATGGTGGGATTTTCTACCTTCTTCCCCTTTTTATTGCTTTCCTTGCTCGTAATAATTGGTTTTGCGATGGAAATTTCCTTATATGGGATGGTTGTGGTAGTTTCCTTAACATGTGGTAGGTGGGGCCTCCTCAGAAGTGAGGGGGATTAACCCTGTAGAGGTGACGTTTATGACTCCCATTGAGGTAGGTAGGACCAAGTACCAAGCTAGTATTGCAAAAGATAGGTTTGGAAACACCACTGTTTCCAAGACTTGTTGTGACACAAAACGAGATGGAGTCTAGAGGAAAGGAGTTTGGGAGGAAACATAGGCTACAGAGGCTACCGCGGCTAAGGTCTCTATGTTGTTGCTTCTCGTATTCGTCTTGCTGCTGGTTTAGGTGCTTGATGTAGACATCATGCACATTGGAGCCCCTCTGATATCAAATGATGATTGTTGTATAACAGGGGGATCTCCTAGGAATGAACTGAGAATAGATGATGTTTTGAATTGGTTGGGGCCATATTCTTGGTATCGTGTGAGCATCTTAGCATATGTGTCTACATAGGGTAGAATGACATCAGTGTTCGTTAGGGATCCATTGTCGTGGTATGTCAAGTGGTCGATAGTAATTATGTGATCCTCATGGGGGAACATCAGGGTTTGGAAGACAGAGGAGGCTATGGTAGACATGGTGTACATATAACTCCACCCAGGGGATATATTGTAATCTAGTTGAGAATCCAAGACTTCAATGTCTATAAGGACCATATTTCCGACCAAGAAGATCGGAACATTTTTATAGAGATTGATGGGAGTGGATGGGCACTCATCGTATGCTCTGAGTGTGATGTCTGATAGATTTAGTTTAAGAGACCCCAAATTCTTTTAGACGTTCTTTGACACGATGCATGTGGATACACCCTCGTCAATAGTACAGTGGTGGATAGTGATGCTTTGGAATGACACCGCTATCTCGAAGGAAACTGATGAAGGAAGCCTAGGGGTGGGTTTATCTAAATCGACAGGCATTAGTTGCGAATTGACAGGGTTGATGGCACATACCATAGAAAGTAACGCTTTCCTTCACTTTGGGCATGATTGTAATACCTCCAAAGCTAACATGGCAGTAAGAGATTGGGATAAATCATCCACAATGCTATAGTTATGGGCTACTTTGGAGTGGTTTCCTACTCACCTAGTTGGCCCCTTAGCCATATTTTTCAAAGGTTCAATAGGTGTCTTCTATATATTCAACGATGATGTGGGTGCACTCGTGCTAGCCCCTAACGCATTGGTGTTTGGACGGGTATCCTAATTTCGGTTTTGTGTCTAAAAAAAAAATCTTTGCCAGTCATGTATATTTTGTGGTTGTTTTTTCCAGAATCGTCGAGAGTTTGTTGCTACTATTGGGTGCTAAATGTCCCTTGGTGGGGGAAGGGCTCCTACATGACAGCTATCTACTGTGAGGATCCCCCTTGTCCTCGGTTACCCTGGAGCTTCTTCAGCTGAAGGAGATCAGAACAGTGGTGAGTGTAATGGCCATACTCACCACAGATTGTGCAAGAGTGATTGGTCTAAATATTCACCCGCTTGTTCTTCCCTTGGGAGTTACTTAGCTCCTGGTTTTGATTTTGGTTGGATTTTCCTCTAGCTTGAGCTAGTGGAGGGCGTTGTTGATTGTTTCCCCCTGTCCAAGATTTCCCTTTTGTTTTTTTTTTTATTTTTTCCTTGCCACATTAGGAGGATAGCTAGGATTCTCCTCATTATATGATTGGCATGGTTGTGCCTGGAGTTCACCTGTGAATTATTTTTCACAGGTGGGTTTTGTATTGGGGATTGGGAATATTGGGGTCCTTGTCCCTGGTTTATGAATGGCTACTAGGGGGAAGCTCTTCCGTCATCATTCCTAGCTGCATCCTAGGTCCCTTGAGCAGGAGGGTATGTTCCTCCTTGCTGATGATGGTACGACTGCGCCCTATTGGTCATGTTTTGCAATGGTTCATGATGAATTTAATGGTAGCCTGGTAGCGGGATTTTTTGGTTAGGATCATATGTGTAACCGGGGTACTAACTATTGTTGCCTAGGTGATTTTGGGCTAGTGACCTAATCAATCCGTCTACAGTGTTCGATGCACCTGGAAATTCTTATAAGTTTGTAGGCACGGGGTGTTAGGCATGATGTTATAAATGTATCTTGACTGTGTGTAAATCATCTTGAGCTACTAGGCTTTACTGATGGAATCCTCTTCGGATGTAGGTTTTTGGTTTGTTACATCTTTTGAAATATCTGTAGTGATAGTTTTCAGGAATAGGTCCAACAGGACTCGATCTTTGAGTTTCGCTTTTCACAATCTGTGATGTTGCCACCATTCATGGAGATGGTCTGAGATATGGACGATTGGTGTCTATCTAAAATCTGTCAATAATTCCATCATGGAATAATGGTGGATGGGTAGCTGAAAATACATGAGGAAAATTGTAGTGAGGGCACTAAAGGTTCCATGTGTAGCAGAAGGTTGCTCCACATACCATTTCATAGCTGGTATGGTTAGAGTGCACTGAAATAGTCTCAACCAAATAGTATCATCAATGATGTTATTCGACAAACATCACAAGTGGAAAGTCATTATATGATTTTCTGGGTCTTTAGCTTTCTTCACTTCGAATTTTGGAATGTCTGAAGGGAGCTTCATGGGCATGGGGCGCCATGTAGGGTTGTGTGCAATAGATTTATTCGTTAACTTGGTTAGATTGGGTAAGTTCAATGATGCTAAGAATAGTAATTATGTGTTTAGTGCCATTGCAAACTGTGAAAACACAGGGTTCTGGTTAGATACGAGGTTTGTTTGTGACGTATCCGTCTGTGTTCACTTGACTCATGAATGGGTAGCTCTTCTCTGCCCCCTAGGGGTTGTGGCAGGAGTGGTATGTGGTGACCCTGTGGTGTTTTCCACAGGTGTGGCCTTGGGTGACCCTCGGGGGTTCCTCACTAAATATGCCCCAATAAAGGATGAGTTGATAAGGGTGGCGGTGTTCCGTCTTTGACGCCTAAATGGCGAAATAACTGGAACTACTCCCGCTAATGGGGGGAGGTCCAAAAGATGTTTAGATCGACGAGGTCCTATTGGGTCCATTATGATGTCGACTAGGTATGGTCTTCGAAAAATATTCAATTCTATGAGAGGGGAGAGTTCAAAGAAAAAATGGTGACGACATACATAAAACAAAGAGAAAATTAATTTTCCTTTAAATTAGTTCTATGTGATCAATCAATCAAAAAAAAGTTTTAGTTTTTGCTTGTGATTCTCAAAATCCTAAAGACCTAAACATCCTCACACTCTTAATTATAACTCGGCCTTGCGCAGATATATTTTGGTGGGTACTAGGGCTAACGTCTCGAAAGAACTGGCAATGCCTTCCAGTAGTCGAAGAATTGACCAAGGTAATCGGTAGAGGATCTAATGATGCTTGCACTGTTACCTATAGGGAAGGATGCCCTAGATTGAGTCACTAAGTACTATTGTCCCACATGATAATTTGAGTCTTGAACTTCTTGGTAAATCAACTACCAGTACCAAGCATTATATGGGTCAGGTAGCCCCAAATAATACCGCACGCACTGGGCCTAAGCTTAACCCCCTCTGAATCGAGCGTCTATGGTGCTCAGGTTTTCTTCTCTGTGTGAATATAGATGGATTTAAAGCTCCATATTTACTCAAATTCTATGTCTTGAGATGTAAACTGACCATGGCGGCTTATTGGATGCCTACCCCCATGGTCTTAACCTAAACTATAATTTTTCTTATGGCCCCTATGGGGAAATTTAGTGAGTTCAATTAGGTTAGTTTTAAGGAGTCTTTACTTCACTTATGGTGTGCAAGTGTGAGAGAAAAAAGTGAACAATGACACAGTTTTAAGATGTGGATATGCGGTGATCCAATACACGTGCCCTATTAGTCTATGTTTTGATTGTTCCTTGCAATAACCAAATCATGTGCGGATAGTGGGCTGCTTACAACTTTGCCTAATTAATCTAAATGATTAACTAAAGAGAGATGGAAATTTATCAAAAGAGAGATTTTGTATGCTTACCTAGGGTCACCAAAAGCTACAAGGGCAGCAGAGATTACTTACTTCTCTTAAGATAATTAGGTCTTGGTTTGAACTCCTAGTGCAAAAATTTAAACTAAAATTAATGATCTAACTAGGAAAAAATGAAAACTATCTAAGCATATGTGATTAGGGCCACTTACTCCAGCTAATTATCTGTGTTTTTTGTGTCTATTTTCACAAAAATGAGTTAATTCAGATTTCAACTCAATTTCCCCCTACTTAAACTATGTGAGTTTTTTGAAGATAGACGTTAAATTTAAAACTATGCAACTAGCAATACTAAAACGCAGCCAAAATCAAGTTCTAAACAATCATGGGACACCACACATAGTGTTAAATTTTTTTCTCTAGGATGCCAGTCACTTTATAATTGGGAAATTGAAGAAAATCACAAATAAATTTGGTCTATGGTTTTTGCACGGAAAATTTTCACACAGATGCGCGAATCTATGCACAGGTCAAAGCTAAAATCGCATGGATCTTCGTGTTTGTCTGAGTAAAAACCACACAGTTTTCCTATAAATGGAATTTACGGAACTCATGAATTACAAATTTCACTGTGGGTGAATGAGGAGAGAATAAGAGAAGGGGAGCTGTCTCAACAACACTCTAGAGTAGAGATAAGGCCCTTGCAATAAGTGCAACCACTTAACTAAAAAGTAAAGCAAGCGGAGTCATCAATTGTGTAGTGGTGGTTTTGGTGCACAAGTGTAAAAATCCACTGGTGCTTGGGAGGAGTGGTTGCTTTTTCCAAGCTATGGGCACAGGAAGAAAATATAGTTAGCAGGTTAGTGAACACATGCTAATAAATATAAAACACACTAAATTATGGAATGTAATATGCATATAATGAGACAAAACACAACTAAACTAAACAAAAACAAAATCTTAGAAAGAGTCAAATATGTCAATAATGCAAACAGTGGAATCAAATTCCCCTCTTATTGACTGCTATTAGGAAGAACGATACAATTTTCCACTCTTGCCAAAGGATCCTTAGAACTATGGAGTTCTAAGACCCTGTGGAATGGAGTTTTTACCCTTTAGCTGATGTCACAAGGTCTCTCTCTCTACTCCAAAGGATTGAAGTTGTTGGGTGGCCAAAAACTTAATCCTCACTCTACTGTTTCTCTGGACTGCACACTACTAGATTGCTCATGAGAAATTTGGGCAGCATAACAATGCACTCTCCCTTTTTTCATCTCTTGGTGGAAATTTATAGGGAAATTCAAATACTCTTTCCCTCTCTTGGTACATTTGTAGATGGTGACCCAAGAGAGAGGGTTTATTCCTTTGTGTGCTCACTTAAGGTCCCAAGGTGGCTTAGGCGGTTGTCCTTGGGTGGCCTCAAGTGGAGGATCATTTCCTTAAGTGTGTTAAGTGGTCTAGGAAAGTGACTTCTGCCACTCCTGGGACCGCGTGGGTTTTTGAGGGAAAGCCGCACAGACCAGCATTCCTATCGAAGGAAAATGCACACAAGGCGCATTTTGCATGTGTTTCTAGTGCACAATTTGATTTTTACCTCTTGACCTTAGAGATTTTTTTAATTTTACAGATCCTATAATGTTCCTTAGCCCTATGATTCCTTTTGCCTGACATTTAATAATGTCGTTTTTGCTTGTCTGATATTCCAGTGATAACAACATGTTATCCTTGTGATAGATGTATAGTTCTTGTTCTAGTAGAAGAGTTCATGTTCCAACAGTGTAGTTACTTTTCGTGTAGTACAAATCATGTCCTCACCTCCATCATTATCATACATCTAGTTGTCATGATGGAAAACGAGCATATGGGTTTTGAAGATAAAAGGTCGAAGATGGTGATGTATTCCCTTAATCGCACTCGAATCTTCAAAGCAATGTGTAGAGTAAATGTCAAAGCATACAATCAAAATACTTTTGAGAAGCCACAAGGTATATTAACAACATGATATTCCCATGGATATTATAGCAAAGATCTCATTACTCAGTACTGGTCATTTTATTTATATGGAGCCTCGCAATAGATGGGGTTCCATTCAAATCAATAATTTACTTATTTTGATTTAGAAATCAGTTTACAAACTCTAAAATTATCTTCACTGTTAACCTTCTATCTAGATAATTAGGAGGAATTGTTGTTATAAATACGAAGGCTTTGTAATGTAGGAAAAGACGATTGATAGGATTCGATATAGAGATTTTGGTAGGCAAGGGAGTAAATGGAAGATCATATTTTCGGTGGGATGATCCTTAGAGGGGACCACTGGAGCAAAGCTTTGCACTATCTTATGTTGATGTAACAGGACTTTGAGATTAATACAAACTAGCATCTGATTTATTCTTATTATTTCTAGGTATTTTGGGATTGTGATTTAACTTTTATCAATGCAACGAGCTGGGTGGTTTGGGCCCACCAGCTAGTCTGTCGCCCCAAAACTCTTAGGATTTTTTTCATTTTGTTTTGACAAATGCATAAGTGTGAGAGTGTGATTAAGTATAAGTTTATAATTTTATTTCAGAATTCTCCTTTATTCTTTGATATTAAATTTCACAATTTTGATTAATAATTTTGATGGTATGGTTACTTTCTTGGAATTCATTGTTGGCAATATGATTCCTATGTCTTAATATGTTGTCCTTGATGGAAAATATCTAGTAAAATATGAATTATATGTCTTCAGTAGAAGCTCAGAAGTACATCAGAAGAAATGTGTAATGTCCAGCAGAAGATTTGGTAATATTCATATTGAAGATTCTATATGCGAGTTTTTAAAGGAGAAGTCGCGTATACACGCGGATAAGAATGATCCAAGCCATGTATGCCTTTTTTACTCCAGAAAGATAATACCAGGGGAAATTACCATAGTACTAACACACAAGTTTGAGCGTCATGCCGTCTATTTGATTTCATACAAGAATACCATCGGCAACTGTGTGGTTTTGACTCATGGTATTGGTAAAGGCTAAAATATATATAAGGAGAAGAAGATCATAGTGAAAAGGTGTGTAGGTGTAAGGGATATCACTAAATACTTCTCTCAGAAGTACGTCTGCATAGGATGAACTCTGTTTTATTGATAAATCTGAATTTATGATGCACCCTTAGATAGATTGATCAAGATCTCTAGACCTGAAATGACTATGTTCTTGCATGATCCATTGAAGAGATGATTAGGTCTAAGACCTAGAGCATGTTTCCTGAAGTAGAGTGAATAAATCTGGGTAAGTTCTATAGACTTGAAACATTCTGTTGAATTGATATTTACAGATCTATACGCTAGTTCGTCTCAGTAAAAGCGCGTATATACGTAGGTTTGCTTCAGAAAATGTGCGTATGGAAGTTAGGGTTTTATGAATCTTATTGCAGAGGTTTTATGTTATTGCTGCTATTTTTCTGCTATCTGTCAATGAAGTCTTCATGTAGATATAGGTTGCCTGATTGTTTTATATGCTGCTAATATGATTATGTACAAATATGATCAATGAGTGAGAAAATATGTGTTATGATGATTGACTGATCAAGGGTTCTGCAATTCTAAAAATATATATGATTGAATGGCTCAAATCTGGATCTGAGACAGATCATATTCTGGAAAACAGTATTCATAGATCTATACGCAGGTTGGTGTTAAGAAAAGAAAGTATACATGTGGGTTCAGTGAAGAAAAGTAGCATATGCTTTTTGAGATAATGAATGTTTAGGATTGAATTTGATTCTACATAATGATTTTGAAATATGGTTGTTACAGTGTTATGATTAAAGTGATCTCACTGTTCAGTTTGATGTATTGGGTGAAGTTTATTATTGTTTACATTTGTGAAGGGTTGTGTTGAAGTTGTGTGATCCAGTATGAATATTGAGGAATCATGGTTTGTAGTTATTTTGAGGGAAGTAGAAGCTTCTTGCCAGTAGAATTTGGTGTTCTGATCAGGGGGTTGAAGCTCCCTTCTAGTAGTGGCTAGTAAAGGAGATCAGGGGGTTGTAGCTCCCTCCCAGTTGTAGCTGGAAAATGAGAGAAGCTTGCAACCTTATGCAAGTAGATGCCAGCGTACTAATATGAGTCTGCATCAGTACAAGATTGTAAGCAGTTTTCCATATAATAAATATTAAAGACAGAGACAACAACAGTGGTGGTTTTCTCCCAAATTGGGTTTCCACCTTAAATATTGGTGTTCATGTGTGTTTCCCTTATGTGATGATTTATTTTGCTCTTACTACACATATTTACTACTTAACTAATAGATGCATCACTAATAATATGAGTTAAATATTGTTTCTGAAAATTATTTCTAACAATAAAATTATATCAGTATACGCAAGTTGGGTTCATCAAAGTCGCGTATGGAATTCAGTAAAGAAAAAGTCAAAATTATCAGTAAGCTCTAAATACTTATTAACCCCCCCCCCTCTCAGTATTTTTCCCAACAATTGGTTTTAGATCAGATCCTTCTGAAGAATATTAATCGCTAGAAGGAAGATCCGCTAAGATGAGCAATCAAGATGGGACAACATCTATCATACCTCCTCTCTTGAACGGAAACAACTTAATCTTCTGTAAGACAAGGACAAGATCCTATCTTCAGTCTCTTAGAGAATATGGATGGGCTATAGTTGAATAATTTTATCAATATCCAACTTCAGTTCCTACAAATTCAGCAGTAAGAAATAACTATGAAACCAATGCAAAGGTTGTCAATGCACTATTGGGAAGCTTCACTGAATCAAAATTTTTCAAATTCATGCGATTGTGTACAACAAAGGAGATATGGGATAAAATCATTCTAAGTTATGAAGGTGATGCCAAGTAAAAAAGTGCTATACTCCAAACTCTCAGAATTCAATATGAAAAACTCAGAATGCATAATGACGAAATCATTACCAGTTTCTTTTTTCGTCTAGATGATATTGTAAATTGTATGAGAAATCTGGGTGAAACCATATCTGACATTACTATGGTAGAAAAGGTTTTAAGATCTCTAACTCCCAAATTTGAGTCAAAAGTGTCTGCTATTGAAGAGAAGCAAGATCTACAAACTCTTACTTTTGTTCAAATTCATGAGATTCTTATTTCTTGTGAAATGATAAAAGGAGGTCCATCTAAAGTCAAAGAAGTTGTTTTTAGATCTGCTGCAAAAGGAAAGGAGGTAGAAGAACAAGAAGGATCAGGGTATGTTTTAGAAGAAGATGAGATAAATTTTGTAAAGAAGCAACAACTTGGCACTGGAAGGTTCAAAGGTAAGCTTCCTTTTAAATGTTTTGCTTGTGGAAAAGTTGGTCATTATGCTGCTAAATGTCCCAATAAAGATAGTCATGAAAATGGAAAGGAAGAGGTAAAGGAAATAAGAAAATGTTTATCAATAGAAAAAGCTATTATACTCATGAAGATAATGATGGTATATCAAATAGTGAAGAAGGAGAATCTGATCAAGATATTAGACTACTCATGGATTTTGAAAAGGACTCTAGTCATACTTTTATGGATGCATTAGAAGAAAATGACTTTCTTGAAGAATAAAATAATCTCAAAATATTTTTGGAAGAAAACAAGATTGCCATAGACACTCTAAAAAATCAGCTTATGGAAAAGGAGAATCATAATGAGAAATTAGAATGTGAAATACTAAGTCTAAGAAAGGAAATTGAGAAAGTGATAACTTTAAATCTTACATTTTCTAAAGGATCTGTAACCTTAGATGAAATTATCAAGGTACAATGCTATCTTCTTATAAAGATAGCTCTTGGATATATTGGAGAATCATCTCAGTCTTCAGCACCAAGTTATCTAAATGCATCTAACGCTAGCCTGAAATATTTTGTCTCTCAGCAAAAGAACATAGAAACTAATCAAGTAAAGCATGACCACTTTAATGCAAGGAAGAACAATCACAAAAATATCAATCAGTGGGTAAACATAAATAGAATTTTTCATGATCGCAGAAATTTCTTCTTTAATGGACAATGCTTCTGATGTCATAATTTTGGTCATAAGGCTACTCAAATGGTGTTGCATAGAAAACCATCATGACCAGAGAAGAAAGAAATAAAAGAAATGGGACTCCACTAAAGAAGAATACTTATAACAAATTTTCTCCTCTTCAAAATGAAATTTAATGTGCTTATTTCAATAACTTTGGTTTGGTCATGAAGAATCTAAATGCAGGAGCAAACTTCAACCAAAAGAGCATATACCTTCAAATTCTAAGGTTTGGAGAAAGAAGGATTTACAAGTTGAAAGCTGTGGCATAGCTTTATTTGTAGAAGGGGAAGAGAATCAATGGTACATTGATAGTGGATGCTCAAAACACATGACAGGTGATAGAAATAAACTCCTTTCATACAATGCTCTAAAGAAAGAAAATAATGTTACTTTTGGAAATAACTCTCCTGCTGTCATTAAAGGAAAAGGTTATGTTTTTCTAAAATAAAAGGTGAAAGCTAACAATTTTATGTATGTGGATGGATTAAAACACAACCTATTAAGTGTAAGTCAAAAGTGTGATCAAGGAAATGAAGTTTTCCTTTAGTTCAAAAGAATGTATAGTACGTGAACTTGACATAGGAAAAAAGTTAAAAAAAGGAACTAGAACACCAATCTGTATGTATTGAAAGGTGGCCAAGAACAATGCTACTTGGGTAAATCTTCAGAAAATTGGTTATGGCACAGAAGGTTGGGACATTTGAGCTTCTCTCAAATAAGAAAATCCAGCAGACTCAAAGCGGTTCGTGATCTTCCCAACATCACTCTACCTGAAAGTATCATATGCAAATCACGCCAATTTGGTAATCAAACCATGGTGCAATTCAATGCTAAAGAAGGATCAACAAGTAAGCCCATTGAACTTATACATACTGTTCTACGTGGTCCTGTAAGAAAAAAATCACCTCACGGAGAACAATACTATATTTTATTTATTGATGACTTCTCTAGAATGTGTTGGATCAGTTTGCTGAAACATAAAGATGAAGCATTTGAAAAAGTTAAGATCTTCAAAGCTTTGGTTAAAAATGAATTAGATCTAAAAATAAAATGTCTTAGATCTGACCGAGGAGGAGAATATATATCAAATGAATTCTTTGATTTTTGTGAACATCATGGCATAAAAAGACATTTTTCTGTAGCTAGAACCCCACAACAAAATGTCATGGAAGAAAGGATGAATAGGAAAGTTAAACAAATGGCTCGGGATATGCTTGATGAATCTAGAGCTCTCAATACCTTTTGGGGAGAAGCAGCACATACTACGGTAAATATTTTGAACAAGGCTAATATATGGGTGAATAATGATAAAACTCCTTATGAACTCTGGTATGGAAATCTTCTCATCGTAAATCACTTTAGAGTTTTCGGAAGAAAATATTTTATCAAGCACAATGATGAAAAAATTGGTAAGATTGAACCTAGAGCATATGAAGTAATATTTCTTGGTTACTCTTCTAGAAGTAAAGAATATAAATGTTACATCAAAATACTTCAGAAATTTTTTGAATGTATTGATGTTGTAATTGATGAGTCTCTCTCAGCTCCCAAAAGGGAAATACCAACGAATGAAGATAATAATGATGTATATCTTCCTACATAAAATAGCAACAATGTAGAAGATGAACCCAATGAAGCACCAGAAGAAGATCTATCTGAAAAGGCTTCCTCCAGGTATGTTCAAAAGAATCATCTAGAATCTCAAATTTTGGGAGAAAAGGGATCAGGTGTCCAAACAAGAAGAAATCTTGTAGGATCTCCTAGCTATCTAGCCTTTCTATCCACTATTGAACCACAGAATGTCAATCAAGCTAGGAAATATGAATTTTGGATTCAAGCCATGAATGAAGAACTTGTTCAAATTGAAAAGAATCATACTTGGGAATTGGTTCCAAGACCTCATGATAAAAATGTGATTGGAGAAAAATGGATATTCAAAAACAATTTAAATGAAAATGGAGATGTCATTAGAAACAAAGCTAGAATTGTTTGTAAAGGGTATGCTCAGCAAGAAGGTATAGACTTTGAAGAAACATTTTCTCCTGTAGCTAGACTTGAAGCCATAAGAATGTTTCTTACTTTTTCAATTTTTCAACAAATCAAAGTTTATCAAATAGATGTTAAATCTGCCTTTCTCAATGGGGATCTAGAACAAGAAGTTTATATAGAACAACGAGAAGGATTCATTCTGGGAAATGATGAAAAACTTGTTTTCAAACTTAAAAAGGCTTTATATGGTCCCAAACAAGCTCCTCGGGCATGGTAATATCATCTTGACATATATCTTCACCAACAAGGATAAACTATTGATTGTAGTTGTATATGTTGATGACATCATTTTTGGAAGTAATGAAGAGTCCATGAGTTAGAAATTTTCTTCTGTTATATAGCAATAATTTGAAATGTATTTACTTGGGGAACTAACATTCTTTCTTGGCTTACAAATGCAACAAGCAACAGATGGCATATTTCTATCACAAGAAAAATATCTTAAGAAAATTCTGAATAAGTATGGGATGGAAGATTGCAAACCTATGAGCACGCAAATGGTAACTGGATGTAGCCTCAGATTTCACGATGATTCTCCCACGGTGAATCAACCAGAATATAGATCCATGATTGGATGTCTGCTTTATCTAATCGGAACAAGACCAGACATTATGCATGCAGCTAGGATTATCGGATGATTCCAAGCTAATCCAAAAGAGTCTCACATTCAGGAAGTAAAAAGAATATTCAAATATCTACAAGGGACTCAAGACTTTGGTTTAGTATCCAAAGAATGCTGATCTTAATTTTCATGCTTATATAGATGCAGATTGGGCTGGAAATGTTGATGATTGAAAAAGCACTAGTGGTGGTGCATTCTATATGGGGTCCCAATTAGTATCTTGGTTCAGCAAGAAACAAAGTTCTATTGCCTTATCTATATTAGAAGTAGAATATGTGGTTGATGCATCATGTTGCACACAACTAATTTGGATGATGTAGACTATACAAGACATTCAAATCAAGTGTTCACCTCCCATCTCCATTTTATGTGATAATACAAGTGCCATTAGTATCTCAAAGAATGTTGTTATGCATTCCAAGACTGAGCACATTCCTATAAATTATCACTTCCTATGTGAACAAGTGGTTGAATAAAAGGTTAAATTGGAGTTTGTTCCTTCCAAAGAACAAATTGCTGATATATTTCCTAAACCTCTTCCTAGGGAAGCATTTAAATACCTCAGAAAGAAGTTGGGAGTTGTATCTGCCTCTCTATTTAAAACTAATTAATTTCATAAGTTTAAATTTGATACGTTGGTTTCCTAAAGACGAATTGCATAAATACGTGAGTTTCTATGCATAAAACCACGTATGGGTTTTTCTGATTGAAATTCACTAGGTCAGCGCTCAGAACAATTGTGATGTTGTTGGGTAATCTTTGTTGTTGTTCCAGTTGTTATCACCCAAAATTTCTCAAAAATAAACATCATTTGTGTTACGTTTGTTTCTGGTCATGCTTCAAATTAGGTTTAGAAGTCAATCTATGGTTTGGTTAAGGGCAGGTTAGATTTTTATAGGTTTAATGCTCATCATCTGAATTCAATTAAGGTCTTTAGAGGTCCATTCCATGGTCAAATATTCACATTTTTCATTTAAGGGTCATTCAATTAATTTTTAGGCAAAATTTCTTCAATTAGCCAGGAATCCACCATTTCATAGTTCCTCTAGTTCAAAAAAGAGGAAATGCGCTATGAAAGCACTGTTACTTTTGTAGCGCAAACTGCGAAAGTGATGAAACAAAAACTTTGTTTTCTGGTTTTGACAAGTCAACTTCCAAGGAGGTTGCTGAGCAATGGAAAATGAATTTAGGAAAAATGAAAGCAATTTTTATTCCTAACAGAACTAACTACAGAAACCTCTCACCATTTATTCAAATTCATTAGGAGGTGGGAGAAATTGATAAATTAAAACACGCTATGAAACTGATGTTACAAAATGTTCTGTACATGACTGTTTAGCAGTATTTCAAGTTCAGTTTCTGGCCAAATTAAAAAGTCTTTTCGAATTATGAAATAGGTTTATCTTTATCACAACCCTAGATACAATAACCTCTCTCACGTTTCTCATATGTGTTATCATTGGGGATATGCAAGGCTTTCTTTGAATCCCTATTATCATAAACAAAGTTTTCTTCTTTTACACATTTTTTTCAAAGGAAGTTTCTGGACAACAGGAGATATGGTTCAAAATACCAAGAGAGTTTTTATTCAAGAAATAATGGCCTACAAAAACATCATTTGGTTTCTCAAAATAAATCATGGAGTAAGAGATATAGGCTCTGTCCCAAGACCTATTTTTCAGGAAAAAATAGGAAAAACTAAATAGGCCAACCTATTGCAAATGAAGAAGGGACCTCAAGAAGGTTGGAATAACTCTATTTTTCAAGTGATATGATGAAATCATGTATATTTTAAGTTGTTTACACATTCACACTTTAAAATTTGGAAAAATTTGGAAGAATTTGCATACTCAGAAGTTTCGTAATGCATTCAGTGTAAAAAAAGTAGAAAAGCGCTACGAAACTGCTGTAGCTGCTTTCTTGCTCATTTTGGTCAATTTTTGAGAGTTTGAAGAGTGATTCAAGAGCTAAAACTGATATCGAAGATGTATTAAGGGGTAACTGAAGTGATGCAAGTGGAAAGGATTCAATTTTTGAAGAATTAAGACTTGAAATGACAGTTTTTCAAAGGCACTACGAAACTGTTGTGTTTTTGTAACGTAGTTTATTACAGCTTTCTTAAACAATTTTTAGAAGTGGTTTTGACATGATGGAAGCTAGGGATAGGTGAGGAGACATGTTAATATAATATCCAACATATAAGGACCATGAAATAAAGCTTAATTGATGATCAAATTGTTCAAAGAATGCAAAGGATGTGATGCCTAAAAAACAGGGTATGGTTTCATATTTTTGTGGAGGTCAAACAAAGTGGACATGAAGAGATAAAGTCCATCATCCAAATTCAACTATGTATTTTTATAATTTTCAAATGATGTAAATTTAGGTGGATAATTTTTTTTTAGATAATAATAATCAATTTGAATCCTTTTTGGATTAAGACTGTTAAGTAGATTAGGTGTCTTTACGTAAGAAAATCCATATCTTACAGTTATGCAAGGTGTCACTTAGTGTCAGTAGTTGGAAATTCGATGTATCTAGCCTAGAGGCATATCATCACATGTTGTAATATGTCTATTAAATACCAAGGGGGTGAATTAGTATGGGTTGGAGACTTTTTGGCAAAACTGGTGCATATTGTAAAAAGACTGTTTCAACTAATGCAGAGAGCTTCTACTTGACCAACTTGAGATTCAAAAGGGGTTTTTAGGTTTTTCATGTTCTATCAGTGTTTATTATATATCTTATTTGTAGTGGTGGTTATCTATATTACTCAGAAATCATCTTTGGATGGTATGACTTCCTTTATAAATGGACTAATTGTATTTTTACATGTTTCAAGTGTTTGTCTCATGAATAAAAACCCTGATATGCCTCAACTTCCATGTCAATTAGATTCACTAATTTTATGAGATTGCTTTGACTCCATAAGCCTAATGTATACATGAAAATGTTGGTTTCAACCGATAGGTTGGAAAATTTTATCTAAGAAGACCACTTTGTAAAGCTTTGGATTGACTGATATATACAGTAACATACAAATTTTCTTCACCTGAGATTCCAAGTGTATTTTCAATGATTTTTATGTGCTATATTTGAAATTTTTCTCTTCGATAGCCTTGATGTCTCATTACTCAGAATTCATGTATTACATTCTTTAACTTCCTTTGAACTATCAAGTTATTGGGATTTTCTTGAATGTGTTACTCTTTCATTGAAATATATACAAGCCTCAGCTTCCACTAGAAGAGCTATTATTATCTTTATCCCTGTCACTAACTCCATAGCCCAATGGTAGCAAGCCTCCATCTTTTCAACCTGTAAACATACAAAATACAAACACATAGAGTTAGCCATATATATATATTTTTACTCAATATCATTAACGTTTGAGAGAGCCCTATTAGGTTGAGGAGGCTAAGCCTCAATCAAAATATTGGTTTGAAAGAGTTACACTAAAGTTGTATGATCAACAACCTATCAGGTCTGATTTTGTGATAACATTTTGGTGCATCTGCCAGGGAGTTTGAAGATTATACTTTCTAGAGATTTCGAAGCTAAACTTCTGAAGGTAGCAAGAGCTCAGGAAATTTTTCGAGGCTGCATCTACCTTGGCTAATCCAGACATCAAATAATCAATTGGAAGGTCACTCCACTTCTTGAATATTAGTAGCTTGATGAAGTTTCAGAATGAGTTCCATTGCAAGAATAAATTCCAGGTATGGCCCTATGAATTGGTCTCATATCCATGGTTTTCCAAATACTATGCCAAAGGTTGAATGGTTAACGGATCTTCCTATATTCAAAGATGAAAATAAAGGCAATGCTACTCTTGATTTGGTTAGATTCCATATGCATGTACACAATCTTATGGTTAATTTCCCTGAGGATTGTATCAGGAAGATGTTTATGGCCACTTTGGAATGAAAAGCATGGTATTGGTATGAAATATTGTCAAATGGTTCATTATATTCTCTTGCTAATTTCCATGTTGTATTTTATGAGATGTATGAAGAGTGTCATCCCTCCTTATTGTTGGTAAAGGACTATTGTAAACACTGTGTTAGTTTTAATGAATATCTGGAGAATTGTTATGAAGATGATGAGTTCATAGATGAGGAAATTTTAGAAGCTCTTCATGACAATCTCTTTCATCACCAAGAAGAAAGGATAACCTCTTTCTTAGATGAAAATGAAACCCAAAAGGAGTTTTTTTATGAAAATTATGATACATCCTCTGAGTTTGATGAAAGGTTCCTGCAGACTTGTCAGTATTTTGATCATCGAGAGTATGAGAATCATTGCAAATAACAAGAGGAAATACTGGAAGATAGTTTCTATAACCCTCAAGATAATGAAAGTGTTGATTTTTCATGTATTTCCTTATATCAGCCTACATCAAATAATGAACACACTAAGGAAAAAGTGGGTGAAATTTTTTCTTTATCCTTGTCTTCTAATCTAAAATCATTCGAGTGTAAGTCAGAAGATAAGATTTAGTTTCTGGATGAAGTTGTAGAGAACATGTAAAAGGAAATTCAAGTTTCAAAAGATCAAAATCAACCTTATAGGCTTCATGATCAAGATTAGTATTTTCTAAATTTTTTAATTCCAGAAAACAAAGAGAGAGTGTTGCTTCCTTTCTCTTTTGAGATTGAGGAAGAATACATTGTTTTTTAAAACCATTTTGAACAGCAGTTTGAGAGTACACAACTGAAATCTTATGTGGTTGATAAAAACATGGATGAGTTGTCCAAAGTTTCATAATGTCATGAGAAGCATCAAACGCATCATGTATTATTTGATCCTATAGTTGAATACATGGAAGAGTTCTACAGTTCAAATTTCTAGTTATATTTTCATTTTGAAGATCAGTTACATCTCATGTTGCCTTGGTCATTTCAGTATCATGTTTACTTTTGGTTCAAGAATAGTCAAGAGATTCAAGTGTCAAATCAGATCAATGACTGGATTCATTGGAAGTTTCATGTTCCTTGAGTTACAAATAGAGATTGCAGCTGATAGGGTAGGTAGGAGTGTGTGAATAAGTTCAAAGTTTACTAGGCATATTTTCAGTAGGTATAGATTTGGTTCTTCTGTAGTGATCATCAAGCTTGAGCCCAAGGTGAAGACTATAAGAGTTTGAAGAAGAGCTTAGCAATTTCAAATTTTTTTCTGTTTTGGTCAAGAAAATGGATAGCGGCACTGGAACTACTAGTTCTTAGTGTACCATAGGGGCACACTATACCAAGTGGAGCCTCTGTTATCACCCTAAAATTATAAAAAAAAAACATCATTTTGTTATGTTTGTTTTTTGTCATGGTTCAAATTAGGTCTTGAAGTCAATCTAGGGTTTCGTTAAGGGTAGGTTATATTTTTATAGGTGTAATGTTCATCATTTGAATTCAAATAAGGTATTTAGAGGTCCATTCCATGGTCAAATATTCACATTTTTCATTTAAGGGTCATTCAATTAAGTTTCGGGCCAAATTTTTGCAATTATCTAGGAATCCACCACACCGCTAGTTCAAAAAAGAGGAAATGCGCTACAAAAAGAACTGCTATTTTCGTAACGCAAATTGTGTAAGTGATGAAACAAAAAATCTATTTTCTGGTTTTGAGCAGTCAACTTCCAAGGAGGTTCCTAAGCAACTTAAAACAAATTTAGGAAAAATGAAAGAGGTTTTTTCTTCCTAACAGACCTAACTACAAAAACCTCTATCAGTTTCTTCAAATTCATTAGGAGGTGGGATAAATTGATAAATTAAAATGCGTTATGAAACTGTTGTTACAAAATGTCCTGTACATGACTTTTTAGTAGTCAAATTCAGGTTCAGTTTATCGCCAAATGAAAATGTCGTTTGGAATTATGAAAGAGTTTTGTCTTTATCACAACCCCAGATACAATAAAATCTCTCACTCTTCTCATATGTGTTATCAGTGGGGATATACAAGGCTTTTGTTGAATCCCTATTTTCAGATACATAGTTTTCCTGTTTTACACATTTGTTTCAAAGGAAGTTTCTGGACAGCAGGAGATATGGTTCAAAACAACAAGAGAGGTTTTTATTCAATACATGATTTCCTACAAAACCCTCCTTCCATTTCTCAAAATACATCATGGAGTAAGAGAGATAGGCTTCGTCACAAGACCTACTTTTCAGGAAAAAATAGGAAAAACCAATAGGCCAACCTATTGCAAATGAAGAAGGGACCTCAAGAAGGCTGGAATAACTCTGTTTCTCAAGTGATATGATTAAATCAGGTATATTTTAAGTTTTTGGAACATTCACACTTTAAATTTTGGAAACATTTGGAAGAATCTGCATACTTAGCAGTTTCGTAGCGCATTCAGTGTAAAAAAGCAGAAAAGCACTACGAAACTGCTGTAGTTGCTTTTATTTCTCATTTTGGTCAATTTATGAGAGGTTGAAGTGTGATTAAAGAGCTGAAACTGATATGGGATATGTATTAAGGGGTAAGTTAAGTGATGCAAGTGGAAAAAATTCATTTTTTGAAGAATTAAGACTTGAACTGACGGGTTTTCAAAGGTGCTACGAAATTGCTGTGTTTTCGTAACATTATTATAGCTTTCTTAAACAGTTTTTAGAAGTGGTTTTGACATGATGGAAGCTATGGATTGGTGAGGAGACATGTTAATATAATCTCCAACATCTAAGGACCACTAAATCAAGCTTAATTGATGATCAAATTGTTCAGAGAATGAAAAGTATGTGATGCCTAAAAAATAGGGTATGGTTTCGTGTTTTTATGGAGGTCAAACAAAGTGGACATGAAGAGCTGAAGCCCATCATCCAAATTCGAATATGTGTTGTTAAAATTTTTAAATGATGTAAATATATGTGGATAAGGTTTTTTTAGATAACAGTAAGAAGTTTGAGTCCTTTTGGATTAGGACTGTTAAGTAGATTAGGTGTCTTTATGTAATAAATTCCATATCTTACAGTTATGCAAGGTGTCATTTACTGTCAGTAGTTGGAAATTTGATGTATCTAGCCTAGAGACAGATCATCACATGTTTTAATATGTTTATTTAAGACCAAGGGGTTGAATTAGCAAGGGTTGGAGACCTTTTGGCAAAACGGGTGCACATTGTAAAAAGATTGTTTCAGCTAATGCAGAGAGATTCTACTTGACCAACTTGATATTCAGAAGGGTTTTTTCATGTTTTCTTGTTCTATCAGTGTTTCTTATGTATCTTATTTGCAGTGGTTTTCATCTATATTACTCATAACTCATCTTTAGATGCTCTGAATTCCTTTATAAATGGAATGACTGTGTTTTTACATGTTTCAAGTGTATGTCTCATGACTAAAAAACCTGATATGCCTCAACTTCCATGTCAATTAGATTCACTAATTTTCTGATATTTCTTTGACTCCATAAGCCCAATTTATACATGCTAATGTTGGTTTCAACCTACAGGTTGGAAAATATTATCTAAGCAGACCACTTTGTAAAGCTTTGGATTTACTGATATATATAGTAACATACAAATTTTATTCACCTGAGATTCCTAGTGTATTTTCAATGAGTTTTATGCCCTACATTTGAAATGTTTCTCTTCCATAGCCTTGATGTCTCATTACTTGGAATTCATGTATTACATGCTCTGACTTCATTTTAAATTTTAAGTTATTGGGATTTTCATGAATGTGTTACTCTTTTATTGAAATATATACAAGCCTCAGCTTCCACTAGAAGAGCTATTGTTATCTTTATCCCTGTCACTAACTCCATAGCCCAATGGTAGCAAGCCTCTATATTTTCAATCTGTAAACATAAAAAATCAAAACACATAGAGTTAGCCATCTATCTACATCTTTACTAAATATCATAAACCTTTGAGAGAGCCCTCTTAGGTTGAGGAGGCTAAGCCTCAATGAAGAGATTGGTTTGAAAGAGTTACACTGAAGTTGTCTGATCAACAGCCTATCAGGTATGATTTTTTGATAACACTAGTATTCATATTTCTATATCATTCTCTGATGAAGATGCTTTGATGAATTGGTTGTTTAAGGAGTTCAGGATGCATTAGCTTAGGGGGAGAACCTGTCTTGCTGAAAAGGATGCATTGTTGTCATCTAATTGGTTTCTAATATATGATCTCTCCCTTGCGATCTTTTGGTCTTGTTTATGACATGTCATTTTTGTAATTTGATGAAAAATGAATGTTGACACTCACGATGTAAATTTTTGTATTCAATCATGTAAGGACTTGTTCTACTTTGTAAACCAACTTGGTTGGATCACTGATGTAAGTATGAGTCCTTGGGGATAGGAAAGGTCATACTTGGTTGAGTTATAGAGTCACGTACTTCATTGAAAATATCTGAAAATTCAGCATACACTCAGGGGGAGCATGGAAAAAATAGTGCCCTTTTCTCTTGATGTCAAAGGGGGACAGAATTTTGGGTGTTTGAAGTATTTGAATAATGGTTATATATATCTATCTGTTGTGGTGATCAAACACCATCATGGTTGCCATCAAGTCCAAAGGGGGAGATTGTTGGCAAGATGATTCCTATGTCTTAATACGTTGTCCTTAATGGAAAATCCTTGGTAAAAGATGAAGTATATGCCTTCAGTAGAAGCTCAGGAGTCCATCAGAAGAAATGTGTAATGTCCAGTAGAAGATTTGGTAATATTCATATTCAAGATTCTATACATGGGTTTGTAAATGAGAAGTCACGTATACATGCAGATAAGAACAATCCAAGTTGGGTATGCCTTTTGCATTCAAAAACGATAATACCAGGGGGAATTACCATGGTATTAACCCACAAGTTTGAGCATCATGTCATCTATTTGATTTCGTCCAAGAATACCATTAGCAGCTATGTGGTTTTGACTCATGGTATTGGTAAACGCTAAAATCTATATAAGGAAAAGAAGATCATAGTACAAAGGTGTGCAAGTGTAATGGCTATCACTAAATACTTCTCTCAGAAGTATGTCTGCATTGGATGAATTCTATTTTATTAATAAATCTTAATTTATGATGCATCCTTGGATAGATTGATCAAGATATCTAGACCTGAAATGACTATGTTCATGCATGATCCATTGAAAATATTATTAGATCTGAGACCTGCCGTATGTTTGTGGAAGTGGAGTGAAGAAATCTGGGTAAGTTCTATAGATCTGAAACGTTCTGCTGAATTCATATTTACAGATCTATACGACAGTTCGTCTCAGTAAAAGCGCGTATATATGCAGGTTTTCTTCAAAAAAGGTGCTTATGGAAGTTAGGGTTTTTTGAAGCTTATTATAGAGGTTTTTTGTTATTGATGCTACTTTTCTGTTATCTGTCAACGAATTATTCATGTAGATCTGGGTTGCTTGATTGTTGTATATGTTGCTAAGATGATTATGTACAAATATGATCAATGAGTGAGAAAATATGTGTTATGATGACTGACTGATTAGGGGTTCTGCAATTCAAAAAATATATCTGACTAAATGACTCAGATCTAGATCTGAGAACAAATCATATTCTAGAAAATAGTATTCATAGATCTATACGTAGGTTGGTGTTAAGAAAAGCGCGTATACATGTGGGTTAAGTGAAGTAAAGTAGCGTATGCTTTTTGAGATAATGAATGTTCAAAGTTGAATTTGATTCTGCACATTGATTTTGAAATATGGTTGTTCCTATGTTCTGATTATAGTGATCTCACTGTTCGGTTTGATGTATTGGGTGAAGTTTATTATTGTTGATCTTTGTGAAGGGTTTTGTTGAAGCTGTGTGATCCAATATGAAAATTGATGAAACGTGGTATGCAGTGATTATGAGAGAAGTAGAAGCTTCCTCCCAGTAGAAGATGGTGTTCTGATCAGGGGGTTGAAGCTCCCTTCCAATAGTGGCTGGTAAAGGAGAATAGGGGGTTGTAACTCCCTTCCAGTTGCAGCTAGAAAATGGGAGAAGGTCGTAGCCTTCTGCAGGTAGATGCCTACGTACTGATATGAGTATGCATCAGTACAATATTGTAAGCAATTTTCCATACAATAAATATTGAAGACAGAGACAATAGCAACAATGGCTTTCTCCAAAATTGGGTTTCCACCTTAAATCTTGGTGTTCATGTGTATTGATCTTGTGTGATGATTTATTCTACTATTATTGCACATATTTACTGCTTAACTAATATATGCATGACTGATAATATGAGTTAAATATTGTTTCTGAAAAGTATTTCTAAAATAAAATTATATCAGTATACGCAAGTTTCTTTTGGTATATGTGCATGTATACGCAAGTTGCGTTCATCAAAGTCGCATATGGAATTCAACAAAGAAAAAGTAAAAATTATTAGTAAGCTCTAAATACTGATTCACCAACGCCCCCCCCCCCCCTCAGTATTTTACCCAACATTCATTACTGTTCAACACATTGGGATTTTATATGTAAATTTAGATGGAGAAAACAATTTATATTTAGTACGTTTATTTTTACTTCATTTCACAATTATTAAGATATCATTACATTGCTTACTCTGATTCCATTTATCACATAATGAAATCTACTTCAGTTTGTAAGGATTCAATGATAAAGACTTCATTTGCTTTTCACAAAGTAGCGGTATGATCACTAAGAGTTCTTATTTGATTTATGATCCATATCATTTCAGTGTTCATGAAAAATTTAAATTATTATTTGAAATTGATCCTCGAGTCTTAAGAGAATGATGTTCATTCTTACAATTCAAATAACAGGATTACCGTGAGAATAATTTATCTTTGTTTAATTGACATAGTAAAGTGTCCAACAAAACTCTTTGAGAATGCATCTGGTCAAAGGATATAATTAATGTCTTAAACTCTTGATTGAATACTACATTATTTTCAGAGAAACAATGCCCATGTGATTCCTTCTAAGTATTAGTGCCTTTACATTTCAAAAGAATCATTTAATGATTTTTTCAAATTAGGATGAGCCTTAAATTAGTTGGGAATGAGTTTGTCTTCTAATTCCTAGTTTTACTTCATGCTTTCCTTCTTTGTCAGTAATCCTTTAAGAGGTTTTTAAAACATAATTGTACCCTTTTATTTCCTTATTGGTTTGTAATTTTAAGAAGGATATGCATTCCCCTATCCCATGGAGGAAGGCTTTCTGCAGGAGCCACTTAACCCAAAAGAAGAGGCAGAAGTAGGTCCACGATGTGTTTTCTTTACTTTGAAAAGTCTTTTTTTCTGAATGATGCCTTTTGAATTATTCACAAGAGCTTGATTTCTATTTCACAGATCCCCAAGGTCTTCTTCTGGAATTTCTTGTGCTACGCCTCTAAGCTTACTTAAACCAGATTGACAATTTAAATTTTGGTATATAATCTTGTATTTATATTGTTCAACACCCAGTACTAGGGTACTAAATTTTGTGGTAATAGGACTAAACAAATACAATTGACGTGATGATATTTCCCCTTCATGTTACATACCATGCATGTATCTCTATATAGATTCCATGAAATTGAGGATGTTTTTTGGGCTTTGGGAGTGTGGTATGGAGGTTGTTCTTGTTGCTTTGCAGAAAGATTTAATCCCAAGCATATACAACAAAGGAGGAAGATAATACAACTATCATGCTATGTTTCAAGTGACATTTTCAGCTATAGTGTTCATTTACAATTTTATTTTGCTAAGTCCTAAAAGTGGTGGAGCAGATATAGTTATTATAGCTTTCATTTGTTATGGTGATGATGAATATACATATGCAATATGAATATATTTTCCCTCCTGACATGTAATGCCCAAAGGAACCCATCATCAACCCAAAATCACACACCACATTTATTTTATTATCCTTGATTCCCATTTAGGTAAGGACACTTGCCCCCTCCATTATTACTATTCACTTTATTGCATCCTATACTAGAATTTTGGTATTTAATGTTCCCGCTGGTTCTTGGAAAAGGTGATTCCTTGAGAAAAGCAAGAGATTGATTGTTTTGAGCAATCTGAATAGGTGCAAAAGTGGAAAATTTTATTTTTTCTTTACTGTATCACAATTACATGTCTTACGAATATCCTTTTATGAAAAAAATTCTATATTTTTCTCCTACCATATAACCTGTAATAGATGCCTAAAATACTAGTTATTTTAGAAAACTTATACTAAATAACAATGAGATGCCTTGTTGCTTCCTCCTGTCGTGTGTCACTGCATGTTGGCTCATGTTCTATAATGCCCATTACTTGTATCATCTAAATCATTGTGTTCTTGTCCTTATTATCACATTGTGTAATGTTCCCAATTAGCCAGAGCTACTTGGAACATTATAATTACTCCATTTTTGAAATAAGAGGCAAGAAACACAATAAAATTTATCCCAATGCGAAAAGGGATTGAGGTAGGAGGATAAAATAAAGCCTCTTGAGTGTAAAGAGGAGCAAAAGCAAGGAGCTAGCTATAGTTGACCAATTCAACCAGTGCTATCACAAGGGAGGGAAAGCCACTAGGGTAGCGTAGTTTTGAAGGAGGAAACTTCTCAAGGAAGCTACATCACCAATGTGTGGGGCCCGGGATGGAGAAGCTCACTTAGATAAAAAGGAAGGGATAGAAGCAAGGGAATGCATTCATTCATACTTCTTGTTTTAGTCTTATGACTTATTGCAAGCTTCAATTGTTTAGCCGAAGTTGCAGCACTGTTTAGTGCAATAGTTCTCATGTGGGAATTCTAGTTCCATTGTTGTTGCAGTTGATTGGGAGATACAAGGGGGAGGTATTCAGTTTCATTCTCATCAGATATCTTGAGGAAGCCATATTCTAACCTTGACAACACAGTCACCCCCATTGAGTGCGTTATTTCTACAGTAGCGATAGTAGCTGGGGTTGAATCTATCCATTTGAGCTTATTTCAGGAGAGGAGGAGGTGATTTCCACTCTAGGAGTTCCATTGTAAGAGCTCTTGAGCCTATTCCTACATTGTGTATCTTTATTCAAGCATATCACATATTTCTCAATACAGATTTTCTAGGTACAACGTTATTTTCAGCAGTGTTATATCTTGTGTTGCTATTTTTCCAGAAACCCTTGGTGGAAGGTTCCAATGTGTCTGCAAAAGAGGTAAAACCTCTAATTTATGATATTATAATGAATGAAAGCTCTAGATATATGTTATTCCATCTATTTTTATATTTTACATAATAAGAATAACATTGTTGCTACCTCCGGCATTTCTATTTTATGATGTACTGGGGTTATGATGCCTTTTTGCATATTTGAGTTGGGGAGATCTGTTTATTATAGCTAGAGTTATTTTTTTTCTGATTCCATTCCATATTTAAGCCACATACAACATATTTTAGAGGGTCCAAGCCCTAGACTACATTATTCTTGCTCTGGTCTCATTATACAACATCCTCACTGGAGATATTGCTGAAATTCCTGAAAAAGGAATATTACAGTGGTATCAGAGCTTTGCTCTTGGATTAGCTTGTGGGGCGGATATTTTTCTTTAGCATGGAGAAGTAATACATCTCAAGGCTCATACTTCAAACCCTAAAAAACATTGCAAGGGATCTCAAGGAGATGAGGCAGGAAGAAGACTCTTTAGGGTTTTTCCCAAAGGCAAGTACCAGCACTACAAATGGCATGGGACATTAAAATCCATCACAACGCTCCACCATGCCTTCATTTTTAACTAAAGGAGATAAGGAGGGTTCTCTAGGAGAATATTTTGAAGAATATGAGCTCCAGTCTCAAAGGTTCAAGGAGCACCTGACCTTTCAGGAGTTTTGTCGGGTCAAGAATGGAAGAAGGAATGATTATCATCAAAGGGAGGATAAATTGATGCAAGGATCAGCCCTGCAGTGCATTATGGTAGGGTTATTCTTGCCCACATTTTATGGGACACCTAAGCACACAACAAAGGCATGGGTAGAGAAGCTGGACACATACTTTCAGCTTCACAAGGTTTCTGAGATGGAAGCTATCAAGATAGTTGTGTTGCATCTAGAAGGGGAGGCTCAAGACTGGTGGTTTCATGGACTGACCACACTTGGGAATAATCATATCACTTCATACTCAGCTTTCACTAAGAAGCTAATGGAGAGATTTGATCCAAGGGATCCAGAAGCCCACTTTGCCAAGATAACCAAACTCAAGCAAGAGGGAGATCTTGAGGACTATATTGCTAAGTATCTGCAGCTTTCAGTGATGGTATCCAACCTCACTATGAGCAGGAAGGTATGCATGTTTTTGAATGGGATGGATGAACCATTACAAGGGTTGGTCAAATCTACAAAACCAACTACACTCCTTGAAGCTGTGGAGAAAGCTAAAGATCTACAAAACATCTTGCCCAGGGCAAGAACCTTTTTACAACAGAAGACCTATTCAAGCCTAAGGGAGACAATCCCTATTCAGGAATTTGATGAGAAATGTGTTATAGGGGGAGCACATCCTATCAAGACCTTCTCCAAGAAGGATGTCAGCGTTGTGCAACCCATAGAAGACTTTGCTCCAAGAGGAGGAGATGTTGCAGCGTTGAGAGGGGTCCCAAAATATCTAACCTTGAGAGTAAGAGGCACCATCATGGGGCAAAGAGTTTCTGTATTGATAGATAGTGGAGACACTCACAATTTTATTGATGCACATCTGGTACAAAAGAGAGGAATTCCCATAGAGGAGTTTGAGGGATTTTTAGTTTTGGTCCCAGGAGCCATGACTCTGTAATGTGCCAAGTATGTTCCAGCGCTAACCATTACTATGGGTACCTATACCTTGACAGACCACTTCATTGTGGTAGATATTCTAGACACCAATGTCATATTGGGAGTTCAGTGGTTAGTCACTCTTGGGAGAGTTACCACTATCTGGAGAACTCTGGAGATGGAATGGACTAGAAGAGAGGATCACCAACAACAAAAGATCAAGGGTATGAACACATATCCTCCTCAAGTTGTTTCAGCACATAGGATGGAGGCAGATATGCGTAGAGGAGACATTGCATGGGTAGTGGAGTTGCATGTATCCGAGGTGAAGGGCAAGGACACACGAATGCATCTAGATGTTAAATCCCTTTTGGACTGGTATTCTACAGTATTTGGGGATATCCCACCAAGGAGACCTCTTGACCAAGGGTTTGAACACACAATTGATTTGGAACAAGGGGTACAAGTAGTGATCACCATTCCTTATAGACATCCCAAGGTCTATAGGGATGAGATTGAAGAGCTATCCAAGAGCTTCTAGCACTAGGGCACATCCGGCCTAGTACTAGTCCTTTTGCTTCCTCGATGGTTTTGGTAAAGAAGAAAGATGGCACATTGAGGATGTGCATTGATTATGGGGCCTTGAACAAGAAGACTTTGAAGAACAGGTACCCTATACCTAGGATCGATGAACTCATGGATGAGACGAGGGGATCCAAATATTTCTCCAAGATTGATTTCAGGTCCGGGTACCATCAAATCAAGGTAAGGGAGCAAGATATCCCGAAGACAATGTTTTTATGTCACTATGGGAATTTTGAGTTTCTGGTAATGTCCTTTGGATTGACTAATGCTCCAGAAACTTTCCAATCCTGTATGAATCATATCTTCCTGGGTCATTTGCAGAAGTTTGTATTGGTCTTCTTTGATGATATTCTGATCTACAACCACACTTGGGAGGAGCACTTGCAGCATATTGAGACAGTCTTACATATCCTCAAGGAGCAAAAATTCTATGCCAAGCTCTCCAAATGTGAATTTGGCCCCATAGAGATGTTTTATTTGGGGCTTATCATAGGAGTTGATGGAGTGAGGGTACATGAGGAGAAGATTCATGCTATCAGAAATTGGCTTGAACCTAGGAATGTTACAGAACTCAGAGGGTTTGTGGGCATATGCACCTATTACCAGAAGTTTGTGAAAGGGTTCTCACAACTAGTAGCACCACTTACAGACTTGACAAAGAAGGGGGATTTCCAGTGGACACCCACAAAGAAGAGAGCTTTTGATAAGCTCAAAGAGGTAATGAGTAGTTGTCCTGTTTTGGTTTTACCTAACTTTTATCAACCTTTTGTGTTAGAATGTGATGCGTCAGGTGAAGGTATTGGGGCAGTCTTGATGCAAGGGGATCATCCTATAGCCTTTGAGAGTGGAAAGTTGCTCCATAATGAGAGGCTATACCCCATATATGATAAAGAAATGTTGGCTATCATGCATGCATTAGCAAAATTCCGGCAATATTTGGTGGGGAATAAGTTCAAGGTGAAGATTGATCAAAATAGCCTTAGATTCTTTCTTGGACAGAGGCAACTTCAGGAAAGACAACAGAAGTGGGTGAGAAAAATCTAGGCCTATGAATTTGACGTAGAATATGTCAAGGGGAAGAGAAATATATTAGTTGATGCACTTTCTACGAGGCCTACAGCGCTACCTTAAGGGGCATGGACGCAGATTAGAAGGCTCAAATTTTAGTTGAGTACTCCAAAGATGACTTTGCATGGGGGATACTTGATGGGGTGGTACCGGATGAAAGATTTAGAGTGATGGATGAGGTTATCTATTATAAGGATCGGATCTACTTGGCTAAGAATTCTAAACTCAAGGAGAAGATCTTAGTGGCCTCACATGATTCCCCACTTTCCAGGCATCAAGGTTTCACAAAAACTTACAGATCTATTAGGGAGAGATTCTCATGTAAGGGTCTCAAGGAGGTTGTGCTCCAGCATGTCAAGGAATGCACCACTTGCCAATAGAATAAGGGAGAGCACACTTATCTTTCTGGGTTGTTATAGCCACTACCTATTCCAGATGGGAAGTGGGAAAGTATCTCTATGGACTTCATCACTGGCTTACCGACAGTGTAGGTTAAGGACTGTATCTATGTTGTTGTTGATAGACTAAAAAATTATTCTCATTTCTTTTTCATCTCTGCACATTATACTACTTCACAGGTAGCTGAGCTCTTCTTCAGAGATGTATTTAGACTCCATGATCTCCTTAGGACCATAGTGAGTGATCGGGACAACCGCTTCATGGGTGGCTTTTAGCAGGAAATTCTTCGATTAGAGGGAACTGATTTGACCCCTAGAACCAGCTAACACCCCCAAAAATGATGGGTAGAATGAGATAATGAACAAGTGGCTAGAAGGCTAATTGAGGAACTATGTGGCTAGGCAATAGAAAGCTTGGTTTCGATGGCTCCACTTGGGGGAGTATTGTTACAACACTACTTACCATATCTCTATTGGCATGACACCATTCCGAGCCTTGTATAGATATGAGGCACTTTCATTTGCCGATGTTATGTTTGGGGCAAGTAAAGCTCCAAGGGCAAGAGATTGGATTTAGGAGAACTAGGACATACTCAGGGCCCTCAAAGATAACATTACCACTGCTCAGAACCAGGAGAAGATGTATGTAGACTGTGGTCAGATAGAGAGACATTTTGAGGTGGGGGGTCTTGTCTACCTACGCCTTCAGCCTTACAAACAGTCCACACTCAAGGTGAAGGGAGCTGAAAAGCTCAAACCATGTTTCTATGGGCCATACAAGGTGAACAAGTGTGTCGGTAAGGTAGCTTATGAGTTGGAGCTTCCTAAGGGGAGCAAGATCCACTATATCTTCCATGTATCTTGCCTTAAGAAGGCCATTGGGAGGAATTTAGTTGCCAAATTGGAACTTCCTCCTATTGATGATGAGGGTCATTTAATCTTGCATCCAGAAGAAATCTTAGACATAAGGGAGAGGAAGTTGAGAAACAGAGTCATCAAAGAATATCTGATTCGATGGAGGAATGTACCAGATTAGGATGCCACTTGGGAGGGGGAGAAGATCTTACAATATCCTTCTTTATTGTTGCTTGTGGGAAAGCAAATTTTGAGCGAGGGGGACTGTAATGTTCCAAATTAGCCATAGCTACTTGGAACATTATAATTACTCCATTTTTGAAATAAGAGGTAAGAAACACAATAAAATTTATCCTAGTGTGAAAAGAGATTGAGTTAGGAGGATAAAATAAAGCCTCTCAAGTGTGAAGAGGAGCAAAATCAAGGAGCTAGATATAGTTGACCAAGTCAACCAGCACTCTCTCAAGGGAGGGAAAGCCACTAGGGCATTTTAGTTTTGAATGAGGAAACTTCTCAAGGAAACTACATCACCAATGTGTGGGGCCCATGATGGAGAAGCTCACTTAAGATAAAAAGGAAGGGATAGCAGAAAGGGAATGCATTCATTCATAATTCTTGTTTTAGTATTATGACTAATTGCAAGCTTCAGCTATTTATCCAGAGTTGCAGCACTGTTTACTGCAAGAGTTCTCATGGCAGAATTCTAGTTCCATTGTTGTTCCAGTTGATTGGGAGATCCAAGGGGGAGGTCTTGAGTTTCATTCTCATTAGATATCTTGAGGAATCCATCCTCTAACCTTGACAGTGTAGTCACCCCCATTGAGTGTGTTATTTCTATAGTAGCTGCAGTAGCTGGGGTTGTATCTATCCATTTGAGCTTATTGCAGGAGAGGAGGAGGTGATTTCCACTCTAGAAGTTCTATTGTGGGAGGTATTGAGCATATTATTGTATTTTGTATCTTTCTTTGAGCATATCAGATATTTTTCAATACAGAGTTGCTGGGTACAACATTATTTTCTGTAGTGTTGTATCTTATGTTGCTATTTTGCCAGAAACCCTTGCTGGAAGGTTCCAATGTGTTTGTAAAAGAGGCCAATCCTCTCATTTTTTATCTTATAATGAATGAAATCTCCAGATGTATGTTATTCCATCTATTTCTATAGTTTACATAATAAGAATAATGTTGTTTCTTCCTCCGGCATTTCTATTTATGATGTACTGGGGTTATGATGCCTTTTTGCATATTTGAGTTGGGGAGATCTGTTTATTATAGCTAGAGTTATTTTTTTCTGATGTCATTCCATACTTAAGCCACATTCAACATATTTTAGAGGGTCCAAGACCTGGACTGCGTTATTCTTGCTTTGGTTTCATTATACAACGTCCTCACTAGAGATATTGCTGAAATTCCTGAAAAGGTATATTACACATTGGTCTAACATCCTTTTATTAGAGGTCACTGAAAGTGCATCTCTGTTCATATTTTCAACTAAATTTTTTAATAAATTTCACTATCTCAAAGAGGGCGAATTGTTTTATTTTCACTATAATGTTTATCATTTATGCAATTTCAGCTACTCATTTCTGCTCATGTCCAAAAAATATATAAATTGGAGTGAGAATGGAAGTTCTCTTACCATATACCATGTATTAATATCTCAATATCATTCCCCTTAATTCTAATAAATTTGACCTAATCTGCGACAAAGATGACAAGCCTCTAGATATGGGTGAATATTGTATAGAGAGAGAAATTAAAAAGGCTCCAAATAAATCTATCTCTTCCAGTGAGTAGGCATGAATCAAAACCACAAGTTGCAAATAGGTTGAGTAGTAAAACTCTCTCTGTACCATTTCCTAGTGGCTTAGAAACAAATCCATATTCCCATAAACAAACTATAAACATTGGGAAAGCATGCATTACTTGAATAAAAACAAAAATCAATAGACAAAGTGTGAACTAAATGTTAATAAGAAAAAATACATGTCTGGAATTCAAGATTGGTTGTTAAACTCAAATGTCCAATCCTCTGAATTTCAAATTCAAAACTAGTATCTCCATATTTAGAGAGATTAGAGAAATGAGAAGCCAACTTCTGACCACAAATTGTACTCAATAGATGAAGAACAAACAAAGTGGAAAGTGAAAACCAAATAAAACCTAAAGAACGTTATTGAATTCATGTAGATATTCTTGTCTTCCTCCTTGTAAAATGAGGATGATTTTTCTATTATACCACTTGGATCAAGGTGAATTAAATAAAAACCTTCATTCGCACTCATACCCCCTAAATTATACATGTACGAGGGGGATTTATTTCTCTTTGTGTTTATTTATCTAACTTGATGGATGGGCTTGTGCATCAAGGACACATGACTTGATACATTTTAGGTTCCTGTCATTTAATTAGAAAGGGAGGAATTATGGAATAGATTGGGGTGGCTAGAGCACCATTTATCTAAATCTCCCATTTTTCAATAATTTTTCCTTGATTGCTAGTGATTCAGCTTGGCAATAATGGATCCTTAGTACGTTTTTTTTCTCATGTTAGAATTGAGGTAAGTTTGTGATCGGCCAGACATAGTTTCTTGATCACTGACTTCATAATTATGCTAGAGTCCCCCAAGAAAATTTGTTACCATATATGTCTTTTAATTTCCATTTCTAATATTAGCCTCTAGAGAAATGACTAAGCTACTTCATGTTTATTGTATGATGTTCCCAAAATCTAAGTGTATAACAATTTAGTTTTTCCTCGAGGATCAGTGAGGATCTCCCCAGCACTTGCCAGTCGTTTTAATTATACGGTTACCCATAGAAAGTGTTCATGGATACCAAACTGGTACTTAGACTGTGGATTAGTGGGTGCTGTAGGTGCATATCAAACGAAGGTTTAGAAGAGTATCTATTAGTATTCATATTCAACGCACTTAGTGCATCAACTAGATCAAATTCGTTGTTTTGTTGAAGGTTGAACTGCCACCACCTATATTTTAGAGAACTATTACCCAAATCTTCCTAGACCAGTAGACTAACGGGTTCTTGAGGTGCATGTCGTACTAGTGTTTTGATGATAATCTGTCAGTATTCATATTTAATGCACCCGACACATCAACTAAATTTAATGCATTGTCATCTTGAGGGATATACTTGCCTTTCCTGGACAGTAGAGCACTCTGCTTATGTTGGTCCAATGATGGAGTTAACTTGGGTAATGTAGATATTCTTGCAGTAGAGGCTTCCATACAAAAACTTATAAATAATGGTGGATATCTAGTGGCATGGATCTCGAATACACTTTCATCCCTTCTGTTGTTTGTCTCTCGTGTGGCTCATTGAGAATCAAACTAGTGATGCTTATTTATTTTTCAACTACTTCTTATTATTGGAATTATAATGCATGCTCCCTATGGGATTTGAATGTTTTCACACCAAGTGGGAGACATTCCTTGTCATAAAGTGAAGTTACCTTTGGCTATTAGGAATTAAACTATTGATTAACATGAGTTCCATCGAATCCTAAATTGCAAGGAAAATTCTACCTTCAGGGTCAAAGAACTTATAAAAATTCCCATATTGAATGTGAAAACATTGGACAAACTAGGGATTGAATGTAGGTCATGTTATTGTTTCAACTATTTTCAATGTAACTAGTATTCTTGAATGAATATCTTACTTTGGATCACAAGCTTCGATAATTTGAATATGATGCAAACAATTTTAGGGCCTTCTTATCCAAACTTTGATTGAATAAGGTTCAATATGTCATCCAATAACCATTTGAAACCAAAGGATTCTGCTTAAAATTATCCTCCGAACACATTTTTTTGTGAAGGCTTTAGAAAAAATATGAATTCCTTTTACTCTGAACCCTCCATACTCTTTTCGGGTAGACCCTTTATTCATTTATCATTTCCCATATAAACCTTTCACTCATTCTCTTTATATTTCCGAGCATGCCCTTAGGTATAAAATCCAAAGACATATAATATATAGGAATAAATTTTAACCCTAGCTTAAATACATATCCCTTCTCTATATAACCATCTATTGCACTAGACGCATATCCTATTTTCAATTTTAGTATATAAAAAGTCCCAATTTTTTATTCCATAATCATTAGGTTTTTATGAAAAAACCTAAATACTTCATACCATCTTGCAATTCTACTTATTGATTTGGAAATAAGTGAGAAAAGAATCTAATATCTTCATCATTCACTCCCACAAATGATATAGATTATATGCCTAGATCAATTTTCATATTTGTAGCAGTTCACTATAGGTATATCATCTTCTTAAGCTTTAGATCATCCCTTCTTGATCCACCAAAAAATAGTATTATGTCATCTACAAATAAAAGATGGGACAAACGGAGATCTCCTAATCTTAATGCATTTGAGGGAAAAAATACTCTTAGCATCAATCACATATATACAGATATTGTAAAAGAACATGTTACATTATATTACAATATATAAGGTATTATATGCTATTTCTAGTTTATTTAATTGATTTATATCAAAATGGGATCTTGATACAAATTAATTTGATCTTGATTTCATATGTGTTTTGTATGTTTTAAGTTTTTTTTTTTCTCAATTCCATATTTTACATATAATGTGTGTTCGTATTTACACACATAAATTGACAAGAATGGATTTTATAAGTGGTTACCAACATGCATCACAAATCTTGGAAACTTGCTTATGTGTGGGGGGCATTTGATGAAACCTATTCTAGTGAACATGTATTGTATTTGTACATTTATGTAAAAATTATTATTATCTCTTTTGTGTGGCTTAGTATAAATTTATCACGCACCCCCTTTATTGCATTTTATTGGTGACATGGTCAAACTTAATGTTGAAAATAGTAGAGAGAAGGTCTTCTTGACTTGTGCCTTTCTCAAGAAAGACATTGATCATTTTTTCTTTAGCATGCATGAGTTCGTGGTGATAGTATGATTTCATGGAGCAAGTGAATTCATGTGAATAGTTGGAGGCTCATTTATGTGGTTCTCCAAGTGGGAGTTCATATTTAGAAAAAGACGAGTGAAGAGCTTCAGTCTTGATTGAATCAAGGACGTCAAACTCCCAGTGTAACATGTCCTTGATTCAATCAAGACTGAAGCTCCTAAGGAAGTCAAACTCAACTTGTGTTCTAAAATTATAATTTCTAGATATAGCATGACCAAATTGCTTAAAAGGAGGACAAAATCACATCTTTGAATCATTATAATTTACACAAGTTTGTGTGAGGAGTTCTTATTTCTAAGAGAGCATATCAAGGAGGAGTCTATGCACAGATTTGAGAGAGAGAATTCCTTCCAAGTTTGCGCCAGGATTTAGGAGGAGTTTCCTAAATAATAGGAGCCTTTTTTCTCTACGAAATAGGATATTTCTAGTGCTAGGAAATAGGGCTGAAATTGCGTAAGCAAGGAGGAGATGGTTCGGGGTTATTTTCAGATTATTTACAGCTTAGTCTAAGTTCCAAGAACAATTGTGTTTTTCTAGTAAAACATTATTTTCTCGTAAAGAAATCTGATTTCTCATAATTCTCTTAATAAAAGCTACAACAAGGATAGGGTTTTACAAGTTGGGTTCCCTACAAAAATTATTGTGTTGAATATGTGTGATTGTGTCTTTATCTATGTTTTTAGTTCTATTATTTCTAGTGTTTAGAAATTTTGTGTCTTGGTGCAAATAAACTTTGGTTTCATTTTGTTTTTCCTAATAGTTCATATTTTTCATTCAAGCAGTTGCAACATTTCATGGGAATTCAAAACTTAATGTGAATGTGTGAACATATAGAAGTATAGTTCTGAAAATCTCCTCTCATGCTTGCATACTTATTGTATTTTTCTTTTTTTATGTGTTACACCATTTTTTGGTCATCTAACCTCTTATCATTAGATGGACCCAAGTACACCATGTAAGACCAATTTTACCCTAAGTAAAATTGCTTTCACTATGTAAAATAACTTAATAAACCACATTTATTAGGTTGTTTATGGTCTAAACAAGAAACCCCAAAAGGAAATATTAAACAAACCTATTTTGTTTGATTTTACTCATGGAATAATGAATTAAACCATAATTTAATTATTATTCCTAGTCATGTTTAACCCAAAACAGAGAAATTAATTAGAAAAACCTTTATTTATCTTATTATTTTCTAGGAATAATTATTTAAATCTTATTTAGATAATATTCCTTGTTAAATATGACCAAATCACCCAAAAATAATTAAATAAATCATTATTTATTTGATTATCCTTCAACCACTTCCTTAAAAATATAAATAAATCATTTATTTATTTATTATTGACAAATAAAGGGATTTAACCCAAGTCAAATACTTTTTCCCTCCAACAAATATAATAAAATATTCCATAAAAGGTGGATCTAGATTTGGTTAACATTATTTTAATCATGCACCAAGATCTAGAATGACCCAATATTTTGTTATAAATAGGAGGATTTTTCCTACCATTCTTCACCTTTTGTTGCCTATTAGATCACTCTGGATCTATACACTTGGTCACATTTTTCTACATTATTTTGCTGTGTGAGCTCCCTTTGAGTTCTATATTTGTCTGGGTTTTCTACACCAACAAGAGAGAGAGATTCTAGATCTGAAGTGCTGAGGACTTCCAAGAACCCATCCCATTGAGGAGAATTGGAAACATCTTCTTTTTTTCCTCCCAGGTGCCCTTAATACAAACAATTCTTTCAAAAATTGTTCTTGTCTTGTCTATTGGATATATGGAGCAAACCCTTCTTTTTACTGCTTAATGTCTTTCTATGCATAGATCTGGTTTTTTGCAACTCTTGTCTTGATCAACTAACTGCAGATCTGAAGATATTGGTAGCCAATTTTGATGTTAGGGCTATTAGTTATGCGTAGCTAAAGTGGTATTTTTTTGTACACATCGATAAAGGATTCATACTAACAATTTGCGACTCCACACGGGTTTTCAATTACGACCGCTGTTGGCTTTCATATTCCTGCATATCCAGCTACTTCGGACCTTAGGGTTTCTTTTCAGCTTTTTGTTTTTCCTATTTTTTTTTTTTTTCTCACATAAACCCCTAAAACATTAAAATTTCTAACTTTCGCGTGTTTTTGGCCCTATTGCGCAGGTGACAGACATCAGCCGCAACTGAGATGGCAACTTTTTCAGAAATCTGCGGCCGGGACACCCGGAGCTTCAGGTCGCACTTTTCAGCCCAGAAACTGCTACCTGGACTCCAGTTCGCATTTTTTAGCCCATTAACTGTGATATGGGAAACAGAAACAGCCCAAAACCTGCTACCTGAGAGAAAAATAGGTCAAAAACTGCGACCTGGACTTTTTTCTGGAATTTTTCTGAAATTTTTCTAGGTTTTGTCTGAACCTCTGTTAGGGTTGTCTGACCTCTGCCTCCGCCCGTTTAGACCTATTATTACTCTGTTTTACTCAACTAAGTGGGAATCTAGCCCCCTAGGGCCTCAGTACCCTCCACTTTTTGTGGAAGAGTTTTAGCTGCTGTAAGTGTCTAAATTTTCAGATTTTTCAACCATTTCTTTTTCAGATCTAATACCTCCTTTTCAGATCCCTTTTAATCAACTCTTCTCCCTTTCAAATCACCTACTGAAGATTTTTTTGGATCTACCTTTAGGGCCTCCTCCTTGCCCCTTCTGCTTTTTGCTGATTTCCTCCTTTTTTCCAGCCACCTTGCCTCTGCCTCTTGGCTGTGATCTGCACCTCTTTTTAGCAGATTTCTCCTTTAGATCCCTATCCCTTTCGACCCTAGATCTATTAGCCTCTTTTTAGTGTGTTTTGACTAGATTTTTTCCCTCTTTTAGATTAGTTTTGAGAGACCCGCCTTTTTGGGTTGAATCGATGCAATAGTAGATGTTAATTTTCTGTTATTTCAACATTATATATTGTTCTTTGCAGATTTATTTTCAGTTACGCAGCACACTTTTTCTCTTGTTCTCAAAATGAAAAGGGTTTAAAAATTAAAATTAATGCACACCACACACTCACCCTAAGCGAAGAAGAGCCTGGTTTACACCGCCAGGCAAAGACTTTAAAATCAATTGACACTACACCTATCTGCCCTTGTTTCGACATTGTAATCACTTGATTCTGCACCTCCCTACCTCTGTCAGTCGTTCTTCTTCCCCTCGTGCTGTGTTTGTGTTGCTATCATTGTGCCCCCAAGGCGCACTTCCCGAAGACTTCTTGGCCTTCACCCTCAGTTTCCGGTCGATCGACCTGCTCTGTCCCGCCGTCGTCAAGCTAGTCTTCCTCCGAGTCCGCATTCCGACTCCTCTTCTGATTCATAGGGTTCTCATTTTACTTCCGGTTCTCCCCCTGTCACCTTCACTATGTCTGATCCAGGGCCTAATGCTCACGGTAATCCTGGCCCTAATACCGGGACTGCTACTAGCGGAACCGCCATAGGAACTACCTCGGCTGTGCCCTTGCTCCCCTTCATGGTAGGCCTCATCCTTCCTGATTTGGACCGGTTGACAAATGACCCTATACACCATGACGCTAGTTGGCCTGCTATGCCGACAAAGCTCCCTTCTGACATCCCGATGTTTGAAGGCCTTGCTGGAGAAGATCCTTCCAATCATGTCCGATCTTTCCACATGTGGTGTTCATCTACCTCCATTACCGATGACTCTGTCCGTCTTCAGTTGTTCCAACGAACGCTTACAGGTGCAACTTCTAAGTGGTATGTTGATTAGACCCCTTCTTCTCATACCACCTTTGCGACCCTTGCCCGGGCTTTTTTATCCTACTTCCAGCTTCCCCTTCGTTATGACACTGGTATCAAACTTTTGACTTCTTTCTGTCAATCATCTGCAACCCGCCTATCCGATCATGTCTAGGAATGGCGGAGACGAAAGAGCCTATTTCAATCCCCTACTTTTGAAGACCATGTCTACATGGACTGGTTCCTTAGATCTCTATTGCCTCTTATCGGGAAAGATGTTGCGTCGCATTTTCCCCAAACCGAAGAAGCCGCCCTCCAACTGGCATTAAAATATGACTTGATCTACGCTCAGACAGGTTATGTTTATACCGTTCTACCTGATCTCCCTAGACTCGGTGGTGTCAACGCACAGGGGGCACCTCATGCCGCCGACGGTATTGTTGGAGCTCTCTCTCATCCACCTGCCCAACCTCCCATGGGTTATGGTTTTCCTGGGGGAGGGGGTAGCACCTCCCACAGTTGTCCCCCTCCTAGTAGCACGTATCCAGGATACAACATACCTCCTCTTTTGGCCCAACCTCCTGCTCACCATACTGTTACCCAACCCCCTTATTATTCATATCCGCAGTTTGGTGCTCCAGCTCCTCCAGCATCAACACCTCCGCCTCCCTTGCCTTCTCAACCCCTGCAACAACAGTCACCACCCCCTCAAGTGCAGGTGGATGCACAGCAGGGATTCGTGGCTACCCAGCCACCTAACGGACAGGTGGCCACTCAACCTTCCCCTTCTGGTTCCTCCAATTACCAGATCCTCATGATGAACTCTGCTCCACCTCCAACCTTCGACCTTAACCTTCAAACTTGAGCCCCTCAGTACCCCAAGCCTCCCGCTCTGTCTGTCCCCGAGTCACCTTCTTCAGGTTCTACAGAGTCTCTTTCGACATCCAATGGTCCCTTTCCTATCCCTCAACCCAACATTGAGGTTCATACCAAGATTCCTAAAGGACCATTACACCGAAATGCCGCCTCTGGTCGAGCTGCTCAGTCGTATAACATAGTATATGATTTGGCGCAGTCTCCTGCTGCCATTTCTACATTGGAACTCCTCCAGTCGTGCCCTTCTCAAAAGAAGGCTCTACTATCTTCCCTGGGCGCTATAGATCCTGCTGCTGACCAATTGATTGTTTTCGATGCCCATCAATCAGAACATCCTCCTCTTCCAGTTTCCGTCGCTTTCCAAATCCCAGTCAAAATCCGGAATGCTAATGTCTCTCGGTGTATCATTGATGAGGGGGAATCCACCTGTGTGATGTCTGCTTCTATTTGGAAACAACTTGGTTCTCCTGATTTGGACCCTTCCATGATCACCCTTCGAGCATGGGATGGCCACGCCTCCCAGCCCATTGGCCTATTCCGTAATTGTCCTATCACTCTTGCGGGCAAGACTGTTTGCGTTGACGTTGAAGTCATAAACGCCCCTCTAGATTACAACATTCTCTTAGGGCGAAGCTACACCTATGCCATGTCTACTGTCCCATCTGTGGTTTTCCGCAAGATGTCCTTACCTCATAATGGAAAGATAGTCACCATTGACCAGTTGACATATCATGAGCCAGAATCTCAGACCTCCTCTGAGATGACCATCTCTCCTGTAGCCAATAAGAAAACAGTCGATTCCTTGACCAGTGTCTCTCCCAGCGTCTACAAAGACTCCTCTTTTCTTGGCACCTTCCCTGGTCTTCCTCCTCCTCCTATCTCCGACCCCAGTTCATCAAATGTTTGCATGATGCAATCGTCTCGGGCTGCTCTCAAGCAACCTGCTTCAGCTAGTCAGCAACCGCACTCTCCGTAACCTGCTCCTAGCCCTTCACCTACAGCTGGTATTCATGAGCCTATTTACCCTCCTCGAACGGTTCCTCCAAGCCTTCGCCATTTAGGAGTCGTCCCACTTGGCCATTACCCCTCCGGTCAGATACCGTTCCTAGCTCCCCCACCAGGAGTGTCCACGGTACCGATCATGGCCACCCTCTCTCTTCCTAACCTGACCCTTGGGATTCCCGTCTGGTACCGTGATCCTCCAGCCCCAACCTTGCCTGGTCAACCCAAACCTTATCTTTCTTTGACCCCGGTTCAATCGGCCCCTAGGACTTCTCCCGCCACAACAGTGCCTCAGTCACCTCAACAGGAACCACCTCCTGTTGCGACTGCTTCGGGTAAGAAGGGAAAAGCTCTCAAGGGGGCATCAAAGGACAAGGCTACCACAACAAACCCTACCCCTCCTCGACCTCCAAAGCATACCATCCAGTGTGCTTTGTGTGATATTATCGATCATTTTACCCATACCTGTCCTGAATTGCTTCATCTCAAGCCCATGGTTAATGTCGCATTCCCTGAGTCCCCAGTCCCGGAAGCCTCTGTTGCTTTCGCAACCGCGGCCATGAACCCCCAGAATATTCACACCAACCACCCCTGTGCTTTGTGTGACCTCCATGGCCATTACACCCACCTTTGTCCCTGCCTCGCGGACTTCCGCACCTCTCTAGCCGCGGTCCGCCCATTCGAGGCCAAGCGCAATGAGTCCACCTCTCCCATATTTGTGCATTTTGCTTTGGTAAAACTACCAGACATGATTTCTCCCATTGACATTCCCCCTCCTGCTGTCGAGATGACGAAGCCTTCGTCCAGCATTTTCTACCTATCATCATCCATGAGACCCTCGAGGAACATTCCCTCTGAACCCTCCCCTGTTGTTTCGCTTGACCTTACTTCAGCGATCACCTTGGGCTCAACATCGGTAGATCCTTTATCTACTTACTCTTCTGTCACCCCTTGTGACGATACGCATGTGAACCTCTCTTCTGATGATGATGATTCAGGTCGCTTCGCCACATCAGGTGGTCTTTCTTCCACCATTCACCCCATCTTCTATCATGATGACGGCATTATGGAAAAAATCCCCACCCCTGACTTTATCTATTCCCCCTTACATCGAACCCATGCGTTCACACCACATACACCGTGTGCCCATTACATTGAAACCCAATGTTTGGGTAAGGGGGCACCCACATTTGAGAGACCAAGAGAAGAAATTCTCCACAACTCTCCTAATGTATCTGGTCGTGTTGAATTTAGTACCATTATTCTTCTACATTTAGAAGAACCTCTAGAGTCCCATATCGCTTCAGATCACTCTAGGGATGATACCCCTTATCGTTCCCTCATCTTCCCTCAGCAACCCAATCTCTTAGACATTGTTGTTGACCAACCTATGGGTTTTCTAGGCGAGCATGAGTTCATTATCTCCAAATCCTCTCTTTGGGATAGTGACACCAGGTATGCCAACCTACCAACTTAAAGTCCATTTGCTTCATATATGCAGTACTAAAAGAGATTGGTAATCCGCCATTTCCTTTCTCAAACTGCATAACCATAACGAAAACGAATGGCACACCACATCATTAAACTGTGTTTAGATTCCCCTTTTTCTAAATACATTTTGGCATGACCACACCATGCTTGGGGGCACCTATGCCCCTCAACCATAACCCTCCTCAAAATCAAATTTCTTCACTTGCAACACTCATACTAGGGGCACCATTTGGCCTCCATACTTATCCATGCTCGTGTTGATGTTTGTTGTGAGCTCCCATCTTGTACTCATGTTTTCATGGTCCCCCATTGGACCTTTACTGTGTGGCAGCACCATCAAGTCGCCCTTGTTTAGAGCATCCAAGTTGAGTCATCATCACATTTATGGAGTCTATCCCGAGTCCCTTTTTACCCCACTATAGTCCTCCATCCTTCATTGCTTGGTCTCTCTCTTGTGTCGCACATTATGGCCTTAAGTCCCACTGTCCCCTATCCCTTATGATATTGTGTCAGTCACTGCCATCTCATTCATGCCCTTTATGCTCTAACAAGGGAAGTCGTCCATTCGCTACTCAGTCCCCTCCATTCCATCATCATCATTGGTATTATTCTGTCCGTCGCTCTACTATTTTCTCCTGTGCCTTAGTTGAGGATATCTCATTGCCTCACCTATGGCAGACCTCCTTCTGTTGACATCAGTTCCTCCATTCCAGAAGATAGGTCTCGAGGGTGGTGTACCTTGGTTCCAGCTTCCACACTTGTTCGGTGCCTCAGATCAGGAAAAGGGATCTCTCATTACCCTTTGACTTGATTGTTTCTCCACTGCAGCTCCTTTCAGCATGATCGAGATCCATATGTTGATGGTTCAGTGATGCAGCAGCAGCTCTTGGTGATTCCCGGGTGTGTGTGAGATGTCTCAGCCCTCATAAGGGGGTGGCCCTGCAGGTAGCCCCCCACATGCCCGGATGACCTCTTCATTGCAGCCCTTGATGTAGCTCCATACATTTGATGATGTCGGCCTTAGCCGCTTGCAGCGCCTCTTTGATTTTATCAGTCAGATTTTGTGAGCCCTTCCCCACTTATAGGGGGCATTTGGGTTGTATTTGTATCTCATGTACTCAGATATTATTGTATAAGTCCTGGCTGTTATCCCAGGCACAACATGTATGTGGGATCCCTCATTGTATTTTTATCTGGCTCATGTTTCTGCCGGCTGTACTTTATGGTTCGGTCCCTTGTTTACTGGACACACTATTCTTTTGTACTTTGTCTCGGCGGGCATAGGTATGCCTCCCCGCCGCCTTTAGCACAGGTACCCTCTCATAAAAAGAGACTTGTTGCACCTGTAAGTCTCGTCTCCTCAGGGTCTAGTTCTTCAGCACCTTAGTCTACCTCACATTTCTCTCTCTGACTTCCCTCTTGATGTCTGGTGATTGAGTTCTTACAACATACTTCGGTCATACGATTTGCTCCTAACACTCGCACGCTAGGGGGCAATCTGTTACACCATTTTTTGGTCATCTAACCTCTTATCATTAGATGGACCCAAGTACACCATGTAAGACCAATTTTACCCTAAGTAAAATTGCTTTCACTATGTAAAATAACTTAATAAACCATATTTATTAGGTTGTTTATGGTCTAAACAGGAAACCCCAAAAGGAAATATTAAACAAACCCATTTTTTTTTATTTTCCTCATGGAATAATTAATTAAACCATAATTTAATTATTATTCCTAGTCATGTTTAACCCAAAACAAAGAAATTAATTAGATAAACCTTTATTTATCTTATTATTTTCTAGGAATAATTATTTAAATCTTATTTACATAATATTCCTTGTTAAATATGACCAAATCACCCACAAATAACTAAATAAATCATTATTTATTTGATTATCATTCAACCACTTCCTTAAAAATATAAATAAATCATTTATTTATTTATTATTGACAAATAAAGGGATTTGACCCAAGTCAAATACTTTTTCCCTCCAAAAAATATAATAAAATATTCCATAAAAGGTGGATCTAGATTTGGTTAATGTTATTTTAATCATGCACCAAGATCTAGAATGACCCAATATTTTGTTATAAATAGGAGGTTTTTTCCTATCATTCTTCACCTTTTGTTGCCTATTAGATCACTCTGGATCTATACACTTGGTCACATTCTACATTATTTGCTGTGTGAGCTCCCTTTGAGTTCTATCTTTGTCTGGGTTTTCTACACCAACAAGAGAGAGATTCTAGATCTGAAGTGCTGAGGACTTCCAAGAACCCATCCCATTGAGGAGAATTGGAAACATCTTCTTGTTTTCCTCCCAGGTGCCCTTAATACAAAAATTCTTTCAAAAATTTTTCTTGTCTTGTCTATTGGATATATGGAGCAAACCCTTCTTTTTACTGCTTCATGTATTTCTATGCATAGATCTGGTTTTTTGCAGCTCTTGTCTTGATCAACTAACTGCAGATCTGAAGATATTGGCAGCCACTTTTGATGTTAGGGCTATTAGTTATGCGTAGCTAAAGTGGTCTTTTTTCATACACATCGACAAAGGATTCATACTAACATTATGTGTGAAAGACAATAATATAGATAATTTTATGAAGGTCCAACAAAAAACATCAAAAGTAGGACAATGGGACTAGAAGAGTATACCCAGTGTAGGCACAAAGTGTGAGTATCTTTGTCCCATATGCTAGTTTTGTGCACATACTAATTGGTATCAATTCATGATATGTACTTTTTTATCTTTTCCTTGTCACCTTATCTCTTTTGGGCTACTTGGTATAAATTTATTTCTCACCCACTTTATCGTACTTTATTGGAGGCATGTTCAAACTTGATCACTTTTCAACAAGTTTTTACTTTGTATATTTCTTAACACAACTGAGTGTACACACACACACACACACACACACACACACACACATATATATATATATATATATGGTTCCGAAAATATTATCTCATATTTGCATGATTTCTCTTTTGTGCTTTTCTTCTGTGAATATCTTTCTTATATTTCTTAATTGTGGATATATCAATTGGTGTTAGAGATAAATGATTGCAGCATGTAGATATAGTCACCTCTGAAGGTTTCCATCTCACACTACTACAAGATCGAACACTTGTGGGTTCTTACAATCAAGGTCTCTATACCATTGCTCATTGAAGTTTTTACTTTTAAACTTCCACTAGATCTACTCCATTGAATGACCAAAAATATTGTGACATGCATATTTTTTCACTAGTGTGGCTAATTACATTCAAGCTGCAAGTTCCAAAATTTTGGCTCCATTTCCACATTAGGGTCATAATAGTGATTTTGTGCATTATTGTAGGTGTGATTCCCTCAAGAGGTTTTATTGCAAGGAAATTTTTTCTTTTCCTAGGAACTAGATTGAAGTTTGTCATTAGAGGCAAAAAAATTATGCCATTTTTGAAATGGTATCATACTAGTTATTTTTAAAAGTATTGATGAAAGTATAACAATTTTATGTTATGATTTTGTTAAAAATCGCCTGTAGTCAAAATACTCATGGAAAATGGAGATCCAATGGATGTAAAATTCACTTATTTTTTTACAAGTCCTATATCTTCTTATGTTGCTTCATGACATACTGATAGTGATAGAATTGAGAATTTATGTGCAAATAAGAAGTTAGGTCTCCTAAGATCATTGAAAATCTTTGAATTTTCTTTAGTAATTTAATCTCATCATTGTAGGGTTCCTTTCAATGCCTTTTTACATTAGCTTTTGAAAATGCAACATGCTTTTTATTCCTTTTGGAAGACTTGTATGCATTTTACGCTGTCACGAATAACTAAATTATTGACCTATTTTATTTTCTTATGTGGTGTTGAATTTCATTATTTTCCTGATTATATGAAATATATTTTGTGGGTGCATATAAATCATGAAAAACTATGAAATGTATTGCAATTCACTTCTTCCTTGGACTTTAGATAGCCTTGCTGATGTAGGATTTTGACTTTCATAAACAAAAAGGAACTAGGATAAAAAAAACTCAATGTATGGTTCCCATATTCATTGGTGGATCCTAAGTTTGTGGCACTATCTGGTGGATTCATTTATGATTTTTAAAATATCTATAATTTTTTTGTAAGCTATAAAAAGAAAATGCAGAAAGCAAGTGCAAAAATAAATCCTAGTACTCCGGGAAGGCTAAAATGAAGTTGAAAGTGAAATGTGATACAATGGAAAATACTAGCATACAACTATACTTATAATTGTTGTGCCATTTATCCTCATGTAATTTCAAGGTGGCTTGCATCAAGAGGAGACAAAAATTTTAAGTGCATGCGAATTGTAGCAAATAGCATCACTAATCAGTTTAGGCTTCAAGTTATCTCACAACACAATAACTTTAGATGCTATATTTTCTAGTTGCATCTTTTGAATATATAAGTGAGATACCTCATCTTCAAGGCCCAATTTACTGGTATCCCCTGCATCTTGAATCATGTTTCTTATTTGAATAGAGCTAGGAGGAATGAAGGCAATAATATCCAAACGATCACACCATAAAACCCAAGCCAAGCTCTAATCCCCAGCAATAAAATTGATTGGGTTGTTATTTTGGTGAAGATGTAATAGATGCTTCATAAAATAATTTTCAGCCATTAAAATCCCTATATTTTTATTGTATATGTTATAGGTCCTTGCTAATTAGTGTTTCTCAATTGATAACCTCATAATCATATCTCCATATATCTGGCATTTTCCAGCAAATGTTTTGAAAAAAGTAAAAATTGACTTAACCAACATTATTCGCATCATCTTTGTCATAAATAAATTATCGAGTATGAAAAATTCCTCCTACACTTGAACTCATCCATAGAATACCTCTCACCCTTAAGCTACAAATAATAACTCGTCAGATTCGATGTAGTAATAAATGTTGAATCTTTGATTCGTCTAGTTTTAGGATATTATATGTAATATTAAAGGTTGAATATTTGATTGGTCCATTCTCAAATCTACTTCTATATGGAGAATAATGTGCAATCTCTTCATATTTGCTAGATCCAAGTGATAAAAGGTTTACCAAAATGTAAGAGTGTATAGTTACAATTTTCTCACATTAAAGTTTGGTTTGTACACCTTCAAATTTCAATAACATCTATAGCGTGAATGCAATTTAGATTCTTAGAGAGGCCCCAAGATTTTGGACACATTTTGTTGTTAGAGGGTTGGGGAAATGTTGGTTTTATAAGCAACCCGGAAATAAAAAACAACATAAAACCATATGTTAATTAACCTCTAGTCTGCATAAATGCAGTAGAAAGTGAGGACGAACTTTTTCCCAATTCAGAAGCTACAGTGTTGGATATGTAAGCTATAACGAACATAGACGTTTTCCTTTGTTGGCAAGAAAAAACAATGAGGATAACTCCATTGTTGAGTATTTTCCTTGGCACAATAAACCAATAACACATCAACACCGCAGCGGGAGCAGCATACATTAGGCATTCAAGCTAGCAATTATGTATTAAAGTGGATCCACCAACCACATTATTATGCCTTAATATATGTGGCTTATGAATAGATTTTATTTATACTCTTTAGTAGAACATTTTGAATAGGTATCTGAGGAATTTATACATCTTTGATTTAGTACCAACAATGATTTTCATTTCGATTTCTGGTGGTCTATTTACTGTGAACTCACAACTCTACCTATGAGTATTTCTCATAAGCCAGTGTCTAATGTTAGTGTGATTTATTTTCAATAGAATTATTAAATAATAATTATAATAACCATCGATTGCACCAACTCATCAAATGGACTCAAAGGATTGTATCAATGCGTTCAAAAATTGTATTATTAGCAAGATGAATTATGTCTGTGTATTATTACAGTTCTGAAGGCCCTAGCCCTCGGTCCGTGTTCAAACTGGAATTCAAAACAAACTTTGGTAACCTTAACCTAAGGTCCCGTTATACTTACGAGGTGTGGGTTATTAAATGGTATTAACTCTATTTATATTATATGCGGATATGATTTTTATGTGGTACCTTGATCCGTAAGATTGGATCTGCTCTGTCATCAAATTACAATTTAATTTCCATCCTCGTTGATTGGTACTTGTTGACACCTGTTTCACCTTGGTTCTCGCTCCTCCCGCCTTTCGACAAACCCCAGTTTCGACATGGTATCACTTCATTTCTCTCTCGGCGCTTTGAGGTTCCTCTGCTCTGGTTTATTCTTCGAGGGTTCTGTTGCTTATGCCTCTGGTTCGATGTACTCCTTTACTTCATTCTTCCTTTGGCACCGTGTGGTTTCTCTGTATAGGTTTGTTTCATTGGTTCCGTTGCTATGCCTCTGGTTCGATGTATTTACTCGTCGCGTTTGTGCTAACGCTGTCAGTCCACCTTCATTTGCAGTGTAGAAAAAGGTTTGGATTGAAACTATAATGGTCTGGTTGGTCTTCCTTGCGATTTGGTTGCAGAATTTATCAATTTTTCCGTTTAGCTATCCTGTCCATGTTACAGGTTGAAATTTTTGGATTTTCTCCAACAATCTTTCCCAACTCGGCTCGTTTTCTCGCCAAGGTAAGTCGAGGTTCTATTCTTTACTCTGTCACTCACCTTAATCAATTACTGATGTACTCTTCTCCTAGCGAGCAGGTTTCTTGCGTCCGACTTCGCCTTCCCATTCACTGTTTCTCTTCTATACACAGGTAAAATGCTACAGGGTTTGTATCTTGTTCTTTGCTTTGAAATTTCTTTTCGTTTTGTCGCCAAAAATGTGTGCTCTCCAGGTTCTAACTTTCGTTTGCTTTCTCCATCTTACAGGTCATCCAACCTTGAGGTCTTTCGTGGGTTCGAATGGTCTGAAGAAAACGGGCCCAACCAGGGAATGGGTAGGGTCGTTCTGCTCTGAGACTGGTTAATTTGTGATTTACCTGTGTCTTTTCTGGTTTTCGCTTTTTCTGCAGTCTTGGTCTCGTGGTTTGTTTTAACAACCCTCCCTTGGCAAACTGTGTCAAAGGGCTGTAGGGTTTCTATACGTCTCAGTTTAGAAGTCTTAACAGTCGTAGCTTGCGCACTGTTCGCTCGTTCATTGAAACCCTTCTTTGCATTTATCGTTACAAACAGTGGGGTTTCTACAAAATGTATAATGGACAATTCCTGTATATTTCTAGACTTCTTTTACTCAGTTAATTTGAAATAACTCTTTATGCATTACCTGGAATTCGCTGGTGTATCACCGATAGGGTAACTGGTTGTTCCACGTATCTTCTGGCTGGAAATATTGGTTATTGTTTGTTGTAATTCTTCGTTCCTCGCCTGTGCGCTAATTCCTTCTCGTGCTCTGTTGGATACTAGCTGCTCTTTGCGCTGTCACTTCTCCTGTCTGCAATGATTTTTAACTTCCTATACTTTGTTAATATACACATTAAAATTGACAATCTAATGCAGTAGAATAGTACATGAGAGATTGGCTATAACTGTATATCTGGCAGATGGTTCTTTTATTAAAATAACTCTGGTTCTTAATATGCTTTTCTTCCTCAAAATTCCGAACCTTACATAGGATTTTCTTTCTTGTTTAAATACTTGCAAAAATAAAACGTGTAACAGTTTCTTGTCTTCGGTTGAAACTGATAACCAAAATAGTTCTAACTGTCTAATCAGTTTCTCTTTTCTTTAAAAGAATACCAACGAACTTCTAAATAACTTTAAAAGAAAACAGACAGACTCCTAATTAACAAAAACAATTGTTAATCTTGATCTTACTGTCTCTGCCTAATTTCTAAGTAATAATAAAAAATTAAAATACAGGTTCAATAACCTGCATACCAACACGTGCAAAAGTCTTCTTTCCTATCGAGACAGTCAACCATCTTTTTCCTCCTCCGAGCCGGATGCCCCTGCATCAAGTTCTTTTCATTTGTTTTCAGACAATCTATGGTCATCTACAGCTATTCAGGTTCCCCCGGTACCACCTAAGAAGTTAGGTTCCAAAAAATTCCATAAATGAAAAAATTAAATTAAAACATGTTCAAGAATTATCAATTCCCCAAGAATACAACTTTGTACAATCACTTCTGAAAGGTTCGTAAAACCTGCTTCATTTCTCTTACTATGCATCATATTTGCCGATTTTGAAATGCAAAATTCTCACATCAAATATAGGGCAAATCAAATTTCACAAATCAACTAGGATATTGATAACTAACTTCATGAAGAGGCATAATTTCAATCACAGCGGAAAAATTAAGATACCTAATAGCATCATTTTATTTGGTGTAAACCGAGACACTTAAAGTATATTTTATTCTTAATAAGAAATAGCCATGTTTGCAAAATTATTACTACAATATTGGTATCAATTTATAGGAATGAATGTGCTATGTGGTCTTCAAATATTAACAACTCCATATGCTAGTAGAAAAGGAGGATAGCTGGGATTGGGTGTGTTATTCATATTTTATGTACTTTCCTACTACACAGGTGTACTCTTAAAATGTTGTTTGGAGATTCAACAAGGACTTGAAATTTGAGACCTATCGTGATATAGGCCAACGCGCCTTTGGAACTAAGGGCCGAATACTAATTTCAGTATTCTTTCTTTACTTCTCAAATTATAATTTTGAAGAAATCATTTTTGAGAAGGGATATGGCCTGTTAATTTCATAATTTATATAATATTACAATAGATAGCTTTACATAGTGAAATAGGGCCTTTGGGCATGTACTCATAATTAATATGTAATTTTTTAAAGTTCATACTCTAAACCTTCTTATGGGGAAGTGAGGTTGCAGTTTCAAAATTCATTGAGCCGCCTGAAAATCCAACAGAAAAGAAAAGTGCCAAGGATAAGTTTCATATTGTTGGGATGAAAGTTAAACAGGGCATAGAATATATCCCTATACTGGTAAATGAGTTCTTCTTTTTATGCTTTATTTTCTCTCTTTTTGATGGATTTCAGATTGTATTTGGTATTTAAATTTACAGAAAAGTGAAAAATAGGCTTAAAAAAATCCAAAGGAGATTTTGGTTTGGAAATTAATTCGAGAATATCTCCTTGCATGGTGTTTTGATTTGATGAGCATAAGGAATTTGCAGTCCTAGAATGAGTACTTCAAGTACTTTTTCTTGATCCATAATGCCCTTGTAAGGTACTTATAATTATCTTAAGAATTGTAATGATATTCATACTCATTTTTCTTTCTAAAATATCTTTGTTTCTATGGGTGGTATTCAAGAATATGTTGGCACAGACGCTTCTAACTAAATCAGGGTTTGATATAACCTAAATGTCTCAAATATTGAGGATGTGTCTATCTACTTCTAATTTTCAAGGTTCAATATATTCCCATTTGTATGAACTCCATATATGCATTAGAAAACTTCAGAACCTCAAGGTGTATATCAGAACGTAGGAGCTTGTTCTAGGCTTCTATGTTTTATTATTTTAGTGGGATGATGGGCTATTGATGGTTAGGTCAATTTGTCATTTCAAATAAGAGCTTCTTGTCAAAAGTCTCTTGCATGGTGGTGATAATTGTGAATATATAATTTCTTATAAATCTATATCCTAATCAAGTATTCAATACTACAACTACTTTGTATATACAACTAATGTTTATATTTTTCTATCACATTTCAAATCTTTTGAGATAATGCTTCACAGTAACCGAAGGTTGTTACTCATTTTGGATGGTTGGTTAGTTTGTTGAGTATACTTGATAAATAGAAAACATTTCCTGCTCTATCAGAGAAATTGGTGGTTGGCTACTTGAATATGCTTGATAAATATAAAACATTCCTTTTTTCTATCAAAGAAAATGGTGGTATCATTGTTTTCCTACTGTAAAATGTAATTATACTTCATAGAAAATGCTACATATCAATGCTTGTGATTATGTTGATTAACGTTCTTTCACCTAGAACAGGGTGAACATGACAGGAATAAGTTTGAACCCAATTTTTATGTACTTGAACACCAAGTATTGGGTTGGATTTCATTAGGCTTAATAATGCGTAAATACAGCTTAATAATGCCTAAAGACAAACTTTTTTTTTCTCAATACAATTAATTAAGGCCACATTAATCCTAGACTTTAAATATGATATAATTACCCTTTATGGACATAAATTTATGTCTATTTTGATCTTATGAATGTACTATTGGGCCTTTTACAGGCTATATAATAAGGCACCATTTTCAATACCATTTGTAACAAGCTCACCTTGGACAGTTAGACAAGGAAGTGTTGCATACTTAAACTGTATGTTTCATCTCATATACATATAAAGTTGGGAGTGACTACATGGAGTTGATCTTCAATTTTTCCCCCGTCTTCCATCTGTGAACTTACAACAGGGATGATTTGTGAATTATTTCAGTCACAAATGAGACTTTAGTGTAATGTGACAAATAATTTATTTTTCTGTACGATTGAAAGTTGGCATGTGAATTCATATATGCCATATTGCAGTTGTCTGAACTGTTAGGAGGACATTCTCCATGCTATACTCACCAGAGATTCTTTCACTTTCCTTCACATTGTGAAGATAGTTAGTGTGAGGTTCTCTGGTCATGCGGCTCTTTATTGTGTTATTTAGGGGGAATGGGGATGGTGAATTATAGTTTTTTCACCTTAAGTGAAAAATTAGCTACAAGTGTGTGCTGAATCTCAATAACCTTTGATCAACAAGAAAATTAAACAAGGATCAGTTGTTGCAATTTATAAATGAAGACTTGAAAATGTTGATAATATATTTGTTTCTAGAAAATTAATTGTTTCTTTTCCAAAGCACCAACTAAACTCATTCAATGGAACTTCAAACTTATATTATGGTCAACAAATTACTTAAATAGGGTCATACTATGTTAATCAATATTCCATAGTTTTGTTTAGCAAAAATTGACTAAAATATGTTGTATCTGCTCTTCAAGGGTTAAAACATGGAACTATTTGATATAACTTATAAGGGCACAGATATCATCCACTTAAGAGAGAGTTATTGAGAATATAATCCATTATTAATTTAGAATGAAACCCCATAGGATGTCCTATGCAAATGCAGTAATAACTCTAACTCTGATACATTATATAAATAGTGATCATAAGGAATCTAGGTTTATGCAGAAGCATACAACCTCCAACTCCATATTAGATATGTATTGATCTTAATTCCCCATACGTATTGGTCTCAAAACCCCATACATTCATGGGGAATACTATAAAGGATAGTGCAAACATGACAAGTATATATGGCATATTTGTAATGCGGTAAATTTAGGACCAAGAATTGTAGCACCTTGGATATTGCGTGAACATATTTCTGAGTGCTACCCAATATGTAGCAAATTTTTGATATATATGAAAATGTATGAACCACATTATAGTTTTTTTATCGGTCATAAGGATTAAGAGGCAGCATCCATGCAATTCCTCCACAAATCCCTATAGTGACATGGAAATATAACAACCTAATACATCACTAGTAGGAATCCAAAAGAATTCAACTATGGAAATTTAATTGGAGGCTAACTCTTTGAATCCAAAGAATGATGGTCTTTTTATGGAGTATAAATATCCAACAAATGTTCTTATGAGAGTAGATAGTTCTAGGGTTGTGAGGAATCTTGTTTGGAGGGATAATATGACTTAAAAGAAAGGGAAATACATACTATTAAGGGTCTAAATTCTTTCAACAAGGGGAAAACACCTTGAATCTAATAATGATGGTCTTTTCTTTGAGTATATATATTCAAAAAATGTGATTCTGCGAGCATAGAGTTCATGGTTTGAGGAATCCTAGGTAGATGGCTATTATGCCCTTTTATTTCAAATAATTTCTTCTTCACAAATATAATTTCATCCAAATAAACTAAAAATTATATGCACACAATTCATATATACGAATAAGTAGTGACATCCCACTATGCAGATTTAGTTCATAATTGCATCATATATGCTCAGTATTTTCACTTTTTGACATGAAAATCAATCTTTTAGAGGCATATTTTTAAGTTGTCGCAACAAATTTACATGATTCACAAGGTGAGAAATGAATCTTCAGTGTAATAGCATATTTTAGTTTTGATTATTATAGGTCATTTATAGGCTATAAATGTCTTCAAAGTTTCACTTCTAATAGATTATTAAACTGAACTTATTATCTTATATGTAACTATTTTTCCCTCCACCCACATTTCATAACTCCCATAACCATTATGTACGAAACTACAACATTGATGTTATTTTTCTTGCTTAGTAAAATATTTTCCAAGACTTTAAATTTTTTTATAATTTATTGAAAGTTGTAGAATTTACAGTTTATAAAGTTTCAAGGTCTAAATTTTTAAATTATAATTCTTTAAAGGGTGTTATCCCAATGGAAGATCACATGTATGACAACCAGGAGGTTGGTGGTTTGATTCCATTATGCCATGATATTCATATGGAATGGCGGAAATTAGTTTTTAGTGATAGATGCTCTTTTGGCCATCACTAATGAGATTATGGTGACATTTTTTGACCCTCCCCAAAATATTTAATGGTGACAGTCAACGAATGCCACCATACATATGCATCAATAGTGACGACCATAAAAGCTCCATCACCATAAATCATGTTGTTCATATGAAATGGTGACGGTAAATGAACATCACCATATATATGCATAAATAGTGACGACCACGAAAGGTTCATCACAATAAATAATTGTTTTTCATATGAAATGGTGACAGTCACTATCCATCGTGATAATCATTATTCATGATGGACCTTGAATTTCACCACACCACCTATACTTTTGGTGACATTCACTTTTTTGGTGACAGAGGCTAAGGTTGATCACCATTACTCATATGAAATGGTGACGATCACTATCCATCATTATAAATCATTATTGGTGGTAGACCTTGACTTTCACCACCACACCTATGCCACCTTTGGTGACGTTTGATTTTTTATGACAGAGACTCTTTTGCTATCGCAAATGAGCTTATGGTGACATTTTTTTACCCTCACCAATGTCCTTTTTTTATTGTAGTGATAGAAATTGATGTAATTGTTTATATTCTCTTTAATACTAATAGTTATATTAATTCATGGCTTAACTCTTAATAGTTGCATGATTTCAATTTAAATTTCATGGAGGGTCATTTGTTAAAGATATATTGTGCATAATATTTTCCTTCTACATTAATATTTTTACTCAAGTGGTCATGTTGGCTAGGTTCATGAACCATTTCTATCTTTTATGGATTTAACAATATAAAACATTGGTGTGTTGATCTTTAATTTGTTTGTGTGATTGGTTGTTTAAGGTGTTCATCCTATGTGGAAATATCATGTTTTATCAAACAAATATGGTTCCAATACCTAATTATAGGCTTGTAGGCTAAGAAACCCTCATCAAGTTTAACATATCTCCTAATAATAATTACATTGAAATTAGGTTGAAGAAGTATATGATATTTATATCTTCAAGGTATCCAAAAAAATGTACTTATCACTTTAGGTTATAATTATTTCCTTTCCTCGTTGATAAGTAAGCCCATGATCCACTACCAAACACATAAAATAATAATTTTAAGGTATGAAATGGACCTCCTAAGGAACATAATAAAATAAGTGTTTTAAATTTATAAAGAAAAAGAAAGCAAACTACTTGTTTACTTATATTTTCATCTTATCTCCTTATAGGTGTAACAAACCTTGGTTGATTTTCCATGTAAATAAAATAAGACCAATATCATGGGATACGTATTCCAATTTGAATGGTGTGATGTAATATCCCCAAATGGGAAAAAGGAGCAATATTAAACAATATTGCACAGAAATAACGCAGTCCAGAAAAGTAAAATTAGGAGGCCAATACGGAGGCTCAAAAATGAAATTTAAATCAACAAATCATATTTACATTATGGCCCATAGGATGTAAAATAGAAATAGAAGAATTTTACATGAAGAAATCCTCAAAACTGAGGTGTTGCAACCATATATTATGACTGAACAAGCTTGAAAACATTATTTTTATTGGCTGAAACAGTAGCAGATTACACTTCAGATCTAGAGCATATCTATGTACAAAAATTTAGATCTATATTAGGTCTGTACACTAGATAGGATCTTATTCAAATGCCCCTTGGGGTTTTCAGCAAAAAGTAAAGTACATGGCGTAGATATGAAAACTTATTCAACATATCTACAGAATGATTCAGAAATTCTGAAGCAAATACAATAGTATTCAGATCAGATCTGAATATGACATGGAATAGATCTAAAATCCATGGATCACCATAGTGAAGGATAGTTCCCCAACACTAGAGATCTCTCCTCCAAAATTTTGCCAAAACACCCTGCAACTGTACACTTTCAAATAATGCAGTACTAGAATGAAAAATATGTTGTAGGCTCTAGAAAATATGTGGCCTTAAGCCAAGATCTGAAATCAATGCTCCAATCATCCAATACTCTCTTTCCAGTGGGATAGAAGACTTTCCCACTTAAAATAGGCACTAGAATGGCCTAGATATGAGTATATCTAGCCTCCACTTGTTGTGGCTTACAAAGACAACCAAACCCTCAACAGGATCTGCGTTGTAGTTGGAAGAAGAGCTTGGCCAAATGCCTGATAGTGGACAATAAATGCAAGACTCCTCCAATAGCTACTCAATGAGAGAGGTGGGATTCTCGATCAGGAAAACCTAGTGCTAAACATCACTATTCTCTACTAAAAAGACAAGAGAATAAGAAATGTCTAAAGAGATAAAATCTTTAGAAATATGATAATCATCAACAACCTTCTCATGTTTTCCTCCTCTTCCTTTTATAATATTGAAAGATTTCAAAACCCTAAACCATCTCAATGAAATAGCTCTTTTCACATGAGCCACCTCCAAAAAAAACTGCATTGTGCCTCAATGAGGATCACTCCTTCTAGACAACACTGTTGATTTGGTCATGGTTGAACCAGTCAAAACATTCAACCCCTTTCACACCTAAGGGTGCTCATTTATTTAGCTCAGATTTAGCTTTGTTCACATGTGGCATTGATTTATTTGTTGTTTTAGGAGTTTTTATTGTCCTCCTTTACACATTTATTCTTACAACAGAAAAATGAAACGAAATTGAATATTCCCATTAGCTTGGGCTAATTTGGAATATTACATGTGAAAATATTATAGTGGGCATCCCTTAAGGTTTATTAATGGCTATGGAAATTGGAAAATTAATTGGCAAAGTAAAAGAGACAATAATCAACATTTAATAATAAGAAATAAAGGAAAATAGGAGAAAAGGAAGATGAAGAAACATAAATGTGCATGTAAGGGAAATTAGAGCAAAAATGAAGGAAAATGAATAAAATAGAGGCATCAATGATAAAATGGCATCAAATAATTAATTCACATCTTTTGATCATTACAACTTTTGTCAATTGGTTTTTTGTTCTCTTTTCATTCTCTCATAGTCTCATACTCTTGCAAATTTAGAGAATTCTTGTAGCATGCTTGGAGCACTCTAGAATTCAATTATATTTAAAGAAAGAAAGAAAAGGACAAGCAAGGAAGTGCAAGGAGAGAGTTGGATCAATAAATACATTTGGATTTCTTTGTAGGTAATAGGTTGCATGAGTGATCTCCTTGCTAATTTTTGGATGCTTGGTATATGCATGTGGTTCCCTGGTTATGTGTTTTCACTAGCATGGAGATTTTCCTAGATTAACAATGGTTTCGGCCTTTCCTTGCCAATTCCTGGGTAGCCATCGTGTAGTGGGTTCCTCACTTGGGTTTCCTGATTGGTCCTCAGGTTCCTTATGGTTATGGTTTGGAAAAAATGATCTGGAGTCGTAAACCAATTTGGGTTCTCTAGAGGTTGTGGGTTTAATTACTAATCTCTGGAGCCTCAGGGTTGGGATAGATTATTTGGAGCCCTATAATAGCTTGGGTTACTTGGAGTTTGTGGGTTGAGTTAATAGTTTTTGGAGTCATAGACAACTTGGGTAGAGACCATTCTAGTTTTTTTTGGTGATTTATGGACCATATAGGTGAAATCACTATGGTTGAGGGTTGAGGTAGTTTTGCCTCCGAAATCCTTAGATAGTTTTGTTTTGGTTTAACGCTTATGATCCCACATTCATGATTAGAATATGGAGTGGGTATGATTCTTTGAAAGGGATATTTTCTTCATCCCAATCTATGGTAGGGTGGTATGTGGAAGTCCCTGACTTGGTTGAAATTTTCATATGTTAATATGAGATATTTTACTATTATGATCTATAAACATTTGTATTGATTATGATCGTGATTTTATGGCTGATTTTGCATGGTTTCTATTCTAGTTATATACTAGTTATATGATGTTTTCTATCTATGGCTCTTGCAAGTTTTGATAGGTTAGTGAATGCGTGGGCTAACTAGCATTGTTGTATCAAGCTAGAGAGGGCATAGAGCCTTCTTGGTGATTATCAGATGAAGTTCATAATTTTATGACCACATATACATTCATGACATGTATCTCATATGTCTACCATATGTTTGAATAAATTTCTATCATGGATTAGGTATGTCTAGGTCAAGTTCTTTCTTTATTTTTTATTTTTGGCTTTGTCATCACCTTGTTTATGTTTCTAGAAAGTTACAGGAAGTTTTGGGTAGTGGTTTGAAGGCTAGCGTAAAAAAGTGGTTAAGATTTCAAAACCATTGGTACAGAACTATATTTTTTGGGTCATAACTACATGGAAGTGGGCTTATGAGTGTGGTTATAGCCTCATAATCACATGCATGAAGTATGAATGGTGTAGTTGTGGTGTAAGCCTAATGAAAAAAGGTTCCAACTCAAATATTGACCACCTAGAGCGATTTACGACCTCCTGAGTAATTTGTGGTCTCTGAGGGATATCAGTTTATTTTTGGATTGTAGGCCCCACTTCCATAATTGGAACTTGGAGGTTGGGTCAGATGATAGTGACACTTAGCTCATGTTTACCCTGGAGAGTTTGTTAATTTGGGTAAATTTTGGGGTGAGGTGTTATAGGGTGGTATTAGAGCTTCTAGGTTCAAACACTTAGACTTGATGAGTTGCATGTGATTGTTATGAATCCATGTCAATTTTATATGTGTCCATTGTGAATGCATTATAGTAGTTGTGCTTATCATGTATATAGTCACTATTTCAGTTTTACATCATTATGCATGATGTTTCATGTTGCTGTCATTATATACATGTATCTTTCTAATCTATATTGAGTTGTTCAGATTTGATAGCTTCCCCTGAGATACATTTTGACTATGTTTCTATTTGGTTTATATAACATGGTATACTTGTAGGAAAGTAAAGACTAGATATGAAGAGAAAAATGGCAGATTGCAGTTCACATGATTCCCCTTATATGCCCGATGATAATTCAATGGAATGGGATAGGTCGGTTGAGAAATAAGGAGAATAGTATGTTGGAAACTAGATCACTATTGAGAGGGGGGGTAAATTAGTAGTGATAGCCTTTTTATCGATTTTAAATATTTTTTCTGAATTATCAATTTTCAACACACATCCACAATATTATCTTATGAACACATGAAAGCAGCAATAAACTCAAATCATAATAATCATGGAAAGCCTCAACACAAATAATCGCACTTGAAGACACAATTATTTCTGGAGGAAACCCTTTCGGGAAAAAACCACCATGTTGTTATTGTGTTACTCAATTATTCTAATAATATGCTAAAAAAATTTACATGGATTATCTTACAAACATAATTCCAAACACTTTGCTTCCTTCACAGTACATTGGCATCTATCAGATAGGAAATATGTTTCTCTCGCGAATCTATGGAAATCTATCCATTGAAACCACCCATGAACAACGATCTTCTCCCAACACTGATTGGACTATCCAACACCAATTATATGGAGAAATTTGTTTCTTCTACTGAATATGTTGAATCACTATCTAATATGAAGCATCCACGCCTTCACTTCCTTCATGCAAACCATGTTTCATAAAATTTTCATACTGGTCTCTTAATTCGCTTAACATGAGAAACCCAACAACGCCATCATTCTACAACACAAAATCTAAACAAAAAAAACTTCCCATAGGGGACTAATTATTCTCTTCTTATCACAGTAATATATTCTCTCTAACACACCACAAGCTACTAATTATTATCCATAAATATCACACAAATTCTAAACCTTTCTCAACTCTATCTTTTATTTCTGCACACAATTATCTTATATAACTCTGCAAAAAATATGTGAGCAGTTGTTGCAATCTCTATTCACTCTCAATTCCCTCACAATTTCATACTCACACAATCTCAGGAAAACCAACCAAATAGACTCAAATCCTTCCTCTATCAATCATTTTTTAGTGATAATTAACTTAGTAAATGCTACAGGTTATGGAGCACCCAAAAATTATGTTCACACATCTGAATTTGATCGAATCTAGCTTCTTAACTTGATCAAAGCACTCTTATCCACCAGATAATAGATATTTTAAATTTTAACCAACTTCTAGAAGCTCCCTTACCTTTTATGACCTTTACATGAAAAGTTTCAGACAAGATAATTAAAAAATATATAAATTAACCTAAGATGCATGAGAAATCAAAGGAAAAACACTTCCAATATGTATACACATGTTTTATTCACAAGACCTGTGTATATGGAAGTGTATACATGTATTTCCTTGATGAAAGTAGTGTATACCCTCTAAAATACAAGCTTCCAACCTGTTTTGGCCATCATTTGGAACATAATTTTAGGAGGGTGTGAGGGACACCATGGAAAACCTCCAGCACCAATACACCATACTCAAGCATCCTCCAACACTTATAGATCCTCTTAAAGCCCTATTTATAACATCATCAACATGAGAGATCCAATATGGATCATGGAGACCTAATCATCAAGGCTCCTCAAATCTAAATCCTATAGTAGCAACTGACACATGAATGTGCCAACATGAACAAGAATATCATCGCTTCTCCAAGCTAGTCCAAGCTAGTATACATGCCAAGTACCATCTACACATCTTCCATACACAAGCCACCTATAGCCACACATACACATCCATAACCAACTCAATTGCAACTCATGTTAACATGTTTACATCAATGCCAACCAACCAACACATCAGCCGCACACATCAATGCCAACAATCTCCCCCTTTAGAATTGATGGTAACCTGAGTTGAAAAAATCATTTGAAATTGTCCTATGAAAATTGATCAACATCGTCACATTCTACCCCTTTTACATCAATGTAAAAGGGCTAAATATGTCAAGGAAAAGTTTTAAATGCTCCACTCAATACAATGGGACATATCAGCAAAAACATATATTACACTCAATATCATTTAGGACTGAAATATGAGAATGATAACAATACTCCTCTAATAATGGAAAATGGTGTGAAATAAACTCCCCCTAGACACAATCTATTCCCAATTAACAACACAAAGGTGCAAAAACACATATCTCGAATCAATAGCAGTAAATTTTGTAACTCCCATTGCGGCATGACACTAAGAAACAACATCAATAATTGAAACATATGCTCTCTCTCCTGAATCAATAGCAACATTAGCCATGTCATAATAGTAGAAATAGATACCAATAAATCATTGACATATATCAGAAAAAAAATATATCCAACCAACTTTGAAACAAAAATTTCATACGTCCTCTTCACAATTTACTCTTTAGCAATAGCAATGACTATATAGAAGCATAATCTCTCTAAAGTAGAAATTGAAGCAGCAAATACATGATGAAAAGTCACAAAAGTATGACCAACCATACTCCACTAAATGAAAACATCTCCATGGTTGAATGTAAACTAATATATATAGTTTTCAATGCCTCATTGCCATATGCAAGAGGCTACTCTACATGGACCAATGACTATTGCCAAATGATATGCAACAAAGTATAGGGCTTCATAGCCCTATTACATGGCTTCCAAAATGATAACACATGATTGTAAAATGAGAAAATAAGCCCATATATGGTTGAACCAACTCTCATGACTCATTATGCAAGATGTGTCAATCGTGGCTCATGGCTCCTTAACTACTAAAAAATAATAATCCATGATATCAATAGCATAATACAAGGTTTTTTCAATGAGATATACCTCTGATAAATGACACTAAGTGATGAAGCATCAGAATGCATGGCTGAAGTATACACTCACTACAATGGCCAAACATCATGGCTCACTTCTATGCATGACATGACATAATTTATCAACAATGTGTGGCTTATATGACAATAAGATAACATAAATGCATATAATATCAATACATGTAACTTTCTCTCCAAATCACCATCCATAAATCATGATCTCAACAGCGGTAATCAACACAGTGACCCAGGAATATTACGCATCAGCAATATCATGAATCAGAAATATAGTAGATAAATCAGCTCAATATATTATCCCTCTATGGCTATACATGGCAGAAATAATAACCATCATATGGAACATGAACCTCTACAAGATAAGCAGAAATGGTAGCAACAATAAGAATATAATGGTGTAATGACAATATCTCATCAACAACCATACTTAGAAATATAAAAAACATCTACCATCACATAATATCATCAACATCATCATATGTAGTTGATCTGAACTTATGCAGGAATCCAATAGAATACATATATAAACATAAACACATAAGTGCAGTAGAAATAAAACTTCATTTCATTAATTTCAAATAACTGAAATATGTTTACATACATAATGGAAATAAACTAACTTGGGCAATGGTAGTTTATCTCTTAGAAGATATGTGGTGGATACATGCCTATGAACTATGTTAAAATGAGGTTCAAGGGTCTATTTATTATTGAAAAACAAGGGAAAACCATAAACAACCAAAACCCTAACCCCATGAAATGGAACTCCAATATTTTGTGGGCCCCATTGGGGTTAATTGGACAACCGACTTCCCGTGGTCATAACCTGGTAATATTATCTATATTTGGCATGTACAATAGCTTATTGGAAATATATATCCAATTACTATAGTTTTTTTTGTAGGCCCATAGTTGTGGTCCTAAAAAAATCACTTTTTAGGGGGTCAAACCTCCTCTGGAAATTCAGGACCGGAAAAAATGCTAAAAATAGTAAATGTTGCTATATACAAGGAAAATGATGAAACCAATTGGAGGTATAGGTGGAATAGGTGGGTGGCCACCAATATCCACTTGGATCAATCCTCCCTCCTTAGGAATAAATTGTATCCATTATCTGCAGAGCCTCCATGAGGTGATGAATTTTTTGTTGAACTTGGTCCCTAGTGAACCACTTTCCCTGGTGAAGGAGTTGGCCTTCTTTGACAACTTGATATATTTGGATCCTCTGTTGGTGGGTGTTATTGATCTATGTGTCCATGATCCTGTCATTTTTGGCATGCTCCATTTATCCTGGGGTTAAATACGCTACTGTGAGTCGTTCTGCAATGTCAGATGTGTCCATTATGGTGGAAAGTATGGTCAAAGGCAGTCCACATTGAAAACTGGGTGCATACCAAGGAATGGTGGAATGTTGAGCTCAAAGTAATTGTCCCATACAACTTTGGTGATGGTTTACAGCCCATATTAAAGTGGAAAAAGCTTGCGGTGGGGTCCAGTGAGGCACTCCTTATGCAAATGTGTCCAAACTTTGTCACCCACTTGGAACTTGGGTGACACCCAATGTTGATCATGCCATTTATTGCACTTAGCATTTGCTCTGTCCAATATGTCACCGACCTAGTGGAAGACATGTTGAATTCACTTAATGAATTTTCTCGCCTTGTCAGCTTTAGACTGAACATGAGCTAAGTCCTCTTGAGTAGCTGCAAATGGTATGGCCACATCAATGAGACATAGTGGCTAGAATCCCAACCCCATCTAAAAGGGGTTTTGGCCAGTTGAGCTATGGAGAGTTCTATTGTAGCTATGTTGTACATAGGGGAGGATTTCATCCCATATGCGTGGATACTTAGAGTTTTACATGCACAGAATGTGTACAATCATCCTATTAACAACCTCTATTTTACCATCAGTTTTGGGGTGGAAAGCCATCGACTTAGTGAGATTTGTATCGAAAATCAACCAGATACTTGGCCAAAATTTACGTAGGAACCTATCATCTAGATCTAAAATAATGGATTACAGGATCCAAAAGTCTACCCACACTCATTCAAATAATAACTTAGTAGTGACTTATAATGTGATACTCTTTCTGAATGCCGCCGGAATTTTCATCTTAGAGAATTTGTCAACGGCCATGAAAACACATTTTTTTCCATGCTTAGTAGAAGGAATACCCAACATGTAATCCATGGAGATGGATTTACAAGGTCTACTAGGAGTAGGCAGAGGAGTATATATGTCTTTCTTCTTGATGTTCAGTTTGGAAATGGCACGGGAAGTGTGAGATCTAATGTACTTCCCAATTTCTTGTCGAAGGTTCAGCTAATAAAATTACTTTTACATTATTGCCACTATTTTCCCCAACCCAAAATGTCTGGTGACCTGACTATAGTGCTCTTCCAAAATCATCTTCGCACGCTCACTTGAAGGAACAAATAGGTGTCCTAGGTGACATAATAGTGCATCCTGGAGATGAAAATTTAGAACTTTATTGCCTTCCAAGAGCGTCTAGTATGTGTTACCGAATTTCAGATCACTCTTGAAAATTGTTTTGTCACCCTGAAGTTTCGTGCCCGGAAGAGTCAAGCACAGTGCTTAGCGCCATGACCGATGGTTGACTAAGGAAGTCTACAACATTTTTGGTGTTTCCCTTCTTCTACTTAATGTTTAAATGGATTTTTTGTAGGTATGTGGACCATTTTGAATGGTGATCATTCTGCATCTTGCCTTCTATCAGTATGAAATGCAAGGGTCTATGGTCTTTGTGCATGACTGTTTCCTTCCCAAAAATGTAATTCTTCCATTGTCAGCAGGCCTGCAAAATGGAATACATCTCTTTTTCATATGTGGGATACTTACTGATTGTGTTTGAAAGTGTCTATCTATGATATGCCATTAGATTCCCTTGTTGAGTAAGAACTGCCCAAATCGCATAGTCAGAGGCATTTGTCTCAATCTCAAATGTTTGTTGTAAGTATAGTAATGTGAGAACTAGTGTAGAGCAAAGGCAATGCTTTAACTCAAAAAATTACTTACGTTGGCATTTGAACCAAAAGAAAATTTATTTTTCTCCTCCCTTGGTGACTTGACTCAAAGACCAAGTGATGTGAGATAATCCAAACATGAACCTACGGTAGGATTTGGAAATACCCAGAATGTTGCAGAGCTCTATTAGAGCCATTCAGGATGGAAAATACCAAATGACTTGTATCTTGGCCAAGTCCACATGCACACCCTGCTCATCAATGATGTACCCTAGATATTGAACCTGGGTAATACCAAAACAACATTTCTCCAAATCAGCACAGAACTCATGTTGTTGCAGGTTTTGGAGGACCTGTCGAATATGGTGGAGGTGCTCTTCCCAACTCTGGCTAAATAGTAGGATGTCATCCAAATACAACACCATAAATGATTTGGTGTAGGGGTGCAAGATATCTTCCATCAGCATCATGAAGGTTGTGGGGATATTCATCAACCCAAAAGGAGACCAACCATTTGAAAAGTCCCTCCTTGGCTTTTAAGGTATTTTTCCACACATCAGAGGGTTTTATTAGTACCTAGTGATAGCCGGACTTCAAGTAAACATTTCTGAAATATTTTCCCCACTTCAGAAGGTCCAGAAGGTCATCAATCCCTGGGATTGGATACCTATTCCATACGGTGATCTTGTTCAACGCATGATAGCTAATACAGAGTCTCCAAGTGTCGTCCTTCTTCTGTACTAACATGACTGAGCTCCCATAGGGTGATGAAATTGTCTGGATGTGCCCTTTCTTAAATAGCTTCTGAATTTGTCTCTTGATTTCATCATTCTCCAGAACAGAGTGTCGATAGATCGATCCATTGGGTAGTGGCATGGCCAAGGTCATATTGGTGGAGTGCTTGGCCTGAAAATGTAGAGGTACCCATGCGGGTGAGGTGAAGATGAACCTGTACTCCTCCATGACCTTTTCCATATGTTTTTTCCACGTGGGGGAGACCTGCTTAGAGGATGTGGCCACAATATTCTTCTTTCCCTAATGGAAAATCATAATAAAAAAAGATCCCGCACTATGAAATGATCTTACCACATTTATTCTCAATGATCAAAAATATGGTTATAGGTTGTGCTACCTCTGGTATCCTGTACAACTTATTGCCCAAAGTTATAATAATAATGTGAGGCTTAGACTCATACATAGAATGTCGCTTCCACAAGTATGGTTAGTGTCATAATACATCACAAACTTCAAGAGGAGCAACATCACACAATACCTCATCAGTGAAGGGCTTGACGTTATAGGGGAGGCAACACTGCTAGCTGACGTGAAGATCTCGTCCTTGTTGAATCCACCAAATGGTGTTAGGCTTTGAGTGTGCTATGGTCAGTAGGCCTAGATTCTTCATGGCATATACTGAAATGAGCTTCTTTTGGCTCCCATTGTCAAAAATGAACTACAGTAGAGAACCCTTCACCCACATCTGTGAGTGGAAGAGACGCCACCCCTCCTTTATATCTTTGGGCTCATCCTTCTGGATCTTGGTGGTGGAAAATATAACACTCATCTCTGGATCAAAAATATGCTTCCCTTTTCTATTCCCCTTTTCAATTTCTCACTAAGAGTCGAAGCATGCATCTTATTCAGAAGCCTTCAGATCGACCACCAGTGACTGCTTGACTCGACACTCAGTCATGTTCTGAGTGGAATGATTATGGAAATCACACCACTTTCTAGTTTCCTTCTTTGTCTTCATGGTGTTATATTTTCTTGTGGCTTCGACAGTTTGTCTTAGGTCACCTCACCTTTGCTTTGTCCTTTTCTCTATGGTTTGTGGGTTCCTTTCCCTTGCTTTGGTTTCGCAAATCCAAATTCTCGCTTCTTCTATCTAAAATTTTGCTCGATATTGAAATAATATCGATAGACAGAACTGAGTGAGGTGAAATCCATGAACTCCATTTCATCCTGGATGTACTTACACAAACAGCCGCGGTACTTGAGTACTGAATTTCGCTCGAAATCCTTGATACCCATCTTTGTATGAAGCGAATGAAAACCATTTGTGAACTCTAGCACATCTTGATACCTTCCCTGTCATAGCGTAGTCCACTTTATATATTTATCTGCATAGCTACTGATAGGGTAATATTGTTGCTTGATGGCATCTCAGAAACAATTCCATGTAGGTGTGGTTGAAAATAGTGAGGATTCCCCATCTTCCTTGTTATAGCATTATTCAACACTCATGTAGTTCTAATTATCTTGTATAGCCTTGGGTAGCCCTTTCCCATTTAGACTTGATAATTTATTAAAAAATATTGAATTCCATACACAACTCTGCCCTTCAAAATGTGCATATACACGTGGGTACCATAATACAAAACCCGTGTATATTATTTAAAATATGAAGCAAATATAAAATATCCTATCTTTCCGGTAGGGTTTATGGGTTTCACCAAACTCCCACCTACATGAACCTGTGGCCTAACTAAATCAACTAATTTCTAGTGGTATTTATACAACTCATGGAAAGGCCTAATTACACCAAGGAGATAGGATATAAAAAATATAGTATTTTCGATCCCCAGATCAAGTATGATTTCCCATGTGCTTCCTACACTCTCAATCATAGGAAAACCTTATTTCCTTACATAGATGCTCATCCTTCATTATATGTCATTCTTTTGCATATGCTCGAGAGGTGATCTTTGAGGCTTGGACTAGACTGATCCGGAGGAATGTTTCATTAGTGACATGGTCAAATCAAGTTGTATATTTCCACTATTATTTGTTGATATCAATAAAGAAGCTTTGTCTTGTTCTTGAAATGTTATGATCTCATGTTTTATGATTCATGTTGATATATCATGATTTATATGCTTATGCTTGATGATCTAACATGTTTATTATGCACATGATTTGAACTACTTGTTATGCATATGATTCTCTGAAATTTTTTGTAGGTATGACCACTTTGAAGGAAGCAGAGGGTTTTCATCCTGCGAAATAGAAATCAAATGAAGGACCTATGGGTACTTCTCTCAAACCTGGCTTTAGAAGCTTGCATAGTATTATTGCCTGAATGTATACTTCTTCTTGATTTTTATGCTTTGATTTGTTGAGGTTGTAAACCCTTACCTTAGGGAATTTTTTCCCACCAACAGAATTGACGACTCCACTAAGGAGTATATTCACGTATTTCCTTGAAGGGTTATTTTTCTCTTGATTTGGGTTTTTTTGTCTTGCTTCTTGAATTTTCCAGTATATTTGACTTGTTTACATTTTGCGGAATCAGTCTGATCTTCTGGATCAGGATTTTGTTTTTTATTTTTCCCATTTTTTCTTTATATACGCTCTTTTTGTTGTATATAGAAGCATACATACATTTTTCCTTTCAAAGAAACCAATGTATACGCTAGTTTCTTCAAAAATATTCGCATATATATATATATGGAAAATTTTGAATTTTTCAAGTTTTTCCTTCAATAAAGTGTCTGGCCTAGTTATTTATGCTTTCTTAGGTTCATCTACAATCTGTAAGAGTCTTGATTCTTGTTGTTGTCACTTTTTCTATCTCCTTTTGCAAAAATATCTTGTCAAACTTGGGTTTTCATTTTTGTGAAGTTTTGTGCTTGACGTTTGGGTTTTAGGCCTTATTTCTGAAGTGTCTGACTATTCTCTAATTTTGGGATAGTGATTTGGTTCTCAACTTTCTTATAATCCAATATTTTCATTACTTTTCTTTTCATTCTTGAAGTTGACCTATTTGGTTTATTTTTGGTTATTTGAAAAGAGTATTTGCAATTTTGGTTCAGTGAAGAATTTTGGGTTCTCTTAAATCTTTCTAATTTTCTGAATCTTTTATTGTATCTTTTCAGATCAACTTGTCCAAGTGTTTTGGTCTTTTGTTCACTTTAGTCATATCATCTTGGTTATTTTTTATCGTGTGAAAATTGGAGTCCTTTCACTTGATTTTTATGTTGAAATAACTAATTTCTTTGCCTTCTTGAAATTTTTGTCATAAGTTCTTAAAAAGAAAAAGATTTTTTTTTGTTTCCTTTATTTTTTTTTGGAATTTTTTTTTTGGGTATTGTTGGCTTTCCAAAAAGTGTGAAAATATTTACTTAAGGTTGAAATTTTCTTGGGATATCTTTTATTTCATATTTTTTTCTCCTTGTTTGTCAAGTTTTCGATTTTGGTTCTTGAAAGAGCACATTTGTTTCATTAAAATAATTCCATAGAATCTTGCATTTAGACATTCTAGTATGCATTAAGGTAGTTTGGATTTTAGTTATTTTAGTCTCTTTCAATAGATGTTGAATGTGTGAGTATGTTTAAAGAACAAAAAAATAGTTTTTTCTTTCATAGATTTCTGATGGAACTTTGTAGAGATCACTTTTCATTGAAGAAAAAGAAGTTGCATTTTCATGTAGCCTTGTTTTCTATTAGTTTCTTTTTGAATTAGAACATCACAAGTTTCACTTTTGCTACCCGTGACCTAAATAAAAAGAAAAAAATTTAAGTGCTTAATCTAAAATGAACTAGATTTTTTTGTCATAGATACATCAACTATTCCAAGGAATTTTAGGGACTTAGAATAGTTGTGTGGAGAGTAAACTCTCAAGGGGAAAATTTAAACTGAAACATAGAATTTGATTAACGAGTGAAAATATAGTATCGTTAGGTTGTCTAGGAAATCTCCTCTAATACAAGAGTTAATCACAAGGATGAGTGTAGACAAGGAAAGATAGGTATCCCCTCTCCTACTTGTTTGATCTCACGCCCACAACTATTCCACCTGGAGTCTGATTAGGAGTTGGTGACCTTAGTTTCCTATATTAGGGACTATCCAAGAGATTGCAGGGGGAATACCCATGGTACCTAAGACAGAAGTTGCATCACTTTCATAGTACTTCTAGATGGTTCCGTTGCGAAGCTCAGGTACTTGCACCAGAAAAATATATTGTTTGGAGCTAACAGTTTCTAATATGTTAGCTGGTGTTGAGTCTCAAATCTGCATCTTTTCCATACACTTTTCTATACCTTTTTCATCCACCTGAACCTCCCAAGTTGTCAATATCATTGTATATTAATTGCAAAAGAGCATCTAACATGGTTTTTAACTATATTTTTGTGTCTGCTGTTTGATTTAGATTTTGCTCATTTAGCTGCGGAATCTTGCCACTTTCCGCAGCTGCTGCAACTTTCCACATCCATTTTGTGAAACTCTATGTTACAGGTGTCTACAGGAAAAACGAGCCACATGGGCAAGTCAGAAATGATGTGGACATGGATCGTGTCCTATTGGCTCGAGCAAATTCATCTAGGGAGGCTGCAATCAAAGGTGGCCAAATGGAAGTCAACCGTAGAGTTCCACGGTGACAGGACTCTGTTTCGTGTCACATGGAGATCTATATGGTCGTTTCTGAGTTGCGGGGGACAAATCAACATCTGTACACGGCTCCATAGCCAAATTCAAACATCCACTCCTCATAGATTTACTCTTCAATACGGCCATGATCCTAGATCTGTGGACGTAATGGTCTACGTGTTCTCCATCAGCATAAAATTTAGGAGTGAGTTATATTTCTTTTGTTATAAATAACGTGTTTGCATACGCATATTAGATTAGTCTCTGTTAGTTTTTATTAGTCTGCTCTGTAATGTAATTACACTGCCACTGTGCCGTAATATCACCTTTCTGTTATGATTGCATTTTAATATAAGAAGTCTCTGTTTCCAAACGTAATTCGTACTTGAATATTGTTGCCAAGGCTGGTGTAAAGGGCCCCTGCACTCGCCAAGGTTCTGTGCATTATTGTATAGTTCTTGTTTTATTTCTTTAAAGCTCATTGTGCCATAATCCATTCACATGTTTATACATTGCATCTTTCATGGTATATATACTTCATTTCTGTTTATAATCTTTCATGCTTTCCATTTTACTTCTGTCTTTCATGTTTTATGTTATTAATCACTGATCAGTGTTCTTGTTTCAGGTTATAGATAGGCAGCCCGGGCATTTGCATAACTTTTTGACTAATGACATGGAATTAACATTATTCTGCTGCTAATTTGTTTTTCTTAGTTTCTGTTTAATTTCAGTATTGCTTTGTTCATTTTAGTTTTGCTTATTTGCTTCAGTAGTTAAATTTAGATATATTAAACTGCTCATAACATCTTCAGTTGCCTCCGAAAGCCACAGCTGGACTGATGGTGAGGGATTGTATTATGAAATGTGTAGTTTGGTATTAGTTTCCTTTCTGCAAATTTAGATATATTAAATTGTGCATGACATCTTCAATTACCTCCGAAAGCCACAGCTGGACTGATGGTGAGGGATTGAATTATGAATGTATGGTTTGATATTAGTTTACTTTCTGCAAGTTAGATATCAGTTACTCAAGTTGTTTATGGTTACTTCCGAAAATCATAGTTGGACTAATGATGAGGGATCAGAAGACAAGTTGATGTAATTTGATTTATATTTACTTTGTTGCAATTTTGGATTTCTTTAAGCATAGTTTCTTTTTTGTTTAGACAGTAGCAAGAATAGTTTGGTTTTCATGCTCAATAGTTCACTGTTTTGATTTATTAGACTAGCAGCACCTTTTCATTTCAGCAGCACATTTTCATTTCCTTTCAAGTTTTGTCATTATATGTTTCAAATTCCTTTTTAAGTTTCAAGTTGGTAAATCATTATAGAGGATATCATTTCCTTGAAAAAATATAACCATACTTGTTTTTATTTTAGAATCTCCATCTCACCTTAGAAAACAAAAAAAAAACGACAAAAAGTTAAGAAATAGGTTATCTTGCACATATAGTGCGCCGCACTTCATCAGCTTACGAATCCTGGATTGATCAATTAATGTAGCAATTTAGGACACACTAAATTGACCAAACAGCTGGTAGGCTTTGGTTTTAATTATCCCAAACTTTATTGGGAAGGTCCTTATCTTTGCTTTCCTGTATTTTGGTGTCTGGTCCTAATAACCTGGAGCATAAATATTTGGAAGCTAATTGTTTGTTTCTATATTTAGGGAATTTATAGTGAGTGTTCTATGCTCCTATATTGCCATAATTTTTTATTTTTTGAATCTTTAAAAAACTTCTATTAATATTTAAAAGTGGATGATCGACTAGTTCATTGGTCTAGGAGGCTTTGTGGGCTTTCACCTGTGAGTGTCGAGCCTTCGTATAGAAGGCATAGGAGAAATTATACTGGTGGTTTAAACCAGTAACAACTAATGCATCAGATATTAATCCTTATCTAGGGGCTATCATTTTGTAGGGTGAACCTATTTTAGTTCATAATTTGGACGGAAACACTTTGGTCCTTGCTGGGGTTCTCTTCTAATTGGTAGATGAAGTTGAGATTGAAGATATCCCTAACTTCTCCATGAATCCTTTGAAACCTCTTCCTTCCAATATTTCTTATGTTATAGAATACGTGGGTACTCCAACTCATAAATTGGAAAGCCCTGTTCACCCTCCTTATTCTTTTCTGATGGCCAATGTTAGTGGTGTAAGTATGGATACTAATACTTCTGGTGTTCATACCCCTCCTTCACTTTCAAGAGGGGGGAATATTCCTATGTCTATTGTTACACCTAGTACAATATAAGTTGGCTCTACCTCTATTCTGAGTTTGAGTGGGGGCACCCAACCTTTTTCCACTTTCACTGGAGCATATCCTTTTCATATGGCATCCACTGGGATTCCTTTGGTTCCTTCAACCTTCGCATCTTCTATTTCCAAATCATTGACCTATATTCCAAGAGCTTCAACATATTTTCAAGGTTTATCTTTTAGAGGTGGTCATTGTTGGGCTGAGGAAAAGGTAAATTTTACCCCTATCTTTAGCATGATTTAATATTAACTTTTATATGTTTTCCTTCATTTTAGAAGTAAATCAAAGGAGAATAATGTAAAAGTAGGGTAAAACGAATTATTAATAAATGGTGTGTTTAACAATATGAAAACTAAATTTTGTTGTCTTTATTGATAGGGAATCAAAACAAACCAACTACTGACCAAAACGACCAAACAACACCAGTCAAGAAAAGTAAATGGAATCTTGTCGGTTCTAATGAATCAACAAAAGATGGAGAGACACACATATTCTTGAAGCATTCGGTTCATGTATTATAATTTTCAATAATAAACTTATTCAGACAGAATCTTCGAACTCATGATGATGTATTGTTCCATTGATTAATGAAGAAGTTGGTGTTTTTGTTATAAGCGAATTATAAATATTTCTGGGCAGAAGAATTCTAGAGGCTTTGGGCCCTAACCCTAGGATTTCTCTTGCTATTTTGTGTTATATGTATAGATCATTATTCTCGCAATTTAGTTATTCTTTTCACTTTGTAGAATTACCATTCGATTCATTAATCACAAGTGTGATGTGTTACAATTTCCTTTTCTAATAGGTTTAATTTAGCATTGATGTTCCTTTATTATTGAGTGACATCCTTACATTCATTAGATTAATTTCAGCGTGTTTAAGTAGTTGTTGTTCAATTCTGCATATGGTTATTTCTTAAGTTTTTCCATCACAACTGCAAATGTATGGTTTTCTGTTCAATTTTTAATGTTTTTATTACTTGAGTTTTCCATTGCAAAATGTTAAATAATTGATTGTTATTCAATTCATTAAAATTAATGTCCAATTCATCAGTCTGTTGTTCAATTCATTAAGCATGTTGTTCAATTGAAAAAGATCCTCTATTTCAGCATTTTGTGTTTACCTCTACATAGGTTCAGATTAGAGTTTATTCCTTTGATTTATTTGAAGTATTTCATAGTTTAATTTTGAGTTGGTTGATTAAACTTTGAGAATTAGATAATATTTCTTACAACGATCCAGATTAATTTACTTCTCATTCCACTCACATATTCTTTTCTTGCACTCTTGAAATAAACATACTTGCCCTGGGTCGATGATTAATGTAAAGCATTAAGGTTACCCTTAACAGTCACCTTCTTGACCCAAAATTTTGGCGTCGTTCCAGGGAGAGTTTTTAGGAGTGATGTATTTTTATTTATCCTTTTGCTGTGAAAGAATTGGGTATTGAAAATGAGAGGTAAGAACCTGTGTATCAACAAGAAAAATGCTTGCTCCCCAGCCCACTTCTCAGCAATTGTGCAAAGTTTAAATAGGATAGATGTTTGTTTTTTATGAATGACTAGGAAGAAAAATATAAAATTAGATCAAAATCCCACAAAATCAAAGGGATTGGTGGTCCTTGGAAGAAAAAAATTCATAGACGAAATCATAAGGAAATTTGAATCCCAAACATCTGTAGGACCCATAATCATTTCTAAAAAGATTCCTACTACAATCCCTCAGGCAGCAGCCTCACCTTTGCAACCCACGCTGAGATTCATAGTGAAATAGAAGGGTCTAAACAGAGCTTTAAGACTATAGAATATTTGAGTCCTCACCCTTCATGAGAGGGAAATTATTGAAATTTTCAAGAAGGAGAGATAGAAACCAGTAATGCGCTAAAGATAAAAAATCCAGAGCCTGGATCTTCTAAAATAGTGGTTGAGACAGAAGCACCTAATATTCTAGATCGAGGTAGTGCTAGAATGTCTCCTCCAAATCCACCTCCTAATTCTACTCAAATTATTCTCCCAGACCACGAATTTCCGTTATTGGCACATATTTTATTAGATGGTGCATAACCAAAAATAGAGATATACATCAAAATTGTTGTATCCCATTATTGATCCCGCTACAAATGCCCCTATGAAATCTATCCTGTTACAAAACATCCCCAACTTCCATGGATTGACCTCAGAAGATTTAAATGCATTTCTATTTGAATTTGATGTTTTGTGTAGGGGATATGACTACACCACTGACCCTAAAAAATTGAAACTATTCCCCTCTACATTGAAGGGGGAAGCTCTACACTGGTTTATGGGGCTCGGTGGGGGAACCATTAATAGTTGGGATCAGATGAAAAAATATTTTATTAATAAATACCAAGACTACTGCCGGACTCAAGAACTAAAAGATGAAATCTTCAACATGTATGTAAAATATAATGAGACATTAGAAGAATAAGTTGAACAATTTCAATATAATTTGCAAATATCTCCATATACTACAGTGTCTAAAGATATCCTAAAAGAAACAATGATTAAAGGAGTGAAATAAGAATGGGTAGAAACACTTAATATAATTGGAAAAGGGGACATCTATCAAGAAGATTATGATGACATTATTGCATTAGGTATCAGGTGCTCTCGAGGTAGTACACGTAATAGGCCAGCTGGATGGGATGCAGTTAATATGGATTCAAACAGTCAGGTGGCAGTGTAACCAGAGCAGAATTTAGTAATATCTTGGAAGATTTCGAAATTGATATCTTGGGTGCCCTCACAACACATCTAGATTTCCTACAAGCCAAGCATAAGCAAGCTTTAGTAGAATAGAACTTGGCTATTTTTTGTCCATGTTTTAGGAAGAAGCACAGCCAACAGGAATTTCCATTAGACATGGTCCAAACATGTGCTATATGTACCAAGGACCATGCCACTAAACAGTTCCCTTCACTTCCAGGGTTGAAAGTGGTTTTCAAAGCAGCAAAAGAAGAAATAGAACTGGTGTATCAAATGAATCAACATCGACATTGGTAAGCTTGACAAGGTATGTCATAAGACCCATCTCAGTGATTTACTTCTTCACAATTTAATCAACAAAACTTTGGAACAACATGGAAAATCCAATCACCTTTTTCTGCTTGGCCATCCCAATCATTTGGCATGACCCCTTGGCCGACTCAATCCTCTCCAGGTAATGGTTGGCCAATTTTTCCTCTCTCTCTCCTCCATACTGGAAAAATAATCCATATCAGTCCCAGTGGCCTACCTCCACCTCACAAAATACAAATTGGTCTCAAAACTAGCAGAAAACACTAGGAATGACCAATTTACCTATGGTAATAGGGGCTCAAACTCAACCCACATTACCTACTCCATACCTAGTACAAAAAGATCATCAACCTATTATACGCCCTCAACTTCCAACTCAACCAATTCCTAATCCTAATAACATACCGGCTCAACTGATCCAAATTGTTGAGAATCCAGACTCTGAAACTGAACAAAATGAATGAAACGAACTTAGGCTAAGATTAGGGCACATTATTTCACCTAAAGAAGAGACTTCCCTGCCACAAATTGAGTCTGAAATTCCAACGGTACTTAAACAATCGACTCTGACTGAAACTGAGATAGTACACGGGAGGGACATAGTCGACCAAAAAGATCCTGAAAATATTATTATTTCTTCTCCTCCATTCCCTGAGAGATTAGTAATATCCAAGCCTATTGTCTCTTTAGATTTTGATCTCATAGGGGAATTAGAAAATATTTGCATTAAAATTCCTCTCCTACAGGCTATACAAGACATCCATATCTACGCTAAAACAATTAAATCACTATGTGTAAAAAAACCTGTGATGAAAGAAAATACTTTACCAATTGTTCATGTAGTAGGGACACTGTCAGATTTAGTTTTGGGTAAAGAAACACCAATAAAATATGAGGGTCCAGGAAACCCAATAGTCACAGTCCAAATCTATGGCCGCTCCTTTTCAAACATGTTACTTTATTTGGGGGTAGTTATTAACATTTTAACTACGAAAACCCAAGAAACACTGGGTATAATAGCCTTGGAACCCACCTCTACCTTGGTGGAACTTGTTGACCGATCTATTGTTAAACCAGAAGTTACATTACAGGATATCCTGGTTTCTGTGGACTCGTGGGAATACCCGAAATTTTTTTTAGTTATTAACCAAAAAATTAGATTAGATGGACATCCCCTGATATTGGGGTGACCTTGGTTAGTGACGCCCGATGCTTACATAGGCTGTAGAATAGATAACATGACCATTGCTAGAGGAGATTCCATAAAGAATATTTCTATATATTCCCCTGCCAAGCAAAGTCTTCCCACTATAAATATTCACAAACAAACATATACCTACTGGGAACAAAAATTTTTTTCACCATTAACAATAGTTGAAGCACTCAAATTCAAAGATCAAACTAAAGATGATGTGATCAATAAATTTATAAGCCAACCATCTACTTCGGAGAATTTAAAGTCCCAAATGTTAAAACAGTTTTTGATAAAGAAGCACAAGAAGACCCTCTAGCAGATATTGATGACCATCAAATGCCCACAACTATTGTTCGTAACAGTGTGCCAATTGAAATCGAGCCAGGTAAAATTTTAAATATCAATGGTAGTTCAGATAGTGACCGACAACAAAATCTCGTTAAAGTCTTGCAAAAAGATAAAGGATCCTTTTCTTGGGACTACCCATACATGAAGGTTATATATCCTCAATCGTGCACACATCATATTTACACTAACAAGGATGCTCACCCTATTCAGAAGCCTCAACAAAGATTAAACCCAAATCTGAAATACATTATAAAAGACGAGTTACAGAAGTTTCTAGATGTAAACTTCATTTATCCTATTTCAGACAGCAAATGGGTCTCTCCATTAGTGGTTGTTCCTAAAAATAATGGTAAGTGGCGGATTTGTGTGGATTATAGACAGCTGAACAAAGCCACACATAAAGACCACTTCCCCCTCCCCTTTATTGATCAGGTCCTTGATACATTGGTAGGAAAGCGGTTCTTTTTATTTATTGATGTTTTCAGTGGTTACAATCAAATCCAGAGAGCCATTGAAGACCAAGTTAAAACAACCTTCCCCTGCCCCTAGGGTACATTTTCCTATAGAGTATTACCAGTTGTTCTATGCAATGCCCCAAAAAAATTTCAAAGGGTCATGCTTAGTATTTTTTCTGATTTAATAAATGAAGGGCTTGAGGTCTACATGGATGACTATACTCCATATGGAGATGACTTCGATTAGGCACTGCAGACACTAGAAAAAGTATTGGAATGATGTATTGCTACCAGATTATGCTTGAGCAACGAAAAGTGTCACATGATGATGACCAAAGGCATGATCCTAGAACACTATATCTCTTCAGCTGGAATACAGGTAGATCCAGTAAAGATAGAGGTAATTCTCTTACTAGCCACACCTTGTATTCTCACTGAGGTACGTAGTTTCCTTGGATATGTAGGGTACTATCGTAGTTTTATAAATAATTTTTCACAAATTGCTACGCCATTGTATGCATTAACTGGGCATGTTGAATTCTAGTGGTCTGAAATATGTGACACTACTTTTTCATATTTGAAGAAACTAGTCTTGACTACACCAGTCTTGCATGTCCCCAATTGGGAGCTACCCTTTCATATTTCTTCGAATGCATTAGATATTTTGATAGGATCGGTTCTCGGTCAAGAGGAGGACAAGAAGCCCTACGCTATTTACTATATTAGCAATAATCTCACTCCTGCTGAACTAAATTATGCAATGACTGAAAAGGAATTCTTGCCTCTCATTTATGATATAAATAAATTTATACATTACATAACTGGCTATCAGGTATTTATTTATACTGTTGATTCTACCATTAGATATTTAGCTAATAATCCTATTACAAATGGAAGGGTGAATCGTTAGTTGTTGCTTTTACAAGAGTTTGATATAACTATTAGGACTGTCCAGGGAAGGAGAATGTAGTTGCATATTTCTTGTATAGAGTCCCAAAGAAAAATGACCCACTCGCGGTAGATGATCAGTTCCCTAATGAGCATTTTTTTGTTGTGGCAGTAAAAGGGCCATGGTACGAAGATGTAGAGAATTATCTTGTAGTAGGAAATCTGCCAAGACACTTGACAACAAAGTAACCAAAGTTGATTGTTCAACACAGTGCTAGATTCTCCTAGATTGGTGGATATATTTTCCATACAATAGTTGATATGCATATACGCAGATGCATTCGAGAAGACAATATTCATGACATCTTGAACGTCTGCCATGATGAACCATGTGGTGTACATTTTTCATATTGTAGGACAGGGCACAAAGTACTATAAATGGGCTACTATTGGCCACAATTTTTAAGGATGCAAAGAAATATGTGCAATCTTGCAATAGTTGCCAAAGAATGGGTCAACCTGGCCAATTCGATGAGATGCTATTGCAGCCACAGTTGGCAGTAGAACCTTTCGAACGACGGCCACTGGAATTTTTTGGGCCATTCAACCTGCCATCAAATCAGAAGACCTATATACTGGTTTCCACATACTACGTAATGAAGTGGGTAGAAACAATGTCTTTTCCAAGAGCTATAGAAGAGTCTGTGGTTAATTTTCTTTTTGAGCTATTTGTGTGGTATGGCTTACCTAGGGAAATGATAAATGATGGAGGGGAATAGTTTGTAGGACATATAATTACAGCCACTCTATAGAACCACCATTTCACTCATAGAGTCACCTCTACCTACCACCTGTAGGCGAACAGGCAGGTCTAAAGCACCAATAAATTCATTGATGAAATTCTCACTAAAATAGTCTCAACACATCATCATGATTGGGATACTAGACTGCCAGAGGCCTTGTGGGCTTGTCACACAACTTGGCGAAAAACCACTAGATATTCTCCGTACCACCTAGTATTTGGAAATGAACCAATTTTTCCCATTGAATTTGAGATAAAGACTCTTAGAACAACCCAAGAAGTGGGGCTTGATTTGACATAGGCCGAAGTTAAAAGACTTGAACAGATACATGAATTAGATGAAGCATGGCTACTTTCTCTATAGCGCACAACAATTATTCAACAACCTCATAAAAAATAAGACATTCCAGAAAGGATATTGGGCACTCCTTTGCGACTCTATATTCCAAGACTTCCCAAGTAAGTTACAAACAAGGTGGCTCGAGCCATACAAAACTCAAGAAGTGCACAACAACAGTACAATTATCTTGACCACCATAGATGGAACCGGCTCTGGCTTTCGAGTCAATGGACACCTGGTGTGCCTCTATCATAAACCAATCACAAAAGAGTCATTCTGCCAGCAAGTTCATGGCGATCCCACTATCCAAATTTTATCTACAGGGAATAATGGCCCAACAACTTCAAGTTCATAGAAATTTTTTACTTCCTCTTGTAAATAGTGTGTATATTCTTTTCATTTAATTGTAATTTACAGTTTTTTGTCATCATTATATAAAATAATTCCACTTTCTTTCTTTTTTATTGTTTTTGGTGTTCATAGTCATGGTATTTTTCTCTTGTGTGTTTGATTTCTTTTGATATCCAAACAATAGAATAGTTGTTGTTCAATTAATTGAACAACTGTCGTTCAATCCAATTGAACGGTTGTGCTTTTTAGCGTGTTTTTTTATTTTTGTTGTTCAATCCATTGAATAGTTGTTGTTAAATTGATTGAATAGCTGCCATTCAATCCAATTGAATGACTGTCTTTCTTAACGTGTTTTTATTTTTATTTTTGTTATTTAATCCATTGAACAGCTTTTTTTCAATTGATTTAATATCTGGCATTCAATCCAATTGAACGACTGTGTTTTTTTAGTATAATTTTATTTTCTATGTTGTTCAATCCATTGAAGAGTTGTTGTTCAATTGTTTGAACAAATGTCGTTCAATCCAATTGAACGGATGTTGTTTTTATCATGTTTTTTTATTGTTTCTGTTAAAATCCATTGAACAATTGTTGTTCAATTGATTGAATGACTGTCGTTCAATCCAATTGAACTGTTGTGTTTTTTTAGCATGTTATTTTTTTAAGAAATTTGTTTTTCAAAGTAGAAATTTTTTTTCTTTTCTCTTTTGATGATTTTCTTTTAATATCCACTCTTCCTTTACACATTCTTGCCATAAAAACCATTTTATATAAGATGAATTTGCACCTAAAGAAGATAAAAGTAGTGATATTACTAATGTTTTTTTGAAATCTTGATGGACATCATTACTTCAGAAGCTTACATGGTTTATCTATGTAATGAATGGATGGATATCTTCTGTTCAGACATATTATCACACAATTCATGACCAAATTTTTATGATGGTGTATCTTTTTACACTCTCAAGTGGTAATTCTCTTTGGCATGAGGATGTAGGAATAAGAGTATCATTTGTATTTGCATTCTTTTTACTTCTTACACCATCCATAATTCTTTAGTTAATGAGCTTCCCTCCATTTATAATTAAAAGAAAATATATGTGAAAAATGTTAAAGAAGAGAGGATAGGGGGTCTCATTATGAGTCAGCCTACCATGATCATGAGGATCTAACTAGTGACATTGCCACAATGGCCACCACACCAGGGTAGTGACCTTCTTGAAGGATAGGAGGTCTCATCACGAGCTAGATTGATCACTCTGTTAAATCCCCGTGAATGGCACTATGACTATTTGGTCACCACACCAGCATAGTGGTCTCTCCACAAAACAAGAAAAGTGTCTACTTTTAAATAGAGAATTCTAGCTCAATTCTGGGTTAAAATAGCAACCTTGTCGAGGCTATGGACGCCTACTAGAAATAGTGGTTCTGCTTGTGGTATTGGAGTATTTTTTTATAGCAACTAATTATTTTTATTTGCCCCTATTTCCTATTGATCCATTCCTGAAGTGGAATGCACTGTTTGACTAAGTGTTATCATTATTGAAACCTATATGCATAATCAACTATGATTCTATATGAATTATCTTATCATGCAGAACTGAATGATAAAAAAATCAATCATGATTTGTCACCTGTCATGCTTCTATCATATTATGCTGTCAAAATAGGAAATCCTTTTCATAATAATTGCTACTCTGTTTTTCTCCCTTTTTGGTCATTTCCACTTGATGTAAATTTGCAATGATTGCCAACCTCTGACTTCTACTTCATGTGCATTCATGATTTCTAACACCTTTCCTCTTTTATTGTACTTGAAGGCCATGGACACCCTTCTCTCATTAGAGAGGGCACGAATATTCATAATAAACAAGCACGTGAATTAACCATGTGGCTCCATTCGGATATGCTGATTGGAAAATATAATCATTGCATTAACATCATGCATTCACAGTTCTAATAATATATTTTATAAAGTCTGCATGCAATGTTTGTATTTTTTATAACTAACAAAGTCGAGAAAATCACATGCAGAAGGGTGAAGAAAATAGTTCTGAAAACACAATAGCTATGGGTGGAAATTCTCTTCATAGTGAACCCACAATATTTCAAGTCTTAGAATTAGCTCGCACCATTCTCTAGCAAGATGGTTAGATTTCATATATGAACAGACTACAAGGGTTTAATACGGAGACAACAATTGAATTCTTACAGAACCTGCAGGAAGGGCACACCATAGTAAAAGGTAGAATTATACCAGTCTCTGAAGAAGTAACTGTTGAGGTCTCTCGACTTCCAATATAAGGGGAAAAATGGATTGATAAACATGTCCTCATACAAGAAGAAGTTTTAGTGTATCAGGATCCAGATGAGCAACGGGTAAAAAAAGGAAAAGGTATTGACACCGTGTACTTGAAGCAGCCTTGGAAAGAAATGGAAGTCTTCATCTAAAAGTATATCACATGTGATAGACACTAGAATGTGGTAAAGTCCCATCAACTCAAATTGTTATTTTTTCTCAAACAAAATGTTTCAATTAATTTTTCTTTTTTCTTGAATTGTATATTACATGACATTGTTGTTTGGATTAGGAAAGCTAAAAAAACTCAGGCATTTGTTAGCCACCATGGCCTGATAAAATTGATTATTATTCATGAATTAAAAAAAAATCTGTTAGCATGGGATAGCTTTTTCAATCTTGCCCTACCTGCCCCTGAAGAAAACCTTGACAGGGAAGAAATTGAACGTCCAAGAACAACCATGCCTAGGAAAGCTAGTGGGAATAGAACCCATGTTTCGACCTCAAAGCCAGTAAAATGGAGACAGTCTGAAAGATTACAACTACATTAAAATACCTTAGCATTTTAAAATGAGAAAGGGCCATCCTATACACCACCTCTGAGCCCTCAAAATTCATCTTTGCAAGACTATGAGGAGGAAATGGCTCAAGTATTAGAACATATGAGAGCATCTTGTGAAATTAGGGAACCATCTGAAAAATATGAAGAGAAGAGGGATCATTTGAACTGTTGGCGAGTGATCAGGTCTTGTGGGCAAGACCCAGGTTCAGGAGTTGTGGCCAACAAAGGAATCCGCTGTAGTATAGGCTCACGCCGGCATTATCACCCTACTCTGGAGAGTAGAGAGTCTCACCCGAGGCATGCCGCGACCACATGCAAAAGGGGAATATACCATTGGCAAGGAACAGATACGCAACTCATTATCATCAGTGATTAGATTGCATAGATAGAATCACATATGCAACATCATTCAGAGAGCATACAGATATTAAGCAAATGAAATTTTAAAGCATCTCAACCAACACACATGGATGTGAATCACACAAATAGACAGCAACCTGCAATTATATTAAGCTCTTGGCCAAATCCATAGTTACATAGCTTTTCAATGGGCTTACAAATCTAATACATATGCCTTGCGCAACAGAAATGTACATGAATAGAACCCTAGGAACTACAGAGACCTCATCCATAATCTAGGTTCCTGTTGCAGCATGCATTTCTTCTCCTTCGGTCGCTCTCCTCCCTCTGCTTTCTTCTGGGTGACGGCTATTTATTCACCCGCTATTGCGACTGTTAGTTCTTCTTATGTGCTTCTTCCACTGCTTCTGGCTTTTCTCTGATTATCTGTGTGTTCTGCTTGCATTCTTCTGTTGTATCTTCTCCTTATTTGTACTTATGCATCTAGTTTCCTCCGCTATGTGCTTGTTCCTTTGCAACCTTGGTAGCTCCGCTGTTTGGTGTGGTTGTGACTTGGTTGCAGCTTCCAAGTGCCCTCGTTCCGCAACCCAAAAATCTGGCCATTATTTCAAATTAAAACGTTCAAAACAAGGGCCCCAACATGAACCAGTATTCCTCTACTAGCAGCTCTGGTCATACTGAAATCCTACCTTCCAATGATTAATTGCAAGATTTGAGGGTTTTATCCCCCTCTGGTAATGAATGGGTGAGTAAGGAAGACCAGATAGAGAGAGCATCTGAGTCTAGAAACTAGTCAGGGGATGTTGTTCTATTAGAACAGGAAAGAAATGTTGAGACATCTCCTCTGACACCTAAAGAAAATATTTCTCCACGCAGTCAAGACATCAATGTTGGAATAACCTCCTTGACGCCTGAAGAAAACATTATTTTATTAAATGATAACACTAATACTGGCACAACCCTTCCTAAGCTTGAAGCCGTTGCTATTCCTTCTCCTGCTAGAACCCCTTCAAAGGAAAAATCAGTTGGGGTTAAGTTGAGAAAATTGCACAGGAAATTCAGAGAATTGAGGAGAACAGTAAAACTGTTAAGGGAATGGTTGAAAGAGGCGGGCAAGGCCTGGAAGCCTAAGAAGGAATTAGATACCAGGGAAACCCAAACAGATTTTGTCACATAAACAATAGATGTTGTTGAAGTCTTTGTGCAGACTGATTTGATACCTACATAAGACAAAGAAACTCAAACAAAGGAAAAACCTTCTTATAATCCTTTGGTAGACAAAGCTGCCAATCAAAAGCTTCACAAATGAATTAACTCAAGATCAGCATGAATTGGCCCAGCATAATAAGGAAGTAGTGCCTTTGCAAGAACATCAGGAATTACTAAAATGATTTAATGACCTTACTGCAATTGAAGATGAAACCTTTGTGGAACTTATGGAAGAAAGACTAAAAGCTATAAGTGAACAAGATCAACTGGAACAAGCTAAGAAACAAACCAGTCTTGTTTGTTCTCTTTACTCAGATATATTGTTTTTTAGAGCACCAACCACCAATTATGCCTTATTTTTAGTAGAATGGTATTTGTTGTTGAAGATCAAAGTTGGTAGAGTAGGGAATATTAGTACATTTAAAACCATTGAAGAATTTTTCCAATGTTGTAATGATCAAGATGAATAGGTCCAACACCTTTTGTGAAAATTTTACTTGCACAATTTCCTTTTATAAGAGGAAAGAGATAGTAACCCTAGTCCTTTCATTGGGGAAATTTAGTTCCAAGTTTTTCTATCTTTTGATAAAAATAATATTAGATGGCCTAAATCCTACAATATCTTTCAGAAAAGAGAACATGGGTTAGATTTATGTGTCAAAGGGGAACCTACAAAACCCCTACATTTATACACTCAACATAAGAAGTTTATGCAACAGGAAGGAGTGATAGTCAAGTTAGGGCAAATTCACAAAGATATTGTGCAGAATGGAAGAGTATACTTCTATGATATTCAACAGGATGCTTTATTAGCAGCTAAGTATTGATGGCAAGCATCCACCAACAATGTTAAGAATAGAGATCCATTTGGTTATAGGATTTTTAAAGTTGTTGCTTCTTGTTTTCACCTGTATAGTAATTTGAATTTAAACATGGGCCCTGCATGGATATGATGCAGAAATAGATGCCCCATCATATGGTACCCTCCTAAATACTACCATCATGATTATGAATTACCAGAGGGACCTACAAACTTAGCTTTTGCAATAGTGAAACAAAAGCATGGTTTTAGACTCCACAAGGAAGAAGTATATCCTGCCTATTCCTTAACTCAAAAACACCTCAATCATATGTTTGCATGAGGACACACAAAAAGGTAAGTAGGGGAGTGTGTTGGGTTGAGGAAAAGGTACATTTCACCCCTATCTTTAGCATGATTTATTATTAAATTTTATATGTTTTCCTTCATTTTAGAAATAAATCAAATGAGAGTAATGTAAAAGTAGGGTAAAGCGAATTATTAATAAATGGTGTGTTTAATAGTATGAAAACTAACTTTTGATGTCTTTATTGATAGGGAATTGAAACAAATCAACTTCTAACCAAAATGACCAAACAACAACAATCAATAAAAGTAAATGGAATCATGTCAGTTCTTATGAATTAGCAAAAGATGAAGAGACACGCCTGTTCTTGAAGCATTCGGTTGATGGCTACGAAGCCACAGGATCTCCTGATCCTGAGGATTTATCATTATGTTTTTTTTTTCTCCTTTAAGTTATAAAAGGTTCTAGGTGAAAGAAAATAGGGATTTTTTCATGTATTATAATTTTCTGTAATAAACTTATTCAAATAGAATCTTCAAACTCGTGATGATGTATTGTTCCATTAATTAATGAAGAATTTGGTGTTTTCGTTATAAGCGGATTCTGAGTATTTCTTGGCAAAATACTTGTAGAGGCTTCGGGCCCAGTCCTTGGGAGTTCTCTTGCTATTTTTTGTTATATGTTTATTTCCTAATTCTCGCAATTTATTTATTCTTTGATTTAGTTATTCTTTGCGCTTTGTAGAATTACCATTTGATTCATTAATCGCAAGAGTGACGTGTTACAATTTCATTTTAAAATAGGTTTAATTTATCATTGGTGTTCCTTTATTACTGAGTGGCGTTATTACATTCATTAGATTGATTTCGACGTGGTTAAGTAGTTTTTGTTCAATTCTGCATATGGTTATTTCTTAAGTTTTTCCATCACAAGTGTGAATGTATGGTTTGTTGTTCAATTCTGAATGTTGTTATTAGTTGAGTTTTCCATTGAAAAATTTTAAATAATTTATTTTTGTTCAATTCATTAAGATTGATGTTCAATTCATCAGTCTGTTGTTCAATTCATTAAGTGTGTTGTTCAATTGCAAAAGATCCTTTATTTCAACATTGAGTGTTTACTTTTGCATAAGTTCAAATTTGAGTTTATTCCTTTGATTGATTTGAAGTATTTCATAGTTTACTTTTGATTTGGTTGATTGAACTTCGAGAATTAGATAATATTTATTACAACGGTCTAGAGTAATTGACCTCTAATTTCACTCAGATATACTTTTCTTACACTCTTGAAATAAAAAAACTTTCCCTGGGTTGATGATTAATGTGAAGCATTAAGGTTACCTTTAACAGTCACCTTCTTGACCCAACAGTCATATCCCTCCTTCCAATCCCTATTTGAATTTAGGATCAGTTCCTTTCTATGGACATGTTCATAATTATATTCCTTTCTAAGGGAGTCAAGGATGGGAAAATCCTTATGTTAGTGGTTTATGGGCCGAGAACTTATCCCATCTATCTGGTCAACATGGGAGTCTGCCCTTCCCTTATTTTGGGACCTCATAGGTCTTTCCTTCTCTATCTAGTGCATGGAATCCTTATCAGGGACTTTCCCCTTCTTTTAATGTCTTGCTAGGAGGAAAATACCATGTGCATGGTCACCCTGCAGCAACGGGTGGGTACGCTATGATTAATTTGGTGCAACAAGGATTTCCTTATGGTACACGTTCTTCTACGAGTAACCCATGGTAGCCTAGTGCCTCTCAAAATACATGGGTGAAAATGTGAAGTTGGGAAACACTTTTTGCCCTTTTTTGACGTTGAAAATTGTAATTTTCTATGTTTTTCAACTTCAACTCCACTAAACTCATATTTTTATCGCAAATTATGCTTTGACATAAAAACAAGAATTGTAGATAATTGTCTTACCTCCATACCGATATTTAAAAAAAAAAAAAATATTGACATATAGAGGGGTAAATTTGTTGTTTACTAACTGCATATACTTGAAATTTTCAAGCAAACATAAATAGTCACTTTATTATCCTTAACTTTTTTTAGGGAAGGTTATTCATTTTTTGGAAAAAAACCATAGCATCATAATCTGCATATATTGCACTAGTGCACAGACTATTTTTTGGTAATTTTCGGATCAAATCACTATTTTTTATTATTTTTTGAAATGACGAAGACAAAAAAACAGTGATGTTTCAGTACATTTTATTATCCTTTGATTTTCTTTTCAATGTGATCGTCAATAAGAAAAATGAGAGTACCCTTTTGAAGTAGACAGGGAGAGGAAGTGCACTATGATTTTTTTAAATTCTTTGGTGTCCTCGTTTGAAAGTTATTGAATTTTCATTCAGTGCAATTTTTCGAACAATGAAATTCCATAGTGACATAGTTTAGTAAAAAATTAATAAAAAATTGAATTTTTTAATGAAACTCCATAAATCTCACATCATCAAAAACTAGATTTAGAGACAAATCTAATGGTACTTGGTTCGACATATAACATTTTGTTTTTGTAGGTGTTCTGTCCCTCCAAAGTTGCAGGTTTCTCAAAACTGCAGAGTTTTCTGAGTTTTTTGTTGACCAGAAACTCTCGGCCGAGAAAAACTCTCGGCCGAGAAATTTTTAAAACTCTTGGCCGAGAGTTTTAAGCCAATTTATGCGTGGGAAAACTCCCGGCCAAAAGTTTTAAAAACTCTCGTCGGTCGAGAAATTTTTAAAACTCTTGGCCGAGAGTTTTAAACCAATTTATGCGTGGGAAAACTCCCGGCCAAAAGTTTTAAAAACTCTCGGCCGAGAGTTTGCGCAATAAAACTCTCGGCCGAGAGTTAGAAAAAATCTCGACCGAGAGTTTTTGAATGTTAAAAACTCTCGGCCGAGAGTTTTTCTAACTCTCGGCCGAGAGTTTGCGGCCGAGAGTTTTGTGACACAACTCTCGGCCGAGAGTTTTCAAAACTCTCGTCCGAGAAAATACGAAATATTTAAAATCTCTCGAACGAGAGTTTTGAAAATTCTCAGCCGAGAAATTTAGTTGACTTTTTTTCTCGGCCGAGAAATTAAAAAATTCTCCTGAATTCTATCTCATGCCAAAAAGTGTTTCCCAACTTTGCATTTTCGCCCACATGATACTCTTTTTCTAATGTGAGAAATTATACTCTTGGTGGGTGGAATTCTTTGGTTCCTCTGTGCTTATTGTTCCTGGAAATTTTGAAATTTCCAAATCCAAAGTTGAAAAATTATCCGAGCATATTAAATCTAGTTTGGCCTCCGGTCCCCACCAAGCTTTCATCTGATATTCCAAAATTTGAAGGGAATTCTAGAGAGGAACCATCTCATCTTATTACTACATTTCATTTGTGGTGCTCATCTATCTCCTTGATCAATGATTTGATCAAGTTGAGACTATTTCAACGCACCCCAACTAGAAATGCTGCAAAATGGTATATGAAGCTAATAGGGGGTACCTTTTCTACGTTTGGTGATTTGGATACTATGTTTCTAAACCATTTCCAGTATCATGTTCAATATAATCCTAGAACTGAGTTTTTAGCCAATTTTACAAAAGACAAGGAAACTCATATTTATGACCACATCCCAGAGTGGCATAGAAGAAAGAGGCTTATCAAGGCATATATCACTAATGAATTCCTTTTTGAAATATTTATAGCTTGAGATTTCTAAGGATGTGTCTCTCTCTAGAGTTTTCACTAAATAACAAGCCATATTTAGAGCCCAACAGTTAGAACTCATTTATAATCAGTCTGGAGCCCTTTACACTATTCTACCTGATGCTCCTCAGTCAAACATAAACCTAACCGATGGGATTGTAGGGTCAATCGATAGTAATATAGTTAACCTATTGAATCAATTGCAGCAGTTATATTTACAATCTGCTTTCTGGCGCAAGCTACTCCGTCAGTTTTAATTCCTTCGCAACCTTCATAAATTATTTTTTTCCAAAGTTAAAATACCAAAGGAAACCAGTAATCTAATGGGAAGAAGAAGGGACGTGGTGAGAAGAAAGATAAGGTTGGTAAGGGAAATGTGAAGAAGCCCAGTAATGATACTAGAGAGGGAATAAAGGAATCGAAAAAGAAAGTGAAGTTCCAATGCAATTTATGTAGTGGGTGTCATCTAAATCCTATTTTCCATAAGATTTAGGATTCTTAGCACTTGTTTGTTATGAAACCATCTCCAAAAATGGAAGAAAAGAGAGATCAAAACGTTAGAAATCAGCCACTTTGAGGGGGAAACCTCCTTTACATTACATAAATGAACAATTATTGGATGATACAAATGACCAAACCTCATTTCTATATATAGGAGTCCATGGGGTCACAATATAATCCTAGCTGACCTAACAATAATAATGTAAGGGCACAACAATAACAATTCTGGCTTTTATGGGGCACATTAATAACAATATGGGGGCTCCAGGGGTACAAAAATAACAATAAGGGGGATACACTAACAACAATAAGGGGATATGTTGTAACATTATTTGTTTTGATAAGTTAGCATTGTAGTTTGAAAAATAAAAATAAAATAAATAATTCTAAGTTAGAACATGAATGAAAAAGAAAAATTTCAAAATGTTAGGAAAATTATATTTTATTGCATCCATGTTAGAATAAAATTTTAGAGTAGTTTTCTCTAAATAAAGGAGGAAAAAGAAGAAATGTTAGGGAAGCATGAAATAAAAAATGTGTGAATTCTTTAGTATTTGAAATAAAATTATGGTTTCCTGTTTAAATGCAATGGATGTTGAAAAATATTAAATTTTAAGTTATGATGTTAAGACCTTCAAAAAGGGTTTAAATTTCATTTGTTGAAACTTAATAAATATAAGCAATTTTAACTTTATTATAAAGTCACTACATTAAAAGCTATCAAATCAAAGGAATAATGTGCCTGCATGATTGGACGGGGGATCTAGAGCCTGCCCCAGATCTACGATAGAGATCCACCTCGCAACCCACCCCCCCTCCCCCCTCAACCGACAATTTCCCGATAACGTAAGGGGCAGCATCCGAAGTGTATTATTCATGGCTGCCCAAGTTTGTGATCTGGCAACACCTTATCACTTCGCACCCCCTCCACCCAAAACCACAAACCGGGAGGTACCCCCCCCCCCCCCCAAAATCGAAATCCACCTCTATTTTTTCATCACCCAACGACCATTCTCCCGCACCCAATGACCTTTTCCTCCCACGTTATTAGCCAATGAACCTCCCTTCCCGTGCCATACATGTTGATCCACTGTCTCATCACATCCCTCCACATCATTTGGTCGCTACCCTCCAACGCTCCACTTTTTCCCATTAATCATGTCGTTATGCATTAAACCTCCATCCAAACCGTTAATCACCACGACCATTAAGCCCGAAATGCAATTTATAAAATCACCTGCAGCCCCCCTTTCTTTACTTTACTTTATCCTTCAAATTTCTCTTATCCTCACATTTTATTCCACACTAATTTGTAATTTTTGCAAACAGTCTCCCCACTTTTGAACCCTTGTCATTATTTCTGTAACCTGATCTTCAAACACTTATCCTATTCAAATATGACATCCAAGGCCAAAACCAAGAAACAAGTGACCCCTAAGGGTAAAGGAAAGAAAAGGGTGACAGAATAAGTCCAGATCTTTGACAGTGTTGCAGACGTTGCCTCTGAGGTCTCTCATTTGGCTACTCAAGTCATCCCTGAAGTTGCCAAACCTGTTGCAGAAGATGTACCTCCTACAACGTCGTAGATTACCATTGACCTCATACCCTTAGCTGACACCTATTTTAAAATCATAGACTATCACTGTGAATTAGATTTTTATGAGCTACATTTGTGGCTAAAAAAGAAGCACATAGATAACCAGGACCCTATCGGGTTCTGGGAATCTATGTTGCCTTTTTTTTCATTCCCACAAACCCATCTGTTTCCCGATCTAATTTCCCGGAGTCAAAAGCAATATGACCCTATAACCAGGTCAGTGGTGGCTCAGAATGGGAAAATTTTGATCACCATATCCCCTGAAAACATAAACCGAATTCTTCTCATCCCTTCATTTGATTCCTTATCCTATTTCTCACCTTCTTCTCTCATGGAAATTTATCATAAATTATCTTTCCCTTGGAGAGCTCAAATATTTGACATTTTCCTACCTGAGGATGCAGAGTTACCAAAGAAAAATCCCCCATATGCATCCTCCATATTTCCTATAGCTTTCAAGCATGACATCTCCCTTATTTCTTACATGTTAGGATACCCAAATGATGAAACATTTGATGAACCCATCCTAGGGTTTTTATCTAGTTTTATTCAACATACATCACCATTTTTTATGTATAATTACTACCAATTCTTGCCTAAAATTATACATAAACAATTCATGAACTTCACCACACAAGGAATTTTTAATTATTCTTCTGTGATTATTCATATGATTTTGTTTCAGCAGGCAAAAATGTTGCCTATCCACTTCAACAAACAGGATGTAGAGGGATTGAATCAATCAGTGATTCACTAGAAAGAATTGACCAGTGCTTCATCAACAACCACTTATTTTTCAACATTCATAGAATCCTTTATACATCTACTAAGGTGGCTCCTTACAAGTCAATCAGAGCCCATAATAGGAGAAGACATTAAAATGATTCTGCACCTCAGTGAGAAAGAAAAGACAGGTGATTGGTACCTGTACAAAGATTACATAGAGATCAGGGTATATGACTCTGAACTCTCACCATACAAGTTTCCAAGATATGTACATATGAGAGTTTTCTCCTTGGAGTACATAAGACAAATGTTAAACATGGATGAGTTTCATTTTGTCTCAGGAAAGAGAAAAGCTTAGTTTAAACTCAAGGCCAACATTGGATCCTTCATCTGTAATACCAGAGCAACTGATGGTGAATCATGTGCATTATTAAATAAAATGGGTTTTGAACCATGTTTTACTTGGTCATATGACCCCCATGGCTTTAGATATTCTTTGATAGTTGAACTCAAGACAACTTCTTACACTCATACCTCCAGAGTAGAAATAGAGAAATACATTAACCATGATGAATGGGTGGAAGGTACTCTCCAGGAGTCAGATGAACAAGTCATTCCACTTCAAATGTACAAACCCCAGTGCATGACAGTAAGTAGCAGAAAATATTTAGAGAAGAAACTCCACATGCCAAGGAAATCATGAAAGAGTTTATCCTGTAGCACAAAAAGGAAAAGCTCACTTCCACCTTGATTTCAGAGGAGAAACAACCAAAGATCATATATTTGGGATATATTGAGGCCTCCATATCCACTAGTGTTCCTCAAACTCCTGCATCATAATCACCTGCAAGAGAACCACTAGAAATTATCCAGCATTCATATGCCAGCTCCTCTCAAGAGAAAAATATTTTCTCTAGATTCCTAGACATCAAGCACAAGAATTAAGCACTGAAATCAGATGTTCATAGTTAATTCAGCAAACAAACATCTCCATAATGGCACAGGCTTCTCACTACCTTTGATAGTGAGAAAGGAAGAATGTAGATGGCCTTTCTGTAGGCAACAATGCCATTTCCAAAGACTCATGTTGAGTACAAGAAGACTGTCTTCTCTTTTGATGCAAAGCAGATTCACCCAATTGACCAAATGGAAATGCATAGGCAGTCAGGAGAGATATTATTTTCAACAATTACCGCAACAGCCATGTCACTTTCCAAATTGAAAGTAGCACTTTCAAATGTTCAATATCAATTGAAGATTGAAAAAATTTCTTCATCGGCTAAAGACAACAGGATGAAGTCATTGCAAGACCTTGTAGTTAAAGTTGGGTATGACCCAAAAGATTTCAAGGCAGTTGAGGAAATCATTAAAAATAAGAATGCATACATCTCTTCTCTACAAAGACAACTAAATCTACCCTCAACCGAAGATCCACAGACTAAGGAGATTGCTGAAAATGAATACAACAAGGAGGAAATGTTGAAGTTGATCATTGATCAAAATCTGCAAATTAGAAATATGGAAGAACAAATTGAATACTTTCTACTGAAAGAGAAATGAGCATTCTAGGTGAATACTGATCCTATTTTAACAAATCAAACATCTTCTGTAGGTACAAAATTTTCATAATCTTTGAATGCAACTGATGCAACAAAACTGGCATAAGATTTGGCCATTTAGAAACAGGCACATGATAAGTTACAACAGAAGTTTCAAGTTCTCGAGTCACGGAAGATCAAGAATGATACTTTATATGTAGAGGAAATGCAGAAGACTCATCAATTAGAACTTAAGGTCAAGTAAATAAAGAGTGAATCCCTAATGGAAACAACTCTGAGTGAAGCTAAGAAGAATATCTGAGAAGACATCAGAAAGTCCATCACTCATTTATGGCCATCCATACAGATCATCTTTGAACAACAGGAACACATCACCAAATGCAGAAGAGAAATTCAAGAGTAGAAACATTAACTCAATAAGAAGCCAAGTGAATCCACTGACATGATCAAGGTTCTAAATTCAAAGAACAGAGAGGAGTTGGAAGCAATCAACATCTTGGACAGAACTGCAACCATTTTGGAGATAAAGAAAGTTTTGTAGAAAAGAAACTTAATCAACCAATTATAGAACAAATGTGAAACTTTAAATATTGTTGTTTAGAGGTTGCATACTAAATTTAATTTTTTAATTCATAAAGGACTTCCATGATTAGTAGGATTGGATGATAATTTGATTAAGTTAAAATATTACTGCATAAAGCTATACCCAATTGAAATAAACAAGTCAAAGTTTGCAGGTATCAAAGGTCAGACTATAGGGAAAGATTTTCTTAAAGCTTTGTAGTTTGATTTGATCATTCAACATCAAATCAAACATTTATTCATTCAAAGGCTAACTTTTGACAGATATACTGAAGTAGATGAAATATTTAGGAAAATGATGACAATAGAAATCCTAATTCAAGATCAATTGGATAAGTTTTCTGAAACCATTGAGTAAAAGGATGAGTTTTACAACATGTTAGCACAACAGATTTTTTAGGGTCCATTCAGCAACAACTTCCATCAAAAGGGGCCAAGTCATAAAAAACTTCCAAGAAAATAGAGACACCCCATCTATCTGTCTCATTATATTCTTCTTTATCCTATTATTGTAAATTAGTTAAGTTTTTTCTAAGTCTTGTGAATTAGTATAAATAACTTTCATTTCGAGTTATTAAGGGTTGCACCCTTGGATGAGCGAATTTTTCTAAGCAGAAATTGTACAAGTATTTTTTATCATCAATAATACAAGAAGGATTCTGAATTTGTCTCATACACCTCTGTTTTCCTTGTGAGTTTTTCCAATTTTGATACATTTTGTTTCTTCATATGTTTAATTGTTATCAAGATCACTAGTTGAGGTTGACTCTATTTCAGCAATCTTATAATTCCTCCTGAAGTTATTATCATTATAAAGAATGATTTACTTAACAGTTCGTTGATGTAAGTCCCTTTCATTTATAAATTTTCAGCATCTTGATAATGTTACATATATTTTTTTGAGATTTTAGACATTGTTTAAAGTTTTTCAAGCTTGTGATTTGTTGAAGAATTCAATCTGAATATTTAATAATCATATCTTCTTACATAATTCCACTTAATCAATTTACAAAATCTTAATTACTGTGTGAGATAAACAAGCAGCCCTTACTTATACTTGCTGATATTACCTTCAATATTTAATCAACAATTGTTTGCTAAAATTTATCTTGTACATTGGTCCTCCAATATTAAAAAACACAAACAAAACATTATAGATGATTTGGCATGATTATCGACCATAATTATCTCAAAATACAACATCAATTTGGCATTGTTGTCGGGGAACGAATTTGATTTGTTTTCCCTTGGACAACGATAAAACCCTATTCCTTTAAGGTGGCTAAAGGTTTAGTTACGTTAAAATCTCACACCTGATGACTCCACTCTGACCAAACTAGCTCCTTCAAAGCACACCAAATCTCAGTCTGACTACGAGATTGTCCAACCCTTATCATATCTAGAAAGACTGGTAAGAAGAGTTTCTTCTAGGGGAAGGCATCAAACCCCTTCTTTTTGTATTCCTCAATAGGAGATTAATGAAATTCCTGATCATTTCAAATCTGGACCTGTCCCCTTAGAATCAAAAGACATACCTCAAAGAGTGCATGATTTAGTATCTAAAGGAGTGGATTTTCAATTAGCCTTGTTGGTTCATTCTTTAGAATATTAGTAAATTACCTCAAGAACCTTCTGAATCTCCTATATTCGAGCAAGATTTGGATCTAAACTTGCCTGGATTCAAACCTACTGATTTCATTTCTCCTGTTACATACTATGCACCTTCTACTTCACATCAACCAGAATATATGTATTCTCTTTATTCTAATCATTTATTTGAACCTAGAGAAGGAGATGAAGAGGTTTAGAAACTAGTTATTAGAACTCCTTTAAAGTCCTGAAGGGGGTCTTCCTTCCCATTTCATTCTTCTCCTCATTCTCCACCTCATTCCTCCCCTCCAACCTCTCCATCTTCACCTACAAATTCTACTTATTCCTCTTCAACTACTAATACTCATTCCTCGACATCAACATCTTCAAGTATGGTTGGCTTTGGACCAATTGTAAACGCAATGTATGCCCCTCTTTTACTCCCTGCCATCCCTAATTATTTTTTTGCAGTATATTTAAAACACCTTCCTAGTTTTAATGGAGAAACTGGTTTGTCTGCTGAAGACCATCTGGCAGCATTTCTGGATTTTGTAGATAATATGAACATAGAACATGAAAATGTTTATATGATATTGTTTGTGAAATCCCTAGAAGGAAATGCCTAGATTTGGTTTAGGAAATTAATAGTTAATTTTATTAGATCATGAAAATAATTAACTAATATCTTTAAAAATCAATGGGGAGTGGAAAAGGACCTTGTGTATTTATTAACTGAATTTGAAGAACTAGAAATAAATTTTGTAGAACCAGTTGTTGATTTCATCAAAAGATTCAATAAGATTTACCACAAAATGCCTCCTGATTGTAAACCTCCTGTAGCAAAAGCTAAGGTTATATTTTGAAAGGCCTTTGAGGATGAATTTGTTGTCATGTTAAGAGAAAGGAAATCTCGAACCTTTGAGGACGTGCAAACTAATGCTATATAGGTCGAAGAAAAATAGGTATACATCAACCAAGTTAAAAGCTAACGCTGAAAAACCCCAAAACAAATTAAAATCAAACTAGGAAGATTCTTCTTCCTCTAAACCTAAAAGTGAAGATGAAATAATAGATGAAATCACTTCACTTCTTAGAAACCTATCAAATATGATTTCAAATATTGAAACTCAACCAAGAACAGTCCGAAAAACTATTTCTAGACCCCAAACATAGGTTCCTGGTCGGTATAAAAAGGTTGCTCCATTGAAAATTCTTAAGACGCCTCATAATGACCAACAAGTACCCACACCATTGTTGATTGATGATCAACAACCTGATGACAATACTTTTTCTATCACTAAATATATTAATAACATATAGCATAAATCCCTTTAGACTACCATTGTTCATGTCCCCCAAATTCAAACCCTTCAAGAAGACCAAGATACTCCTCAGGTTTCTAAGTATAAAGCTTTTTCTGAGTTACTGATTATAGAACCCAATAGAAGATATAACTTAAGACCTATAGCTGGTCCTAGTCATGGAAAATTTTAGGGGTTAATATTCAAAGGTGGGCTAATTTTCAATGGTTTTTCCAAAAAATTATTCGCCAATTTCCATTTTTTCCTAAAAGTTATTCACCCAAACTTTATAGTATAAAAATATGTTAGCCTAAAGATTGCCAAAAATTTATATAGGCTATATAAAGTCATTATAAATTTGGATATATTTAAAAAAATATCACCAAACATTTTACATATTTCATATTAGTGACGCATAAGATTCGCCAAGATTTCTAAACTTTAAAATAAATTTCCACTCTTAAAATTTTCCCTAGTCCTAGTATACTTCCAAAAACCTTGTAATAATTGAAACTCAAGTAAAAATTGCTGAGACTCAAACTACTTCTCTTCAACCTCTAAATCATTCAAGTGATTCTGCTCAAATTGACAAAACTATATTGACTGCTTTTAATGTAAAGAAAGATTTAGAAAGAGTTAAAATTCCAATTCCACTTTCATAACTTTATAAAAACCCAGGATATAAAAGTCAAGTTGAAAAATGGATCCAAAACTCCAGTGTAGATGCTAAAGGAGATATTATTAATCTACAAAATTAAATACCCACCATAGCTTTTGGCCCTAGTTCTGATATGATGGATGAAACCATACTACCTTTTTATGTGAATTTGAAAGTGCATGACTCCCTGTTATACAATTGTATGTTGGATTCTGGTGCTTCACACAACTTAATGCCTAAAGTCATTATGGAACAACTTAATTTGGATATCACTTGAACCTATCACGACCTATATACCTTTGACTCTAGGAGAGTTCAATGTTTAGGACTTATAAAATATCTAGTGGTCACTTTACATCAAATACCAGTTAAAAGTGTAGTATTAGACATAGTTATCACTAACATTCCCCTCGAATTTGGAATGTTCTTTATCAAGATCATGTTGTGCAAAATTGGGAGGGATCCTTCAAATGGACATGTCTTTTTCCACTATTCCTATATATGGTGGAGAGAGCCTTAGCTTATATAGAGAAGTCAAATTCCTAAATATTGTTTGCAAAGCTTATCAGGCTAGAAATCATCCCATTTATGCAGTTGATTAGGATTTTAGTTGTTTCCAACTATCATCAGATACTTCACAAAATTCTGAACTCATGATTGAGGATGCTTTTGAAACCCCTAATTCTATTCAAACTGAAATTTAGAAATTATTCTTTGATGGATCTTGCACCAAACATGGACCTGGAGGAGCAGTTTTTTTTATTTTACCTGATAAAGTAAATATTACTCAATCATGCAAGTTAGATTTTGAGGTCACAAATAACGTTGTTGAATATGAAGCTTTTATCCTAGGATTACAACTTGCTAAAAGTTTAAAGGTCCAAAATTTGAGTGTCTTCACTGATTCATAACTTATAGTAAGACAGGTTAGAAGTCTTTGTCAAACAAAGCACCCTAGGTGCAGGTCTTACAGAAATGATATTTGGGACACCATTGAAAATTAATTTAATGCTTTCAATATAAATTTTATTCCTAGATATGAAAACATACATGCAGATTCATTGGTTGTTTCTGTTAGTTCTTTCAAGATTCCAGATCAATTCCAAATACACATCAAATATAGGCCATCAATCCTAGACAATCTTAAACATTGGAAAATATTTGAATATGATGAAAAATTAAAATCCTTTCTTCAAGTCATTGATGAGTTTTCTATATTGCAAATTGAAGAAGATAATTCAGACATTAATGAAGCTACCAAAGATAAGGAAAAATCAGACCTAAATTCCAAGGTAGTTGATCATGATATAATACAACTATCAAATAATTCTATTCCCAAAGGACTTGTTCCTTTAGAAAAAAAAATTGATCAAAATGATGCTCCCAAAAATCCATTCTCTACTTTACTATAAGATGACATAGAAGACACTAATATCGGTACTAATGAGGAGGTTAAAAACATTAAACTTTGTGCATCTTTAACTCTTGAAATTAAATTTGAATATATCAAACTTCTTAAGAATTACAAAGATATTTTTTCTTGGTCTTATGTTCATCTAAAAACTTATCACACATCTTTAATTGAGCATAAAATTCCACTAAAACTATAAGCAAAACCCTATCAACGAAAGCTAAGAAGGATGAATCTAGTTTTGCTTCCCACCATAGAAAAAGAACTTAGGAAGCTTTTAGATGCCCAAATAATTTTCCCTTTAAAATACTCTAATTGGGTTTCCAATTTAATCCCTGTGAGAAAAAAAAATGGTGAGATTAGACTCTCTGTGCATTATGGAAACCTTAATAGAGCATATCTGAAAGATAACTATCCACTTCCAAAGATGGATCAGTTACTTGAAAGAGTGTCAGGTGTTAACAGACTCTTTATGCTGGATGGCTTTTCTGGTTATAATCAGATATTGGTGAATTGAGAAGACAGGGAGAAGACAACCTTTACCACACCTTGGGGTGCATTCATGTATGCCAAGATGCCTTTTGGTCTATCAAATGTAGGAGCAACATTTCAGAGAGCCATGGACTTTCCCTTTGTTGGGAAGATAAGAAAAGTTGTTGTTATTTATCTTGATTATTTAACTGTTTTTTCTGAATCAGATCAGAAACATTTGAAGCACTTGATGAAATTTTTTGATAGGTGCAGGAAGTTTCGAATATCTCTAAATCCCAAGAATTCATTGTTTTCCATTAAAGAGGGTAAATTAGTAGGTCATATTATTTAAAAATATGGAGTAGTTATTGATCCCAAAAGGGTCTTTATTATTTAATCATTATCATTACCTGGAAATAAGAAAGAGATATATGCCTTTTTAGGGAAAATTAACTTTTTGAGAAGGTTTATTCCTAACTATGAAAAAATATTTAAGGAAATAATGGATATGTTGAAAAATAACAATGAAGTCAAATGGACGATTCCCGTAAGATATGCATTTGACCAAATAAAGAAGGCCATTTTTGAAGCCCCAAACTTAGCCAGTCCGAACTACTCTGAACCTTTTAGCATATTCTCTTTTGCTTCTGAAACCATCATTGTTGTTGTCCTTTTGCAGAAGAATGAAGATTATCATGATTAATTTTTTAGCAAGGTCATGAGAGATGTAGAACTCAGATACGATATCATCAAAAAACAAGTCTATGCCTTAGTTAAAGCCCTAAAATATTTTAGAATGTATGTCCTTCATTCTACCATCATTTCCTATGTACCTAATAATGTAGTAAAAATTTTCCTTACACAACTAGACATTGATGGGAGAAGAGGAAGATGGATAACTCAAATCCTTGAGTTTGACCTTACCATTAAAACTACCAAGTTATTTAAGGGACAAGTTTTAGCTAAATTGTTAGCTAAATCTAAGTGTAATGTTTTGGGCATAAACTCTGTTTTTGAAGTTTCAAAGAAGCATCCACAAGAACCACCTTCAAATTTGGAAAGGGAGAATCCACAAGAACCTTACTTAAATGCAGAAGGGGAGAATCCACAAGAACCTACCCAAGAAGTGCAAGGAAATAATACACAATAACCTTTTCCTTCAACTCAAACAGTCCCTATTCACATTGATGAGAAGTTTGTATTATCAGATTGGTATGTGGATATTGTTCATTTTCTAAACCATTTTGAATTTCCAGCTCAGTTTTCCAAAAGCCTATACAAAACACTCAATTTGAAATCCATCAAATACTGTATCATAAATGCTAACTTATATTGTAAAGATCCTCTTAATATTCTACAACTCTGCTTCACAGAATCAGAGACTGAAGGAATAATTGATCAGTTTCATGCCGGAATATGTGGAGGCAATTATGCATGGAGAGCGACAACATATAAAATACTTAGGGCAGGATTCTATTTGCCTACTCTGTTTTCATAAGTATGGGAAAAATTCAGAGCCTGTGTTCCATGTCAAAATTTTGATGGTAAGCAGGAACTAGCAACCCTTCCACTAGTTCCAATAGTTGTCTCAACACCATTTCTTCAATGGGTATTATACTTTACAGGATAAATTCACCCAACTTCAAGTAATTAGCACAGATGGATCTTAACTGCTACTGACTATTTCACCAAGTGGGTGGAAGCCATTCCTGTAATAAATGCCACAGATTCAATTGTAATCAAATTCATTGAAGAGAACATTTTATCTAGATTTGGCTGTCCACAACAAATATTCCCTAACAATGCCACAACATTCAGCAGCATAAATACGATTGAATTCTGCCAGAAATATCAGATTCTATTGTATCATTCAACTCCCTATTATCCACAAGGAAATGGTCTTGTTGAATCATCTAACAAGAGTTTAGTAAAGGTAATCAAGAAAAAATTAGAATACCACAAGAAAATTTTGGAAAATCATCTGATTTATGCAATTTGGGAAAACAATATTTCTCCTAAAAGATCAACAGGTAAACCTCCATTCCAAATATTTTATGGAAAAGATGTTATTTTTCCTACAAATTTATCTTTCCCTATGCTTAAGTTTCTACAAGAATATAATGATGAACTTGATGATTTCTCTAGAAGAATAAATCATATCATTGAATTAAATGAAAACAGAGATGAGATTTAATATAAACTGAGGAAATGTCGGAATAAGATGAATACTCCCTTTGACAGAAAGGCAAGGGAAAGAGATTTTAGAGAATGATGTTTACTCTTAAGATGGGATGTTAGGAGAGAAGATAAAGGAAAACATGGAAATTTTGATAATTTATGGTTTGGACAACTCAAAATTGCAAAAATAAAGGGAAACGACACATTTTTTCTACATAATTTGGAAGGAGAGTTCTCAACACTGCCTGTCAATCGAAAATTTTGAAACATTATATCCAGTATTGAAGGAGATCATACATCACCATTGCACATTATCATTTTCTTTTACCATTTAAATTCTGTTTGTTTTCTACAACAAATACTTCATAGCCAGAGGAGAAGGCACATGGAACTGTTTGTTCTCTGCATCCCACAGGGCGAATCAGTCCCCTACTAGAGCCGAAGTTGTAACATTAATTTTTTTGATAACTTAGCAAGGTATTTTGAAAAAAAAAATGCTAAGTTAGAACATGGATGAAAAAAAAATTTAAAAATGTTAGGAAAATTATATTTTATTACATCCATGTTTTTTTTGCTGAATTGCACTAATTCTATTATGAACATAAAATTACAAAACTGCCACGGTTCATCTGAGGAAGCCTGAAACCAGGCTTGATATCCAAGTTCTGTCTAAATATGGAACTGCCCATGACGGGAAACCAGTTCTTTTGAAAGTAATTACACTGCCCATGAACTGGGAAACCGGCAAAGAGTCAACTACATTAAGCATAATAAAGCTAGAGAAAAACAAAATAGGCATGCAGCTGTGACTGTTATGTATCATCATTGAAACCAAAAATCTTGCAAAAAAGTCTATAGTAGAGTTCATACTGAAGCTGGACATATAGGAGAGAAAGCATTTAGTTTGGAGCATGTTGCTCCTCTTCAATTCTGCAGCCATAAGGATCTTCTGGTTCTGCTTCAGCATTCTTGGCGCCTTCTTCGCCTGATAGGTCCGCTTCCATCTACAAATGAAAAGGTTCCTAGGAGGAAGGGGCAGGGGAAAGGGGAACGTCGGGAGAGGGCATGAGAGGAGCAGGTCCGGGACTAGAAGTAGGGTCGGAAGTGGGCGCTAAAGGAGCCAGCAAGGGACCAAGAGGCCGAGGAGGATGGAAGGAAGCTTCTTCGCACAGGGTAACCGTAATGAAGGCTGTGATGGAAGGGCGATTAAAAGCACAGTCAAAGCACAGCTCAGCTCATTGTGAGGACCGTCTCAGAAAATGACTGCCAGGGCAAGGAGGGGCTGCGGAAGCATGAAGCGGGGGCGAGGAAAGAGGTGGCGCTGGGAAAGCATGAAGCGGGGGTGGGGACAAACGTGGCGCAGTGGCATGGCTGCTATGGAAAAGACCAGGAGGGTCGAAATTGACCTGATCAGAGCGCCTTTCAGAAGGCTCCAAGGAGAAGTCATCACTGGAGCTGTGGGGAGGTCGTTCGCTCATGGATCTGCCCCAAGAGGCACCCCTCCTGCAAGTCATCCGCTGCCTGAGCCTAGGCATGGTGAAATTCTCAGGTTAACCCGACCAAACTCTAGAGGGAGCTACAAGACTAGGAGCAAATTGACCAACAATAACAGGAGATACTTGAAAATTGAAATTAGTAGGGCAGAAGTTACTGTGCGAGTAGTAGAAGCCCTGAATGGTTTCCAGGCAACAATGCAGAGAACACCAACGACCTGTAGCTGTGCGTTCACCTGGCGTAGCACAACCACTCGGGCAGAGAGAGCGCAATGGCAGCAGAGGTCAGTTGACAGAACCAAAACGATCTGAAGAGTTCGAGTCGAAATGATCCATTTGATAGCGAATACACTGTTCAAGGCAGGAAGGGTGATGGCGAGGAGGTATTAATGCCCAGCGTAGAGGCATATTGAAGGCTGCATTAAAGACGCCATGGGGGGCCATGTGGCCACCCCAAGTGAGTTTCCTTGGGAGCAGATCCAGGCCAAGTGGCCCCTTAACGTATCTAATCATCTGCATCCGGAGTTACATCCATGTTAGAATAAAATGTTAGAGTAGTTTTCTCTAAATAAAGGAGGCAAAAGAAAAAATGTTAGGGAAGCATGAAATAAAAAATGTGTGAATGCTTTAGTCTTTGAAATAAAATAATAGTTTGCTGTTTAAATGCACCGGATGCTGAAAAATATTAAATTTTAATTTATGATGTTAAGACCTTCGAAAAGGGTTTAAATTTCATTTGTTGAAATTTAATAATTATAAGCACTTTTGACTTTATTATAGAGTCACTAAGCGACAATCTATCAAATTGAAGGAATAACATGCTTGCATAGTTGGACAAAAGATCTAGAGCCTGCCCTAGATCTATGGTAGAGATCCACTTCACGACCTCCTCGACAGTTTCCCGTTAACGTGAGGGGGGGGTCTGAAGTATGGTATTCATGGCCACCCAAATTTGTGATGTGGTAGCACCACATCACTTTGTACCCCCTCCACCTAAAGCCACAAACCCAATTACCATTATCTTGCGCCCGATGATTGTTTCCTATCACGTTCTCAGCCAACAGACCTCCCTTCCTGCACCATACCCATTGGTCCACTGTCCAACCACATCCCTCCACGTCATTTGGTCGTTACCCTCCAACTGTCTAATTATGCCCATTAATCATGTCGTTAAGCATAAAACCTCCATCTAAATTGTTTATCGTCAAGATCATGAAACCCGAACATAATTTATAAAATCACCTGCAACCTCCCTTTCTTTACTTTACTTTCTTTTTCAAATTAATCTTATCCTTGCATTTTATTCCACAACAATTTTTCATTTCTGCAAACACTCTCCCCACTTTTGAACCCTTGTCATTGTTTCTTTAACCTAATATTCAAACTCTTTTCCTAGTCAAACATGGCACCCAAGGCCAAAAATAAGAAACAAACGACCCCTAAGGGTAAAAGCAAGAAAAGGGTGAGAGAAGAATTCAAGATCATCGACAATGTTGCAAAGGTCATATATGATGTCATTCATTCAGCTGATGAAGTCATCCCTGAGGTTTCCAAACCCGTTTCAGAAGATGTTTCTCCTGTAACACTGCAAATTAACCTTGACCTCATATCCTTAGCCGATGCCTATTTTAAAATCACAACCTATCACTGTGAATTCTACTTCTATGAGCTACATTTGTGGCTAAAAAAGAAGCACATAGATAACCATGGCCCTATTAGGTTCTAGGAATCTATGTTTCCTTTGTTTACATTCCCATAAACCCATTTGTTTCCTGATCTAATTTCCTGCTGTCAGAAACAATATGACCCTATAACCAAGTCAGTGGTGTCCTACAATGGGAACATTTGATCACCATATCCCCTGAAAACATAAACCAAATTCTTCTCATCCCTTCATTTGATTCCTTATCCTATTTCTCACCTGCCACTCTCATAGACCTTTATCATAAATTATCTTTCCCTTGTAGAGCTCAAATATTTGACATTTTCCTTCCTGAGCATGTAGAGTTACCAAAGAAAAATACCCCATATGCATCCTCCATCTTTCCTATATCTTCCAAGCACTGGATCTCCCCTCTTTCTCACCTATTAGGATACCCAAACGATGAAACAATTGATGAACCCATAATGGGGTTCTTATCTATTTTCAGTCAAGATAAATCACCATTGTTTATGTATAATTATAGCAAATTCTTGCCTGAAATTATACATGAAAACTTCATGAACTTCACCACACAAGGAGTGTTTAATTGTTCTTTTGTGATTATCCATATGATTTTGTTTCAGCAGGAAAAAATGTTGCCTATCCACTTCAACAAACAGGATGCATAAGGATTGACAGTGAGAATGGAAGAATGCATATGGTCTTTCTACAAGCAACAATACCATTTCCAAAGACTTGTGTTGATTACAAGAAGATTGTATTCTCTTTTGATGCAAAGAAGATTCACCCAATTGACTAGATGGACATGCACGGGAAGTTAGGAGAGATGATATTTTCAACAATTACCACAAAAACCATGTCACTTTCCAATTTGAAAGCAGCACTGTCAAATGTTCAATCTCAGTTGAAGATTGAAAAATTGTTTTCATTGGCTAAAGCGAACATGAAGAAGCCAGTGAATCACCTTGTAGTGAAAGTAGGGTATGACCCAAAAGGCTGCAATTCAATCGAGGAAATAATTAAACAGAATAATTTAGACATCTCTAATCTACGCAAAAAACTCAAGTTTCCCTCAACTGAAGATCCAAACACTAAGGAGATTGCAGAAAATGAATACAACAAGGAGGAAATGTTGAAGTTGATCATTGATCAAAATCTGCAAATTAGAAATATGGAAGAACAAACTGAAAGAGAAATTAACACTCTAGGTGAATATTGATCCTATCTTGGCAACTCAAACATCTTCTGCAGGTACAAAACATTCAGCAGTTCCGAATACAACTGACGCAGCAAAATTGGCACAAGATTTGGCCATTCAGAAGCAAGCACATGATAAGTTACAACAGAAGTTTCAAGTTCCTGAGTCAGAGAAGATCAAGAATGATACTTTATATGTAGAGGAAATACAGAAGACTCATAAATTAGAACTTAAGATCAAAGAACTATAGAGTGAACCTCTAATGCCAAAAAATCTGAGTGAAGCTAAGCAGAATATCTGGGAAGACATCAACAAGTCCATAGCTGAAGTATGGCCATCCATACAGATCATATTCGAACAACAGGAAATCATCACCAAATGCATAAAAGCAATTCAAGAGAAAAAATATCAACTCAATAAGGAGAAAATTAAATCCACTAACATGATCAAGGTTCTCAATTCAAAGAACATAGAGGAGTTTGAATAAATCAACATCTTGGATAGAACTGCAACCATTTTGGAGATAAAGAAAGTTTCGCAGAAAAAAACTTAATCAACCATTTTCAGACCAAATGTGAAACTTTAAATATTTTTCTTCAGAGGTTTCATACTAAATTTAATGTTTGAAATCATAAAGGACTTCCAGGATTAGGAGGATTATATGATAATTTGATTAAGTTAGAAGATTACTGCACAAAGTTATACACAATTGCAATAGACAGGTCAAATTTTTCAAGTATCAAAGGTAAAATTACAGGGAAAGCTTTTATTGAAGCTCTGTATTTTGAATTGATCATTCAACATCAAATCAAACATTTATTCTTTCAACGGAAAACTTTTGATAGATATACTGAAGTAGATAAAATCTTCAGGAAAATGATCAGTGTAGAAATCCCAAGTCAAGACCAATGGGATAATTTTTGTAAAACCATCATGTAAAAGGATGATTTTCACAGCATGCCAACACATCAAATTTTTGAGAGTCTAGTCAGCAACAACTTCCATCAAAATGGGCCAAGTCATCAACAACATCCAAGAAAACAAAGACACTCCATCTATTTGTCTCCTTATTCTATTCTTTTTTATCTTATTATTGTAAATCAGTTAAGATATTTATAATTTTAATGAATTATTATAAATAACTCACATCTTGAGTTATTAAGGGTTGCACCCTTGGATGAGCGAATTTTCGTAAGTAGAAATTGTACAAGTATTTTTTATCATCAATAATATAAGAAGGATTCTAAATTTGTCTCATACAACTCTGTTTTCTCTATGATTTTTTCTAGTTTTCATACATTTTGTTTCTTCATATGTTTAATTGTTATCAAGATAACTATGTGAGGTTGACTGTGTTTTAGCAATATTATAATTCCTCCTGAAGTTATTATCATTATAAAGAATGATTTACTTAACAGTTTGTTGATGTAAGTCCCTTTCATTTATAAACTATCAGCATATTAATAATGTTAGATATATTTTTTTGAGCTTTTAGAAATTGTTTAAAGGTTTTCAAGCCTATGATTTATTGAATAATTCAATCTAAATATTTAATAATCATATCTTCTTACATAAATCCACTTAATAAATTTACAAAATCTTAATTAGTGTGTGAGATAAACAAGCAGCCCTTACTTATAATTACTAATATTATATCCAAGATTTAATCAATTATTGTTTGCTAAAAGTTATCTTACACATTGGTCCTCCAATATTACAAATCACAAAAAAATCATTATAGCTGCTTTGGAATGATTATTGACCACAATTATCTCAAAGGACAATAGGTTACACTAGTATTATAGGGATCTAACATGCCCCTTTCCTTCAAACAATTGTTGCCCTAAATGCTTGATTATTTATGGATGCTTCTGTATAAAATTATCATACTCCCATCCAGAATGTTCAACAGGTATGTTCTTCCACTTGCTGAGATACTCTGAAATTGATTGATTTCGTAGTTGTCGATTTCTTGTTTCTGTGACTACTGCAAAACTTCTTTCGTTGTGATGTTGATCTTCTTGTTGTTTCATTTGATTCTGCGCCAAAGTTAGGTTATCCTTTCAGAGTTGGAGAACTTGTTGTTGATGATTGATGTGATCTTCCACTATTTCATCATCCATATTAGCTTCCATTTTATCCTTCAAACTGTCCAACTTAGCCTCCATTTTTTCTTTTAAACCATCTATGCCATATTTGATTACTCTTTGTAAGATCAAAATTTGTTGCACTTGGTATCGTAATTTTGATATATCATACTGCAATTATTCCACTTCATGCATCATAGTAGAGATTTATGAGAACTTAATGGGAGTGGAATTATTTTGTGACACATTATATAACTCAATACTAATATCTATGCTTCAATATTCCCTTGGAATCACTTCAAACTGATTTTTCAAACAAATGTTATGCAAACTTGTTTAAAAAATACACACCTTTTTCTTTCTTTTTAGGAGGTCTATATTGAACCTGATTTATCTATGTTAGCCCTTTGAGTCCTCTTTCCAATGTCATAGGTCAGACCTGATTTGGATTCTTCAAGGTAAAGTTATGGCTAATCTCTTGCAATTACCTAATTATGGACTCGTTCAGTAGAGCGAACTTGTACAATGTGCCACGTGTCACTGTTTCCTCCTTCATCTCTGAAATTGATAAACTATTAAATACAATACGTTTTATTTCATCCAATTTTTAGATAATTCCAATCTGATGCTCATAGAGAGAGTTATGATGATTTTTCCAAGATCACCGTTTTGAGATAAAATTCGAGAGCCTGCGAAAACCCTAACTTCCACAGATCATATCTCCGAAAATATTATGAACCAAGATCTGAAATTTTTACACGAAGTTCGTCTGGATGTACTCGCCAACAAATTTTTTTTTTAGCGTCTGAGTCTTTGTAGAAAAAAATTTATAACAAAAATGCTACAATGAGATATTTGAAGCAGTGAAACCCTAAAATCCAAAGCTCTAATACAAAATTTTATGAAACTGGCTCCAAAAATAGAAGAAAAGAGAAATTGACATCTTATAATTGGCCACTTCGAGGGGGAAACCTTCTTTACACTACATAAATGAATAATTCTTGGATGATACAAATGAAAAAACCTCCTTTCTATATAGGATTCCATGGGGTCACAATATAATCCTAGCCGACATAACAACAATAATTTAAGGGAACAACAATAACAATAGTTTTTTTTTATGGGGCACAATAATAACAATATGGGGGCTATAGGGGCACAAAAATAACAATAAAGGGGCTACACTAACAACTATAAGGGGATACACTAGTATTATAGGGACCTAACATGCCCCTTTCCTTCAAATAAGTGTTTCCATCAACACATTATTATTTTTGGATGCTTCTGTATAAAATTATCATCCTCCCATGGGGAATCTTCAACGGGTAAGTTATTCCACTTGCTGAGATACTCTGAAATTGATCGATTTTGTAGCTTTCAATGTTGTGTAACCAGCTCCAAAAATAGAAGAAAAGAGATATGAACGCCTTAGAAATAAGCCACTTCGAGGGGGAAACCTCCAATACATTACATAAATGAACAATTCTTGGATGATACAATTTAGAAAACCTCCTTTCTATATATAGGAGTCCATGGGGCCATAATGTAATCCTAGTGGGCCACAATGTAATCCTAGCCGACCTAACAATAATGATTTAAGGGCACAATAATAACAAAATGGGGGTTACAAGGGTACAATAATAACAATAAGGGGGTTACACTAATAACAATAAGGGACTATACTAGTAATATAGGGACCTAACATGCCCCTCTCCTTCAAAAGAGTGTTGTCCTCAACACTTGAGTAGCTCTAGGTGCTTCTGTATAAAATTCTCATCCTCCCATGTAGAATCTTCAGTGGGTAAGTTCTTCCACTTGATGAGATACTCTGAAATTGATCGATTTCGTAGCTGTCGAGTTCTTGTTTCCGTGACTGCTTCAGGTTCCAATATGATTTTTCCTTCCTCATCAAGTTCTGGCAATATTGTTTGAACTGGAAGATTTTCACCTATAACCTTCTTTAAGCATGAAACATGGAAAATTGGATTTACTCGCAAAGAAGCAGGAAGCTCCAATTTGTATGTCATAGTACCAATCTTTTGCAACACCTCGTAAGGACCATAGTACTTTGGCAATAATTTATTATCCTTCTTAGCTTGCTTGAGGGACATTTGTTTGTATGGTTGTAGCCGTAAAAATAACCAATCTCCTACATCAAAACTTCTCTCGCTGTAATGTTGATCTGCCTGTTGTTTCATTCGATTTTGTGCCAAATTCAGGTTATCCTTTAAGAGTTGGAGAACTTCTTGCTGATGCTCGATGTGATCTTCCACTGCTTGAACCTTCGAATTTTCTCTTAAAGATGATGTGATGGATGGTGGATGATATCCATCAAGTGCCATAAATGGGGTCATTTTTGCCGCAGTATGGAAGGAAGTGTTATACCACCATTCAAAAAGAGGTAACCACTTAACTAAATGTATCAGATGTACTAGGATCTTGCTGCAACTTTTGAATGAGTGTCCATACATCTTTGTCCTTCTTCCATTCATCTCTTGCTTCGGTTATCCAATTTGGTTGGATAATAGAAATGGCACACAGCAATGCTTCCACCTCTTCATTCTTTCTTGAGAGTGCATCTGCAACAACATTAAGCTTTCCTTTTTTGTAGATTATTTCAAAGTCATAACCCAACATCTTTGTGACCCATTTTTTCTGTTCTTCTGACGATAGTCTTTGTTCCAAAAAGTGTTTAAGACTATCATGATCAGTTTTTACCTTGAAGTGTCTTCCCATTAGGTAAGTTCGCCATTTCTTTAGTGCATGCAGTATTGCTAACATTTCCTTCTCAAAAATAGGTTTCTGTAAATACTTTCCTTTGATTGGATGACTTTCAAAAGCAATGGGTCTTCCTTCCTGCATTAAAACTGCACCAATTCCATTTCCTAAGGCATCACATTCCACAATAAAGGTTTTTGTAAAGTCTAGCATAGCTAAGACCGGTGCTAGGCACATTGCCTCTTTAAGACATTCAAAGGCCTTAGTTGCTTCAGGAGTCCATGAAAATGCATCTTTCCTCAATAATGTTGTTAGAGGTGCTTCTATTCTCCCATAATTCTTAAAAAACTTGCGATAATACACTGTTAACCCGAGAAATCCTCACAACTGCTTTATGGTTGTGGGGACTTTCCATTCCTTAATGGCTCTAATTTTGTTAGGGTCTACTTTAACACCCTCGTGAGATACAATATGACCCAGATATTCCACCTCTTGTACTCCAAAGAAACATTTGGATTTTTTGCATATAATTGTTTCTCCTGCAATAGTTTGAGCACCCTGTCAACATGTTCAACATGATCCTTCCAAGACCTGCTGTAGATTAGTATATCATCAAAAAATACTAGCACACATTTTCTAAGAAAGGGTTTGAAAATGGAATTCATCAACCCTTGAAATGTAGAAGGTGCATTGGTAAGGCCAAAAGGCATGACCAAAAATTCATAACGACCCTCATGAGTTCGAAATGCTGTTTTTGGAATATCTTCAGTCTTCATTCTAATTTGATGATATCCCGAACGAAGATCCAACTTGGTAAAATAAATTGCTCCATGTAATTCATCCAATAATTCATCAATCACAGGAATGGGAAATTTGTCTTTAATGGTGAGCTTATTGAGCTCCCTATAATCCAGACACATTTTCCATGATCCATCCTTCTTGTGTACCAATACTACAGGAGCAGAGAAAGAACTTTGACTAGGTTGAATTATACCCGCCTCTAACATTTCTGCAATCATACGTTCAATTTCGCTCTTTGGAAGTAAGGATATCTATAAGGCCTGATGTTTGGAGGAACACTTCCTGGAATCAAATGAATAGCATGATCATGATCACGAATAGGTGGGAGTCCTTTGGGAGTTTCAAACACCTTGGAATGATTGTCCAAGACTTGTTGGAGATCTGCAGAAATAGATGATTTTGATGTCGGAACTTCTAGTAAGCATAATTGTGCAATTACGCCTCGTTGTTATTTATTTAGAAGCTTTGTCATGACATTAGAGCTTATTATCCTTCCCGGCTTCCCTTCAATACCCCGTAATTCGACTTCCTTTCCTTCTGAAAAAAATTTCAAGAAAAGTTCTTGAAAATTAAAAGCTACCATCCCCAAAGATTGTAACCATTGTACTCCCAGTACAACATCAGCACCTCCCATAGGAATGGCAAGCATTGGACTAGTCAATACATATTCCCCCATGGTTAGCTTGATATTATGGTATTTTCCAGAGAAATTTATAGTTCCTCCATTTGCAACCATCACTTGAAATTCTGGTGCTGGGTATAGGAAACAATTTAATTCCTTGGCTACCTTACAATGAATAAAATTATGGGTGCTACCTGAATCAATCAACACTATTACCTTTTTCTTCTTGATTTGTCCTACTATCTTGAGAGTTTGAGGAGTGGTAATTCCTGCCAGTGCATTACACGATATGGTCGGATTCATTTCTTCCTCTTCTAGGGTTGGTTCTTGGTGTATATCTTCTTCTTGTTCATTTTCTTCTTCCTCTTCACAATCTATGTAAAATAATTTCTTCTTAGCACACTTATGACCTTTAGTGTATTTGCTATCACAACTGTAGCAAAGCCCTTTTGATATTTTTTCTTCCAATTGTTGTGGTGTAAACCTTGTAGGTTGTGGAGATCTAGATGTAGAAACACTTCCTTCTTTATAGAATTGAGTGGTAAGCTTCCTTGTCACCATAAATTTACATTCAACTTTTCTTGCCAACCTGAATGCCTTCTCCAATGAATCAGGTTCCAGAACACGAACTTCATGTTGGATGTTATCCTTTAAAGTGCCTATAAAGAGATAAATCCTATGTTCCTCTGGAATATCAGTTACCCTTATATTCAATTTTTGGAAGTCCTCAATGTGCTGCCCCACTAAACCCTTTTGTTTGAGATTTATCAATTGGCTAAAGAAGGTGTTGCTCTTTGTATCCTCATAGTGTGCTATCATTTCCTCCATAAAAATTGACCAAGTGACAATTTTTTTACGGGAGCAAAGCCACCGATACCATACAAATGAATTTTGTTCTAAATGTAAAGTTGCAATGCATACCTTTTGTGTGTTTTGCACATTATGGAGATCAAAATATTGCTCCATCTGTAGTATCCATGTTACAGGATCCTTTCCATCAAACTTCCTCATATCCATTTTTGGAATATCGTGGTTATTCCCGCCAACATTAGAGTTTATGAAATCACAATTAACATTTATTTTGTTCTCATCATGAGGTTCTTCTACTATCTTTTCACCATTAGGAAACATTTCTTGTATCAACTTTGTCAAATCTTCGATGTTTGATTTTATATCATCCATCTTAGCTTCCATGCCAGCTTCCACGCCATCCATCTTAACTTCCACGCCATCCATCTTGGCTTCCACACCATCCATCTTAGCTTCCACGCCATCCATCTTAGCTTCCACGCCATCCATCTTAGCTTCCATGCCTTTCTTCAAATCGTCCATCTTCACTTCCACGCCTTTCTTCAAAACTTCCATTTCATTTTTTGTTGCTCTTTGCGAGAGTGAAATTTGTTGCACTTTCTCTTGTAATTTTGATAGATCATGTTGCAATTATTCATCTTCATGAGTCATGGTAGAGCCTTCTGAAGGCTTAATGGGTGTTGAATTCTTTTTAGGGGCCATTTTAGAATCCAATGTTGATACCTTTTACTTTCTTTGAGGAGCTCGATATTGAAATTGAATTATATATGTAATTGAAAATCTTCAATATCTGAAATTTAGCCCTGTAGTAGCCCTCTGAAGCTTCTTTCCAATGCCACAGGTCTGATCTAATTTGGATTCTCCAAGACAAAGTTGTGTCCAATCGCCCACAATGACCTAATTCTGGACTGGTTCAGTAGAGCGAACTTGTAGGACTTGCCACGTGTCACTGTTTCGTTCTTTGTATCTGGAATTGATAGCCAAGAAACTAAAGTATGTGCACTTGTGACCACTTTTTACGGCACTCAAATCCAATACCCAGAGAGAGAGTTATTGAAATTTTCCCACGATCACCTCTTTGAGATGAAATTCAGGAGCCTGAAAAAGCACTACCTTCCACAGATCATATCTCCAAAAATATTGTGAACCAAGCTCTGAAATTTTTTGAAAAATATACTCAGGATTTCAGCTTCGCACCATATGAATTTCAGATTCTGAACCTTCGTAGGAAACAAAGTATAGTGCAAATGCCACAATGACTTGTTTAGGAGCCTGAAAAATGACCTAACTTCCACAGATCATATCTCCGAAAATATTGTGAACCAAGCTATGAAATTTTTATACAAGCTTCCTTGGGATTTCGGCTTCACACCCTAAAAATTTCAGCTTCTGAAACTTCGTAGAAAAAACGTTATAGCACAAATTCCACGATGACCTGTTTGGAGCAGCGAAACCCTAGAATCCAAACCTCTGATACCAAATGTTGTGTAACCAGCTCAAAAAATAGAAGAAAAGAGATATGAACGCCTTAGAAATAAGCCACTTCTAGGGGGCAACCTCCAATACATTACATAAATGAAAAATTCTTGGATGATACAATTTACAAAACCTCCTTTCTATATATAGGAGTACATGGGGCCATAATGTAATCCTAGTGGGCCACAATGTAATCCTAGCCGACCTAACAATAATGATTTAAGGGCACAATAATAACAAAATGGGGGTTACAAGGGTACAATAATAACAATAAGGGTTTTACACTAACAATAATAAGGGACTCTACTAGTGATATAGGGACCTAACATTCGATCTCTTGTGTATGTGAATGCTTCAGAACTTCTTTCACTATGATGTTGATCTTCGTGTTGTTTCACTCGATTCTGCATCAAAGTTAGGTTTTCCTTTCAAAGTTGGAGAAGTTGTTGTTGATTATCGATGTGATCTTACACTACTTTATCATATTACAATCAAATAAAATATAGCGCTACGACCACTTAGAACTATTATATTTTTTAATATATAGCCTAGATCCCCTGTGCAATGTCAGTGTTAGAGGTGCTCCAATTGCGTCTTACACAAAGGAGTGCACTTATCACTTTGATCGAAGCAGTAGATTCGAGGAACTCTCTTTTTATTACATTTGATATGTCAATTTTTAAGAAGATACTCCCTCATCACATGAATTTCTAGATAAAATCTACATATCAGAAGAATATTATCTTTCAAATTATAGTTGGTATGGGGGATTCCATGTTCATTATGTCAATGTCATGCTGGAAGGTTATCGGGTCCCCAAAATTTATTCTTCCCCTACTCTCCTTACTACGTTCAATGGTCATTCTCATAGGCCTCATGGAGATCTTCTAGCCATCCTGGTCTGTGTTGGGGGAAATTTTGTTAAAATCGAGGTAGAGATAGTTAATGCCAACCTTGATTATAATATTTTATTGGGTCTGAATTGGGTTTATGCAATGGATGCCATTGTTTCATCGTTATTTCTCATCATATGCTTCCCTAATGAAGGGACAATTGTTACAATTGAACAAATGGATTATTTTCCTAACGATTCCAATGCATCATCTAACTCTATTGTTCCCATAGTAAATAGTACCAAACAAACTATTAATAATTTTGGATTTGGAATGTATTCCTTGTTGATGGGTACTTTCTATCTTCCTCCTCCTATCACTCATATTAATTACATTTCGTCCTTTGGGATCGTTCCTTGAAAAGGTTCATTCAAAAATCATTATTTTTCTAATCCTTGGCCCTCCCCCACACCCCCCCCCCCCAACTACCACATTAGAAGACGAGAAATTAGGTGGAATGGCATATCGTTTACCTTCATCAAAAATCCCATATCAATATGTCATTAATTTTTCATATTCCGATCTCATTCCTCCCCCATCAGAGGATTTGTATGGTGATGTGTCTCTGGTCTGGACTATTGACTCTACCTCCCCTATGGGTTGCCTTGATATTGTATTACCATCTGAAGATGCAATTTTAGAAGTAATTACTAGAGTAGAAAGATAGTGGGATGATTTTCATCATCAGTCAAAATTTCTCACTAGTTTTCATGAAGTTGAATCAAATTTTTACTATCCTTCTTCAAGTGGAGATGTTCATAAAGTTCAAAATCCTTTGGCCCCAGCATAGATTTTTGCTGAAGGTAATATGTCTAATATTTTGGAAACTATTTCAGTGAACATTTCTAGGAATCCCAATATCATCGAGAATATATTCATCAGAGCTTAATGTTCCCCTGAAGAAATCGAGATTTATACTAACCTTTTTAGGGAATTTCGGGATGTGTTTTCTTGGTCTTATGAAGAAATTCCTAAAATCGATCCATCGATACTTCAGCATGAGATCAATACATATGAAATCATTAAACTTGTATAGAAAAATGTTCAACTTGTAAATACTAGGCAATAAATAGCCATTAAAGCTGAGGATGAAAATTTTCTTAAGGTGGGTTTCATATACCCTGTTCCTCTAACTTAATGGGTCTCGAATCCAGTTCATGTTGATAAAATGTAAGGAACAATTTGGGTATGCATTGCCTTTAGGAATTTAAATAAATATTGTCCTAAAGATAGTTTCCCCACTCCATTTATTGGTCATATCATCATTGACGACTACACAAGAAATGATATATTCTCCTTCATTGACGGTTTCTCGGGATATAATCAAATAACTATCGATGTTGAACATCAACACAAAACAACATTCCATTGCCCCTGGGGTACATTTTCATACAAGAAGATGCCTTTTTGCCTTAAAAATTTTGGAGCTACATTTCAGGAAACCATGTCTTATGATTTCCATGACATCAAAAACATAATATAGCCATATTTTGATGACCTATCTGCTCATTCTAGGAAGACAGTGGATCATTGAAAGCACCTTCACTTGTTTTCTGAAACATGTCATTATTATAAGATCTAGTTGAACACTAAAAAGTGTGTTTTGAATGTCACATTTGGTTGTTTATTAGGATTCATTGTGTCAAATGAAGAGATTAATGTTAATCCCTTCAAGGTTGATGAAATACTCAAGTTTCCTCCATGGTCGACTATTCGCCAACTTCAGATTCTCCAAGGAAAAGCCATTTTCTTAAGGATATTTATCATAAATTATGTCGTGATTACGAAAGTATTGATGTGATTCCTGAAGAAAAGAGTTCCATTTGTTTCGGACGATTTTTCTCAGTGCTCTTTCGATGCTTTGAAAAATGCATTGACCTCTACTCCTCTTTTGACTCCACATGATTATAGTAGGGATTTTCTCTTGTATCTTGTTGTGGAAGAATCAACCATTGATATGGTTCTGGTTAAGGAATATGATTCTCTTAGACATCATGTGATTTATTTTCTAAGCCAAGTATTAGTCAGTCTTGAACTTAGGTATTCTCATATAAAGAAATTGGCTTCGGAAGCATTTCATGTTGTCCAGCAGCTTCATCATTATATTCTTCGTAGATTTTTTTTTGTGTTGGATGACATCATCCCATTTCAATTTTTCCTTAGTAGGTGAGTGATTGGGGGGAAATATAATAAATGGATTGTCATATTACAGAAATTTATATCGAATTTATGTCACCCAAGCCCAAAAAATATTTAGTCTTCACAGAATTTATTTCATAGTTTCCTTGTGAAGAGGATATTTTTTTATAAAGAGTCACTTCCTAATGAACATCTCTTCCTAATCTCTTCATATGATCCTTGGTATGGTGGTATCATAGCATATATCTAGACTTCGAATTTCCCTCAATATTTTTCAAAGGATGAATGTAGAAAATTGTGTCACCTAGCCAAAAGTTATATTATTATTGGTGATATGTTATATCGTCGGAGTATTGACTCAATACTTAGGTGTTATTTAGCCTTAGAATAATTTGAGTCTATTCTAAATGATTTCCATAGTGGATCTTGTGGATTTCATCTATCTAGGCTTGCTACAACCCAAAAAAGCCTGGGTGTAGGCTATTTTTGGCAATCGATTTTCAAAGATTTCATTGAAGCGGTCAAGAAGTGTCATCCCTATCAGGTTTATACTCATAAAATTTGGGCTCACCCAACTCCACTTTTACCTATCATCGTTGTTAGACCTTTCACTAAGTGGGGTTAACTTTAATACTTATAATATAGCTTTGGCTAAAGGTCACAAGTATATCATTATAGAAGTATACTACTTTACAAAGTGGGTCGAAGCTATACCTACCTTCAATAACAATGGTGAGATAGTAGCTATTTTACTATTCAAAAAAATCATTTCATGTTTCTGTATTCTAAGTGAGACTGTCACTGATCATGGTAGTCATTTTGAGAAGAAAAAAAAACAATGTCTGAGTTGGCTTTAAAATTGGGATTTCAGTAGGATCGTTCATTTCCATATTACCCTAAAGTTAATGGAAAGGTTGAAGCCATGAAAAAATACCTTAAAAATATCCCGTAAATGACAATCAATAAATATAAACCTAAGTGACACATGATCATGCTATATCCTACACTTTGGGTATACCGAATGTCTGTCAAGGCCGCTATAGGCTTCACTCCTTTTCAAGTAGTTTATGATTTAGAATCAATATTCCCTGTGGAATGTGAGATTCCATCTCTTAAACTAGCGGTAAAACATATTCCAGACACTTCTAGTCTTGAAAAACACCTCATTCATTTGGATCATCTCAATGATCAGCGTCGGCATGCAGCCCTAATGAATGAAGCTCATAAAAAGAGAGTAAAATCGTAATATGATGAGGTTGTGTGTCCTAGGGTTTTCTTTGAAGGTGACCTTTTTCTAGTCTATGAACAAGATAAATAAACCTTAGGAACAGGCAAGTTCAAACCCAAGCGGTCTTTATATTGTGAAAAATGTCTTTAAGAAAGGTGCATACAATTTCATTGAATTTGATGGAAACGTGTTGCCAAATCCCAGAAATGGGATCCATCTTAAGAATTTTTATGCCTAGGTTGTTTCCTAGCATCTGATTTGTTTTGTAAATATAGTATAGATTTTTTTATTTATGTCTATGGGTCTCATAGTGATATTGGTATCTTTGATTTGTTTTGGTAGGTTTTGATGGATGATCTGGTGTATCTAGGATCCACCGATGGTGCTAGTAGACATACTCAGAACTTATCTTCTACCGCTTGGGTTATGTATTATCCATCTGGTCAGTTGCAAGTATCAAAAGGCATATATATAGATCATGCCTCCAACAATATGGCTAAATACAACATTGTCATTAATTTACTTTCTGAAGAAATATTGTTTGGTATTGAATCATTAGTGGTTTATTCAGAATTGCAACTCATGGTGTCTCAATTAAATAAAATTTATTGTGTGAGATATCCTTTATTACGTCACCAAATTCTAAGAGTGTGAAAATTACAAATATCATTTAATTTTATTACTTTCATTCATATTCCATGATCAGAAAATTAATCTATTGATTCTATAGCTAATCAAGCATTAGATTAGCACATTAATCATTCATCTCATTAAAATAAAAAAATACCATTAAATCATCTGTATATATGATCGGTACATTATGAAACCATCTGTATATATGATCGATACATCATGAAACCATATGTATATAGATGAGAATAATATGTCCAAAATAATACAAAATGTGGAAAAATGGCCTACAAAATTAGGGCTTAAGCCCAATCATGTCCATAAAATAGCATTCATCTAAGTATAAATCTATGTGACCTGATCTGGATGAGCGTCATGGTAAAGGATGATGGCATTCACCACCCATCAGAAGATTTCCACCCACTCCGATGGTACTCCTACCAATCGTCTCTAACTGACCTTAGGGAGATCCTCTACGGCTTCCATGGGAACCTGGAAAGTCAAAATCTCCAAGTTCCTTTGGACTGCATGAAGGAATATCTCAGACTGATCTACGACTCTCCCTGCATCTCTCTCGTGATGCCTATTACTAGGTAAACCCTCAGGTCTTACTGGTCCAACATCCGCACACTTGTAAGATTTTTGTTTCACCCAAAAAATAATTTTAACTTCTTAACATCATATAAAAATATAGAAAAATAAATAAACATAAAAAATTTAGATTTTTAACCAATATGGCTCCATGCAGCACCTTCAAGAAGTGCCATATATCGGTCCTCTCGATAATCTATTCCTACATAAGGGTAGTCATCTATAGCTATGGCTTGTTGTTCCCACCAAAGAAAGAACTTGTCATGAAATGCTACTCAAGTGACTTCCCCTCCACCAAGTCACTTGATCAATTATTCCAATATAGCCATCTTAAGATCCCTGGGACTGTTAATGGTTCTATACACTTTGGTTCAAAGTGTTGGAACTCCCTCAAAAAAGAATGAAAAAATTATGCTACAATAGCCAAAACTATTTTTTTTTCCTTGTCTAAATGAATACAATTGCTTCTTCATGCAGACCAATAGCGATTTGCACCAATCAAATATTTTCGAGGGAAGGAACTCTACTACCAAGAACATGGTAGGGCAAGAGGTCTGATGTAATGATTTTGATCTCGCTAACCTGACAAGGGTAAAGAGAAGGATTTTGATTGGAAGGCTCACTACATTTTTTATTTGGATCTGTGATATAACCTTGTCTATCTCTGGTGTACAGTAGAGAACTATGTAATTAAGACCTCCTCGAGCCATCCCTCTCAAATCAACTTCTTCCCCTCTTTGGGAAAGTACTATGATGAAGTAAATATCTTCCACCTCAATATGTAAGGATATCTGATCAATTATAAATATCTTTTTCTCTGGATCCCAGTAATGAATAAGCATCGCTAACAATCAAGTTTAGGTTTTCAGAGTTGGCATCTGAAAAAATTGAGAAATCTTCATCCCCTCAATGCATCTAATGCAAACGGATCATTTAAAACCTCATTTTCAACATTTTTGTGTTCCTTCTCTCTCCAAATTATTTTCATGCTAAAAATTTGAAGGAATTCATACGTTAAAAATCACATTTTTCATTCATCTTTGCGCATATGAGACTTTCTCAAGATACAGTCACATATACACATAGATATTCCTTTGGAAACCAGCATGTAGCTATTTTTACATGCGATTTCCAAAGATCCAACCCACATACACATAGAGCCAATTTCTAAAATAAAAATTATACGATGAAAAATAAATTGAATCCGCTTAAAATGAATCAAATCAATGCAATTATGAATCTAGAATTACCTAGAAGTTTTGGTTGAAAAATTGATTGAGGAAATTGCTGAAATCAAGTTGCTTGAATTTTCACCCAAGCTATCAATTCTCAACACTTTCAATTTCAAATGATGTTCTGGTGAGTCAAGATGTCTTTTTATATTAAAATTTTAAAACCCACTTTTATAAATTTTATATTTTTAACTTTATTATTTTATGAACTTTTAACTTTTTGGCTTGAATTATTGGGTGGGGGGGGGGAGGGGGGGGGAGGGGGGAGGGGCGTGTTCAGGATAAATGAAGAATTTGTGACATTTTTCACCACTTAGATTCCATGATCACATACCTATTATGGAAGGTATCATTTTATTCACTGGAAAATAGGTCATGACATATCACTTTTTCTGCTACATTATGCATCTTGACCTCATACTGCGATATTTTTCCATAGGGTCGAACCCATTGTGTTTTTAATTTTAAACCACTTTCACTCATCATATTATAAAATCATAACATGATGGTATGACCACTCCTTCCATGGGTTTCCTAGTTAGATCCTCTCTAGCATTTGTTTCCCATGCTGCAAGAATTGATTAGTCTTGGGAGTCCTCTTTAGTCCTACCATGACTTTGCGATGAAGCCTCATTCCATTTCTTCTTCATTATATTTATGTATTTATACCCTAGAGGCTCCCATGTGTTAATTTGTATTGCAAAATTACATATTGATTACTTGTACCCATTTTTTCCTTAAGTCGACTTCTCTTGGACTCGTGTATAAGCCACTTTTTACGATGACCTGCCTCAATGTTCAAGAAATGCACTCACTAGCCTTTATGACTTGACACCCTTTATCCATGGAAATAACATTCCTTTGAGTGTTTTCGACCAATATTCACCACCTTGCATTGAGCATAGGAATGTTCCAGTCCCAAGAACTTCTTCATATACGCTTTACATGTGTTATTTCCATTGTAGTATAAGCATTATTTTATCCCTTTTCGGGCTTTAAATATGAAAAAGACAATATATATATATATATATATATATATATATATATATATATATATATATATATATATATATATATATATATATATATATATATATATATATATATATATATATTCATATATTCCAAAAAGAGTGGAAATGGAATATTTTCTTCTGTGTTTGATGACCGCAAGAGTCAGTTGTGCCTCCCTTGAACAAAGAACTCAAAACACGTCTTTCCTCCATTGGGATGGGACTTAGTTTGAATTTAGGATAGTAATAAACTTGTTTTTGAGTTATTCCTCCTCTGATTGGTTATCTCTTCCAATAATATGGAGATTTTGTTAATTCCTCCTTGATTACAAACTTATAAAGATTTCTTACATGTTTCCATAGGTTCACATTTGATTCGTGCTTCTTTTCAAGGGAATTCAACCTATGTCAGCCATTTTGCGGTGTCTCTTGACTCAATTTCAGTCGACCATACCCATTATGTTTAGTTATCTTTAGTATCACATCAGCTATTTGGTCCTTTAATCATGCTAGTTAAGAAAGTATCCATTGATTTCTTGTTGGAAGTTTTGATTTTATCGACTCTAACAAATTGATCTGAGAGTAGGTCTAGAGCCTCACCCTAGACCTATTTAAATCAATGATAAGTGACCTTGTGCTCAACATCGATCAGTACCATGGGTCTTTGATTGAGTGTTTCCCCTTATGTTCGACGTCGTCATGCATTATCACACATTGGGATTTATGCAGCACCCTGTTTTCCATTTGACTTTATTGTTGGATTCCTCACCTTTGTGATAAATCTCGTTATTTGTTGGTTCATAGGTTTTATGTCATGCACTAACCACATCTTGTGTATCCTGGAATCGTACTTCAAAGTGATTAATTCATCTATTTTCATCTCATTTATTCCAAATTATTCACGTTTGGGTTACACTCGCGCTAGTTGATGTGGTATGCCTTAATGCCTTCCCTCCGATAGATCTTTTCCCATTGACTTTGACTCATTCCTCTGGGAATAAGATCTAGAGTCATTTTTCAATACCTTAGGGTTTTCAGTCATCAGTGGAAGATTCATTCACTACCAACAATGAGAATATTTCAACGTCTCTTGATTGATATATTATCTCAAGTGTTCGACTTCAATCAATTTATTTGCACTTGTTATATTGTACTGGGGTATCTTGACTCTCATCATCATTATCAGTGAGTTTTCTCGCGTTTGTTAACAATATACATCAATGACCAGTAATCAGATGATTTCTCACATGGTCGACTTTAGCTCATTCATTCCCACAGTGTAGAAATGTACCATATATAGTTGGTAAAGACATCGGGTTGTGTCAAAATCTTGGTTCACTTGAAAACTCCTTCAGTATTTTTCTAGTGATACCATCATTATTATATGTTGCATTCCACCATAGAAAAATCCTATATGTTGGCACCCAAGTTTGTGCAGTACCACTATGTTGCGAAACCAGCTCCAAAAATATAAGAAAAGAGATATCAACGCCTTAGAAATAAGCCACTTCGAGGGGGAAACCTCCAATACATTACATGAATGAAAAATTATTGGATGATACAAATTACAAAACCTCCTTTCTATATATAGGAGTCCATGGGGCCACAATGTAATCCTAGCCAACCTAACAATAATAATTTAAGGCACAATAATAACAATGTGGGGGTTACAGGGTACAATAATAACAATAAGGGGGTTACACTAACAACAATAAGGGACTACACTAGTAATATAGGGACCTAACATGCCCCTCTCCTTCAAAAAAGTGTTTTCCTCAACGCTTGAGTAGCTCCAGGTGCTTCCATATAAATTTCTCATCCTCCCATGTAGAATCTTTAGTGGGTAAGTTCTTCCACTTGATGCGATACTCTAAAATTGATCGATTTCATAGCTATCGATTTCTTGTTTCTGTGACTACTTCAGGTTCCAATATGATTTTTCCTTCCTCATCAAGTTCGAGCAATATTGTTTGAACTAGAATATTTTCACCTATAACCTTCTTTAAGCATGAAACATGGAAAATTGGATGCGCTCATGAAGAAGCAAGAATCTCCAATTTGTATGCCATAGTACCAATCTTTTGCAACACCTTGTAAGGACCATAGTACTTTGGCGATAATTTATTATCCTTCTTAGCTTGCTTGAGGGACATTTTTTTGTATGGTTGTAGCTGTAAAAATACCTAGTCTCCTACATAATAACTTCTCTCACTACGATGTTGATCTTCTTGTTGTTTCATTCGATTTTGTGCCAAATTCAGGTTATCCTTTAAGAGTTGGAGAACTTCTTGTTGATGCTCGATGTGATCTTCCACTACTTGAACCTTCAAATTTTCTCTTAAATATGATGTGATGGACAGTGGATGATATCCAGAAAGTGCCATAAATGAGATAATTTTTGCTACAATATGGAAGGAAGTGTTATACCACCATTCAGCGAGAGGTAACCACTTGACCCATTGTGTTTTTTTATCAGATACAAAACAACGAAGATATCCTTCAAAAAAATTATTTACTATCTCAGTTTGACCATTGGACTGAGGATGATAAGATGAGCTAAGAGCTAATTGAGTACCCAAACAAGAAAATAACTCCATCCAAAAATTTCCAGTAAAAATGGGATCTCTGTCACTCACAATAACCTTTGGGTTTCCATGTAGCTTTTGAATTGTTTCCATAACTGTAGTAGCAATTGTACTAGCTTTAAATCGATGAGATAATGCATAAAAGTGTGCATACTCAGTAAGTCTATCAACTACCACCATGATGACACTCTTTCCTTCGGACTTAGGTAAATCTGTAATAAAATCCATTGAAATCTTCTCCCAACATTGGCTTGGAATGGATAAAGGTTGTAGAAGACTCGGGGTCTTAACTGTCTCAACTTTTTTCTGCTGGAAAACCAAACATTCTGCCACAAAATTTTGAATATCAGAATTAAGGCCATCCAAAAAAATTATTTCTTTACCCTGTGGTAAGTTTTTAAAAATCCTGAGTGTCCTCCTAAAGGACAAGTGTGCAATTCCAAAAGAATATTTTGTTTTAATTGGGAATTCTTACAAAGATATAAGCGATCTTTGTACCATAAGGAATCATTTTTCCAAATAAATGTATTAGATGTACTAGGATCTCGCTACAACTTTTGAATGAGTGTCCACACTTCTTCATCCTTCTTTCATTCATCCCTTGCTTCGGTTATCCAATCTGGTTGGATAATAGAAATGTCACAAAGTAGTGCTTCCACCTCTTCATTCTTTCTTGAGAGTGCATCTGCGATAACATTTAGCTCCCCCTTTTTGTAGATTATTTCAAAGTTATAACCCAACATCTTTGTGACCATTTTTTCTGCTCTTCTGAAGATAGTCTTTGTTCCAAAAAGTGTTTAAGACTATCATGATAATTTTTTACCTTGAAGTGTCTTCCCATTATGTAAGGTCGCCATTTCTTTAGTGCATGCAGTATTGATAACATTTCCTTCTCATAAATAGCTTTCTGTAAATACTTTCCTTTGATTGGACGACTTTCAAAAGCGACGGGTCTTCCTTCTTGCATTAAAATGGTACCAATTCCATTTCCTGAGGCATCACATTCCACAATAAAGGTTTTTGTAAAGTCTAGCGTAGCTAAGACCGGTGTTAAGCACATTTCCTCTTTAAGATGTTCAAATGCTTTATTTGCTTCAGAGTCCATGAAAATGCATCTTTCTTCAATAATGTTGTTAGAGGTGCTGCTATTCTCCCACAATTTTTAACAAACTTGTGATAATACCATGTTACCCCGAGAAATCCTCGCAACTGCTTAATGGTTGTGGGGAATTTCCATTCCTTAATTGCTTTAATTTTGTTAGGGTCTACCTTAACACCCTCGTGAGATACAATATGACCCAGATATTCCACCTCTTGTACTCCAAAGAAACATTTGGATGTTTTTGCATATAATTGTTTCTCCTGCAATAGTTTGAGCACCCTGTCAACATGTTGAACATGACCCTTCCAAGACCTGTTGTATATTACTATATCATCAAAAAATACTAGCACAAATTTTTTAAGGAAGGGTTTGAAAATGGAATTCATCAACCCTTGAAATGTAGAAGGTGCATTGGTAAGGCTAAAAGGCATGACCAAAAATTCATAATGACCCTCATGAGTTCGAAATGCTGTTTTTGGAATATCTTCAGTCTTCATTCTAATTTGATGATATCCTGAACGAAGATCCAAATTGGTAAAATAAATTTCTCCATGTAATTCATCCAATAATTCATCAATCACAGGAATGGGAAATTTATCTTTAATGGTGAGCTTATTGAGCTCCCTATAATCTGGACACATGCGCCATGATTCATCCTTCTTGTGCACCAATACTACAGGAGAAGAGAAAGAACTTGACTAGGTTAAATTATACTAGCCTCTAACATTTCTGCAATCATACGTTCAATTTCACTCTTTTGGACATAAGGATTTCTATAAGGCCTAATGTTTGGAGGAACACTTCCGGGAATCAAATGAATAGCATGATCATGATCATGAATAGGTGGGAGTCCTTTAGGAGTTTCAAACACCTTGGAATGATTTTCCAAGACTTTTTTGATATCTACAAAAATAGATGATTTTGATGTTGGAACTTCTATTGAGCATAATTTTGCAATTATGCCTCGTTGTTATTTCTTTAGAAGTTTTTAATGACATTAGAGCTTATTATCTTTCCCATCTTCCCTGCAATACCTCATAATTCAACTGCCTTACTTTCTAAAAAAAAAATTCAAGAAAATTTCTTGAAAATTAAAATCTAGCATCCCCAAATATCGTAACCATTGTACTCCTAGTACAACATCAGCACCTCCCATAGGAATTGAAAGCATTGGACTATTCAATACATATTATCCCATGGTTAGCTTGATATTATGGCATTTTCCAGAGAAATTTATATTTCCTCCATTTGCAACCATCACTTGAAATTCTGGTGCTGGGTATAGGAAACAATTCAATTCCTTGGCTACCTTACAATGAATAAAATTATGGGTTCTACCTAAATCAATCAACACTATTACCTTTTTCTTCCTGATATGTCCTTCTATCTTGGGATTTTGAGGAGTGGTAATTCCTGCCAATCCATTACATGATATGGTTGGATTCATTTCTTCCTCTTCTAGGGTTGGTTCCTGGTGTATACCCTCTTCTTTTGAAAATTCTTGTTCATTTTCTTCTTCCTCTTCACAATCTATGTAAAATAATGTATTCTCAGCACACTTATGACCTTTAGTGTATTTTCTATCACAAGTGTAGAAAATCCCTTTTTCTCTTTTTTCTTCCAATTTTTGTGGTGTCAACCTTGTAGGTTGTGGAAATCTAGGAGTAGCAACACTTTCCTCTTTATAGAAGTGAGTGGTAGGCTTCCTTTTCGCCATAATTTTACATTCTATTTTTCTTGTCAACCTAAATGCCTTCTCCAATGAATCAGGTTCCAAAACACGAACTTCATGTTGGATGTTATCCTTTAAAGTACCTATGAAGAGATCAATCATGTGTTCCTATGGAATATCATTTACCCTTATATTCAATTTTTGGAAGTCCTCAATGTGCTCCCCCACTGGACACTTTTGTTTGAGATTTATCAATTGGCTAAAGAAGGTGTTGCTCTTTGTATCCTCATAGTGTGCTATCATTTCCTTCGTAAAAATTGACCAAGTGACAATTCTTTTATTGGAGCAAAGCCATCGATACCATACAAATGTATTTTTTTCTAAATGTAAAGTTGTGATGCGTACCTTTTTTGTGTTTTGAACATTGTTGAGATCAAAATATTTCTCCATCTATAGTATCAATGTTACAGGATCCTTTCCTTCAAATTTCCTCATATCCATTTTTGGAATATGGTGGTTCTTCCTTCCAACATTAGATTTTATGAAATCATGATTAACATTTATTTTGTTATCATCATGAGTTTCATCTACTATTTTTTCACCATTAGGAAACATTTCTTATATCAACTTTATCAAACCTTCCATGTCTGCTTTTAGATCCTTCTTCATGTTTCCCATTTTTTCATCGATCTTAGCTTCCATGTCATCAATCTTAGATTCCATGCTAGATTCCATGCCATCCATGCCATTATTCAAACCATCCATTTTATATTCCAAGCTTTTCTTCAAACCATCCATCTTATTTTCCACGCCTTTCTTCAAAACTTCCATGTCATTTATTGTTTCTCTTTGCGAGAGCGAAATTTGTTGCACTTGCTCTTGTAATTTTGATATGTCATGTTGCCATTCTTTGTCTTCATGAGTCATAGTAGAGCCTTCTAAAGGCTTAATGGGTGTTGAATTCTTTTTAGGGGAAATTTTAGAATCCAATACTGATATCTATTCTACAATATTCCCTTGGAATAAACTCAACTTGATTCTTAAAACAAGACACATACAATTCAGAAAAAAAATACACACCTTTTACTTGCTTTTGAGGAGCTCAATATTGAAATTGAATTATATATATAATTGGGGATCCTCAATATGTAAAATTCATCCCTGTAGTAGCCCTCTAAAGCTTCTTTCAAATGCCACAGGTCTGGCCTGATTTAGATTCTTCAAGACAAATTTATGTCCAATCTCCCACAATGACCCAATTATGGACTGGTTCAGTAGAGCGAACTTGTACGACTTTCCACATGTCATTTTTTCCTCCTTTGGCTCTGAAATTGATAGAAATAAAATTGAAGTCCATGTACTTGCATTCACTTTTTACAACATTCCAATCTGATGCTCAGAGAGAGAGTTATGAATATTTTCCTATGATCACCTCTTTGAGATGAAATTCAGAAGCATGAAAATGCCCTAACTTCCACAGATCATATCTCTGCCAATATTGAGAACCAAGATCTGAAATTTTACAATGATGTTCCTCAGGATTTCTGCTTCGCACTCTAAAAATTGTAGCTTCTGAAACTTTGTAGAAACAAATTTATAGCAAAAATTCCACGATGACCTTTTTAGGTTAAACTCAGGAGCCTGCAAAATGACCTACCTTCCACAGATCATATCTCCGAAAATATTGTGAACCAAGCTTTGACATTTTGCAACGATCTTTCTCAATATTTTGGCTTCGCACTCTAAAAATTTCAACTTTTGACCCTTCATAGAAAAATTTTTATAGCGAAAATTCCACGATGACCTGTTTGGAGCAACGAAACCCTAGAATCTCAAAGCTCTGATACCAAATGTTGTGAAACCAACTCCAAAAATAGAAGAAAAGAGATATCAATGCCTTTAAAATAAGCCACTTCGAGGGAGCAACATCCAATACATTACATGAATGAACAATTCTTGGATGATACAAATTACAAAACCTCCTTTCTATATATAGGAGTCCATGGGGCCATAATGTAATCCTAGCCGACCTAACAATAATAATTTAAGGGCACAATAATAAAAATATGGGGGTTACAGGGGTACAATAATAAAAATATTGGGGTTACAGGGGTACAATAATAACAATAAGGGGGTTACACTAGCAAAAATAAGGGACTATACTAGTAATATAGGGACCTAACACAGTATTCCACCTATATGATTTTGTACTTTGAGGATTAGTTGTGCAGTACCACTATTCAACCTATATGATTTGGTACTTTTAGGATCATTTGTGTAGCATCAATGATCAAACATTCCTTGAGCATCATTGATCATACTTTATTTTATATGTGATATTGATACATAGCTCTGTTTTGTTCCTTTCGGCTATGGTTAGATGATCCACTATGTATTCTTCAGCTCTCTTTGTAAACCTATGTATACATGTTGGATTTTCTCTATATTTAATTAGAGGACATGCTTTACTACCTCTGAGTATGGGTATTCCTGCCTCAGACATGATTCTTCTTTCTGATTTCCTCCATAGGTATTCAGTACGATGGAATTTGGTTATCTCCTCTCGAGTCCTAAAATGATATCTATTTATATACTTATTACATTTCGTCCATCATGTACCCCTTCTGACCTCATATATTAGGGGGCATATGTTATAGCATCATTCCACACTCTTATAGCTCGGATTCCCTTGCATGGCCTTGGAAAGCCCTTTCCCATTCATAATTTATTATTTATTAAAAAAAAATATTTTGAATTCCATACGTGACTCTACCCTTTAAAAAACGCATACACACGCAGGTACCACAATATAGAACCTATGTATATTAGTTAAAATATGATAAAAATATAAAATATCCTATTTTTCAGGCAGGGTTTATGGGTTTCACCGAAATCCCACCTACAGGAGCCTGTGGCCTAACTGAATTAATTAATTTGATGTGGTATTTATACACCTCATGGGATGGCCTAATTACACCAAGGAGATATGATATCGACATTATAGTATTTTCGGTCCCCAGATCAAGTCTAATTTCCCCTGTGCCTCCTCCACTCCCATTCATAAGAAACCCTTGTTTTTGTGCATAGAAGATAATTCTCCATTATATGGCATCCTTTTGCATATGCTTGATAGGTCATCTTTGAGGCTTGGGCTAGACAGATCTAGAGTAAGGTTGCACTGTGCTGTAGTTGGATCGAGATGTATCTCTCTACTATTCTTTGCCGATATCAATAAAGAAGCTTTTTCTTGTTCCTAAAATGTTATGATCTTTTGCTTTATGATTCATATTGGATATATCATTATTTATATTCTTATAATCGATGACCTAACATGTTTATGATGGAAATGCTTTGAACTCCTTTCTATGTATATGATTCTTTGAAATTTGTTGCAGGTCTGATAATTTTGGAGGAAAAAGAGGGTTTAGACCCTACAGGATCGACATGAAACTTAGGACCTATAGGTGCTTCTCTCAAACCCTGCTTTAGTAGTTTGTATAGTTTTCTTTCCTGAATGTATGCTTCTTATTGATTGTTTTCCTTTGATATGCTGACATTGTCAACCCTTACCTTAGGGGAATTTTTCCCGCAAACAACCCCTTTTCTCACAGTAGGTTTCCCACCAATCCTTGACATGGGAGGCAACTTTCAAGAGTGAAAAAAATAATATTTTCCCAGTAGGTAAAGTCATGAACTAAAAAATATCCTTCCAACAGATTTAACCATCTATCTACAGTGTTCGCACCTATCCAGCCTTCAAATATGGGAATTTCAAAGTTAACTTGTACCTTAAAAGGATTGGCAACTCAAGAGTGTTTGTAGGATGAAGATGTTTCTCCTGGGGGTAGTCATCAAAGGATCTGGGCAAATTTATCCATCATCACGTTCCTTTGTTTTTCAAGGGCCTCCTTAAGCAATACTTTGAAAGGATGTCGTGTTCCCTTATCTTTATTTTCTTCCTCCCTAGGAGGTCTTTGGTGTTTGTGAGGCTTATCTTGCAAAGGTTCAACTAGAACAAGCCCTAACTCCTTATACCCTGACCTCGTTGGGGGAATGCAAAGAAAAACAAAAAAAAGTAGAACATTTTGATACCATTTATCTGGAATTGTACAAGAACACAATAGAATACAGATATAAACATAGATGTTGAAGCATAGTAGAAATAAAACTCCATTTCATTAATTTCAAAGAACTAAAATATGTTTACATACAGAATGCCAATAAACTATCTTGGGTGATGGTATCTTATCTCTGAGAAGAGATGTGGTCCCTACATTCCTCTGATTTATGTTACAATGAGGCTCAAGGGCCTTTTTATTATTAAAAAAAGGGGAAAACCCTAAAAAACCAAAACCCTAACTATAGGAGATGGAACATAAATATTTTGTGGGCCCCATTGGGGCTAGTTGGGTAACCCACTTCCCAGGGTCATAACTTGGTCATATTATATATTTTTGGCACATAAGATACCTTTTAAGAAATATCTCTCTAAGAACTACAAGATTTTCCACATGTCACTAATTATTACCATAGGCCTGTTGCAGATCTCAAAAAACGTCATTAAGGGGGTCAAAATTTATCCGAAAGTTTAGGACCCAAAAAAATACTAAAAATAGTAAATGCTACTATTAACAAGGAAAATTATGAAGCCGACTGGAGGTCTAGGTGGAATAGGTGGGTGGCCACCAATATCCACCTAGATCAGTAGTAGCAAAAACATTAGGAAAGACATCCATCATAAGAAACTTTTATATTCTCTCCATATAAGCTGCAAATATCTAACACATGAGTTAAGAAAGCAGCTATAACCATACATAACCATCATGCTAAACTCCATGGCACCAACACATGCATAAAATCATAAACCCAAAATGCATGGTACAAGCTAACTACATATGTAGAATACTATCCATGCAAAACCAAAATGCAAGATCCTTCAAAAACCTTATTTCAAATAAGAACATAACGTGGAACATATAGTAAACTCATCCAAGGAACCATGATTTCATAAATATCACTAAAAAACATTGCAGGCATATGATATGCTCACCCTGAGCATGTGAGATCCTTCTTCCTAATCACAATAAACTTATCAAAAACAACATCGGTAGCAAAAATACATCATCAAGAAATTATAATCAAAGAGATATGCATCATTAACATCACAACCAATCTGCATGCAAAATAAGATGTGTCATATACTCCCCCTGAGCCTATGAAAGCTTCACATTAATTTTTAAATCTACAATATCTATCACGCAAGAATGGACTGCAATATGTGTTGATCTCTTTTACTCGGAATCTGAAGATGAAGAGTATTTATTTGATATCCTTTCTTTGCCTACTCTTCCCTTCAATACATAAACATTGTGAGGTGTCTTGATTCCTTTAGCTATCACCATCTTTGATCCTTCTTTCTGAATGAAAAAAAAAAATTGGAGTTTAATACTACTTCCTTAACTCCATCAACCATTTTTCACACACTTAGAATATCGTGCTTAAGACCCTCAATGAACCATACATCTTCTGCATTGGTATTCTTTTCACCAATGTTGGCCTTGCCAGTACCAAATATTGTTGTTGGCTCGCTTCCTTCAAAAACATCATGACCACTTTTGATTCTCTTCAAGAAGTGAAATTTTATCCTCTCTCCTAACATATGATGTGAATATCCTCTATCAATATATCATTTATCATCCTCATCATGTGAATAAATATCAATACCACACTTTCCTAATTGTTCCTCCTTATTTTTCCACATAACTCCTCGTTGGTTCCTTTGTTGTGCATGCTTCTTTCGCTATTTATTTTTTACCAAAGGTCTAATGGATCTAGGCATCTAGAAATCCTTGGCCATGTGTCCAATGTTGAGACACAAATAATTCTCTACATGACCAAGATAAGAAGCCAAAGGATGTCACTCATGCTAGATTTCCATCTTCTCATGCTAGATCTGAAATCAATGGCCTTATGTCAAAAAAGGTTACAAGCATAACATAAACCATTAAATAAACTTATATACTTGAAAGAATATCCTCTTACTTGTTGTCCAAGATGTCACATAGATGTGTCTAATTTTATCCTACAAATAGTTTCCACATGTCCAAACTGGTGACAATTGAAACACCCAATCTTGTTCAACAAAGGGGAAAATATTTATAATTTATCCTTTGAACTCTGCTACTAACAAATCTAGGAGTCTATGATTTTCTTGATATAGATGCTCCTTTCAAATCTCTTTTTTACATCGGATGATGAATTTATTGTCTCTTTTCTCCTACATTTTCATGTCTACTCACAACCTTTATTATACGCTTCTTTGGTTCTTTTCTATTGATCTTTCCTGCATCTAAACTTGGCTCTCTTGTTTGAACATTAGATATTTTTCCACTACTCTTTTTTTCTTAATATTTTCAAGCTTCTCATCTTTTTCTTCAAGTTTCTTCCCCAATTTATATACTACATTTTGAGTGGTTATACATAGTCTTTCATTTCATTTTACTTGTTTCCCATTACTTCTTCGATTATTTTTTAGTATGCCAACTAGGTCCGCAAGGTAGGGAGATCCTCCTTGAGATTTTTCTCCTTCTCATAAAAACTCTGCAACAATTTCTCATGATCTCTAGATGCAATTGTTGTTTTATCCACTTGAGCAACTAATTATTTTATTACAACCATTTTTTATTCATACTCATCCTTAAAAAGAGCAACCTCATTTTCTTCTTTGGTACATAACTCAGATAAATCATCAGAATCATAATTAAGAAATTATTGCAAAATATTACCTTCTGACACAACTATTTTGGATAAAATTTCATAATTCTTTACTTCATTTGCAATGGACTGAATCTTTTCCTTCTTCAAACCATATTTCATTTGATAAATCCTCTTCTTAATTCTAGCCATGATCCATGATCTACTTTGCAAGTGTTCAAGATTCATTGAAGATCATTGGCTCTGATACCAATCGTTGGAAACTATATCACTACTGAGAGCAGGGCAATGAATCAGTAGTGCAATCCTTCATATAAATTTTAAATATTTTTTCCAAATTATCAATTTGAAACACACATCCACAATATTATCTTATCAAAACATGAAAGAATCAATAAAATCAAATCACAATAATCATGGAAAGAATCAACACAAATAATCACACATGAAGAGACAAGTATTTCTAGTGAAAACCCTTACGAGAGAAAACCACCATGTTTTTGTTGAACTACTTAATCCTTCTATTAATCTGCTGAAAAAAATTACATGGATTAGCTTACAACCATAATCCCTTCTTTATAACACACCACAAGCTTCCAATTCTCTTTTGGCTAAAAATAATAATAGGGATAATACCCAGGTTCAGGCATAGGGCCTAACAAAGCTTCTTCGTAGTCTAGCACAATGTTGGAATTTCCACCTTACCCAAGAGTAGATAAGGAGTCTCATCCGAAGCATGCCATGAACTTAGTTAGATAGGTGGTTAAGATTTTATATCAATAATAATACCATTGATTAGATCAGACTTAAAACAACCTCAATTCTAACATGCCCAATTTCATCTGCAACAAATCATGCATACTAGTAAGAAAACATTGTTTCAATACACAAATTTTAAAAGTTTTAAAAGAAAAGTAACCATTCAATCAAAACATAGTGATTCCAAATGTATTATTTTCATTAAGCTTCTCATAACATCACTACATTTGACTCAAAAACCTATTTCTACAATATCTCTCAAATAAGAATTAACATCACAAAATTATACAATAGAACAGCCACAAAGCAGTCGTATTCGCTCAGCCATAACATCTCTTTACCCTAATTTTATCCTCCCACACATACTTCCTTGTCTTTCCACGCATGCATTAAATTTCAGTTTCTTCTGCCTCTTTCCTAGATCATGTATCCCTGCTGCTCAGTTGTTACTTCTTTTTCCCACTTGATTGTGTTTTTCTTTTTCCCATTGTTCATTTGCAACTTCCAGTTTTCTCCCAGTTATTTCTTCCCCATCCTTTCTGAAAATTCCCAATGGTTGTCCTGCAACTTATTATCCTTCTATATGATCCCAAAATACTTTAATATTTCAAAATCAAGGCCCCAAAAGGCCCTAACCAGAATTCATTGACTCGTCCCCGACTCAATCTCTCATGGATATTGTCGGTGTTGTTGGTACTTGTTCTGTTGGTGTTGCGACTAATGGTGCTTCCGCTTGCTCTACTTACATCACTTCCTCATGGTTGGTTCCTCCAAATGAAGTCCCCAACTCAGGGACTAAGTTGATGGTGTCTTCCTTAAATTGTCAAAATTCAGTAATTTCTTCCTGCCAAGTGTCTATAACTATGATTTTCTGGTTGATGTATTGGGATGTGGTATATTCTTCCAAGAAATCTGGTCGAACCATCATAAGCAGCTCCCACTATGTCTTTGTGTCATGACTGAGTCGTTGCATATTTTCTAATTTTTTTTCACAAGGAGTCTAACTCTCCAAAGCAGTTGTTTTTTTTAGCCAATTCGTCCTCAATTGTTTGAATTTGGGCTTCAAGGACTTCTACCTCTACGTGTATTCGTTACCACAAACTTTTTTATTTTTTCTTCTTGGCATCGACCAATAAATTTTTGACTTAGATTCATAGTGGATAAATGGGTTGATTCCTTATGGTGAGACAACCCAACTAATTGTGGACTTTTTGTAGTAGTGAGTGGGCTTCCTCTGCAGCGTTTATGACTTATTCTTTGAGCATGGCTGCATCTGCAATTTTATGTTCAATTTCAGCTCCATATGTTGTTGTTGGATCAAGTAGTACCTGTCTTGTTTCCACAAGTTTATGTTTGAGCTCACGTTTAGCATAGAGAAAATCATTACATGTTTTTGTGATATGGTAATGGAATTTTGTGGTACTATAAAACACCCCCCATTTATTTAATAAATAAATGGGGGCCCTTCAAAAAATAAATAGAGTTTAAGAAACATTATTTCATTTTAGCGTTAAGTTTTAAACTTTAGGAATAAAAGGCATGTTCCTTTCACTTTGATTTCATTGCACTTAGCGCAAATCACAAAACCCACAAGTTGAAAAAAGTTAAAACACATATAAATGTTGCAAATTGCAATAAGCTTTCCAACCTTTTTGAATTATATGAAATTCCCTGTTGGAAAACTTGAAAATCCCTTAAAGTTATAAACCACGTCACACCTCCTTAAAAGACAAACTTATATCATTTCAAAAGGAATAACGATGAGTCGGACCTAATAAGATAATAAACGAACAATGAAACATATCCATAAAATCTGATAAAGAGAAATACTTTAATTTTTTACCGTATATCGCATTCTGCAACGTTAAACCAAATGGAAATTAATATCTGTTGTGATAAGGTACGATGTGCGATACACGGATCACATTTCGCATACACCTGTGGTGAAGACATATAGTATTTATGTTTGTAAAAGTTGTGATTTGTGCTATAAAATTTATTACTAAAATGCTTGAAGTAATCCTTAACCAATCAATCCGTCAAAAATATCTAATAACTTAGATCATTTGATTGGACATATTGGGTAACGCATGTAAAGGATTTGATGAACGATTAAAGGGTAATTAACGACAATCAATGGGTACAAGGTTCAAAAATATCGATATATTTCTTAAAGCGTGTTTTAAATTAAAGAGATATCAATAGGAATGACAAAGAAAGGCAAATCAATTTCCCAAGCATCCACTTTGAAATTTTCAGACATGCCTCCAGTATTTTTAGACACTACATGCAATATGGACAGTGGATTTTCTTCATGGGAAGCCATGTATAATTAGTTTGAAGAAGAACATCCAAAAGAACTAAAGAAAATAGCAATGACGAATAAGGTTGTTTCATTGGAACCTTCTTACTTTGAAGTTCCATCTTCATTTCTACATATGATAGCGGTGAGGAAAAAAAATCTTACCATACACTGATATCGTAAGATGGCTCATCGAAAATCTCAATATTGTAGACAAGACATTCAAGAATTCCAAAATGGAGAACATGGGTTCTTTCACCACCGAGGATTTGTTAACAATGTATCATTTTCCTAGGCTACAAAAGATTTAAGATAAAGCTTTCAAGGAAATCTTTAAAAAAAAGGATCAATACCTAATGAAAGTGGTGAAAACATGCAAGGAAGATCAAAGCAAGATAAAGCGGGGGAAACTCGATATCTACCCAATAGCGCAATTTCCATCACCTTACTATTTTGTAGCAGGAATGTTGTGTAGATTATTTTGTAGACCTGATAACACTAAATTTTCCATTGAATGGTTCCTTAAATTGACGAAGTCATAAATTCTACTATCATGAATTGGGAAAACATTTTATTCAATAATTTGGCTAAAACCATTACGGATTACAGAATAAATAGTCTTTTCGACTAAGACAATTCCCCCTTTTACATGAGCGTATATATCATGGATGTTCTATATTTCTACTCAAAATTTCTTGTTATGGGTTTGAAGTGGACAAGCCAAGACCCTAACCCCATTAATATTTATCATAAAGTCCTATGGGAGTCTAAATTTAATTTACATTTATACAATATTTGTCATGGATTTATGATTCCCATTCATCAAATCATTTTTAATGAGAGAGCTCCTAGAATTTCCAAAAAAGCTAGTGCCAATATTTGACCTATGGCCAGATGATTTGGTGAGGAAAATTTTTCTTATGTCAAAGTTTTTGGGATTTATTCTTCCCCTCATGTTATACCCTACTATGTTCCAGATAAAATCTTGGCTAGAGAAATTGCATACCAAACTCTTGTAAACGGTATACCCAAGTAGCTTAGAGATTCTAAGAAAGCCGTATGGCCTACATTCCCACTACAATGTGGTAACTTTGCCCTTTTTGACATAGTTCATGCAGTGAAAGAAATTCCAAACATTACTTCATTGAATCTGGCTTTAAAGGCAGGAAGACAGTATGATCCTAACGATGTGGTCCAAAATTTTACCACTAGTCTTAAACTCAAACCTTTCATGAATGAAAAGGATATTTTTTATGATTTGTTTGAACGAGTAGATAAATTTGCAGATGTGTTAAGAATGACATCCAATAATATCAGTACATCAGACCTTAAATTTTTGCATGAATACAAAAACAAGAGGTTGGAAACAGTCCCATTGGACTTGTTACTAATGGACGACGTCAAAAGGCCAACTCCTAGCATCAATTTACATGATGAAGAAAAATATATGTCAGAAGATGAGTCACAAGAAAAATCAATTCAAGATTTAGAGCATTCACAACATCAGTCTCATATTTCAGATCATTCTCATAATGAATTTGAAAGCAAAAATGAAAACCCTAAGAAGATAATTGAAAAAGTGATTAAAGGAATTAATATGCAAACTGAGGAAGAAACTGGTGAAGTGGAACTATTAAAATCATCTTCAAAAGAATTTCAACATGTTCAAACTACACCTAAGCAGACAGTGAAATCTCAAGTACATAATTTAAAGACAAAATGGAAAAAGTTTACTAAAGCACTGGAGACACTACCAAATCCTAATCTAGAAGGATCAATAGGTTTTCAAACTCCTGAGAAAACATAGAATATAGTAGAAACAAGAATGGCCCTTTAGCAGGTACCAAAGTTTTAGGAACAAGAGATCATCCCAGCCTACCCAATGGAAGAAAAAATTTTAAATATTGAGGAAATACCTCCACTAGATGTTTTCTACAGCCCAAATCAAAATTTGTAGTAAAGAGGAGGAAAAGAATAAGAGTTGACGAAACAATGACAACCCTTAATAATGAATCAATAGATGTTGTCTGGAAAGACTCTTTTTCCAATCCTACAAAACATCTTACCAAACTATCATATTTTGCAGGACCATAAGCAATTGCCACTGATCCAGGTGGATATCGGTGGCCACCCACCTATTCCATTTGGACCCGCACCATCAATTCTTGTATCTTTTCACATTCAGCACCACTTACTATTTTTAGCAGGTTGTCGGTTCCTGAACCTTCAAAGTCGTTTGGAGGCCCTAATGAGCCACGTGGATATTGGTGGCCACCGAATATCATTTGAACCCCCAACATCATTTTTTTCAGTTTTTTAGTTTCCACACAACTTACTATTTTTATCATTTTTTCGGGTCCTGAACTTTCGAAGTTGTTTTGAGTTCCTAAACGATGTTTTTTGGGAAAACGAGGAGCAACATCACACCAAAACTTGTAATCCTTGGATATATCTTTCTAACGAATATGATGTGAGTCAAACAAATATCGTATGCCAAAGCTACATCCCTGGGAAGTTGAAACACAAATTTACCAAAACGGAGCCCATAGTTTTGGCGCTTCATCTCTTACGTTTAGGTTTCTGGATGTTCATGGTTTTTCATTGCTTCTCAACAATAAATAGGCCTTCGAGCTTCATTTTTTCATAGTTTAGAGGTCTATAGCCACCACATATCTTCTTAGAGATATGCTACCAGCACCCTAGCCAGTTTATTTCCATTATTTCTGTAAGCATATTTCAGTCATTTTATTTTAATAAAATGAAGTGTTGTTTCTGCTACATCTCTATGTTTATTTATATTTCTATATTTTATTGTGTTCCTGCATTAATCTTGATCAGTGGTATCAGAGAAGTCTACTCTTTCTCTATTTTTCTTTTCATGTCCCCAAAATCGTCAGGGTATAAGGAGTTAGGGATAGATCTGGTTGAACCCTTGCAAGATTAGCCTCGCAAACCCCGATGACCTCCCATGGCAGAAGAAAAGAAAGATGAGGGAGCAGGAGATCCTATAAAAATATTTCTCAAGGAGGCCCTCGAGAAACAAAGAAACGCGATGATGGATAACTTTGCTCATACCCTTCAACGACTTCCCACCTACTCTGCATCTACATCCAACAGCCACTCTGGAGGCGCCACTCCCTTCAAGGTACAGGTAAACTTTGACATTCCTATATTTGAAGGCCAAATAGATGTAGATGCCATAGATAGATGGTTAAATTTGTTGTAAGGATATTTCTCTATCCATGATTTCTCCCACCGAGAAAATATTACTTCTACACTCCGCAAAGTCACTCCCCATGTCAAAGACTGGTGGGAAACCTACTGTGACAAGTGGACACAGTGGAACCCTCTCTTTTCTCAGCCACACCCACTTGGAATTTGTTTTGAGATGGCATCAAGGAACAATATTACCCCGTGGGGAGCTATCAGGACAAATACATCCAATGGACCACAATGCGACAACAAAGGGATCAAGATGTGCACGAACTAACAAATTTGTTCCATACCCTGTGCACAAAGTTGGGTATTAAAGATTTAGAGAGACATTTGGTGCTCAAGTACCATAGCTATCTGCACAATCACATTCAGGAGGAAATGGATTTCCTCGACATTACATTGCTTGGGACAGCATATCACTATGCCACCAATATCGAGTATAAATTTAAGCAAAAGAAGCGAGACTTTGGATCTGCGAATCCAAAGCCAGGGAAAGGTGCCCCCGAACCGTAGAACAAGGGGATAGGCCAAAGAAAGGTGACTTAGAACAACACCAAAAATCTAAAGAAGGATAGGGGGAAGTTGTGTGAATTTCATAATAGCCCCACTCATAGCACAAATGAGTTGTCGGGCCAAACAGTCGTTGGTGGCCGAACTAAAGGCACCCAAATCATATACATTTTCTGATCCTGAGACAAAACTAGACAAAGGAAATGAAAAAGGGAAGAAAATCATTGATGCAGATCCAAGTTCCATTGTTGCCACCACCAAGATCCAGAGGAGGGGGAGCGCCTCTTCCATTCACAAATGTGGGTGAAGGGTTCTCCACTGCAATTCCTTGCTGATAGCGGAAGCCAAAAGAACCTCATTTCAGCAAAGCTTGTGAAGCGGTTCAGCCTACGGACCATATCACACCTGCAGTTGTATACCATTAGGTGGCTTCATCGAGGGAGAGATATCCTTATCCGCCAACAATGTCGCCTTCCTTACAACATCAAGCCATTCACGGATGAGGTATTATGTGATGTTGCTCCTCCTGATGTAGTTGATGTATTATTGGGCCAACCATACTTGTGGAGGCGACATGATGTGTATGATTCTAGGCCTTGTGCTATTATATTACTTTGGGAAATAACTTGTACAGGATACCGAAGGTAGTACCGCCTCCTGCCATCTCTTTGACTACTGCAAAACAATGCAGTAAGATTGTTTCCCAAAATAGGAAATTTATTTTCCTTCAAAATCACTCACATGGAAAGAATAATATTGTGGCAAAAACCTCGAAACATGGCTCCCCTACATGGCTGCAGCAGATGGAAAAAGTCATGGAGGAATACAAGGACATTTTCTCCTCACTCACAGAGGTTCCTCTACATTGTCAAGACAAGCACTCCATTGATCTAACCCCCGACGCACTGTCTCCTGATGTTGCCATACCTCCTACAACTACACATACAAAATCCACACATGTACTGTCTGAAGCTGATAAAGAAACCAAAATTACTAAACACATCCAACATGTCCGCCCGAAGGTCCATGACATCTTGGACAATACCTAGTTCAACAGAATTTGCCTCATCTCATGGAGGATCTGAATGCAATGGGGACCATTTCTTCCTAAGGAGGGAGGAATGATCCATGTGGATATTGGTGGCTACCCACCTATTCCATTTGGACCTGCACCATCAATTCTTGCAACTTTTCACATTCAGCACCACTTACTATTTTTAGCAGGTTGTCAGTTCCTAAACCTTTGGAGCCGTTTGGAGGCCGTAATGAGCCACGTGGGTATTGGTGGCCACCCACCTATTCCATTTGAACCCCCACCATTTTTTATTTCATTTTTTCAGTTTCGGCATAACTTACTATTTTTAGCAATTTTTCGGGTCCTGAACATCCGGAGCCGTTTTGAGGTCCTAAACAACGTTTTTTGGGAAAACGGGGATTCTTAGACCAAAATTTTCACTCATTGGATAGATATTTCTAACGAGACATGATGCACATCAAATGGAGATCATATGCCAAAGTTACGTCCCCGGGAAGTTGAAACACCAATTTATCCAAACAGGGCCCATAGTTTTGGCGCTTCATCTTCTATGGTTAGGTTTTTGTATGTTTAGGGTTTTTCATTGTTTCTCAACAATAAATAGGACTTCGAGCCTCATTGTGTCACATTTCAGAGGTCTGTAGCCGCCACATCTCTTCTCAGAGATTCGCTACTAGCACCCTAGCTAGTTTACTTCCATTATCTATGTAAGCATATTTCAGTCATTTGATTTTAATAAAATGAAGTGTTGTTTCCACTGCATCTCTTTGTTTATGTTTATTTCTATTTTTTAGTGCGTTCCTGCATCAATCCGAATCAACCACAATTGATAATTCACTTCTACTCAAACAAAAAGAAGATAAAGTTTAAGAATTAGAAATACAACTAGAACAAGAAAAGCCTAATTCCGATAAGCAAAGTGAGATGAAAATGTTCCAGTTACAAAAATATTTTGAAAGATTAAAGTTGCAGCATCAAATACAAATTTCTAAGAAGGATACACAGATAGAGGCAGTGATGGATAAGCTTAAAATACAGCCTCAAACAGAAAAATTTATAAAAGAGGCACTTGAATCTAGGAATGAAAAATTGAAGTAGCAGCAGGAATATTTTTGTCACCAAATCTCAGCTACCAATTCATATTGCGAAACCAGTAAAATTTTGATTCAACAAGTGGCAAACAGAAGACTAGAATGTGAAAAGATCCAAAAGAAAATTTTTGAATTCATCCTATGGAAAAAATTTGATATAAGAAAGAAATTTAATCTCCCAAAAATTGATAAGTTTCACAAAGATATTTACAGACTTGGAAATGCAGTTAAGACAGGCAGAGAAGGTAGAATCAAAGGCATAAAATATAAAAAATGAGATCATTAAGTCTGTTAAAGGACAACTTATAAATTGTGAACTTATCAAAGAATAGACAATTGAAGTGATCCCAGAGCTCAAACTATTGGAAACACAATGGAATGAAAGCATAGAGACATAGACAGAAGCTATCAAGAAGATAACTAAGTTAGATCAAGAAAATTACTAGAAATTTCTGATCAGACCACATCATCAGTGAATGACTCTACAATCCTTAATTGATTCCACTAGGAAAACGTTTCCAGCACTTTCAAATGTCATGTTTGAAGGCCAGGTCAGATCCGAGATCACACAGCCAGCTCAGTTGAGCCGATGGTAGATATTTTCCACCTCAGAGATCAAATGAGAAAAGAATATTAGTCCACTTAAGCATATTTCTATCTTTATTTCTAGATTGTAGTTTAGTTTACTTATTACGAGGAAGGTTGTTCGAAACCTCCTCAAAATACTATGTAATAATCTATTTTTGACCTATTCGGTTTATTATTTAAACCCTTATCATGAATTTAGAGAAGGGTCCATAAATTTGTCAAAAAACATTTTCAAAGGAATACACTTTTGTATCTTTGTGAATATCTTGATGAATTAATGGAACAGATTCTATTTTTCTTTGATATTGAAGTTGTTTAACTAAAGTTGCACTTTTGTACTCACTGAATTACTTTGACATGAAGAGGAGCATAATACTACTGTCATTTTGAATGAGTAGAACCTCGTATATATGGTTTTTCTACACATTATGTTAAGTTTTACTTCATTAACTGACAATCATCTTTTATCTATATTATATATGAAAGTTCTTATCATAAATAAATTTTAAATGCACTTTTGTACTGACATTTATCTATGATTACTTATCTCATATATGATCAAACTTATGAATGTGATATATATCTCACAATTATTTTGATTAAAATTTTTTGTCAAGGTAATTATTTTTACATAATTTCCATCTCTTTCAACTATTAAATAATCTTCATTACCAATTGTTGAGAGATATCCTTCCAGATCGCATTAAATAATGAATACTCCGTGGTATATAGTAGAATAGATATTTAGTAACTACATATGATAGATTAAATCATTTTTCCATTTCCATATTATAAAAAAAACAAACCCTCATTATCCTTATTGGGAAATTGGTCCCTTTATCCCTAGTCTGAGCCACTACAACAAATGGAAAAGGGCTCGCTCTAAGGTCCAGACTGGGTGGTTTTACCCCATGTTGTTTCAACAGAATTCTGAGGCTTCAACATTTTGGTGCTAGAAGGAGGGCCATCGTGAATGGAAAAAAGGTCTCATCAATCTAAAAGCCAATATAAGAGTCTCTCTCCCTCTAGATCCCCTTCAACTTCTAGATCAAGATCTAAAGTTGAACATCCTTCTCCTAAGTATCCTAGTGAAACACAACCAAAACTATCTTAATATTATCACCATGACTCCCCATAACTTCATTTTTTTATCGAAAAATTAGAGAGAGTATCTATATCTGCTAAAAATGTTTAAACTTCTCAAACATCTGAAACTAGTGTTTCATATTCTTTACAACCAAGATGAATATTAACTAGATCAGAAACTCAGAAGACAGGAATCCCTCCTCTGGAATTTCCTATTGATACTTCTTGAAGGAAAATAAAGAAGGTTGAGTTAGAGTCAACCACCAGCAAGGTCTTATCTAATAATCCACTTCATTCACCTCCATTACCTCCACTCATTTCAAAAACTTCTATTCCAACCATCAATGTTAGTACAACTAGTTCTAGTACCCAAACTACTTCACCTTCAACTAGTTCTAGCACTCATCCTACCTCTTTTTCACCTGAATCTTCAATCATCATCTCCACCCAAGGTCCAATGGAAGGCCAACAACCTCCACCAAATGTACAACCATGAAATAATCCAGGTGTTGTACAAATGCCTACTCCTCTTCACCCTCTTCCTAAATACCCTGAAACATGGTTACCTAAATTAAATCCAGATGATGGTCTCCCAGCTAAAGAACATATCCATAATTATATGTTAGCCATCAGTTTGAAAGAGGTAACTGAAGAATACTGTGTAGTCAGATTATTTCCATATACTCTTGCAGGATCTGTAGGATCCTTGTATTTTTTATTACCTACTCACTCTATAACTAGCTGGAATATGTTTGAAGAATAATTCTGAGCCAAGTTTGGAGATGACTGAACGACAGCATCGCTCATCAACGACCTATAAAATCTCAAGGCTAAAACAAGAGAGAAAATAATACACTTTAATTCTATATTTAATAAATTACTCAATAAAATCCCCGCTACATCAGTTCCTATTCTTGAGGTTCAAATTGAATGGTATATTTCTTCTCTTCCATCTAACATAAATATTTTTTTTGATAGAGAAAATTTAGTTACATTGCCAGAAAACACAAAGTAATCTTTATCTCTAGAGAAACGTATTATAGCCCTTGAAAAGAAGTGTTATCAAGAAGACAAGAAATCCAAGAAAGTATCTTTCAAAGATGATTCAAAGAAAAAGCCACCAAAAGATCCTTTTGATGTAGAAGGTCTCAAGAAAGTACTAAAAACCATGACAAATGAAATGGAAGACATCAAAAAACAAGTTGCTGAAAGTTCTAGTACAAAGAAAACTTTTAGGCCCTTCAAGAAAAATCAGTCTTCTACTTCTCAGCCACCCAACATTATATCTAACGTTGAGGCCGATGAAGACATGGATGAGGAGAAAATAGAAGAAGAGGAAACTGAAGTCGAAGAAGAATTTGAACTAAATGGCATGTGGGATTTCATCCTACCAAATGATGAACAACATGAAGCTTTACCCATTAGTACAAGAAGCAAGAATACCACTAACGCAATGCAACCTAATCAAAAACAGAAAAAATCAACTCCTGCTAAAGACAAAACAGTAAGTAAGAAGTCTAAATCTAAGGCTACACAGACTAACCCTTCCCCTTCAAATGTTCCATCTACATCAAACACAATGGTATTCTCTAACACCATCAAATATAATATAGTGGAATATGTGAAAAATACTAGTGCTAATATCTCAATCCATGAACTTACTAAATTGAAAAAACAGCAGAATATTTTACTTAAAGATTTGAATGCAATTCCTGCTTCATTATTACATGCTCCAGTAATAGTTCAAGCTATTAATCATATGGGTAAACCTTATTATCCTTCAACTAAAATATATGCCACATATCTTATTATGATAGGTTATCAATCCATCTCTCATACTCCTCCATTCCTCTTGACCTATGAGATATTTAATAAGAATGTTCATAATTGCTTAATTGATTTAGGGGCTTCCTCTAATATCATGTCGAAATCATTATGTGCTAAATTGAACATAACTCCTCAAAATTCTCATGTTCATATAGTACAACTTGATAGGAAAAAAGTAAAGGTTGTAGGAGAAATAAATTCGATTTCCATTAGATTATCATCAAACCATAAAGTTTCCCAGATAATTGATATCATGGTAGCTGATATTCCTAAATTTTATGGTTTAGTATTAAGTAGAGATTGGTTTGAGAAACTTCATTGATATTTCGCAACAGACTGGTCACACATGTGGTTGCCCTACAATGGAAATTTAGACCTTGAGAAATTCATGAAACAAACAGTTATTGATCTTGAAAGAATCACTGAGCCAGTAGCATTCAATAATAATATTATTGGAAATTACTCGACAAAATCATTTCTTGGAAAATTTAATGCTCAACCATCACCCATCTTCAATCATGCAGCTATCTCTCAAATTGAAATTTTTTCCCAAATAGACACTTCTAAATGTAAATATTTTGTAAATAAACCAGTAGTTAATTCTTTATTTTGGATCCTTTATTTTGGTGGTTCTAAATCAGAATATGGTGTAGGAGCTGGTTGTACATTGATAAGCCCTAAAGGAGAAAAGACCATGCTAGCTTGTAGACTTGAGTTTAATTTCACAAAAAACACAATAAAATATGAAGCACTAATTTAAGGTTTGTATAAAGCAATAGACCTTGGCATTAAATATCTGCAAGTATTTGGAGAGTCAGAAATCATTATGAAACAAGTAAGAGATACTATCCATTTTTATTCTGGACATCTTAAAAATTTTCAGTCATTAGTCCAGGATTTGACTTCTCATTTCTTAGCTTTTAAAATCTCCTCTATGCCCACAACACAAAATTCTAGTGCAGATTTATTGCCCAATGTAGCATCGAAATTAATTCAAATCTCAAGAATTTAGTCCCGATAGGATTTCTATTGAGTTTATTTTTAGACCATTTTCTCCTGAAAACATTACTAATTGGAGAGTCTTTAATCATTATTCTGACATCATAGATTTCCTTACATCTGAAGGATCTTATGCTAATCAAATTCTAGATGAGTATGAATATGACATTTAGATAAACGGAGAACGGGATGAAAATAAAATACAAAATTCAGTTGTCAAACTTGAAGACCTTTATAATTTAAAATATAGGTTCAAGGGACTTACTAATTCTAAAATTTAAAGTTAAAATTTAAGATTTGACCAACTAAAACTTGGAACTGGTGATAAACCACAAAATGTCAACTTAGGTCTTGGTCTGTCTTATGAAGAAAGAGTGTCATTTTTCAAGTTATTAAGGACCTAAAAAAGTGTTTTTACTTCGGATTATACTGATCTAAAAACATATGACACTTCTTTTATTCAACATACTATCCCTATGATTTCAAATGATAAACTTGTGCAACAGAATTTAAGGAAGATTCATTGTAATCTTGAAAGTCAGATCAAATCAGAGTTGAATAAGCTCCTTAAAGCTAAAATTATCTTTCTCGTTAGACATTCAAAGTGGGTATCAAATTTGGTTCTTTTCAGGTAGAAAAATGGTGACATTAAAATATGCATTGATTTTTAGAAATTTAAATAAAGCATGTCAGAAGGACAATTTTCCATTACCAACCATGGAACAAGTACTGCAAATTGTAGCTGGTTTTGAACTCATGTCTTTTCTAGATGGGGTTTTAGGATATAACCAAATCTTGGTACACCAACATGATGTATAAATTATAAGCACTACGCATGCATATGTCCAATATTCTCCTGATCACACACTATTTTAACTTCATGCACAATACAGAATCTATTCCACCATTGATCATCACATGCAGAAATTAAATCAACAATTGCAATGCACACATGAAACCATAAAAATTCACACACATTAACACAGTTGTTTTAACGGGAAATCCTAAAGCTAAAAACCAAAACTATCTGTATATAATATATGTCATATAGATCGTGTAACAATCCTCATACAAATCTTATCACAAGCTTTCAGTACAATCCAATCACTACACACTAATCAGGCCCGATCTTGCAAATCCATGCACCGATCTTTGCCAGCCTCTAGCCTGCCTCTGCTACACAATCCCTGCTGAATAATGGCTCTGAATGAACTCGAATCCACCCTATATTGACTATGCAATCGTCATTGGCATCTCCAATGAATGTGTGGTGCAAACAATGCAACACTATAGTCACAACTGATAGTCACACTTGCTCTTTCACCTACCTCTCCACTGGTCTTCACTAAAACTGTCCATGCACTGTAGTTAACTGATGTATTCTTCAATTGATTAATGAGTTAATATTTAGTGAATTAATTATTAATTAATTCACACCACTGTCACTAGTGTATCAATCAGTTAGACTAGATACAACTAGCTCAATTGTGTCTAACTGAGTTAAACTAAACACAACTCCATCAACTACTTCTACAACTCCACCAAACTTTGTCACATGAGTTCTAACTGAATTCCTCCATGAAATAGCTCTAGAAACCCTCAGGAATAGCATAATTCCTTTTTTTAGCTCTTGTGCCACATCTATGCACTTAACTAAAGTGCTCCAAGAGAATAAGTTGTTGTTTAGAGTCTGATTATTATTAAGAGCTAATAATAATCGACATGCATCGATTTTTAGATCGACGATCTATAAATAGACTTTGCCCAATATTATAAAAATAGAATCAAATCTATTTTTCACATTTGACCAAACATATACAAATAGCCTCCTGCTACATATAGAATATGCTCACCATGTCTAAAAATAGACATAGACCTAAAACTAGCCTGTGTAGGCCCCACCTAGTTTAGGTGATTATTTTCCAACTAGGATCAAGGATGATGTTTCAGGATGCCTCCTTCATTGTTTCTTGTTTCAATCTTCAATGCTCCCTCTCAAAAAGAAAGGATTGTATTTTCATGCGACATGAAACTCCATGCATTCATCCTGCAACCTTCCGAAACTGAAAAGGCTCCAAACAACTCAATCAATCTGATACATCTATCATCAAAGTCTTCAATTTCTGCTGGTTCCAACTGCACATGTCTTCAAGAACCACGACATTGTTGAAATCTGCACCCATGCACTCTGCACTTGCTGTCAACTCTGAACTATGCTCCAGTATCCGACACTGTCACTTTGATCTCACTGCATCAATTGAACTGATAATGATACTGCTACTCTATGGGCACCTCGTAGCCAGGTTCAATTCATGAGATCCACACCATCTTAATGAATCCTACCCAGAAATCTCCTCTTGGGATTACTCAAGCTTGTCGCCCCACCTCTCACCTGGTGGTATAGTTGCATGAACTCCCTCTACCCATCTGGCACGAAATTTCTCTGCATGAGTGGTTGCTCCCACTCCATGAACCTCATCTTGTGGCTGCTCCACATCTCAAGGTTCACACTTACCTCCATGAAAATCCTGCTCCCTTTCAATCTTCAATTGCATGGCTTTATCACACTTCCCAACAGTAGGAAGCTCCGTAGAAATCCCATCTACTTCAAGTCTGTAGAGATTCTTCGCTCGAATCCAAACCTTCTTGACTTGTCCTGTTCCTTTGTACCGAAGGAAAACTTTTCCTTCACTAAAGACAACATCATAATGGCTCCCTCTGAAATGTAATGGTACCAATGCTAGTTGCATTGTATCGTCCATTGTCTCCCAACTCAACATGCAACTGGAGATATTTCTCCACCAAGTCGCTGAAAAAATTCACATCTCCCGTCATGTGAAAGGAAGCACCACTATCAAAGTACCACCCCGATCCCAATGCACTAAACACCATGCATGCGATCAATGAGAAGTCCAGCTCAAATTTCAAGGCAAGAGCCTCACCAGCTGCAGCTCTAGCAGCCTACTTGTTCTTCTTATTGTATGGACAATGTGTGGTTAAATGCCCATGTTCGTGATAGTGAAAACACTTCACTTTGGACATGTCACGCTCTTTTCCATCCGCAACAGATTGAGAAGGATTTTTCTTCCCCTTCCCTTTCCTTGCTTTGGTAGCCAAAGCGCAATCCTCTTCATCATCATTCTTTTATGAAGATCCATCCCTGGTACTCTACCTCATCTCCTCTTGCACAAGATCTAACCAAAGTCGCTCCCATCTTGGTAGTTTCTACCGACCATTGACAGAGTCCTCATAGCTATTCCAACTCTTTGGAAGCCCAAGGAGAGCCAAGCTCACCAAGTCTTCTTCATCCACACTAACTCCTACACTCCCTAGCTCATCCCTGCAGTGGACAAACTTTTTCAAGTATACCGGAATAGTGTCATTGTTCTCCATTTTTATTTTCCTGAGCTTGTCTTTAAGCGCCAACTTCCTCTGGTTACTTCTTCTTTGGAAAAATTCTGTCAAAGCCTTCCACATCAAGAATGGAGTGTCTTTACCATGAAGGCTAGACACAATTTGATCCTTCACACCTTCCAACAGAATCCTTCGATACCTTGCTACCTTCTTTTTCCATGCGTCAAGTGCAGCTGCATCGCTAGAACCCGGTTTAGGAATATCATCATCTATGAACTCCTTCAACCCATTATCCTCTAGCACCGCCTCCATCCTATCCTTCCATGCAATATAATTCGAGCTTCCCTCAAGGGCATACTCCAATCGCAATCCATTGAAATACATTTCAATGAATGCTCAACTTCGACACCAAGAAAACACTGCAACAAATTCGAATTCCACCAGCACAAAACTCAACTGCTTCAATAATTGCAATCTACTCCAATGATCAACCGCTCTAATACCATGTAGAAATTATATGCACTATGCATGCATATGTCCAAGATTCTCCTGATCACAAACTATTTTAACTTCATTCACAATACAGAATCTATTCCACCATTGATCATCACATGCAGAAATTAAATCAACAATTGCAATGCACACATGAAACCATAAAAATTCACACACATTAACACAGTTATTTTAACAGGAAATCCTGAAGCTAAAAACCCCAAATGTATGTATATAATATATTTCATATAGATCATGTAACAATCCTCATACAAATATTATCACAAGCTCTCAGTACAATCAAATCGCTACACACTAATCAGGCCCGATCTTGCAAATCCATGCATCGATCTTTGCCAGCCTCTAGCCTGCCTCTACTGCGCAATCCCTACTGAAGAATGGCTCTGAATGAACTCTAATCCACCCTATAATTACTATACAATCCTCATTGGCATCTTGAATGAATGTATGGTGCAAAAAATGCAACACTATAGTCACAACTGATAGTCACACTTGCTCTTTCACCTACCTCTCCACTGGTCTCCACTGAAACTGTCCATGCACTATAGTTAACTGATGTATTCTTCAGTTTATTAATGAGTTAATATTTATTGAATTAATTATTAATTAATTCACACCACTCTCACTAGTGTATCAATCATTTAGACTAGATACAACTAGCTCAACTGTGTCTAATTGAGTTAAACTAAACACAACTCCAGCAACTACTTCTACAACTCCACCAAACTCTGTCACATGAGTTCTAACTGAAGTCCTCCATGCAATAGCTCCAGTAAACCCTCAGGAATAGCGTAATTCCTTTTTTCAGCTCATGTGCCACATCTGTGCACTTAACTGAAGTGGTCCAAGAGAACAAGTTGTTGTTTAGAGTCTGACTATTATTATTAAGAGCTAATAATAATCAACATGCATCTATTTTTAGATTGACGATCTATAAATAGACTTCGCCCAATATTCTAAAAATATAATCTCATCTATTTTTCACATTTGACCAAACATCTACAAATAGCCTCCCGCTACATATAGAATATGCTCACCATGTCTAAAAATAGACATACACCTAAAAATAGCCTGTGTGGGCTCCACCTAGTTTAGGTGATTATTTTCAAACTAGGATCAAGGATGATGTTTCAGGATTCCCGCTTCACTATTTCTTGTTGCAATATTCAACAGATGACATATTAAAGACCACATTTAGGACTAAGTGTGGAACTTATGCCTATTAGAAGATTCCATTCGGGTTAATCAATGCAGGTGCTACTTTCCAAAGAGCCATGCACAAAACTTTTAGAGGACTCATTAAAAAAAAATTGGTTATTTATCTATATGACATCACATTATTTTCTAGACAAAGAACCAATCATGCGAACGACCTAAAACAAGTCTTTGAGCGATGCAAAAAGTATGGAATCTCACTTACCTCGAAAAATTCATACTTTTCTTTAGATGAAGGAAAAATTTTAGGATTCATCATGTCCAAAAAGGGTATTTATATTGATCCTGAAAGAATCAAAGAAATTAAAAGGATTCCTTACACCCATAATAAGAAAACCATGCAGTCATTTCTTGGATAGATAAATTTTTTAAAGATATTTTTCCCTCACTTTCCGCGGATAGTTTTTCCTTTACAAAAAATGATTAAGAAAAAATCAGTTTTCAATTCGGGATATAATGAAAGAGAAGCATTCGATTTAATAAACCAATGTATTATTAATGCTCCATTCTTGACTACTCCCCATTTTCTTAATCCTTTTACTTTATATACATTCTCATCAGATACATCATATGTTGTTGTTTTGACATAGCTCAATGACCAGCAAATTGAAGCACCAATATCATTTTTAAGTTCCAATTTACAACGTGCATAACTAAACTCTTCGTCTGTTGAGAAACAAGCATTTGTTGTCTTAAAATATATAAAGAATTTTAGGCCATTTCTCCTCAAAAATCACACCAAAATAACAGTTCCATTCTCTGCAATAAGGCAATTGTTGATGCAAAGAGAAGTAGGAGAAAAAAGGGCTAGCTCAGTAATTTCTTTACAAGAATATGATGTAGAAATTAGAACTTCTAAAATTATTAGAGGTCAATATTTTTGCAGAATTTTAACAGGAGCATCCCATTTATCATCAGAAGAAGATCCAGGTAATGAAGTACAAGTGACTGAGGTAAGCCTCAATGATGCTCAGTCCCAATATGTTGATCTTAAGTTTTATTTGAAAAATGGATATGCCCCCACATAGCTCAGTTATAAAACAAAGTGTGCTTTAAGATTGAAATCTAAGCAATACAAAATGATCAATGATGTATTTTTTAGAAGAAACTTAGATTCTATGTTATACGATGCTTAAATAAAACTGAAGCAAATAAAGTTTTGTATAACTCCACGATGGACCAGCTAGTGGACATTTTGGAGGAAATACAACCACACATAAAATCCTTCATGCGGGTTACTATTTTCCAAGACTATTCAAAGACACTCATGATTATGTGAAAAAATACAAAGTCTGCCAAAATGTATCTGGAAGACAAAGGAAACCAGCTTTTCCATTACAACTAGTTAATATTAAACAACCATTCAAGAAATTGGTATTAGATATAATTGGTGATATCATTCCTAACTCTTCCAAACAACATAAATACATCCTCACAGCTACCGATTATTTTACTAAATGGGAGAAAGAAATTCCACTGAAAGTAGCCAATTATGAGTATAGTATTGATTTCATTAATCAATTTATCATAACCGACTGCTTTTATGTATGACAATGCATCTTATTTCTTAGGAGCTGCTATGATATAATTTTCCACTAAAATATGTTTTAAACTCAAATATTATACTAACTAATATCCTCAAGGAAATGGTTCAGCATAATCAACAAATAAAAACCTTATTAGAATCATTAAATGAATTTTTGACCAGAATCAAAGAAATTGGCACAAATCATTGACATTTTCTCTCTGGGAAGATCAAATAACTCAGAAGGCCTCCATTGGAACCTCTCCATTTAATCTTATTTATGGGAAAGAAGTTTTCCTTCCTACTAATTTAGTTATTCCTTCTCTTTCCCTAGTTCAATTTATTGATGAATCACCCTCTTCTTCTTTGCAAGTAAGACAATTCCAAATCCTTAAACTTGAAGAGGAAAGAGAAAAATATAAAGATACTCATGCACATCACCAACAGTTAGTTAAAGCTTCATTTGATACAACTTCTGTCACTCCAAAAACATTTCAAATTTTTGATCTAGTACTAAAGTGGGAAAAGTCACACAAGGAAAAAGGTAAACATACCAAATTCCAAATACTATGGCTTGGGCCATTTCAAATCATAGAAGAGATAGGCCCATCAATTTTTTATTGCAAGATCTATCAGGAAAAATAAATTCTCTTCCTATTAATGGGAAAATTTTAAAGAAATATTTCTCATAGGAGGTAACTCCTTCTATTCCCTATATATTATTGTCTTCTATTTTCATAGGAAAATAAAAGTTGAATGGTATTTATTTTTTTCTTTTCAAATAAAGATCTCAGAGAATATTTTTGATTTATCGCTTCTATAAATAAGAATTGTTAAGGAAATAATTGTAAAATTGGAATCTCAAATAGATTTGATTTCGCTGAAAATTTTGATTTCGTTGAAGTTATTTATTCTTTGATAAACGCTCACTTTTATAAAGTATGGTTACTCCACTATCAATCAAGAAAATAATCATTAACATAGTAAAGACTCTCTACAAATAAGAAATCTTAAAATCTAAAATTATCATCCAGAATCCTCAAAATGACCAATGATTCACCCCATTTGGAAAACTTTTCAATTTTCAGAATGTAATTCAAAAAATTTGCTAAATCATAGAAGATAATAAGTCTCATCAGGAGCTTCTTTACCATGTTCATAGGAAAATAGTTAAACTGACATTACCAATACTGTCTACCAAAACACAGTAATGACTTGAGATTATATCAAAAGGCAAGGGGTCTCATCAAGATCTAGCTTGATCAGTTTAGTTACAACCATTGAATGGCATTGTCAATATTTGGTTACCAAGCCAAGGAAATGGATTTTAAGTGATAAAAAATACATAGAAAATATTTACAAAAAAAAAAAAAAAACAAGTTTCCAAGGAGATAAAGTATATAATATTGAACTTATTTTGGAAGATTGTAATAGTAGATGGATGGAACAATGAATCATTGTTGGGTAAAAGGTAACCTTGCCAATACCATAAATGCCTATTGGTTTAGAGGCTCTACTTGTGATAAATGACTATAGATATAAAGATAATCTGAATCAGCCACCTGCTTTCTCTTTTTAAACTTAGTAAACATTGGTATAGACACCCATATTTTCATTTTAAAGAGGAAATATTATGTATTATAATAAAGTGAGATTCTATTACTTAGTGAAATATTATTTGTATTGAAATTCATTTCTGCAGCTATTTTTATTTAGAAAAGATTTAGAAATTTCAAAAAACTAATCAAAGATAACTGGTTCTCCCAAGTTAATTGCCAATAGTTGTATTATACAACACCTCCCATTTATTTAATAAATAAATGGGGACCCTTTAAAAAATAAATAGATTTTAAGAAACATTATTTCATTTTAACGTTAAGTTTTAAACTTTAGGAATAAAATGCATGTTCCTTTCTCTTTGATTTCATTGTGCTTAGCGGAAATTGCAAAGCCCATAAGTTGAAAAAAGTTAAAACACATATAAATGTTGTGAATTGTGATAAGTGCTCCAACCTTTTTTGAATTATATGAAATTCCTGTTGAAAAACATAAAAATCCCCTAAAGTTATAAATCGCACTGTGCCTCCTTAAAAGACAAACTTACATCATTTCAAAAGTAATTGCGATGAGTTGGACCCAATAAGACAATAAATGAACAATGATGTATCCATAAAATCTAATAAAGCACAATGCTTTAAGTTTTTATTGCATATTGCATTCCACAACGTTAAACCAATGGAAAGTTATATCCATCGTGATAAGGAGCGATGTGCGATTTGTATAGATTGAATTTCACATACACCTGTCATGAAGACATATAGTATTGATGTTTATCAAATTTGAGATTTGTGCTATAACATTTATTACTAAAGCGCTCAAAGTAATCCTTAATCAATCGATCTGTTAAAAATATTTAATGACTTGTATTGTTTGATTGGACATATTGGGTAATGCATGTAAAGGATTTGATAAATCATTAAAGGGTTATTAATGACATTCAGTGGGTACAATGTTAAAAAATATCGATATATTTCTTAAAGTGTGTTTTAAATTAAAGCGATGGATTTTGATTTAACTCTATTCTTTGTCCTTTCCTCTCCTCATCTCAAATCTGAATTTACTTATCACGCTTGAATTCAGGAAACTACCTAGGAAGTGATATCAACAAGAATGACAAAGAAAGGAAAATCAGTTGCCCAAGCATCCACTTCTGAAGTTTCATACATGCCTCCACTACTCATATACACTACATGCAATAAGGACTGTGGAGTTTCTTCATGGGAAGCCATGTATAATCGGTTTGAAGAAGAACATCCAAAAGAACTAAATAAAATAGCAATAGTGGATAAGGTTGTTTCATCAGAACCTTCTTACTTCAAAGTTGCATGTTCATTTCTACATAGAATACCAATGAGGAAAAAAATATTACCATACACTGATATGGTAAAATGGGTCATCAAAAATCTCAATATTGCAGATAGAACATTCAATAATTCCAAAATGGAGAACATGGGTTCATTCACCATCGAGGATTTGCGAACAATGTATCATTTGCCTATGCCACAAAAGATTTATGATAAAGCTTTCCTCAAAATCTTTACAAAAAAGAATCAATACCTAATGAAGGTGGTGAAAGGATAGAACGAAGATCAAGGCAAGATAAAGCGGGAAAAACTTGGTATGTACCCAATAGCACAATTTCCATCACCTCAGTGTTTTGTAGTAGGACTTCTATATAGATTATTTTCTAGAACCGATACCACTAAATTTTCCATTGAATGGGTTATTTTAATTGACGCAGTCGTCAATTCTACTATCATGAATTGCGAAAACATTTTATCTGATAATTTGGCTAAAACCATTATGGATTATAGAAAAAATGGAGTCTTTTCGACTAAGACAATTTCCCCTTTTTACATGAGCGCATATACTATGGATGCTATATGTTTCTGCTCAAAATTTCTTGTTATGGGTTGCAAGTGGACAAGCCAAGACCCTAACCCCATTCATATTTATCATAAATCCTTATGGGATTCTGAATTCCATTTACATTTCTACAATATTTTTCATGGAGTTATGTTGCCCATTCATCATATCATTTTTAATGAGAGAGCTCCTAGAATTTATAAAGAGACGAGTGTCGATATTTTACCTGTGGCCAGATGGTTTGGTGAGGAAAATTATACTTATGTCAGAGTTTTTGGGAGTCTCTCTTCCCCTCTTGTTCTACCCTACTATGTTCCACACAAACTCTTGGCTAGAGAAATTGCATATCAAACTCTTGTAAACGGTATAACCAAGCAACTTAGAGATTCTAATAAATCCATTTGGCCTACATTCCTGTTACAGTGTGGTACCTTTTCCCTTTTTGACATAGGTCATGAAACGAAATAAATTCCAAACATTACTTCATTTAATCTGGCTTTTATGTCAGGGAGACAGTATGATCCTAATGATGTGGTCCAAAATTTTACCACTAGTATTAAACTTAGACCTTTCATGAATGAAAAGGATATTTTTGATGGTTTGTTTGAAGGAGTAGAGAAATTTGTAGATGTGTTAAAAATTGTTGATCAACAGTTGTCATTGATGTTAAGCCAAGCACCACCAAGGGCTACCCCAATATTACATGGGAATTACGACCTGCCAAATTACTATATTCTAGGTCAAGAATGATTTTTATGGTTTCTACTTTTCAAAATGTTTCCGTTGATATATGGCACGCCACGTAATTCTTCATGGTTTGAGAGATATTCATGTTTGAAGTTTTTAACCCCTGTTAGTGGGCTAAAACCCCATGGGGTCGTGGCATGGGTCATTGAAAAGAAAATAATTAACAATTTTTAAGCTCCTAAAATCCCTCCCATGTTCACTTGTTGAAGCCCCTCTCAACCTAAGCATTTTATAAATTTTGATCCTCATATCCTCCTTATGTAGGGATTTCGTTACCTGAAGCAGGTCATCGTGGTATTTTCTCTCTAACGTTTTTTCTACTAAGGGTCAAAAGCTAAAATTTTAATGAGGCGAAGCCGCAATCCTATGGAAGCTCTTGTAAAAATTTCAAATCAAGGTGTGCAACATTTTGGAGATATGATATGTGGAATTCATTGTTTTTTCTTGAAATTCATCTCAAAGAAGTGACCTTGGGAAAATCATGATAAATATCTCTCTGAGTATCAGATTGGAATTCTGTAAAACGTTGTAGATAGGGCACAGACTATAGCTTTTGATGTATCAATTTTAGAGCCTAATGAAGAAACAGTGACACGTGGCATGCTGTAAAATTTTGCTCTAGTGAAACAGTCCATAATTAGGGAATTGTGAGAGATTGGGCATAACTCTCCCTTGAGGAATTCAAATTGGGTCAGACCTGTGGCATTGGAAATAAGACTCGGAGCACTACTACAGGGCTAAAAAGCACAGATATACACCAGATTCAATATCAAGATCCTAAAAGGAAAGAAAAAGCTATATCATTTGTTGTCAAGGGCTTCAAAGTACCAAAATTTATAGGGTAGCAAAGCAAAGAAAGGTGCACGAGAGGGTAGCATGACAATAGAAGCAACCAAGGTGCATAATAGAAGTAATAAGTTCACCACATGAAGTCTTCAAGTGGGAAGCACTGCATACAATCATTATAAAGGTATCATTGTACTAAGTCATTGTAAATTTATCATTGTAAAAGTTATACAATTTTCTATATGCCAAGAGTTGAAGAGGCAGTGTCGGGAGGTCTAGGTTCATCATTATGTGGTTGTTTAATAGTTTGGGTTATGTTCTAGTCTATATTCTTCTTCTACATCACTCTATATCATTGTAAAGTGGACCATTTTCCCTGGTACGGGATTCCATTCTTGTTCTATTCTTCTATAGGGTGGTAGGGTGGTGCTAGGGTGAGTTGTAGCTCATTAGGTGTTGGGGCATCCATTCAGTTGACTACTGAAAAATCTCAGGCATTGGAGTGTCTATCTAGTGGGAGCTGGAGAAGAATTATTTTCTATATTTTAGGAAGCTGGAGATTTATTTTCAATTGGAGTTGAATATTAAAGAATTATTAGAAAAGCATTAGGTGGTTTTTGTCCTGGAGTGGGTTCCCACCTTAAAATCTGTGTGCATTTGTGTTCCTTTTTTTTAATGCTGTCATTGTACAAACACTGATAATAATTGAAGATTAACTAATGGTCTAATTGAAAGGAATAATGATTCACCCCCCTCTTAGTATTTCCAACAATTGGTTTTAGAGCTTGGTTCCTTCAATAGAAGTTTAACAGCTGGAAGGAGGTCATGGAGCATACCAAGAATGGTGTACCTTTGTTCAATGAAAATAAGTATGCACTCTAGAAAGGAATAATGGAGGTCTATCTCTTGGCGCAAGGTTATGAAGTATGTGACATTGTTCAAAATGGATTTACATCAACCGTGGATGAAGAAGGTGAGAATAATTTGGTAAAGGATGCAAACATAAAGAATATTATTATCAGTGGACTTATTGAATCTGCTTATCATAAGGTGTTGGGTTGTAAAACTGCCAAAAATGTATGGGACAAGATTGAGAATATATATGTAGGTGACTCAAATGTCAAAGAATCAAAGCTTCAAATCTATAGAGAAAAATTTGAGCAACTCAGAATGAAAGAAGATTGCAACATTGCTACATATTTCCAATAGATTGATGAAATAACCAATAATCTGGAAGGATTGGGAGAGCCACTTGACGAGAAGACTATTATACAAAATATTCTTAGAACGTTACCAGGGAGATTCAACCAAAACTTATCGGTCTTAGAATACAATGCAAATCTAGACAAACTTAGCAAAGAGGAATTACATGGAGTTCTCATAGCATATGAAGTGAGAATTGATGAAGAAGAGGGTAATTTGCATCTAAAAATATGACTTCTACTTTCATACTGAAGGCTTCAACCCTCAGATCCACTTCAGACCACATTTCATCAATTTTCATACTGGATCAAACAGCTTCAACACAACCCTTCACTTATCAACAAACATACTTTTCCCAATACTTCAAACAGAACAGTTAGACCACTGTAACCAGAATATTAGAGATAACCCAGACTTCAGAATAGATATGTAGATGTAAACTCAACCCTGAACATTCATTGAATCAAATATCATACGCTACTTTTCTTTACTGAATCCGCGTACATACACGCTTTCCTGCACACCAACCCGCGTATACTTCTGTGTATTTTATTTTTCAAAAAAACCTTATACACGCCTTTCATTAATAGAGACTGCATATACACACACTTTTTCAAAGACCAACTAGTGTATAGATTTGTAAATGGAAAACTTTACAAAATAGATCAGATCTATAAACTTACCCAGATTTCTTCATTATCTTCGGCAGATTTTGCAACAGATCTTCACCATTTCTTCTGCTGCAGATCATCCTAGAGATTTATCATCATCATAAGATCTAGAGATCTTCAACCATCCTCTGATCCATGGGTGCATCAAATATTTAGATCTATCAATTAAGAAAAAATTTCATTCATGTAGATAATCCTTAGAGATATTTATTCGTCAACAACGCTTACTCATGCACACCCTTGCACAATGATCTTCTTCTCCTTATATAGATTTAGCCTTTATCAATACCATGAGTCAAAACCACACAAATTCTGATGATATTCCTGGACGGGATCAAATAGATAATCCAGCGCTCAATACAGTGGGCCAATACCACGGTAATGCCCCTAGGTATCATAGTTTTTAGAGTGCAAAAGGCATACACAACTTTGAGCGTGCGTATCCGCGTGTATACGCAACTTCGCCTCATACAAACTGCGTATATGCTAACCCTGAATGTATACGTGGGTTCCCTTCACAAAAGTAGAGTATATACATGGGTTTCCTTAACAAAAGTAGCATATACATTGTGACATATTATATTTATCATTTTTCTGGCACTTACTGGAATTGTTTTCTCTGTCACATCTGAACTGATCTATAGATACATCACTCTTACATCTTTAGCACATAGGTTGCTTATCATAGGCAACTCATCAATTACATTTCCATCAAGACCAACTTCATCTAGTAGGTTTCCATCAAGGACAACACATTGCATCATATTGCCAACAATCTCCCCCTTTGGACTTGATGGCAACCATGATGGTGTTTGATCACCACAACAGATAGATACATTGAATATAACCATTATACAACCACCATGATACTCTCCCCTTATTCAAACACCATAAAGACCATGATACTCTCCCCCTTTGACATCAAGGGCAAAGGACAGATCAAAACAAGTTTTTTCTTCTCATGTAGAAAGAAGAGCTCTGTAGATCTGATGTGCACTGAAGCTACCATGCTCCCCCTGAGTTCACGTTGAATCCTCAAACATATTTTTCAATGAAGTACATGACTCTATGACCTTTCCTATCACCAAGAACTCATACTTACATCAATGATCCAACCAAGTGGATTTACATATGTGACTCAGGTACCCAACCAAGTGGCTTTACATATTTGACCAAGTCCTTACATGATGGAATATTACAATTTTACATCATAGGTCTCAACATGACCTTTTCATCACATGACAAATATGACCTTTTGTTACAAATACAAAAAATGCCTCAAGAGAGAGATCATATTTTAGAACCATCATAATTCCAACAATGCATCCTTTCCACATGACCAATGCTCCCCCTTAGCTTGTGCATCTTGAACACTTTCAACAGCAAATCATCAAGGCATAGTCACCCAATATCAGAGAATGAAATAGAAATATAAGAGCTGAAACATCACCAGAGATACCCAATAGCACCATAGTTGTGCTGAAGAATGCTGACCCAGAGAAAAATTTTCAACAACCACCCATACGCGGTTTTATCTGTATAAACTCGCGTATATACACGACTGTCTTTCAAGAAATCCGCGTATCCAATTTAATCTTCTGCATTTAAGCAGGTCTGATCTTCTGCATGGTAGAAACTACTCCCAGCTTCTGTCTGAGATATTTGAACATTTCCTTGGGCAGAGATTTGGTAAATATATCAGCAACTTGTTCTTTGGAGGGAACATACTCCAACTTCACCTTTTGTTCAAGCACTTTTTCACGTAAGAAGTGATACTTGATGGGAATGTGCTTGGTCTTGGAATGCATAAGAGGATTCTTTGAGATACTGATGGCACTTGTATTATCACACATAATGGAGACAAGAGGTGAAAATTTGATTTGAAATTCTTGTAAGGTTTGCATCATCCAAAGAAGTTGAGTGCAACATGATGCGGCAGCCACATATTCTTCTTCTGTTGAAGATAAGGCAATAGAATTTTTCTTCTTGATGAACCAGGATACTAACCGGAGCCCCATATAGAATGCACCACCACTAGTGCTTTTTTGATCATCAACATTTCCAGCCCAATCTGCATCAGTGTAAGCATGAAGAGTAAGATCAGCATTCTTTGGATACCATAGTCCAAATTCTTGAGTTCCTTGTAGATATTTGAATATTCTTTTGACAGCCTGAAGGTGAGATGCTTTTGGATTAGCTTGGAATCATCCAAAAATCCCAACTGCATGAATAATGTTTGGTCTAGTCCCAGTGAGATAAAGTAGACTTCCTATCATAAATCTGTATTCTAGTTGATTCACCATGGGAGAATCGTCATGAGAACTGAGATTACATCCGGTTATCATTGGTGTACTTACAGGTTTGCACTCTTCCATGCCATACTTCTTCAGAATTTGCTTAAGGTATTTTTCTTGTGATAAGAATATGGCATCTGTAGTTTGATGCTCTTGCAAGCCAAAAAATAATGTTATTTCCCCAAGTAAAGACATTTCAAATTCTTGCTGCATAGCAGAAGCAAATTTCTGACTCATAGATTCTTCATTGCTTCCAAAAATGATATCATCAACATATACAACCACAATCAATAGTTTATCATTTTCAGTTTTTGTCTATAAATTTCTATCAGCAGACCCCTTTGAAAAACCTTGTTGATGAAGATATTTGTCAAGACGATAATACCATGCCCTTGGAGCTTGTTTGAGACCATATAGATCCTTTTTAAGTCTGCAAACAAGTTTTTCATCATTTCCCAAAATGAATCCTTCTGGTTGTTCTATATAAACTTCTTCTTCTAGATCACCATTGAGAAACACAGATTTAATATCCATTTGATAAACTTTGATTTTGTGGAAGCTTGAAAAAGCAAGAAACATTCTTATGGCTTCAAGTCTAGCTAGAGGAGAAAAAGTTTCTTCAAAGTCTATACCTTCTTGTTGAGCATACCCCTTGCAGACAAGTCTAGCTTTATTTCTTATAACCTCCTCATTCTCATTTAACTTGTTTTTGAATATCCATTTGGTTCCAATGACATTTTTGTCATGAGGTCTTGGTACTAATTCCCAAGTGTGATTATTTTCGATTTTATCAAGCTCTTCATTCATGGCTTGAATCCAACATTCATCTTTACTAGCTTGATTGACATTGTGTGGTTCAATAGTGGATAGCAATGCGAGATAGCTAGAAGATCCCACAAGAGTCCTTCTTGTTTGTACACCTGATCCCTTGTCTCCCAAAATTTGAGATTTTGGATGATTCTTTTGAACATATCTGGATGGAGCTCTTTCAGATAACTCATCTTCAGGTTCTTCATTGGGTTCACTGTCTATATCATTGCTATTTGATGTAGGAGGATATATGTCACCATCGTCTTCATTTGTTGTTTGTTTTTCTTCTTTTGGGACTGCAGGAGACTCATCAATAACAACATCAATACATTCAACAATATTCCAAAGTCTTTTATTGTAACATTTATATGCTCTACTCCTAGAGGAGTAGCCAAGAAGTATTCCTTCATCTGCTCTGGATTCAAACTTGCCAAGTTTTTCATCATTATTTTTTATAAAACATCTGCTTCCAAAAACTCTAAAATGCTTCATAGTGGGAGGATTACCATACCATAGTTCATATGCAGTTTTATCGCTATTTACTCGAAAATGTGCCTTGTTAAGAATATTTACCGCTGTATGTGTTGCTTCTCCCCAAAAAGTGTCAGGTGTTCGAAAGTCATCAAGCATAGCTCTAGCCATTTGTTGAATTGTTCTGTTCATTCTTTCTGCTACGCCATTTTGTTCTGGAGTGCCAGCTATAGAAAATTGTCTTTTTTGCCATGTTGTTCACAAAATTCAAGGAATTCATTTGATGTATATTCTCCTCCTCAATCAGATCTAAGACACTTAATTTTCAGATCTAATTCATTTTCAACTAGTGCTTTGAAGGTCTGAAATTTCTCAAATGCTTCATCTTTGTGTTTAAGCAGCCCAATCCAACACATTCTAGAGAAATCATCAATAAATAAGATATAGTATTGTTCACCATGTGGTGACTTTTTCCTCACAGGTCCACATATGTCAATATGAATAAGTTCAAGAGGCTTACTTGATGATCCTTCCTTGGCATTAAACTGTACTCTGGTTTGCTTACCAAATTGGCAAGATTTGCATATGATATTTTCGGGTGGAGTAATATTGGGAAGATCACGGACGTCTTTAAGTCTTCTTGATTTGTTGATCTGAGAGAAGCTCAGATGCCCCAAAATTCTATGCCATAGCCATTTTTCTGAAGATTTTCTCAAGTAACATTGTTCTTTATAGTTCTTCAATACATACAGGTTTCTTGGAGTTCTTTTTCCTTTTATAATTGTTTTACCTGTATCAAGATCACGTACCACACATTCTTTTGAACTAAATACAACTTCAGTTCCTTGATCACACATTTGACTTACACTTAACAAGTTATGCCTTAATCCATCCACATACATGACATCATTAGCTTTCACCTTTTCTTTTAGAAATACAGACCCTTTTCCCTTAGTTACCGCAGGAGTATCATTTCCAAATGTAACCTTATTTTCCTTTTCTAGAGCATTATATGTAAGAAGTTTGTTTTTGTCACCTGTCATGTGTCTTGAGCATCTGCTATCAATGTACCATTGATTCTCTTCACCTTCTGCAAATAATGCTATGCCACAATTTTCAACCTGCAATTCCTTCTTTTTCCATACTTTGGAGCTTGAAGGAACATGCTCTTTAGGCTAAACTTTGCTCCTGCATTCAGATTCTTCATGGCCAAAGTTATTGCAATAAGCACATTCAACTTCATTTAGAAGAGGAGAAAAGTTGTTATAGGTATTCTTCTTTGTTTCAATATCAATCCTTTTCTTTCTTGCTTCTCTTGTCATGATGGTTTTATATGCAACACATTGAACAACTTTATGACCAAAATTGTGACACGAGAAACATTGTCCATTGAAGAAGAAATTTATGCGATCATCAAATCTTCCACTTTAATTGAGATGATCATGCTTTACCTGTAATGATTCTTTATTCCCTTGCTGAGTGGCAGAATGTTGTAAACCAGTTGTAGTTGCTTTTAGATAATTTGGTGCTGAAGCCTGAAAAGATTCTCCGGTATATCCAAGACCTGTCTTTATAAGAGGAGAATGTTGTACCTTGATAATCTCGTCTAGGGTTTCAGATCCTTTAGCAAATCTAAGATTCAGAGTCTTTACTTTCTAAGATTTAGAGACTTACCACTTCACATTCTAATTTCTCATTGTGTTTCTTCGCTTCTTCAAACTGTTTTTCCAGAGTTTCTATGGTTATTTTCCTTTCTTCTAAGAGTATTTTACTTTCTTCTAAGTGTATTTTGAGTTGATTGTTTTCTTCAAGAAAATCATTGTCCTCTAGAGGATCCACAAAAGTATCATTTTCTTCTCTAGATTCAAATGCCATGAGAAGTCTAAGATCTTGTTCACATTCTTCCTCACTATCAGATAACCCATCACTGTCTTCATGAGTATAGTAACTTTTTCTAGTGTTAAACCGATTCTTATTCCTTCTTGCTACTTCCTTCCCTTTTGCAAGTGTTTCTTTATGAGGACACTTAGCAGCATAATGACCAACTCTTCCACACTCAAAAAATTTGAAAGGAATCTTACCTTTGAACCGTCCTGTACCAAGTTGGAGTTTCTTTATAAAATTTACCTCATCTTCTTCTGAGATATATCTTGATCCTTCTACTTCTTGTACTTATTTCCCTTTTGTAGAAGCTCTGAAGACAACCTCTTTGACTTCAGATGGTCCTCCTCTTCTCATTTCATATGCAGTTAGTATGCCATGAAGTTGCACCACAGTAAGATTTTGAAGATCCTGTTTTTCTTCAAGAGCAGAAACTTTTGACTCAAATTTTTCCGTTAGCGATCTTAAACTTTTCTCAACCAAAGTAGATTCAGTTATTGTTTCTCCCAGATTTCTCATATGATTTACAACATCATCAAGACGTAAAAAGAAACTGGCAATATTCTCATCCCTATGCATCTTTAAATTTTCATATTCAATTCTGAGAGTTTGAAGTTTTGCACTTTTTACCTTTGCATCACCTTCATAACTTAGAATGATTTTGTCCCATATCTCCTTTGTTGTATTCAGCTGCATAACTTTGACAAATTCTGATTCAGTTAGACTTCCCGTTAGAGCATTGACTGCCTTTGCATTTGTTTCATAATTCTTCTTTTCAGTTTGATCTGTTGGTACAACAGTTGGATATTGATATCCTCGTTCAAAAATGGCCCATATATCTGCTCCCATAGACTGAAGATAGGATCTCATCCTTATTTTCCAAAAGATTAAATTGCTTCCCTTAAAGAGCAGAGGCTTGATAGATGTTGTTCCATCTTGATTGCTCATCTTGCTTGATATTCCTTCTAGCGGCTAAGGTTTTTCAGAAGGACCTTCATACTGAAGGCTTCGGTATGAAAGTAGAAGATTTCTGCCAATAGAGGCTGGTGCTAATATCAGGGGGTAGTAGCTCCCTTTCAGGAGAGGTTGGTAAACGAGAGCAGGTGGTTGTAGCTCCCTTCCAGGAAAGGCTGGTAAACGAGAGAAGGTTGTAGCCTTCTGCAGGTGGGTGCCTGCGTGCTGGTATGAGTCTGCACCAGTACATGGTTGTAAGATGTTTTATTTATAATAAATATTGAAGACTGAGATGACGGCAGTGGTCATTTTCTCCCGACTTGGGTTTCCACCTTAAATCTAGGTGTTCATGTGTGTTGCTTATGTGTGATGGTTTATTCTGTTTTTACTGCACATGCTTACTGCTTAACATATGATGAATAAATGATGCAATGATTTAAGAATCAAACACATAATAAGAGCTTTGAGCATACACGAGTTTCCTTAAGGATATCCGCGTATATACACTAGTTTTGTTCTGTAAAGTAGCGTATGGGTTTTGAGAAAAGAAAAGTAAAAAGTTTATCAGTTAGCTCTAAATACTGATTCACCCCCCCTCTCAGTATTTTTCGCAACAATTGGTATTAGAGCAGGTCCTTCTGAAAAAGCTTAGCCGCTAGAAGGAAGATCAAGCAAGATGAGCAATCAAGATGGAACAGCATCTATCAAGCCTCCGCTCTTTAATGGAAGCAATTTAATCTTCTGGAAAATAAGGATGAGATCCTATCTTTAGTCTATGGGAGTAGATGTATGGGCAATTGTTGAACGAGGATATCAATATCTAGTTGCTTTACCAACAGATCCAACTAAAAAGAAGAATTATGAAACAAATGCAAAGGCACTCAATGCTCTAACGGGAAGTCTAACTGAATCAAAATTTTTCAAATTTATGCAGCAGAATACAACAAAGGAGATATGGGACAAAATCATTCTAAGTTATGAAGGTGATGCGAAGGTAAAAAGTGAAAAACTTCAAACTCTCAGAATTGAATATGAAAATTTAAAGATGCATAGTGATGAGAATATTGCAAGTTTCTTTTTACATCTTGATGATGCTGTAAATCGTATGAGAAATCTGGGAGAAACAATAACCGAATCTACTTTGTTTGAGAAAATTTTAAGATCGCTAACGGAAAAATTTGAGTCAAAATTTTATGCTCTTGAAGAAAAACATGAAAGTTTCCCAACAAGGTCCACATATGTCAGTATGAATAAGTTCAAGAGGCTTACTTGATGATCCTTCCTTGGCATTAAACTGTACTATGGTTTTCTTACCAAATTGGCAAGATTTGCATATGATATTTTCGGGTGGAGTAATATTGGGAAGATCACGGACAGCTTTAAGTCTGCTTGATTTTTTTATCTGAGAGAAGCTCAGATGCCCCAACCTTCTATGCCATAGCTAGTTTTCTGAAGATTTTCTCAAGTAACATTGTTCTTTGCAGTTCTTCAATACATACAGGTTGCTTAGAGTTCTTTTTCCTTTTATAATTGTTTTACCTGTATCAAGATCACGTACCACACATTCTTTTGAACTAAAGACAACTTCAGTTCCTTGATCACACATTTGACTTACACTTAACAGGTTATGCCCTAATCCATCCACATACATGACATCGTTAGCTTTCACCTTTTCTTTTAGAAACATAGACCCTTTTCCCTTAATTACCGCAGGAGTATCATTTCCAAATGTAACCTTCTTTTCCTTTTCTAGAGCACTATATGCAAGAAGTTTGTTTTTGTCACCTGTCATGTGTCTTGAGCATCCATTATCAATGTACCATTGATTTTCTTCACCTTATGCAAATAACGCTATGCCACAATTTTCAACCTGTAATTCCTTATTTTTCCATACTTTGGAGCTTGAAGGAAAATGCTCTTTTGGGCGACTTTTCATTTGGAATAAGTGCAATGTGTTGTCTTGATAGCATCTCTTGGATGAAGTTTGCCTTGATGGAAACCTACTTGATGAGTCGCCTATGATAAGCAACCTATGTGCTAAAGATGTAAGAATGATGTATCTACAGATCAGTTCAGATGTGATAGAGAAAACAATTCTAGTAAGTTCCAGAAAAATGATAAATATAATATGTCACAATGTATACGCTACTTTTGTGAAGGCAACCCGCATATATACTCTAATTTTGTGAAGGGAACCCACGTATACATTCAGGGTTAGCAAATACTCAGTTTTTATGAGGCGAAGTTGCGTATACACGCGGATACGCACGCTCAAAGTCACGTATGCCTTTTGCGCTCTAAAAACTATGATACCTAGGGGCATTACCATGGTATTGGCCCACTGTATTGAGCACTGGATTATCTATTTGATCCTGTCCAGGAATACCATCAGAATTTGTGTGGTTTTGAATCATGGTATTGATAAAGGCTAAATCTATATAAGGAGAAGAAGATCATTGTGCAAGGGTGTGCATGAGTAAGGGTTGTTGATGAAAAAAAAAAAAATATCTCTAAGGATTATTTGCATGAATGAACTCTGTTCTTAATTGATAGATCTGAATCTTTGATGCACCCATGGATCTGAGGATGGTTCAAGATCTCTAGATCTTATGATGATGATAAATCTCTAGGATGATCTGCAGCGAATGAAATGGTGAAGATCTGGCGCAAAGTTTGCTAAAGATAATGAAGAAATCTAGGTAAGTTTATAGATCTGATCTGTTTTGTAAAGTTTTCCATTTACAGATCTATATGCTAGTTGGTCTCTGCAAAAGTGCGTGGATACGCGGTCTCTATTAATGAAAGGCACGTATATGGTTTTCTAAAGAATAAAATACACAAAAGTATACGTGGGTTGGTGTGCAGGAAAGCGCGTATGTACGCGACTTCAATAAAGAAAAGTAGCGTATGATATTTGATTCAATGAATGTTCAGGGTTTAGTTTACATCTGCATATCTATTCTGAAGTCTGGGTTATCTCTAATATTCTGGTTACAGTGGTCTCACTATTCTGTTTGAAGTATTGGGCAAAGTATGTTTGTTAATAAGTGAAGGGTTGTGTAGAAGCTGTTTGATCCAGTATGAAAATTGATGAAATGTGTTCTGTAGTGGATCTGAGGGTTGAAACCTTCAGTGTGAAAGTAGAATATTTCTGACAATAGAGGCTGGTGCTAATATTAAGGGGTAGTAGCTCCCTTCCAGGAGAGGTTGGTAAACGAGAGCAGGGGGTTGTAGCTCCCTTCCAGGAAAGGCTGGTAAACGAGAGAAGGTTGTAGCCTTCTGTAGGTGGGTGCCTACGTGCTGGTTTGAGTCTGCGCGAGTACATGATTGTAAGATGTTTTCTTTATAATAAATATTGAAGACTGAGACGATGGCAGTGGTGGTTTTCTCCCAACTTGGGTTTCCACCTTAAATCCTGGTGTTCATGTGTGTTTCTTATGTGTGATTTGGTTTATTATGTTTTTACTGCACATGCTTACTGCTTAACATCTGATGAATAAATGATGCAATGATTTAAGAATCAAACACATAATAAGAGCTCTGAGCATACGCGAGTTTCCTTAAGGATATCCACGTATATACACTAGTTTTTTTCTGTAAAGTAGCGTATGGGTTTTGAGAAAAGAAAAGTAAAAATTTTATCAGTTAGCTCTAAATACTGATTCACCCCCCCTCTCAGTATTTTTCCCAACAATTAGTATCAAAGAAGGTCCTTCTGAAAAATCTTAGCCGCTAGAAGGAAGATCAAGCAAGATGAGCAATCAAGATAGAACAACATCTATCAAGCCTCCACTCTTTAATGGAAGAAATTTAATCTTCTTGAAAATAAGGATGAGATCCTATCTTCAGTCTATGGGAGTAGATGTATGGGCCATTGTTGAACGAGGATATCAATATCCAGCTGCTGTACCAACAGATCCAATTGAAAAGAGGAATTATGAAACAAATGCAAAGGCAGTCAATGCTCTAACAGGAAGTCTAACTGAATCAGAATTTGTCAAATTTATGCAACTGAATACAGTAAAGGAGATATGGGACAAAATCATTCTAAGTTATTAAGGTGATGCAAAGGTAAAAAGTGCAAAACTTCAAACTCTCAGAATTGAATATGAAAATTTAAAGATGCATAGTGATGAGAATATTTCCAGTTTATTTTTACGTCTTGATGATGTTGTAAATTGTATGCGAAATCTGGGAGAAACAATAACCGAATCTACTTTGGTTGAGAAAATTTTAAGATCGCTAACGGCAAAATTTGAGTCAAAAGTTTCTGCTCTTGAAGAAAAACAGGATCTTCAAAATCTTACTATGGTGCAACTTCATGGCATACTAACTGCATATTAAATGAGAAGAGGAGGACCATCTGAAGTCAAAGAGGCTATCTTCGGAGCTTCTACAAAAAGGAAAGAAGTACAAGAAGCAGAAGGATCAAGATATATCTCAGAAGAAGATGAGGTAAATTTTGTAAAGAAACTCCAACTAGGCACAGGACGGTTCAGAGGTAAGCTTCCTTTCAAATGTATTGAGTGTGGAAGAGTTGGTCATTATGCTGCTAAGTGTCCTCATAAAGAAACACCTGCAAAAGGGAAGGAAGTATCAAGAAGGAATAAGAATCAGTTTAACACTAGAAAAGGTTACTATACTCATGAAGACAGTGATGGGTTATCTGATAGTGAGGAAGAATGTGAACAAGATCTTAGACTTCTCATGGCATTTGAATCTAGAGAAGAAAATGATACTTTTGTGGATGCTCTAGAGGACAATGATTTTCTTGAAGAAAACAATCAACTCAAAATACGCTTAGAATAAAGTAAAATACTCTTAGAAGAAAGGAAAATAACCATATAAACTCTGGAAAAGCAGTTTGAAGAAGCGAAGAAACACAATGAGAAATTAGAATGTGAAGTGGTAAGTCTAAGAAAAGAATTTGAGAAAGTAAAGACTCTGAATCTTAGATTTGCTAAAGGATCTAAAACCCTAGATGAGATTATCAAGGTACAACGTTCTCCTCTTATAAAGACAGGTCTTGGATATACCAGAGAATGTTCTCATGCTTCAGCACCAAATTATCTAAAAGCATCTACAACTGGTTTACAACATTCTGCCACTCAGCAAGAGAATAAAGAATCATTATAGCTAAAGCATGATCATCTCAATTCAAAGAAAACAAAAAGGAATGTATTTCAAAGAAACAAAAATCAACAGGTAAATTCAAGTAGAAGATTTCATGAACGCAAAAATTTCTTCTTCAATGGATAATGTTTCTCGTGTCACAATTTTGGTCATAAAGTTGTTAAATGTTTTGCATATAAAACCATCATGACAAGAGAAGCAAGAAATAAAAGGATTGATATTGAAACAAAGAAGAATACCTATAACAACTTTTCTCCTCTTCTAAATGAAGTTGAATGTGCTTATTGCAATAACTTTGGCCATGAAGAATCTGAATGCAGGAGCAAAGTTCAGCCAAAAGAGCATGTTCCTTCAAGCTCCAAAGTATGGAAAAAGAAGGAATTGTAGGTTGAAAATTGTGGCATAGCGTTATTTGCAGAAGGTGAAGAAAATAAATGGTACATTGATAGTGGATGCTCAAGACACATGACAGGTGACAAAAAAAAATTCTTACATATAATTCTCTAAAAAAGGAAAAGAAGGTTACATTTGGAATTGATACTCCTGCGGTAATTAAGGGAAAAGGGTCTGTATTTCTAAAAGAAAAGGTGAAAGCTAATGATGTCATGTATGTGGATGGATTAAGGCATAACTTGTTAAGTGTAAGTCTAATGTGTGATCAAGGAACTGAAGTTTTATTTAGTTCAAAATAATGTGTGGTACGTGATCTTGATACAGGTAAAACAATTATAAAAGGGAAAAGAACTCCAAGCAACCTGTATGTATTGAAGAACTGCAAAGAACAATTTTACTTGAGCAAATCTTTAGAAAACTGGCTATGGCATAGAAGGTTGGGGCATCTGAGCTTCTCTCGGATCAACAAATCAAGCAGACTTAACGTTGTCCGTGATCTTCCCAATATTACTCCACCCGAAAATATCATATGCAAATCTTGCCAATTTGGTAAGCAAACCAGAGTACAGTTTAATGCCAAGGAAGGATCATCAATTAAGCCTCTTGAACTTATTCATACTGACATATGTGGACCTGTGAGGAAAAATTCACCACATGGTGAACAATACTATATCTTATTTATTGATGATTTCTCTAGAATGTGTTGGATTAGGTTGCTTAAACACAAAGATGAAGAATTTGAGAAATTTCAGACCTTCAAAGCACTAGTTCAAAATGAATTAGATCTAAAAATCAAGTGTATTAGATTTGATCGAGGAGGAGAATATACATCAAATGAATTCCTTGAATTTTGTGAACAACATGGCATAAAAAGATGATTTTTTGTAGCTAGCACTCCAAAACAAAATGGCGTAGCAGAAAGAATGAACAGAACAGTTCAACAAATGGCTAGAGCTATGCTTGATGACTCCGGAACACCTGACACTTTTTGGGGAGAAGCAGCACATACAACGGTAAATATTCTTAACAAGGCACATGTTCGAGTAAATAGTGATAAAACTCCATATGAACTCTGGTATGGTAATCCTCCCACTGTGAAGCATTTTAGAGTTTTTGGAAGAAGATGTTTTATCAAAAATAATGATAAAAAACTTGGCAAGTTTGAATCCAGAGCAGATGAAGGAATACTTCTTGGCTACTCCTCTAGGAGTAGAGCATATAAATGTTACAATAAAAGACTTCGGAAGATTTTTGAATGTATTGATGTTGTTATTGATGAGTCTCCTGCAGCCCCAAAAGAAGAAAAACAAACAACAAATGAAGACGATGGTGACATATATCCTCCTACATCAAATAGCAATGATATAGACAGTGAACCCAATGAAGAAACTGAAGATGAGTTATCTGAAAGAGCTCCATCCAGATATGTTCAAAAGAATCATCCAGAATCTCAAATTTTGGGAGATAAGGGATCAAGTGTACAAACAAGAAGGACTCTTGTGGGATCTTCTAGCTATCTGGTATTTCTATCCACTATTGAACCACACAATGTCAATCAAGCTAGAAAAGATGAATTTTGGATTCAAGCCATGAATGAAGAGCTTGATCAAATCGAAAAGAATCACACTTGGGAATTAGTACCAAGATCTCATGACAAAAATGTCATTGGAACCAAATGGATATTCAAAAACAAGTTAAATGAGAATGGGGAGGTTATAAGAAATAAATCTAGACTTGTCTACAAGGGGTATGCTCAACAAGAAGGTATAGACTTTGAAGAAACGTTTTCTCCTGTAGCTAGACTTGAAGCCATAAGAATATTTCTTGCTTTTTCAAGCTTCCAACAAATCAAATTTTATCAAATGGATGTTAAATCTGTGTTTCTCAATGGTGATCTAGAAGAAGAAGTTATCCTCCTACATCAAATAGCAATGATATAGACAGTGAACCCAATGAAGAACCTGAAGATGAGTTATCTGAAAGAGCTCCATCCAGATATGTTCAAAAGAATCATCCAAAATCTCAAATTTTGGGAGACAAGGGATCAGGTGTACAAACAAGAAGGACTCTTGTGGGATCTTCTAGCTATCTCGCATTGCTATCCACTATTGAACCACACAATGTCAATCAAGCTAGTAAAGATGAATGTTGGATTCAAGCCATGAATGAAGAGCTTGATAAAATCGAAAATAATCACACTTGGGAATTAGTACCAAGACCTCATGACAAAAATGTCATTGGAACCAAATGGATATTCAAAAACAAGTTAAATGAGAATGAGGAGGTTATAAGAAATAAAGCTAGACTTGTCTGCAAGGGGTATGCTCAACAAGAAGGTATAGACTTTGAAGAAACTTTTTCTCCTCTAGCTAGACTTGAAGCCATAAGAATGTTTCTTGCTTTTTCAAGCTTCCACAAAATCAAAGTTTATCAAATGGATATTAAATCTGTGTTTCTCAATGGTGATCTAGAAGAAGAAGTTTATATAGAACAACCAGAAGGATTCATTTTTGGAAATGATGAAAAAATTGTTTGCAAATGTTATAGCATCATTTCTCACCTTCATATGATTCATGATTGCTTTTATGGCTTTGGGCACCCATTCCTACAGACTTGGACAAAATTCACTAAAAAACAGTGTTAAAATCCCCATACGCGGTTATGCCTAGACTTTTCCTCGTGTATACGCGAGTCCACATGTACTTTTCCGCGTATGTCATTAAAATCATTAAAAAATATATAAAAAATCCCTATTTTCGGGCTGGGTTGATGGTTACTCTGGTAGTTCAACCACCCCAGCACGTGGCCAACTGTTTCCAACTGTTGAAACTACTTTGAAGGAGTATAAAAGCCCCTCATGTGCATGGCCTAAGAGAGAGAGAGAGTTTATTGATACTATACTCTGTTGGTATTCCCTATCCAAGTCTGAATTCCCGTGCCTCCTGCACTTCCCAGTTCATTACAGGAAACCCTTGTTTCCTGGAGATGCTCATCTCTTTATATGTCATCTCGTATGCACCAGTTTGGAAGGAATCTTAGCGAGGCAAGGGTGGGACGGATCCGGACGACGGTCTGCTCAAAGATCGTGGAAGGATTCAGGTGATCTCTCCACTCGTTATTTCTGTACATGCTATTTATAATACAGAAGAACCATCTTGTTCCCGAAATATACATGTTAGTGTCTGCTTGCATACATGAGAATATTGTTATTTAAGCATTTGTTATGGTTTATCTAATGTTTCATATGGATTTCACTAACATTTAGAGTAGATATATGTTGTACAACCAGTTCTTCGTGCTTTTTTCTTCTTGTCTTTCAGGTTAAGAAGGAAGAAGGGTTGTTGGGGGTTTGGACCCCGCGGGATCTGCTTCAACCGTAAGACCTACGGGTAACTTCCTCGATCTACTCTATTTAGTTTTTCATGAACATGTATGGTTGTGTGAGTCCTTCTTAAGTAGCATGCCCTGCTCTGTGGTGGTTTAAACCCAACAAACCTCTAGGGTGATTTTCCCCAAAACAGCAGACTTAAAAAGGCTCTATATGGTCTCAAACAAGCTCCAAGGGCATGGTATTATCGTCTTGACAAATATCTTCATCAAAAAGGTTTTTCAAAGGGGTCTGCTGATAGAAATTTATACACAAAAACTAAAAATGATAAACTATTGATTGTGGTTGTATATGTTGATGATATCATTTTTGGAAGCAATGAAGAATCTATGAGTCAAAAATTTGCTTCTGCTATGCAGCAAGAATTTGAAATGTCTTTACTTGGGGAACTAACATTCTTTCTTGGCTTGCAAGTGCATCAAACTACAAATGGCATATTCTTATCACAAGCAAAATACCTTAACCAAATTCTGAAGAAGTATGGCATGGAAGAGTGCAAACCTGTAAGTACACCAATGATAATCGAATGTAATCTCATTTCTCATGATGATTTTCCCACGGTGAATCAACCAGAATACAGATCTATGATAGGAATTCTACTTTATCTCACTGGGACTAGACCAAGCATTATGCATGCAGTTGGGATTGTTGGACGATTCCAAGCTAATCCAAAAGAGTCTCAACTTCAGGATGTTAAAATAATATTCAAATATCTACAAGGAACTAAATACTTTGGACTATGGTATCCAAAGAATGCTAATCTTACTCTTCATGCTTACACTAATGCAAATTGGGCTGGAAATGTTGATGATCAGAAAAGCACTAGTGGTGGTGCATTCTATAGTGGTTAGTATCCTGGTTCAGCAAGAATCAAAACTCTATTGCCTTATCTACAGCAGAAGAAGAATATGTGGCTGTCGCATCATGTTGCACTCAACTTCTTTGGATGATGCAAACCTTTAAAGACTTTCAAATCAAATTTTCACTCCCTATCTCCATTATGTGTGATAATACAAGTGCCATCAGTATCTCAAAGAATCCTGTTATGCATTCCAAGACCAAGCACATTCCCATAAAGTATCACTTCTTATGTGAACAAGTGCTTGAACAAAAGGTGAAGTTGGAGTATGTTCCCTCCAAAGAACAAGTTGTTGATATATTTACCAAACCTCTGCCCAGGGAAACGTTCGAATATCTCAGACAGAAGCTGGGAGTAGTTTCTGCCATGCAAAAGATCAGATCTGCTTAAATGCAGAAGATTAAATTGGATATGTGGATTTCTTTAAATATAGTCACGTATATACACAAGTTTATATATATAATACCGTGTATGGGTGGTTTCTGACAATTTTTCTCTGGTTCAGCATTCTTCAGCACAGCTATGGTGCTGTTGGGTATCTCTGGTGATGTTTCAGTTATATTTCTGTTTCATTCTCTGATATTGTGTGAAGATGCCTTGATGATTTTTTGTTGAAATTGTTCAGGATGCACAAGCTAAGGGGGAGCATTGGTCATGTGGAAAGGATGAATTGTTGGCATTATGATGGTTCTGAAATATGATCTCTCTCTTGAGGTTTTTTTGGTATTTGTAACAAAAGGTCATATTTTTCATGTGATGAAAAGGTCATGTTGAGACCTATGATGTAAAATTGTAATATTCCATCATGTAAGGACTTGGTCAAATATGTAAACCCACTTGGTTGGGTACCCGAGTCACATATGTAAATCCATTTGGTTGGATCATTGATGTAAGTATGAGTTCTTGGTGATAGGAAAGGTCATAGAGTCATGTACTTCATTGAAAAATATGTTTGAAGATTCAGCATGAACTCAGGGTGAGCATGGTAGCTTCAGTGCACATTAGATCTACAGAGCTCTTCTTTCTACATGAGAAGAAAAACCTTGTTTTGGTCTGTCCTTTGCCCTTGCTGTCAAAGGGGGAGAGTATCATGGTGTTTTTGGTGTTTGAATAAGAGGAGAGTATCATGGTGGTTGAAAAATGGCTATATTCAATGTATCTATCTGTTGTGGTGATCAAACACCATCATGGTTGCCATCAAGTCCAAAGGGGGAGATTGTTGGAAATATGATGCAATGTGTTGTCCTTGAAGGCAACCTACTGGATGAAGTTGGTCTTGATGGAAACCTACTTGATGAGTCGCCTATGATAAGCAACCTATGTGCTAAAGATGTAAGAATGATGTATCTACAGATCAGTTCAGATGTGACAGAGAAAAAAATTCCAGTAAGTGCCAGAAAAATGATAAATATAATATGTCACAATGTATACGCTACTTTTGTGAAGGAAACCCACGTATATACTCTACTTTTGTGAAGGGAACCTGCATATACATTCAGGGTTAGCATATATGCAGTTTTTATGAGGCGAAGATGCGTATAAACGCGGATACGCACGCTCAAAGTCGCGCATGCCTTTTGCGCTCTAAAAACTATGATACCTAGGGGCATTACCATGGTATTGGCCCACTGTATTGAGTGTTGGATTATCTATTTGATCCCGTCTAGGAATACCATTGAAATTTGTGTGGTTTTAACTCATGGTATTGATAAAGGCTAAATCTATATAAGGATAAGAAGATCATTGTGCAAGGGTGTGCATGAGTAAGGGTTGTTGACGAATAAATATATATAAGGATTATCTGCATGAATGAACTCTGTTCTTAATTGATAGATCTAAATATTTGATGCACCCATGGATCTGAGGATGGTTCAAGATCTCTAGATCTTATGATGATGATAAATCTCTAGGATGATCTGCAGCAGAAGAAACGGTGAAGATCTGGCGCAAAGTCTGCTGAAGATAATGAAGAAATCTGGGTAATTTTATAGATCTGATCTATTTTGTAAAGTTTTCCATTTACAGATCTATACGCTAGTTGGTCTCTAAAAAATCACGTGTATACACGGTCTCTATTAATGAAAGGCACGTATAGGGATTTTTTGAAAAATAAAATACACAGAAGTATACGCGGGTTGGTGTGTAGGAAAGCGCGTATGTACGCGGCTTCAGTAAAGAAAAGTAGCGTATGATATTTGATTCAATGAATGTTCAGGGTTGAGTTTACATCTACATATCTATTCTGAAGTTTGGGTTATCTCTAATATTCTAGTTATAGTGGTCTCACTGTTCTGTTTGAAGTATTGGGCAAAGTATGTTTGTTGATAAGTGAAGGGTTGTGTTGAAGCTGTTTGATCCAGTATGAAAATTGATGAAATGTGGTCTTCAGTGGATCTGAGGGTTGAAGCCTTCAGTATGAAAGTAGAAGCTTTCTACCAGTAGAGTTTGGTGCTAATATCAGGGGGTAGTAGCTCCCTTCCAGGAGAGGCTGGTAAACGAGAGCAGGGGGTTGTAGCTCCCTTCTAGGAAAGGCCGGTAAATAAGAGAATGTTGTAGCCTTCTGCAGGTGGGTGCCTCCGTGTTGGTATGAGTCTACACCAGTACATGGTTGTAAGATGTTTTCTTTATAATAAATATTGAAGACTGAGATGACGACAGTGGTGGTTTTCTCCCGACTTGGGTTTCCACCTTAAATCCTGGTGTTCATGTGTGTTGCTTATGTGTGATGGTTTATTCTGTTTTTACTGCACATGATTATTGCTTAACATCTGATGAATAAATGATGCAATGATTTAAGAATCAAACACATAACAAGAGCTTTGAGCATACACGATTTTCCTTAAGGATATCCACATATATACGCTAGTTTTGTTCTGTAAAGTAGCGTATGGGTTTTGAGAAAAGAAAAGTAAAAATTTTATCAGTTAGCTCTAAATACTGATTCACCCCCCCTCTCAGTATTTTTCCCAACAGTCTTCAAGTGGGCAGCACTGCATACAATCATTATAAAGGTATTATTGTACTAAGTCATTGTAAATGTATCATTGTAAAATTTATACAATTGTCTATCTGCCAAGAGTTGAAGAGGTAGTGTCGAGAGGTCTAGGTTCATCATTATGTGGTTGTTTAATAGTTTGGGTTATGTTATATTCTGTCTTCTTCTTCTACATCATTCTATATCATTGTAAAGTGGACCATTTTCCCTGGTACGAGAGTCCATTCTTGTTCTATTCTTCTATAGGGTGGTAGGGTGGTGCTAGGGTGAGTTGTAGCTCATTAGGTGTTAGGGCATCCATTCAATTGACTACTGAAGAATCTCGGGTGTTGGAGTGTCTATCCAGTGGGAGTTGGAGAAGAATTATTTTCTATATTTTAGGAAGCTGGAGATTTATTTTCAATTGGAGTTGAATATTAAATAATTATTAGAAAAGCATTAGGTGGTTTTTGTCCTGGAGTGGGTTTCCACCTTAAAATCTGTGTGCATTTGTGTTCCTTTTGTTTACTGTTATCATTGTACAAACACTGATAATAATTGAAGATTAACTAATGGTCTAATTGAAAGGAATAATGATTCACCCCCCTCTTAGTATTTCCAACAATTGGTTTTAGAGCTTGGTTCCTTCAATAGAAGTTTAACAACTGGAAGGAGGTCATGGAGCATACCAAGAATGGTGTACCTTTGTTCAATGAAAATAAGTATGCACTCTAGAAAGGAAGAATGGAGGTCTATCTCTTGGCGCAAGGTTATGAAGTATGTGACATTGTTCAAAATGGATTTACATCAACCGTGGATGAAGAAGGTAAGAAGAATTTGGTAAATGATGCAAACACAAAGAATATTATTATCAGTGGACTTATTGAAACTTCTTATCATAAGGTTTTGGGTTGTAAAACTGCAAAAAATTTATGGGACAAGATTGAGAATATATATGTAGGTGACTCAAATGTCAAAGAATCAAAGCTTCAAATCTATAGAGAAAAATTTGAGCAACTCAGAATGAAAGAAGATTGCAACATTGCTGCATATTTCCAATAGATTGATGAAATAACCAATACTTTAGAAGGATTGGGAGAGCCACTTGACGAGAAGACTATTATACAAAATATTCTTAGAATGTTACCAGGGAGATTCAACCAAAAATTATCGGTCTTAGAATACAATGCAAATCTAGACAAACTTAGCAATTAGGAATTACATGGAGTTCTCATAGCATATGAAATGAGAATTGATGAAGAAGAGGGTACTTTACATCTAAAAATTGCGTTCATTGCATCTAATAAAACCAATAAGGACAAACAACCTTCAATTGAAAAGACAGGCACCTACAAGTGTGAATAAAATGGAGGTGATGAAGAAGGTATTTCAAATGAAGAATATGCTTACTTTATGAGAAAACTAAAAATTAGAAAGGTAAAATTCAAAGGTAAACCTCCATCGATATTTTTCAGTTATGGTGAGGTTGGGAATTTCGCATAAAAATGTCTGAACAAAATTGATGGCAACTCAAAAGGAAAGAAAGGATTTAAGAAATTCAACAAGCAAGAAAAAAGGAAAGGATCCAAAAGGAACTTTCTCTCTAAAGAAGATAGCTCATCATCCAATGAAGATAGTGATAGCAAAGAAGAAGTCAATGAGAGAGTATTGTTTATGGCCAAGCAAAATAAACAAGAGGTATCAAACAACGAAGAAGAAGGGTTGACCATAGAAGATACTAAGGAGGCAATCGAGCTTATAAAATAGCTCAAGGCTGAGAAAATCCATTCCAATACTCTTGAAGAACAACTTCAAGGTCTCAAAATTGAAGTTGAAGAACACAGATGTATTTTAGAGTCACTTCAAAAGAAGTTGGAAGAAAGTAACAAAGAAAGGGAAGCATCAAAAGTTGAAGTAGTCTCACTTCGTAAGGAAGTGAAGAAGGGAAAAAATTCCAAAACTATGCCAACAGCTCAAGGGCATTGGAAGAACTCATCAAAAATCAATGATATTACAATGATAGAACTAGCCTCGGTTACAAAGAAGAAGAACCAAGACCTTCTACAAAAAAATACAATGAACCTATGAGACTTGACATGAATGTAGACTTCACTGGACAAGATTCACAAGAACATCCTTGGAAGACAATTCCTCGACGAATTTTTCCATCCAGGTACCAACACATTTTTCATGGATATTTTTATTCATGTGTAAAATTTGGTCATAAAGCTATAGAATGTCGCCAGTACCCTAGGAACCAATGCAATTCCAAAAGATCCTTCAAATATGAACCTCCCAGAGCTCAATGAAACATTAATAGATTTGAACATTTAAGAAATAATATGAAATTTTACAAATTTCAGAACTTTCGACACATAGCCAGAGACTGCAAAGTTGAAAATCCTCCAGAAGAATCCTCGAAGCCATAAAATGAATGAACATGGAAGAAGAAGATTGATAATTGTGCTCTCACTCTCAAGGCTCAAAACAACAAAGGTGTGTGGTATGTTGACATCAGTTTCTCAATGCATATAACTGGAGATAGAGGAAAATTTTTATCTCTAAAAGAGAAGAAGGATGGAAGTATATTCTTTGGAAATGATGGATCTTCAAATTTTATAAGATCAGGTACCGTCACTCTCGGAAGAAAAGATGTTATAGCCAAGAATGTTCTATTGGTTGAAAACATTAATCACAATTTGCTCAGTTTTGGACAAATGTGTGATCAAGGACACACAATGCTATTTAACTCCACAAAATGTGAAATCGGGAAAGGCAGGTATGGTAAAATTGTGGCTACGGCAAGTCGAGCTCCAAACGACATATATGTTCTCGATGAAGAAACCAAAGCATGGCTACTAGCTAAAGAAGATGAAAGCTGGTTATGGAACAAATGAATGGGTCACATAAACTTTGACAATCTCGTCAGGATAAGAAAAAAGGAAGCAGTATGAGAAATGACGAAAATTTCAAAACCTTCCAACACACTATGTGAGGCATGTCAGCATGGCAAGTAGACAAAAGTCTAATTTATAACAAAAGGACACTTTGCATCACATCCATTGGAATTGATACATACTGATCTATGTGGTCCTATGAGAACAAAAGGCTTAGATGGAGAATCATATTTCATGTTAATGATAGATGACTATACCAGGATGACAGCCATTAGTTTCCTAAAGAAAAAATCTAAAGCATTTGAGTGCTTTAATATATACAAGGAGTTGGTTGAAAATGAAACTGGTTTGAAAATAAAGTTTAAAAAATCATATAATGGCAGAGAATTCACTTTCAAATTATTTCAACAATACTGTGACGAAAATGGAATAAAAAGTCAATTTTCAACAACACGAACACCTCAGAAAAATGGAGTTGTTGAAAGAAAGAATAGAATCATAAAGGAAATGGGTAGAACAATGTTGAAGGAATCAAAATTGGATGAAAAATTCTGGGTTCAAACAATTGATATGGCAGTCTTCATTATCAACCGAAGTCTTCTCAAAAATAATTGCAACAAGACCCCATATGAATTATGGAGAGGAAAACTAGCTAATGTAAAATATTTCAAAATCTTTGGAAGCAAATGTTATATCAAAAGAGAAGGTAAAAATTTGGGTAAGTTTGAATCATGTATTGATGAAGGTATCTTTTTTGGTTACTCTCACAAAATAAAGGCCTATAAATTTTATAATCTAAGACGAAAACAAATAGTGGAGAGCATAAATTTTACATTTGACAAAGATGGTGTTCTAACAAATAGTGATCTTTGAAACTTGAGACAGACGCTGAAAAAGACACAGATAAAATTCTAGAACAAGAAACAACTATCAAACAAGAAGAAGTAAATAATTATCATCAAGATATACCAGAACAACAACATGAAGCTCCTCCAAAGAAAACAAAAGAATGGATTCAAAAGAACCATCCATCAAATCAAATCATTGGTGACATAAATGAAGGTCGAAACCTTCATTCATCACAACAAGCTCACGTTTATTTTCTAGCAACCATTGAGCCTAGTAGTTTTGGGGAAGCCAGCCAGAATGAACATTGGGTAGCAGCTATGAAAGAAGAATTGGATCAAATTGAAAAAAATAACAACTATGAATCAGTTCCATGACCAAAAGATAAAAATGTCATTGGGACTAAATGGGTGTTCAGGAACAAATTGAATGAAGATGGATAGGTTACCAGAAAGAAAGCAAGATTGGTTTGCAAAGGCTATACACAAGTCGAAGGAATTGATTTTGACGAAACATTTGCACCAATCTCCAAAATGGAAGTCATCCGAATGTTTCTCACCTATGCATGTTCAAGAAAAATCGAATTCTACCAAATGGATGTTAAGTAAGTATTTCTGAATGGAGACTTAGAAGAAGAAGTTTACATAGAACAACCTGAAGGTTTTCTACTATCACAAAAAGAAGACTATGTTTGCAAGTTAAAGAAGGCTCTATATGGTCTCAAACAGGCTCCCAGAGCATGGTATGCTCATCTTGATGGATATCTACGTCAACAAGGGTTCAAGAAAGGTACTATTGATAGAAATATTTATGTATAAATAGATAAAGTTAATTTAACAATCATTGAGGTATATGTGGATGATATAATATTTGATAACAATGATGATCAACTAAGTAAGAAATTTTCTACAAATATGTAAAGTGAGTTCAAGATGTCTTTACTTGGTGAGCTGACATACTTCTTAGGGCTTCAAATATCTCAGCAAGAGAAAGGAATATTTATATGTCAAGCCAAGTACATCAAGGTAATGCTAAAGAAATTCAAAATGGAAGATTACAAACCCGTCCTTACTCCGATGGTAACAAGTTGCAAATTGAGCATAGACGACTCATCTAAAGATGTGGATCAGAGGTTGTACAGATCTATGATTGGTAGTCATATATATGTAACAACCTCTTGCCCATATGTTACGCAAGCAGTTGGACAAGTAGCAAGATTCCAAGCAGCACCAAAAGAATCACATATTATTGTTGTCAAAATAATTCTTTGATATCTAAAGGGCACAACAGAATATGTCTTTTGGTATCCCAAGGGTAACAATCTCATTATTCAAGACTTTAAAAATGAAAACTAGGCAGGAAGCGTTGATGATCGTAAGAGTACTACTGGAGCAACATTATATCTAGGTGGTTGTCTTGTATCATGGTTGACAAAAAATCAAACCTCAATCTCGTTATCTATAGCGAAAGTAGAATACATTGCAACGGTAGCATTTTGTACTCAAGTCCTTTGGATGAAACAAACTTTGCAAGATATTCAAGTGCAATTCAATGAGCCTATTCCCATATTCTGTGACAACACCAGTGCCATCAACATCTCCAAGAATCCTGTCATGCATTGAAAAAAAAAAACACATTCTGATCAAATATCATTTTGTTAGAGAATAAGTCACTGAAAAGAATATCAAACTTGAGTATGTTGGTACAAAGGAACAAATCACAAATATCTTCACTAAAATTTTACCTCATGAATAATTTTAATATCTTCGCCAGAAGCTTGGGATTCTCCGAAGTTCTCATTAGATTACAATTTCTCAAGATGGTTGTGTGCACAAGTTCGTAGGATGGTTGTGTGTCAGGGGGAGTTACCCTTTTCCATTGATGTCAAAGGGGGCGAGAATGTAGTAGGAAGAAGTGTCATGATCGTAGGGGGAGTAATTGTGTTGCCATCAATTCCAAAGGGGGAGATTGTTGATTAGGAGGTGTCATTGATGTCAATACAAGCAGCACCAGGGGCTACCCCAATATTGCATGGGAATTTTGACCTACCAGATTACTATATTCTAGGTAAATTGTGATTTTTATGGTTTCTACTTGTCGATATGTTTCTGTTGATATATGGCACGCCACATAATTCTTCATGGTTTGAGAGATATTCATGTTTAAAGTTTGTAACCCTAGTTAGTGGGCTAAAACCCCATAGGGTTGCGGCATGGGTCATTGAAAAGTTAACAATTAATAATTTTTAAGCTCCTAAAATCCCTCCCACGTTCATTTGTTGAAGCTCCTCTCAACCTAGTCATTTTTATAAATTGTGATCCTCATATCCTCCTTATGTAGGGATTTCGTTATCTGAAATAGGTCATCGTGGAATTTTCACGCTAAATTTTCTTCAAAAAAGGTTCAGAAGCTGAAATTTTTATGCGGCAAAGCCGAAATCTGGAGGAATCTCTTGTAAAAATTTCAGATCAAGCTACACAATATTTCGGAGATATGATCTGTGGAAGTGTTGAAGCCTAAAAAATTACTGCTACAACATTGGGGGATAACCACCCGATCCGGACCTTAATACAACTCCTTTTCTGTTTATGATAGTGGCTCCAACTGGTTTAACTAGGTCTAGTTACCTTTTCCCTATCGCTATTGGTTTATGATTTATCCTTAACCTCCAATAGATAGGGATATCAGATCAATTCTTCTTGTTGATCGGGCAAGATAATAACCCTTAAGTTGATTTGGGTTCAGCCAAACCACAACTAATTTTTTTCCTCTTTGAGAAGAGGTCTTAAAAGAATGTAAAAATTAATCTAAATGCAAAATTATTCTATAATGCAAGCAAAAGAAACTAATCTAAATCCTATCTCAATTAGGTAGATATAGATCTAACCCAACTAAGAGCAAGATAATTAAATGATGAGAATTTAAATATTTTTGGCTTTTAGTTAATGTCAAGCTAACGAAGAAATTCAATTAGCTCACATTTCTGAATACCAAAACACAATCTATTGAGACCATTTGACTGAAATAATAAATAAACAACACTCTGAAAGAAATTCACAAAAAAACGATATCGATTGTCAAATCAGTCAAGCTAATAATTAAACAATAATATGTGGAATAAATTCACAACAAATTACTATTTAATAAATCGGTGTTATACGACAGATTTCTGAGTAATGATTACTCAGAAATCAGATTTTAATTCATAAGAGCAGAGATACATAACAATTTGAGACAAATTATCCATATCAACATAGATGCCAAAACATGAATAAAATGAAACAACAATTTTATTAACATAAAAATGAAACTGGTATTTGATACAGAAATGCCAAAAATACCAGTTAATTGAATCTTCTTCTCTAATCTTGGTATCTAATAGTACTTTACATTACTTGAATTTCTGCTTTCAAAACTAGAGATGCAGAAATGCAAACTCTGCCCATCATGCATAATTCAAGATATAAAGAAAAACCCTCAATAATGTTCAGATCTGAAATTTTCTCTCCTCCCTCCTACAACTCTAAATTCCTATTACAGAAATGTTTTTAGAAATCTAGAATTGCAGAGGAGAGCTGCCCCTTTTACATTTTGCAACCTGCAATTTATAATCCTTCCAAAAGTATTTTTAGAAGAGAGTTTGTTGAAGAAAAATCTTCCCAATCCAATTTTATTTTATCAAAAATTCCAATCTTTAGTTGCTAGAGCTTTCTCATTGATTGAGATCTTTTTCTCCATATCCCTTCTATTGTTTTTCCTGTAAAAAAGAAATTAAAATTAATTAAGGTGCAACAATAAAACCAAAATATTATCTCTAACATTAAAACAAATCCAATCAAATTCTATTTAAATAAATAAATAAAAAGGAAATTTGAGCTTCTTGTTGATGCTCTTAACGATCTTAATTAACCAAGGATAATATTGATGCATGAATCTACAATTAGAAGGGCTTGGGAAAATGAAAATGAAGAAAACAAAACTCAGAAAATTGATTTTATTTTTAGAAATTCGGAGCTTGATCTTCTGCCTATTTTTTGACCTAATAAATGACCAAATTTGTTAGTAAAACTTCCCCAGAAATGTTCTCCTCCTCGATCTTCTCTTTCCAATGAGTCATCCTGGGCCTCATTTGGCCAAGTAAATCTCAATCTATGAGCATCCAAAGTTGATAAGTCAAATCTGAAATAAATATGGAAATTCTGTTGCTGGGCTAAAAAAAAAATCAGAATTTTAATTAAAAATCTAATCCTAAATTATCCTACAATTAACTAATAATTAATTCTAATTTAATTCATGATTATAGACTAAATTAATTATTTAATAACCTATTTATTAATGAATATTAATCTAACTAACAAAAATAATTAACTATTTATCAACAAATTAATATAAATTAATAATTAATTTAATAAAATTAATCATTTTTCAAATATTAATTAATTTAATTAATCTAACATTAATTATTTTAAAAATTTAATTCTAAAAATAAACAAACACTTGTATTATATTAAAACTAACCGACAACTTAGATTAACCTACCACTAACTCTAACATTAACATTCCACTAACTCTAACATTAATATATACTTAACCTAACATAACACTACCTACCATTATAATATAAACTTAATGCTAACCTTTAAAACTAATTTAAAACTACATTATTCTAACTCATACTAACAAATGAGAATATTAACTTAAAATAGCACTACCGCTAACATATACTACTTAATATTAAACTAACCTACCTACTACTTAAGTTAATATAAACTAACTTACTATTACCAATACTAAATTAACTAAACACTAACGTTATGACTTTTGAACTAACGCTACATTAAACTTTAATACTATGACTCCTAGCTCTTAACTTGACTCAATCGCTTCGGGTGTTTTGAGAGTCATCGGAGCTTTTAAAAAATGCACCCGATGGATTTCTCCGATGTGATATAATTAGAAATTTTTTATGCGATTATATATATATATATATATATATATATATATATATATATATATATATATATATATAAATTAAAATTATATATATATATATAATTTTAATTTAATTAATTCAAAATTTAATGTTAAAAATTAGTTTTTTGTTTTTTTATTTTTATTTGAGTGATGTTAAATTAGATTATAAATTTATCTAAAATGATGATTTCCCTATCTAAATTACAACCACTTTGTCACTTTAAATTTTTTCGAGATTAGTAATTTATTTAAAAAAGAAAAATGGAAGATTGGAATAAATGACTGAAATCTCGATGCTTTATAATTTGGTTGTATGAAAAAAAATGTTAGTAATAACTAACTATGGGTTAGTTTTTAAATTAAATGTATTTAAAAAATTGTACATTTTACGCATTTTCTAACCCATACGACATAATTGATTAGACTTTGAAGGAGTGTCATTTAAAAACCAGTTGACCAAATGAGACAAAACAAGCATCAAAAGGAAGGTTATAAAAAATCGATTTCAACCAAGCAATCAAAACAAGAATCTAAAGAAAATGAAAAATTAACAAAATCGTAAGATAATTGAAAAAAAAATCCTAAAAGGTATTTAGCCAAAAAATTTATAGAAAGGGTCCGCATTATTTGATATGAACAAGTTAAAAATGGGGGGTTGTTGTACCGTACAACAATTGGCGATTCACTGGAAGAAACAGTTATCTCTGTTTTATATAAATGAATTTTTCTCAAAATTAAAGTAAAAATAATTAAAGAAGAGAAAATTATTTTTGGAATGCTTGACTAGGTTCATTAATCTGAATAAAAGCAATAATCATATTACTGTAATTTTTTTGAAATTTCTCATAAATTAAAATGTTTCATAACTCTATATCAGTCATTAATTAGTTGTAGAGATAAAGCAAGGGTCACTTTACAACTTAGCTTTTAAAATGTACTCATTTGTCACGGGTAGAGCCACTGCTACCAACAAACATATGTAGTCTCGACAAGGTTACCTTTTAATCATCAATGATTCAGAATCCTATCTATTTATTTACCTAGAGATAAATCCATTTATATATGTTTATTTTATTTTTATTTGTTTTTACTTCTTCTTTTTTTAATTCCTAAAAGCCATTGTCCTGGTTTGGTAGTCAGATATTTGACAATGCCATTCACTGATTATAATTGGATTGAACAAGATGGCTCATGATGAGACCCCTTGTCTTACAATTGTTTGCAATCATAAGCCACTACCCTAGATTGTTTAGCAATGTTGGTAATGTCAGCCTATTTTTCCCCTATGATCATGGTAAGCAGGCTTGTGATGATACCTCTTATCTTTTAAGTTTTAAATATATTTTTGGATTACACTCTAGAAAAACAAAACTCTTTTAAATAGGGAGAATCATTAACTCCTTAAGAGTTCAGAATGACAATTTCAGAGTTAAAAGTGCTTTGCTATAAAGTGTCTTTACTTGGTTAAAAATAAATTTTCTTGACGGATAATAGAATTTTGAAAGATCTTAATAAAATATTGAAATCTCAAAATGATTACAATTTTGATGAAAAAGAAATTTCTCATATTTCATGAGACTTCTTCAACTTCTCTTGTTTTGTAATCTCTTCCTTAAAGAAAAAGCTAATAGGAGACTATTAACAGTTTTTTCTATGTATGCCAACCATTTTTAGGTAAGAAGAAGACCTTCCATATAACTCATGTCAAAGTCACCAAAATCAAAACTGAAAACCAAAGGAAAAGAATTCTTGAGCTAAAGTGAGAAAATAAATTAGCAAACAAAAATAAAAATGAAGAAATTTTAAAAGTGGAAAGGAAAATCCAAGTTTTGAAATACAAACTTTAATAAGAATGTTTATACCAATGTCTCAACAACATGAAGTAAAAGAAAATAATCATGTAATCATTCCTCCTTATGTCTAGATCTAGAAAATTTATACCTTGCAGGGTTGTAAATGTTTTAGGCTTCAGATAGCAGTGATGATAAAATTTAGCCACAATAAAAAATTTCTGTCTGATGTTAATTTTCTTGTTTCAAAGCATTATCTTAATCATTTCTAATAAAAAGAATAATTTAAAGAAATAGATTAAAGGTTCAAAAACTTCCTAGTGTAGCTGTTTCAACGAAGACTATCGCTACTTCTTGAAAATAAAACCAGGAGAAGAGCATAGGACTTCCAAAATATTATTTGGTAGATGATTGGAAGTTTTTATGAAGAGTTGCAAAAAATATTCAAATATCAACATAATTTTGAAAAAAAAATTGAAACTAAAGTAATGAAATGGAAATTAATGAAAGTGGATACATGAATCTTACCATTGGATAATTGCATTTGATCTTACCTGAAGGTATAAATTTCTCCAATACTAGCTGACTTCTTCTTTTAGATGACATTAAAAATGTGAAGAAGACAAAACTAACCAAAATCCTATAACCCAAAATCATTATTTATTTTATTTAAAATAAAGCAAGCAGTAAAATGTAAAAATGGAATGCTTTGTCTTCAATGGAATTGAAATTAAAACAAATGCATCAAAAATGAGATTGAGAATTTGCAGTGATGAATGCTCTCAAAATATTATAAGTTTTATATAAATTCCATGATTTTATAATTTTTTCAGATTTAAGACCAAATATAAGATAATGAAATTTAAAATAGAGAGGTCTTGAATTTCATATTTAAGTATGGAATTATTTAAAACTAAAATATATGAGAAATCAAAATGATTTGAATATGCTACAAATTTATAATCAATCGCTTTATTATTATAGTGATTACCCAATATTGCTTTAAATTAACACACTGCCTTATCGGATGATTCGTATTACATGTGTTGAAGTTTATCAAATCAGGGGTTTCAGTAGAAAATTTTTGATATGATATCATGCGAAAAGAATATGTGTGATGAGATGGAGTGATCATATCATTGAAGAAATGTTATATTTAAGATCAGGGATAGTCATGTCACAAATTGCACATCACACATCGCATTTCACGATTTGTACTTTGCATATTGCACATCGCAGATTCAGAATAGTGATATGTACATGAATAAAAATGCAATGAAGCGATTGCGATATCGGCAATGCGATGGATGATGTATTTTTCGGAATTATGATATGAGCAATAAAAATGTGATGAGAGATATCGATATCGACATATCGGAATGTTGCAAAATAATCATCTTGGAAATGCCAATATGATTCTTGAGATAGCAGTGATTCGATGTTTATTATAATTGGTGATGAAGAGCAAAAATCAATAGCGATGAGCAATCAACGATGAATTATCGCATCACAACTTTTAAAATGAGTGCACTAGGATGTGTTCAATTTTCCTCTCGATTTGCGATTTGCGATTGGACTTATTGCATCGAAGGTCTTTTAAAAGAAGAATCAATTGTGATAGGACTCTGCCGAAATGCGATTGCGATTTGAATTTTATCGCATCGGAGTTTTTTGCAAATGAATATATCACAATGAGGTCTCTCTGATTTGCGATTTCTGATTGGGTTCATCGCATCAGAACTTTTGAAATGAATGAATCAACCTTATGTTAAATGTGATATGCGTGTTTGCAATATGATTCATCGCATCGGAACTTTTGTGACAAAAAAATAATTTTTAAATCTATTCCAATATGATATATGATCGGCGATCAGAAAAATTAAGTGCATGATGTAACAATATGATATGCCTATTTGCGATGGATAATGAGCCCGATAAATCTATTATAAAATTTTAATATCGCATCGGGTTTAAGACATCGGTGTTTTTAAAAATATGACCCTACCACTATTACGATTGAACGGACATGATATTTCTTATGAACTTAATTTAAATTTAATATCGGGTCCCGAATTATGTGTATATCACATTATTGGTAAAGTTAATTATCGAAGATCAATGATTCAAGATAATGGAAATATATATTCAATTGAAAACCTCTAATATTTGAAATGTGATATGGTATTTTATGAAAAATTGAATGAGGTAACACATCGGAGATCTTGTATCAGAAATCAAGTTGAAACATTTTAGACATGAATCTTGTGATACTATTTTTTAATTTCAATTGGGATTTCTAATGAATGAAAGTAAAGTTAAAGAATGCTCAAATTCTAATGAATCACAAAAAAAAATTTCCCTGAACCTGTTGCAATTTTGAAATGGGTTTGCTGCTTACTTCAAGTTTTGAAAACAAATGAAAACCTACAAATAAAATAGAACAAGGAGAAAAAATAAACTAAGGAAAAGAGAAACTATTAATAGATGAAAATGAACTCGTAAAATGCGTACCTGGAAGGAAATTGTTTGTAAACTTACCTCATGAATTTTCAAATTTTCCTTCGATATATCAAAATTCTAACTTTGTTCAAACTCATCTTATTATTTATTCTAAATCGGATTGTGAAATCGGCCTAAATAATATTTGTTTATTCATGTTCAGGAAATTTGAAACTCATAAAATTTACCAGAAATAAATATGAAAATAGGCTTCCCTTTGAATTGCAACAGAAATTTATTTCCTCTGCTCATTCCGAATTAACTTAAGAAAAAATTGTATTGTTATAGTGATTGTTTAATAATGCCTTTAGTAAATAAATATGATGCATATTGCAGCATCATATAATAAACTAAAGATCGGGATGGGATAAAGCCACTAATTATGGAAAAATATCAACACAGATTTAAATGTGTGCCCACAGCAAAATGGACACCCTTAAGATCATTTTAATAAATTTCGAGGAAGATAATATGAACTTCATGTGATCATAATGAAAGTTTAGACTGACTAATAATGATTAAATTGGAATTAAGCTTATAATAGATAGTCTTATCTTTAATGGGATAATGAGATCATGAAGCTTTTATATCCTCAAAATCTTTAACAAATAAATCTTAGAAGAAAATCATATAAGGACATTTCGAAATGGAGAAAAGTTTCTTTGAGGTGATTGGTGCCAAGTGCAACCTCAATTTAATTTAGTCAAGACATTATTCAAAATAGGCAGAGTAGAGATATTGTTGTAATAAATTTTGATTTAAAAATGGGAAGCAAGAATTAGAATTTTTCTGATAAGAGCAAAATATTTCCCTGAATATATATATGATATGAGAAGGGTTGATTGCTCGCTTTATTATTTTTTTATTTCTAGAACTATTAAGAATAAATTAACTACATAAAACAAACAAACTAAATTAATTCTACTTCTATTCTAACCATATACATGAAAATGACTAGGTATAGTCATATTTCTAGTGTAACCATTTTCTCATTTTAATTCCTGCATATATGTACAGTTCAAATGTTAGTAACAAAAATACAAATCTTATTGAACTAAGAAAATTAAGTCTGTAATCAAAATGTACAGTTATTATTAACAGCTTATTTACAATCACCTTCTTTTGAAATGTCTTTTCCAATTGATTTCCAATTGGATCATCAAAACCTGGATGGGTCTCCATTAAGGATTGGAAAATGTTTACAAGAGGAGATGACAGGCCAGATTGTGGATATGAGCTTTTAAATTCAAAGGCCTATTTTTTTTTTTTACATTATGTGTAAGTGTTAAACTATTAACAATTTTCCATGAAGGAAAAGTTTCCAGACAATTTTCAAATGAGTTAATGAAAAATGGATAGAAATCTATCAAATAAGATGGAAAATTATCAATTGGATTAGACTGTTGGCAAGATTGTAAAAATACATTCTCTTGTTGACACTGCTTTTGGGAAGATAGAAGCTTTTTATAAAACATTAGCATTGATTGAAATTGAAATATTAATAGCTTTTTATGTTCATGATTATAATATGAAACTTCAATTTCCCTATAGGGTAATGCATCAATTGAGTGTTCGCTATTAAAGTGCTCAATATGCCAGCGTAGAGTGCCAAAAATTTGAAAAATAAAATTGGAAAACAAAACTAAATTTGAACAAAATAAGTATGAAAGAAAAAATAAAATGAAATCCCTATTGGTACAACTAATGTTACAGCACAATTGGGATTGTTTTGAAGTAATTTATTTTTCACAAGGATTGGTGAGAATAATGGAATTTGAATATCCAACTTGTGAATTGGAAAGAAAATTATGATTATGAGCAGGAATGGGAGTTTGATCATGATATGAATCATAAATTGGAATGTTTTCTTGAATAGTGAAACCATGAAGATAATTTGCTGCTCCAAAATGAGGATTAGTTGGAATAATTTCTAAATTGAAATGCTCCTCATTTACATATGTTATTTTAGTTTTATTATGAGGATTCTCTTGAGAAGAAAAGAAATCAGCATCCTTGATGTCAGAAAAAATATCATAAACGAATTCACAATATTCTTTAGAATTCCCTTTGATCTCGTCCAATATATCAAAACAAGGAGGAATAAAAAATTCATGTTCATTAATGGCAAAAGAATGATCAATAATTGATTCTCTATCTTGATAAAAATTTATTGGTAATTCATTTAGATCATCCTCTTTATTTTCTGAAATATCATTAATACCAAGAGGGGAGAAATTACCAACATTAAAAATATCAAGATAAAGGGAAAAATGAGAATTAGAAATAATGAATTCAAAATTTTCTCTATTCAAGAAATCTTGTGCGCTCTTTTCACTATAAATTTCAGATTCTAGATCATTCCTTTTATACTCATACTTTCTTAAAGAAGGTTGCTTTGCTGCTCTATTTTTAGCATTTGTTTATCATGAAAAAACTCAGAAATTTGTACAATAGTTTGTGTGTTACTATTTACTTTGATTGTTGTTTGTAATTGTTGATTTGAGATCTGATTTTTTGAATTTAATGCAGAGGAATTTTAAGATTTCAAAGCATCTCTTTCTCTAAAATTGATGCTATTGATTTCTTGCATTTGAATAGAAATATTTTCCAAGCTTTGTGAGACTACTTCATCATAATTTGTTTGCACATACATATTGGAATTCTTGTTTATGTTAGAAGGGGATGGGAAAAAACTTGAACTAATTTCATATGGATTGGGAATGGGAGGAAGAGAGAAAATATATTTAAACCAATCTAGTGATTATTCTTCTATAGGTTTATCTTCAACTTTAAATCTTAAACAATTCAAATGAAATCGAATATTAAAACCTCTAACAGACTCATTTTCAAAACTTCGTAGATATTCAATTTCATCGTATACATGTTCATAATTGTATCCATCAAAATTACAAATGAAAAGTGTAACAAATTGATCCCAACTATGAATTGAGGCAACTGGAAGAGTTCTACACCAGTTTCTAGCTTTTGCCGCAAATGTGAGAGTAAAATTCTTCATAAAATGCCTTCATCAATTCCTTGAAAACCATAATTTGAAACATTTTGAATAAAGTAAAAGACATGATTAAAAGCAGAAGAATTTTTCTTACCATTAAATTTTACCTGAGACAAGAGTCTTACCACTTCGGGTGGAGTATTGGAAGATGCATGTCCATGTATACAACTCCAAATCGGAAGTTTTAAAGAAGCCATTGTAATAAAAATAAAATGTTGGAATTCAAAGACTCAAAAGTAAAACAAATCTCAGGCCCTCCTTCTAGCGCCAAAAATATTGAAGCCTCGGAAATCCCTGCTACAACATTGGGGGATAACCACCTGTTCTAGACCTTCATACAACTCCTTTTCCGTTTATGATAGTGGCTCCGACTATTTTAACTAGGTACAATTACCTTTTCCCTATCGCTATTAATTTATGATGTTTCCTTAACTACCAATAGACAGGGATATCAGATCAATTCTTCTTGCTGATCGGGCAAGAGAATGACCCTTAAGCTGATTTCGGTTCAGCCAAACCACAACTAAGATTTTGCCTCTTTGAGAAGAGGTTTTAAAAGAATGTAGAAATTAATATAAATGCAAACTTATTCTATAATGCAAGCAAAATAAACTAATATAAATCCTATCTCAATTAGGTAGATATAGATCTAACCCAACTAAGAGCAAGATAATTAAATGATAAGAATTTAAATATGTCTGGCTTTTATTTAATGTCAAGCTAATGAAGAAATTCAATTAGCTCACATTTCTGAATACCAAAACACATTCTATTGAGACCATTTGACTGAAATAATAAATCAACAACACTCCAGAAGAAATTCACAAAAAAGCGATATCGATTGTCAAATCAGTCAAGCTAATAATTAAACAATAATATGTGGAAGAAATTCACAACAAATTACTATTTAATAAATCAGTGTTATACGACAGATCTCTGAGTAACGATTACTCAGAAATCAGAGTTTAATTCATAAGAGCAGAGATATGTAACAATTTGGGACAAAGTATCCATATCAACAGAAATGCCAAAACATGAATAAAATGAAACAACAATTTTATTAACATAAAAATGAAACTGGTATTTGATACATAAATGCCAAAAATACCAGTTAATTGAATCTGTTTCTTTGATCCTGGTCTCTAACAGTACTTTACATTACTTGAATTTCTTCTTTTAAAACTAGAGCTGCAAAAATGCAAACTCTGCCCATCATGCATAATTCAAGATATAAAGAAAAACCCTCAATAATGTTCAGATCTGAAATTTTCTCTCCTCCCTCCTACAACTCTAAATTCCTATTATAGAAATGCTTTTAGAAGTTTAGAATTGCAGAGGAGAGCCACCCCTTGTACATTTTTCAACCTGCAATTTATAATCCTTCCAAAAGTATTTTTAGAAAGGAGTTTGTTGAAGAAAAATCTACCCAATCCAATTTTATTTGCTCAAAAATTCCAATCTTTAGTTGTTGGAGCTTTCTCATTGGTTGAGATCTTTTTCTCCATATCCCTTCTATTTTTTTTCCTGTAAAAAAGAAATTAAAATGAATTAAGATGCAACAATAAAATAAAAATATTATCTCTAACATTAAAACAAATCCAATCAAATTCTATTTAAATAAATAAATAAAAAGGAAATTTGAGCTTCTTATTGATATTCATAACGATCTTAATTAACCAAGGATAATATTGATGCATGAATTTGCAATTAGAAGAGGCTTGGGAAAATGAAAATGAAGAAAATGAAACTAAAAAAAAATATTTGTTTTTAGAAATTTGGAGCTTGATCTTTGTTGCTCAGCAGTTGTCATTGATGTCAACCCAAGCAGTACCAGGGGCTAACCCAATATTTCATGGGAATTTTGACCTACCAAATTAATATATACTAGGTCAATAATGCTTTTTATGGTTTCTACTTATCGAGATGTTTCCGTTGATATATGGCACGCCATGTAATTCTTCACGGTTTGAGAGATATTCATGTTTGAAGTTTGTACCCCCAGTTAGTAGGCTAAAACCCCATGAGGTTGGGGCATGGGTCATTGAAAAGTCATAATTAATTTTTTTTATGCTCCTAAAATCCCTCCCATGTTCACTTGTTGAAGCCCCTCTCAACTTAAGCATTCATATAAATTGTGATCTTCATTTCCTCCTTATGCAAGGGATTCAACCATATGAAACAGGTCATCATAGCATTTTCACTCTAACGTTTTTTCTACAAAGTTTCAAAAGATGAAATTTTTATGAGGTGAGGCTAAAATCCTGAGGAAGCTGGAGTAAAAATTTCAGATCAAGGTGCGCAATATTTTTGGAGATATGATCTGTGGAAATCAGGGTTTTTGCAGGCTCCTAAAATTCATCTCAGAGAAGTGACCTTGGTAAATTCATCATAAATATATCTTTAAGTATCGGATTGGAATTCTGTCGAAAGTAGTAGATAGTGCATAGTCTCTAATGTTCGCTCTATCAATTTTAATGCCAAATGAAGAAACAATGACACATGGCATGGCGTAAAAGTGCGCTTTGCAAGAACAGTCCATAATTAGGGCATTGTTAGAGATTAGGCATAACGCTTTCTTGAAGAATCAAAATCGGTTCAGACCTATGGCATTCAAAAGAAGACTTACAGGAATAATACAAGAACAAAAATTAGATATTGAGGAACTGAAATAACATAGATACACCAGATTCAATATCGAGCTCCTAGAAGGCAAGAAAAAGCTAGATCATGTTCTGTCAAGGGTTGCAAAGGAACAGAATTTCTATGGTAGCAAAGCAAAGCAAGGTGCGGTAGAGAGTAGCATGACAAGAGCAACAACTAAGGTGCATAACAGCAATGAGAAGTTCATCATATGAAGTCTTCAAGTGGGCATCACTGCATACATTTATTGTAAAGGTATCATTGTACTTAGTCATTGTAAATACATTATTGTACAAATTGTACTTGTATCTATCATCTAAGGGTTGAAGAGGCAGTGTTGGGAGGTCTAGGATCATCATTAGGTGGTTGTGTCAAAGTTGGGGTTATGGTCTAGTATATCTTCTTCTTCTACATCATTCTATATCATTGTAAAGTGGACCATTTTCCCTGGTACGTGAGTCCATTCTTCTTTTATTCTTTTATAGGGTGGTAGGGTGGTGCTAGGGTGAGTTGTAGCTCATTGGGTGTTGGGGCATCCGTTCAGTGACTACTGAAGAATCTCGGGCGTTGGAGCATCCATCCAGTGGGAGCTAGAGAAGAATTCTTTTCTAGATTCTGGGAAGTTGGAATTTCTAGGGAAGTTGGAGCTTTATTTTCAATTAGAGTTGAATATTAAAGAATTATTAGAAAACCATTAGGTGGTTTTTGTCTCGGAGTGGGTTTCCACCTTAAAATCTGTGTGCATTTGTGTTCCTCTTATTTGCTGCTATCATTGTACAAACAATGATAATAATTGAAGATTAAATAATGCTCTAATTGAAAGAAATACTGATTCACCCCCCTTTTCAGTATTTCCAACAATTGGTATCAGAGCTTGGTTCCTTCAATAGCAGTTTAACAACTGGAAGGAGGTCATGGAGCATACGAAGAATGGTGTACCTCTGTTCAATGAAAATAATTATGCACTCTAGAAAGGAAGGATGGAGGTCTATCTCTTGGCGCAAGGTTACGAAGTATGGGAAACTATTCAAAATGGATTTACATCAACCACAAATGAACAAGGTAAGAAGAATTTGGTAAATGATGCAAAAGCAAATAATATTATTATCGGTGGAATTATTGAATGTTGCTTATCATAAGGTGTTGGGTTGTTAAACCACCAAAAGTATGTCGACCAAGCTTGAGAATATATGTCTGCAATTGAGTCAAATGTCAAAGAAGCAAAGCTTCAAATCTATAGAGAAAATTTTGAGCAACTCAAAATGAAAGAATATTGCAACATTGCTACATAATTCCAATATGTTGATGAAATAACCAATACTATGGAAGGATTGGGAGAACCAGTTGACAAGAAGACTATTATATGAAAGATTCTTGGAATATTACCAGGGAGATTCAACCCAAAGGTATTAGTCTTAGAATACAGTGCAAATATGGACAAACTCAACAAAGAGGAATTACTTGGAGCTGTCATAGCATATGAAATGAGACTTGATGAAGAAGAGGGTACTTCACATCTAGAAACTACATTCGTTGCATCTAAGAAAACCAATAAGGACAAAAAACCTTCAATTGAAAAGACATGCACCTGCAAGTGTGAAGAAAAGGAAGATGATGGAGAAGGTCTTTTAGATGAATAATATGCTTACTTTACGAGAAAACTAAAAATTGGTAGGGAAAAATTCAAAGGTAAACTTCCACTGATATGTTTTGGCAATGTTGAGGTTGGGAATTTCGCAGCAAAATGTCTGAATAGAAGTGATGGAAACTCAAAAGGAAATAATTTCTTTAAGAAATTCAGCAAGAAAGGATCCAAAAGGAACTTCCTCTCTAAAGAAGATAGCTCATCATTTGATGAAGACAATGACAGCGAAGAAGAAGCCAAAGAGAGAGTATTGTTTATGACCAAGCTTAATAAACAAGATGTATCAAACAATGAAGAAGAAGGATTGACCATAGAAGAATTTTCTAAGGAAGAAATCAAGCTTATAAAAGAGATCAAGGAAGAAAAGATCCGTTCCAATACTCTTGAAGAACAAGTTCAAGGTCTCAAAATTGAAGTTGAAGAACAAAAATGTATTGAAGAGTCACTTCAAAAGAAGTTGCAAGAAAGAAACCAAAAGAGGGAAGAATTAGAAGCCAAAGTAGTCTCGTTGCGTAAGGAAGTGAAGAAAGGAAAAACTATCCAAAAGTATGCCAATAGCTCAAGGGCATTGGAAGAACTCATCAACAATCAACGATCTTACAACGACAGAACTAGCCTTGGTTACAAAGAAGAATAAGTAGGACCTTCTACAACAAAATACAATGAACCTATGAGATATGACACACATGAAAACTTCATTGGACAAGATTCGCAAGCACATCCTTGGAAGACGATTCCTCGATAAATATTTTCATCCAGTTACCAACATATTTTTCATGGCTATTGTTATTCATGTGGAAAATTTGTTCATAAAGCTATAGAATGTTGCACGTACCCTATGAACCAATACGATTCCAAGAGATTCTTCAAATATGAACCTCCCGGAGCTCACAACGAAATATCAATAGATTTGAACATTTAAGAAATAATATGGAATGTTACAAATGTCAGAACTTTGGACACATAGCCAGAGACTACAGACTTGAAAATCCTCCAGAAGAATCTTCGAAGCCACAGAATGAACGAACATGGAAGAATAAGAAGACTGATAATTGTGCTCTCGCTCTCAAGGCTAAAAAAAATAAAGATGTGTGGTATGTTGACAGCGGTTGCTCAATGCATATGACTAGAGATAGAAATAAATTTGTATCTATGAAAGAGAAGAAGGATGGAACCATATCCTTTGGAAATGTTGGATCTTCAAATGTTATAGGATCAGGTACTGTCAGTCTCGGAAGCAAAGATGTTATAGCCAAGAATGTTCTATTGGTCGAAAAAATGAATCACAATCTACTCAGTGTTGGACAAATGTGTGATCAAGGAAACACAATGCTATTCAACTCCACAAAATGTGAAATCAGGAAAGGCAGGTATGGTAAAATTGTGGCTACAGTAAGTCGAGTTCCAAATGACATATATGTTCTGGATGAAGCAACTAAAGCATGTATACTAGATATAGAAGATGAAAGTTGGTTATGGCACAAACAAATGGGTCACATAAACTTTGAAAATCTTGTCAGGATAAGCAAAAAGGAAGCAGTATGAGAAATGCCAAAAATCTCAAAACCTTCCAACACACTATGTGAGGCATGTCGGCATGGCAAGCAGAAAAAATTCCAATTTAAAACAAAAGAACACTTTGCATCACATCCATTGGAATTGATACATACTAATCTATGTGGTCCTGTGAGAACAAAAGGCTTAGACAAAGAATTATATTTCATGTTAATGATAGATGATTATAATAGGATGATAGCCGTTAGTTTCCTAAAGAAAAAATGTAAAGCATTTGAGTGCTTTAAAATCTACAAGGAGTTGCCAGTTGTAAATGAAACTAATTTGAAAATAAAGTGTTTGAGATCAGATAATGGTAGAAAATTCACTTCCAAATTATTTCAGCAATACTGTGACGAAAATCGAATAAAAAGGAAATTTTCAGCAGCATGAACACCTCAACAAAATGGAGTTGCTGAAAGAAAGAATAGAACCATACAGGAAATGGGTGGAACAATGTTGAAGGACTCAAAATTGGATGAAAAATTTTGGTTTCAAGCAATTGGTATGATAGTCTTCATTATCAACCAAAGTCTTCTCAGAAATAATTGCAACAAGACTCCATACGAATTATGGAAAGGAAAACTAGCTAATGTAAAATATTTCAGAATCTTTGGAAGAAAATGTTATATCAAAAGATAAGATCAAAATTTCGGTAAGTTTGAATCACGTGTTTATGAAGGTATCTTTGTTGGTTACTCAAGAAAAATAAAGGCCTATAAATGCTATAATCTAAGACAAAAACAGATAGTGGAGAGCATAAATGTTACATTTGAAGAAGATGGTGTTCTAGCGAGTAATGATGAGGATCTAGAATCTTTGAAACTTGAGACAGAGGCTAAAAAAGACACAGATAAAATTGTAGAACAAGAAGCAACTATGAACCAAGAAGAAGTAAACAATGATCATCAAGATATACCAGAACAACAACAAGAAGCTCCTCCAAGGAGAACAAAAGAGTGGATTCAAAAGAACCATCCACAAAATCAAATCATTGGTGACATAAATGAAGGTCGACAGTTTCGTTCATCACAACATGCTCACGTTTCTTTTCTAGCAACCTTTGAGCCTAGTAGTTTTGAGGAAGCTAGCCAGAATGAACATTGGGTAGTAGCTATGAATGAAGAATTGGATCAAATTGAGAAGAATAACACCTGGGAATTAGTTCCAGGACCAAAAGATAAAAATGTCATTGGGACTAAATGGGTGTTCAAGAACAAATCGAATGAAGAAGGGCAGGTTACCAGAAACAAAGCAAGATTTGTTTGCAAAGGCTATGCACAAATGGAAGGAATTGATTTTGACGAAAAATTTCACCAATTGCTAGAATGGAAGCCATCTGAATGTTTCTCACCCATGCATGTTCAATAAAAATCAAAGTCTACCAAATGGATGTTAAGTCAACATTTCTGAATGGAGAATTAGAAGAAGAAGTTTACATCGAACAACCTGAAGGTTTTCTACTATCAAAAAAAGAAGATTATGTATGTAGGTTAAAGAAGGCTCTATATGGTCTCAAGCAGGCTCCTTGATGGATATCTACGTCAACAAGGGTTCAAGAAAGGTACTGTTGATAGCAATATTTATGTACAAATAGATAAAGATAATTTAATAATCGTTGAGGTATATGTGGATGATATAATATTTGGTAGCAATGATGATCGACTAAGTAAGAAATTTTCTACAAAGATACAAAGTCAGTTTGAGATGTATTTACTTGGTGAGCTAACATACTTCTTAGGGCTTCAAATATCTCAGCAAGAGAAAGGAATATTTATATGTCAAGCCAATTACATCAAGGAAATGCTAAAGAAATTCAACATGGAAGACTGCAAACCTGTTCTTACTCCGATTGTAACAGGTTGCAAATTGAGCACAGACAACTCATTGAAGGATGTGGATTAGAGGTTGTACAGATCTATGATTGGTAGTCTTCTATATGTAATAGCCTCTCGGCCATATGTTATGCAAGCAGTTGGACAAGTAGCAAGATTCCAAGTAGCACCAAAAGAATCACATATTATTTCCATCAAAAGAATTCTTCGATATCTAAAGGGCATGGAAGAATATGGCTTGTGGTATCCCAAGGGTAACAATCTCATTATTCAAGCCTTTACAGATGAATATTGGGCAGGAAGTGTTGATGATCGTAAGAGTACTAGTGGAGCAGCATTCTATCTAGGTGGTTGTCTGGTATCATGGTTGAGAAAAAAGAAAACTTCAATCCCGTTATCTACAGCGGAAGCAGAATACATTGCAGCAGCATCATGTTGTACTCAAGTCCTTGGATGAAACAAACTTTGCAAGATCTTCAATTACAATTTGGTGAGCCTATTCCCATGTTATGTGACAACACTAGTGCCATCATCATCTCCAAGAACCTTGTCGTTCATTCAAAAAAAAAACACATTCCGATCAAATATCGTTTTGTTAGAGAACAAGTCGTTGAAAATAATATCAAACTTGAGTATGTTTGTACAAAAGAACAAATTTTTGATATCTTCACTAAAAATTTACCTCGTGAAGCATTTGAATATCTTCGTCAAAAGCTTGGGATACTCCCAACTTCTCATTACATTACAGGTCTACAGGACGGTTGTGTGTCAGCGGGTGTGGAAGTGTGTACAGGTCTGCAGGACGGTTGTGTGTCAGTGGGAGTGTAAGTGTGTACAGGTCCGCAGGATGGTTGTGTTTCAGGGGGAGTTACCCGTTTCCATTGATGTGAAAGGGGGAGAGAATGTTGTAGGAAGAGGTCTCATGATCGCAGGGGGAGTACTTGTGTTGCCATCAATGCCAAAGGGGGAGATTATTGATCAGCATTTGTCATTGATGTCAACCCAAGCAGCACCAGGGGCTAACCCAATATTTCATGGGAATTTTTACCTACCAAATTAATATATTCTGGGTCAATAATGATTTTGATGGTTTCTACTTGTCGAGATGTTTCCGTTGATATATGGCACGCCATGTATTCTTCACGGTTTGAGAGATATTCATGTTTGAAGTTTGTACCCCTAGTTAGTGGGCTAAAACCCCGTGGGGTTGGGGCATGGGTCATTGAAAAGTCATAATTAATATTTTTTATGCTCCTAAAATCCCTCCCACGTTCACTTTTTTAAGCCCCTCTCAGCTTAATAATTCATATAAATTGTGATCGTCATTTCCTCCTTATTCAAGGGATTCAACCATCTAAAACAGGTCATTGTGGAATTTTCACTCTAACCAATTTTATATGAAGGTTCAGAAGATGAAATTTTTATGAGGTAAAGCTGAAATCCTGAGGAAGCTGCAGTAAAAATTTCAGATCAAGGTGCGCAATATTTTTGGAGATATGATCTGTGGAAGTTAGGGTTTTTGCAGGCTCCTGAAATTCATCTCAAAGAAGTGACCTTGGTAAATTTGTCATAACTCTCTCTCTAAGTATCGGATTAGAATTCCATAAGAAGTGGAAGATAGTGCACATTCTGTAATTTTTTCTCTATCAATTTCAGAGCCAAATGAAGAAACGGTCACATGTGGCATGCAATACAAGTGCGCTCTTCTGAAACAGTCCATAATTAGGGAACTGTGAGAGATTGGGCATAACTCTTTCTTGAAGAATCAAAATTGGGTAAGACCTGTGGCATTGGAAAAAATACTCAGAGGAGTACTACAAGAACAAAAATCAGATATTTAGGAACTGAAATAATAGAGATACACCAAATTCAATATCGAGCTCCTAGAAGGCAAGAAAAAGATAGATCATGTGTTGTCAAGGGTTGCAAAGGACAAGAATTTCTATGGCAGTAAAGCAAAGCAAGGTGTAGTAGAGAGTAGCATGACAAGAGTAGCAACCAAGGTGCATAACAGTAGCAAGAAGTTCATCATATGAAGTCTTCAAGTGGGCAGCACTGCATACACTCATTATAAAGGTATCATTGTACTTAGTCATTGTAAATACATTATTTACAAATTGTACTTGTATCTATCTACCAAGGGTTGAAGAGACAATGTGGGGAGGTCTAGGATCATCATTAGGTGGTTGTGTCAAAGTTGGGGTTATGGTCTAGTATATCTTCTTCTTCTACATCATTCTATATCATTGTAAAGTGGACCATTTTCCTTGGTACGGGAGTCCATTCTTGTTTTATTCTTCTATAGGGTGGTAGGGTGGTGCTAGGGTGAGTTGTAGCTCATTGGGTGTTGAGGCATCCATTCAGTTGACTACTGAGGAATCTTGGGCATTGGAGCGTCCATCCAGTGGGAGCTGGAGAAGAATGCTTTTCTAGATTCTAGGAAGTTGGAGCTTTATTTTCAATTGGAGTTGAATATTAAAGAATTATTAGAAAAGCATTAGGTGGTTTTTGTCCCGGAGTGGGTTTCCACCTTAAAAAATGTGTGCATTTGTGTTCCTCTTGTTTTCTGCTATCATTGTACAAACACTAATAATAATTGAAGATTAACTAATGCTCTAATTGAAAAGAATATTGATTCACCCCCCTCTCAGTATTTCCAACAATCTTCTGCCTAATTGTTGACCCAATAAATTACCAAATATGTTAGTGAAACCTCCTCAGAAATGTTCTCCTCGATTTTCTCTTTCCAATGAGTCGTCCTGGGCCTCATTTGGCCAAGTAAAAATCAATCTATAAGCCTCCAAAGTTGATAAGTGAAATATGAAATGAATCTGGAAATTCTATTGCTAGGCTAAAAATAATCAAAATTTTAATTAAAAATCTAATCCTAAATTAGTCTACAATTAACTAATAATTAATTCTAATTTTATTCATGATTATAGACTAAACTAATTATTTAATAACCTAGTTATTAATGAATTTTAATCTAACTAACAAATATAATTAACTATTTTAAAAAAATTAATCTAAATTAATAATTAATTAAATTAAATTAATTATATTTTAAATATTAATTAATTTAATTAATCTAACATTAATTATTTTAAAAATTTAATTCTAAAACTAAACTAACACTTGTATTATGTTAAAACTAACCTACGACTTAGATTAACCTACCACTAACTCTAAGATTAACATCCCACTAACTCTAACATTAATATATACTTAACCTAACATAACACTACCTACCATTATAATATAAACTTAATGCTAACTTTTAAAACTACATTATTCTAACTCAAACTAACAAATGAGAATATTAACTTAAAATAGCACTACCAGTAACATATCCTACCTAATATTAAACTAACCTACCTACTACTTAAGTTAATATATACTAACTTACTATTACCAATACTAAATTAACTAAACACTAACATTATGTCTTTTGAACTAACGTTATATTAAACTTTAATACTATGACTCCTACCTCTTAATTCGACTCAATCGCATCGGAAGAATTGAATGTGACTCAATCACATCGCACAAAATAAATGCAACTCAATTACATCGGACAAATTGAATGTGACTCAATTGCATCGTGTGTTTTGAGAGTCATAGGAGCTTTTAAAAAATGCACCCGATGGATTTCTCCGATACGATGTATTTAGAAATCTTTTATGCGATTAAAAAAAATATTATATATATATATATTCGTTTTAATATAAAATTTTAATTTAATTAAATTATTTATATTTAATATAATAATTAATTTAATTAATTCAAAATTTAATGTTAAAAGTTAGTTTTTTTTCTTTTTAATTTTATTTGAGTGATGTTAAATTAGATTATAAATTTATCTAAAATGGTGATTTGCCTATCTAAATTACAGCCACTTTGTCACTTTAAATTTTTTCGAGATTAGTAATTTATTTTAAAAAAAAAATGGAAAATTGGAATAAATGACTGAAATATCAATGCTTTATAATTTGGATGTATGAAAAAAAATGTTAGTAATAACTAACTATGGGTTGATATTTAAACTAAATGTATTTAAAAAATTGTACACTTACGCATTTTCTAACCCAGACAATATAATTGATTAGACTTCGAAGGAGTGCCATTTACAAACTAGTTGACCAAATGAGACAAAACAAGCATCAACAGGAAGCTTATAAAAAATCGATTTCAACCAAGCAATCAAAACAAGAATCTAAAGAAAATTAAAAATTAAAAAAATCGTAAGATAATTGAAAAAAAAAAATTCTAAAAGGTATTTAGCCAAAAAAATTATAGAAAAGGTCCCCATTATTTGATGTGAACAAGTTAAAAATAGGGGGTTGTTGTACCATACAATAGGAATTCAGTGTTTTTTTAGGCTCCTGAAACTCATCTCAAAGAAGTGACCTTGGAAAAATCATCATAACTCTCTCTCTCTCTAAGTATCGAATTGGAATTCTGTAAAATGTGGTAGATAGTGCACAGGCTGTAGTTTTCACTGAATCAGTTTCATACCCTAATGAAGAAATAGTGACACATGGCATGCCATACAATTTCACTCTACTGAAACTGTCCATAATTAGGGCACTGTGAGAGACTGGGTATAAATCTCTCTTAAATAATCCCAATTGGGTCAGACCTGTGGCATTAGAAAGAAGACTCAGATAACTACTACAAGACTGAAAATCACATATTGGGGATCTGAAATAACAAAGATACACCAGATTTAATATCAAGCTCCTAGAAGGCCAGAAAAATTTAGATCATGTTGTCAAGGGCTACAAAGGACTAGAATTTATAGGGCAACATAGCAAAGCAAGGTGCAGCAGAGGGTAGCATGACAAGAGTAGCAACGAAGGTGTAGAATAACAGCAAGAAGTTCACCGCATGAATTCTTCAAGTGGGCAGCACTGCATACAACCATTGTAAAGTTATCATTGTACTAAGTCATTGTAAATGCATCATTGTAAAAATTCTACAAGTGTCTATCTACCAAGAGTTGAAGAGGCAGTGTCGGGAGGTCTAGGAACATCATTAGGTGGTTTTGTCATAGTTGGGGTTATGGTCTAGTCTGTCTTCTTCTTCTACATCATTCTATATCATTGTAAAGTGGACCATTTTCCCTGGTACAGGAGTCCATTATTGTTTTATTCTTATATAAGGTGGTAGGGTGGTGCTAGGGTGAGTTGTAGCTCATTGGGTGTTGGGGCATCCGTTTAGTTGACTATTGAATAATCTCAAGCATTGGAGCGTCTATCCAGTGGGAGCTGGAGAAGAATGCTTTTCTAGATTCTAGGAAGTTGGAGTTTTATTTTCAATTGGAGTTGAATATTAAATAATTATTAGAAAAGAATTAGGTGTTTTTTGTCCCGAAGTGGGTTTCCACCTTAAAAAATGTGTGCATTTGTGTTCCTTTTGTTTACTGCTATCATTGTACAAACATTGATAATAATTGAAGATTAACTAATGCTATAATTGAAAGGAATATTGATTCACCCCCCTCTCAATATTTCCAACAAATAATGGCATCCAATAAACTCAGTATAGTGAAACTTAAAGGTTTTCATGAATACAAAAATAAGAGGTCGGATACAGTCCCATTGGACTTGTTACTAATGGAAGATGTCAGAAGGCCAACTCCCAACATCAGTTTAGATGATGGAGCAAGAGATATGTTAGAAGGTGTGTCATAAGAAAAATCAATTTGAAATTGAGAGCATTCATAACATCAGTCTTAGAGTTTAGATCATTCTGATAATGAATCTGAAAGAAAAAATGAAAGCCCTTGGAAGATAATTGAAAAGGTGATTAAAGGAATTGATATGAAAAATGAGGAAGAAAATGGTGAAGCTGAACTATTAAAAGCATCTTCAAAAGAAGTCCAACATATTCAAACTATTGGCTCCTCGTAATTTGCAAGATTGGCAAGAACAAGTAGCAGGGAACCACATCAAACCAATTTGGAGTCCAAGGATCTAGCCTTCCTGAGCTCAGAGAGGACTCTCTCTATGTTTATGTTTAGTTGATTTATCTTTATGCTTATGTTTTTTGATTTTAGGCTAGTTATGAAGTTTTGGGTGTGTTTTTTTTGTTTGATTGATTTTTTGATTGTAGGTTGAACAGATAAACTCTGGGAAGCTTAATCCATTGGGCTATGGAGTCATAAAAGGTTTCAATTATACATCAACTTTGCAAGGGTTTTCATAGGGAAAGCTAACTATATAAAGTGGATAATTTTAGGTTAGATGAAATATGACATAACAGCAAGTTGTGAATTCAGTAAAACTAAAGGGAAATTAAGAATCCTTTAACTACACTTCAACAAAAAAGTCCTTTGAGATAACTGTTTAAGAGAAACTAAAGAGTGGGAAACCCTTGAATCTTTTAATCAAACTTTACAAAGAAAACCTTTAAGACAAAAATCTAGCAATCCTGAAGAGCACGACACCCCTGAATATTTTAGCTATTACTTTCATACAAAGAAAACATTCAAGATAACAGTTCAGTGAAATTAAAGAGTAGGACACCCCCAAATTCCTTAAATAAACTTCAAAGCAGGCCTTTAAGATAAATTTTTAAGAAAAACCAAAGAGCAGGACACCCCTGAATCCTTTGACAAAACTCTACTAAGTAAACCTCAAGGCAATAAGCTTACTCGAACTAAAGAGCAGGATACGCCTGAATTATTTAATCAGGCCTTGTAGAAAAAAAAAATTAGATAAGGTGCCCAAAAAACATATCTTAATCTAAAATTTATGTTCTATTATCAAAGAAATTATGTACAATATGGTAAACAAAGGAGAAATAATGAAAAAGAGGGATGACATCACCATTAACATAGCTCAAGAATCCTATGAATGTGCTTGTATTACTGATGTCCAAAACAATTACAATGCTCCAGTGCAATAGTCTTTACAACTCAGAGTCCGATCAAAATCTAGCCTAGCAATCAACCCAGCAATTAACCAACCAACAATAATAATGAACAATACATGCAGTATTTAACTGAAATTGAGGAGGTGATCCTAATATAGGGTTTCAAACTATAGTTATTATAGATTAAATATATTTTTTACCTTTGAGACCATGCAAGGCACAATGCAAAAATATCACTGACTGACTTGTTGTAATAATAACTTCTCAATTAACTGCTGAGCTAAATTTAAGATATTTTTTACTATTTTCCTTTATCATTAAACTTTAAAATAACTTCTGAGCTATTTTAAAATATCTCTAACTCAAACAATAACTGAGGTAGTTTCCTTCAGAAAAATTAGGTTGTAGGTGGCCAAATGAGGTTTGTAAGAAGTAAAGGCTGATTGGCCTTGTCATTCGGATCTGTCTTCTTCGTTGATTTACTTCTGATTTGTCATTTAACCTTGATTTGTTATTATTTATCCTTGATTACTCTATTTCATTCCTTTAATCTGTTTTATCTCTAATTTCTCTTTGACTGCTTTGAGTTACTGTAATCTCTTGATGCAGAGATTCTCCTAGAAAGAAAATCCTGGCATATAAGAAAGTCATTGTTTCAATCTAGATCAAAAATGCTTGAATTTTCTATAATATAAAACCATGAAAAAAACATTCAGCTCAAATTTACATGAAGGAAAAAAGAGCCATGCAAACCACTACAGATATCAATATCAAAATTCTCTAGCCATATATTACATTGGGTGGCCTTTTGGCTCTTGGCCCTTTAAACCACTCCTCACTCACTCAACTCTTCAACTATCTCAGCTCTTCAACTATATTTTTTTCCTCACAAAACACTCACAGTTATACACAAATAATGAATTTAATTCATTCCAAAAATATCTCCACCTAATCCTCAACTAAATCTAATTTAAATTCATTTTAGGTGTGGACTCAACAAAGTCCTGTACATAGAATTCCTACTCCCTAAATTTGCTACCTAATTCTATTTTCTCTCATAACCTTTTAATTATTAAAAGAATATATACAAAATCCTCACTTTTATAATTTATCTCCTATTTTATTTAAAAATAACAAATTAGCTAATAAAACAATTAAAATGTCACACCCCCCTTTATTACATAATTAAAAAATGAAAATTGGCCTTGATGCTCCTGCATCATCTCTCCCTTAATCATCTCTTATCTATGCTTTATCCTTAATTATGTCTTCTAAACATGTCTTTTATATTTTCAATATTTTATTAATCCCTTAATCCCTTTTACCTTTTACTCATCTGTAACTGTGTTTTCATTTTCCTGAGCAGTCACTGTGAAACTCTCTGTTAACACTGGAAAATCGTACAAATAGAAGATCACGTTATTTAATTTCAAGAAGAAGGATTTACAGGGATAGAAGAAATTATAGCATCTAGAAAGTATTTAAAAATATCTAAGTTCTGAGGAAAACTCAAATTTTAGCAAGTCATAAATCCTTTTGCTCGCATTATCCTTCGTGAAGAGTTCCTTTGTGTGGCTTATGACCCGAAATGCGAGCAATCCTGGGAGTGGAAAAATGTCACTTTCTGGGACCACACAAAGCACACTCAAGGACAGTGATTCTTCACTTGAATCCACCTAATTACAACCACCAAAGCCTCCTTAAACATCAAGTGAGCACACAATGGAATATTTTCAGCACGAAAAAGGAATCATCCCCCTCTCTTGGGTCACCATCCAAAATGTGCCAAGAGAGGGAAGGAGGATTTGAATTCTCCTATATAAGGCCACCATGAGATGAAGAATTGGTGAACACATTGTTATGTTGGCTAGAATTTCTCAAGCAATACCAGCAATGTGTGATCCAGAGCTGAAGATAGAGGGGACTCAATTGTTGGCCATCCAACAAGTTCAGTCCACCACAGTAGAGAGAGGGAGATTTTGCACTGAGGCAAGCTTTGGAGTAAAAAAATCCTTGCATCAAGACTTAGAGCCCATGTTCTAGGGGCACTTTGGGAAGAGGGTTAAAGTTTCATCCTTATTTCCTACCAACACTCAATAAGAGGGGTCGAAGAGCCACCATTCGTATTATTGTAGATGTTTGACTCTATTCAAATCTTTTTTTTATTTTTTTAGTTTTAGTTTATATATGCATGATATTTCTCTATCTAGTATGTTTATGATTCTAGCTTGTTCCACTAACTTGCTTGAATCCACTTCTTTTTCTTCCTGTTACCAATAGCTTATGTGGGTAGACCACACCCCTTAAGTTGGTTTGATTTCGTACATATGTGCACCAAACACGCTCAAATAGAATTGGCAAATCCACTAACGTTTATTACCAAGTTTATGTGGTTGTGCCTTTTTTGCAGAGACCTTCGTCTGTGCTGTGGAGTGGAGCTAAATTTCCCCCTTTTTCTCTTGCAATCCCTAGTTGATCCCAAGTGACAGACTGAAGCATAACAGCTCCAAAAATTACTTCTACAGGACTTTTCATGCTTTTTCTTCCCACAGACATGCCCAGGGCATGCGTTCAGAGTTGACTTGTGCGCAAGCATCACGCATGTTTCAGCCTTTTGCATGCAAAAAATAGAAAGAGACAAATATCCCTTATTTCCATCATTTCTTTCTTGTGAAGTGCGTGGCAGCCCCTAATACACCTGCCAGCACTGGTTGTAGTACCCCACAGCTTGCTAAAGCTCACTCTTAGTTGATTTTTGTAGGATTAGTGTCAGTTTTATTTCAAGTTGATTTTTGCAAAGTTCACTTATAGTTTAAATGGGGGGAGAATAACTTGCATTCTGAAAAAATTCTATGTTTTTCAAATTTTGGTACAAACACACCTAGATAACTATCCAAAATAAGTGGCCCAAGACCACACCTACGTAGCTAGTTTCTTTTTTCTATTGTAAAAGTTATTAATTTAGTTAAATTTTTGCAATAGAATTTTCGGGAATAGGATTGAATTGTTGATAAAAGAGAAAGTAATCTCTGCTAAATTTTCACCCTCCAGTGATCCTATGTAAGAATATGAACGCTCCCTATTCACAATTCGCCATATCCCTATAGTCGATCACATAGATAAACTAGGAAAAATAGAAAGCGGCCCATATCCACACATGTTTTTCTTTTAAGAAAGCAACAACACAACATAGATTAAATAGGGTATTTTGAAAAGGATCATCAATATCCACATGTTCAAACTATGTTCTTGTCCACTTTTTTCTCACATACATCTACCCACTAAGAAAATAAAGGACACCTAAAACTAAATTAACCAAACTCACTAAATTCTCCCCATAGGGGCTACAAAATAATTTATAGTTTAAGTTAGGATCAAGGGAGTAAGCATCCAAAAAGCCGCCTTGATCATTATTCATATTGAAACATAGAATTTGATTGTTTAATGAGCTTCAAATCGACCTATCATCCCACGGAAAATAAAACACGAGCGCAACAGAGACCCATTTCGGAGGGGGTTACGCTTAGGCATAGTGCGTGCGATATCAGTTGGGGCTACATAACCCGGCTGATAGTTGGTACTGTTGGTTGACTTACCAAGAAGCCCAAGACTCGAACGCTCACATGGGATGCTGGTAATTAGTGATCAAAACTAGGGCATCCTTTATTTATAGGTGATGGTGCAGGCAAGCGCCAGACCCTCTACCCTTACCTTGGTGGATTTTCTTCAACTAACGGGAGGCGTTGCCAGCACTTACAAGACGTTGTGCCAACACCTGCAAGATATCTTCTCAAGCCCCAGTTACATTTGAGTGTGTGAGGACGAATAGGTATTCTAGGATTTTGAGTATCGTACGCAAACAAACAAAAACCAATTTTTTGATTGCTTGATCACATTGAATATTTAAAGGGAAAATTTATTTTATTTTCGCTTTGTTTCATTTATATGACTAGAATTTTTCTTTGATCATAGACTTTATCCTCTCAATTTTTTCCAAAACCAAATCTAGTCGACACCAGAATGGACCCAACGAGACCTCATCGATCTAGTCATCTTTTGGACCTCCCCCCATTACCGGGAAGGGTTCCAAGTATTTTTCCATTTAGGCATTAAAGACAGAATGCTGCCACCATTATTAGTTCATATTTTATTAGGGCATCGTTAGTTGGGAACCCTAGTCGGTCTCCCAACACCACACTGCACACGACTCCCCCCACGACCCCTAAGGGGTAGAGGAGTGTGTACCATTCAGGAAGCTAGCTGAATACACAGGAGGGTATATCGTAGACCAACCCTCTTCCTAACTATAACTTTGTGTTTTCACACATTGCAATGGCGTCAACCTCCTAGACACCTTTCTTAGCTTCATTGAATCTACCCGATTTAACCAAGATGACGAATGACCCCATCGCACACAACCCTACATGGCCTCCCATGCCCACGAAACTCCCTTCATATATTCCAAATTTTTAAGGAAAGCAAGCAGCAGACCCAGGTAAACATGTCATGACCTTCCACCTGTGGTGCTCATCGAACATTATCATTGACAACACTATTCGATTGAGACTATTTCAACACACTCTGACAGTAGTAGCCGCGAAGTGGTGCATGGAGCAACCCTCAACTTCACATGGAACCTTTGGCAACCTTGCCACTACGTTCCTAACATATTTTTAGTTACCCATTCACCATGATTCCAAAATGGAATTACTGACACATTTCAGACAAACCCCTGCCGTCCATATCTTGGACCATCTCCACAAATGGAGGCAGAGTCGTAGTTTATGTAAAGTAAAACTCAACGACTAAATTCTTTTATATTTTTTCCTAAAAAATCTCATGGCAGAGATTTCAAAGGATGTGGCGCAACAAATACCCAGATCCGAAGAGGATGCCATCAACAAAGCCTAGCAGCTTGAGCTGATTTATACATTTACAACATCCTGCCTAATGCCCCACGCCTGCAAACTTATCAAGAATTTCTAGGCACGTCAAACTCTGCAGATGGACTAATTGGATCATTAACCCAAGGTTACCTAGGCAGTAGTAGTCAAAACCATGGTTACATCTACAGTTCTACCCAGAACATACCTCAACTCGGTTTTCAAAGTCATCATATGCCTCAGCAAAATTTGACCAATAGGGTGCCAGTTTATCACCAGGGAGGACCTTATCCTCCAGCTTAAGGGACCCACTACACAGAAATAAAAATTGATGGAAGAGCTCCCCTCCAACAACCAAGTGAAAATCAGGGATTTCATTATGTTCAATCCCTAGCACAAGACTCGCCTATGCATACCAATGCATAGGTGAACTTTGTGCAGCCTTTCTAAACCAAAGCTCACCAATATAACCAAGAGAACTACCCTCCTAACATGGTGAATAAAAAAGAAAAAAACAGGCCAAAAGGGAACCCTGCACATGGGGAGAAACAACCAGCAATGCCCTCTGTGATCCCAGGCTGGAGGCAACTCAACCCAAAATCAAAGCCAGGAGCCAAGCAATGCCCAACAGTAGAGCAAAAGGCCACCTCTCCGAAAAAACCATTCTTGTTTGATATGTGGTGAGTACGGCCATTATACTCACCACCGTCTTGATCTTCCTGAGCTGAAAAACATACAGAGTAACCAAGGACAAGGAGGATTGTAATATTCCCATTTAGCCATGAGCTAGTTGGAATATTAAATCTTTTTTTTCTACTTTGTTTTATGAATAAGAGGAAAATGGAGGTCCATGATTCTCCTTAATAATGAATAAATCAATGCCAATGTGAAAGGGATAGATCTTGGCAGCTTAATTGAGAACCCTTAGGTGTGAAAATGGGTTGGAACACCTTGACTGGGTCAACTTTGACCAAATCAACAGCGTTGTCATGGAGGAGTGGTTGTCAATGAGAGACAGTGCAATTTTAGATGGAGATGCTTTTTGTGGAAGTAGTGTTATTATTGGATTGGGGCTTAGGGTTTGCAATATCATATCTAATTTAAGGAAGAGGATGGAAACCATTATTCATTATGTTGATGTATATGAATTTTTTGAAAATATGGTTTGTTTGGACATATATCTTTCTCTTGTTGTTTAGCTGAGATTGAGTGTTGTTTAGCACTCGGTGTTCCTGATCAGGAATCCCACCTCTTCCATTGAGAAGATCTTGGAGGAGTATTTTACTACATTTTCCACCAGCAGGCTTAAGGCCAAGCTTCATCTTTCATTTATAGTGTATATCTTGTTGAGGGTTGAGTATTTTTGTAGGTTACAGCAGTGGAGACCATCTCTGGTTCATTTCATTGCTTATTTTCAGTGGAGAAGGCTTCCTTTCCATTGGGAGGATAGTAAGGAAGGCCCTTGTGCATATTTTCATATCTTGGCATCAGGCCAACTATTTATTTTCCCCTACAGCACAGCTTATTTCTAGATCTGCTTTATTTTTGTAGGAGGAGTTGCAGGGTGGTTTGGCACACCATTTGGAGAGAAGGTTTTCTAGTGAAAGGGATCTGCCATTCATTTAGAGGATCTATTGGAGGAGGCCATTATATTTTGCATATTAGATCAGCCACAATTTCCAGATCTGTATTTTACAGTGGATATTTAGCCCTAGGGCCTAGATCCCCATCTTGTACATGGCGTTTTGTTGAAAACCCTTAAGGGGTTCTTCAAAGGAGGTTGGATAGTGCTCATATTTGTATTAGATCTATTATTTGTGGCACATATCAACCTTAGATCTGTTGTATAGCCATTTTTTGTAGCAGTTCCTTTAAAACATCATTGTGGCAGTCTTCTTGTCTTTATATATAATAGCAGCACCTCTTTTTGAGGCATTTTTGCCATTGGTGGCTTGTTATTTCTTATTGTGCATCTTATGGCCCATTTCTTATGCATATTTTTCTACTGTTATAACATGTGAAAGGTATCCATATTGGCTTTTTTCTTTTATATGATTTTTTACACTATTGTTCCGACATTTTTCACTATATTCCTGCTTTTCCCATTTGGGAATATTACAGTGGTATCAGAGCATAATCTTGGCACAGCCTGTACATCTTGAAATCCAATATGTAATCTAAAGAAGGATATCCTCTTACTGATAGAGAGAAGAAGTATCAAAGAAGAAGACACCGGATGTTTGATTATACAAATGACAAAGAAGACAAGGGTAAAACCCCTTTATCTGGAGGAGAAGATGAAGAGAAGGAGTTTCCCAAGATCCTTCTTAGAGCCATGCAAGAAATTTCTAGAGAAATAAAGGAGATGAGGATGGATAGATACAAGGAATCCCCTAAAGGATTTCATCATGGTGAAGGCTCCGTCATTTCTCATCACTAGAGTGATCAACCAGTGTAGCAACAACAAGTTTCCCAACGCTCTACAATTCCTACATTATTGGCTATGGGAAATGAAAGGTTTCAAGAGAAAGAATCCCTTGAAGAATATTTTATGGAGTATGAGTCTCAAACTCAGATATTCAAGGACCACTTGAGTTTTCAAGAATTTTTTCAAATCAAGGACAATAGGAGAGTGAGGCATCACAATAGAAGTGGTGGATTCATTCAGAATCATGATCTACACCGCACTATCGGAAGATTATTCTTACCCAAATTTTATGGTTCATCTAAATGCACTTCCAAATCGTGGGAAGAGAAGCTTTACATCTACTTCTAGTTGAAAAAAGTTCCAGAAATGGAGGCCATTAAAATAGTAGCGTTGCACCTTGAGTGTGATGCACATGATTGGTGGTTCCATCGCTTGTCTACATTGGTTCATGCCAATGTGACTGCATATTTAGAGTTCAAAAGGAGGCTAGTGGAGAGGTTTTATATAAGAGATCATGAAGCACCATTCATGGGGCTTGAAAATCTAAAACAATCAGGTAATCCAGAAACTTACATTTCTAAATTTTTAAGACTTTTTTTTATGGTTCATGATTTATCTGCAACAAGAAGGGTCTATATGTTCATTGATAGGTTAGATGAACCTCTTCATGGGTTGGTTAAGTCTACCAAGCCCAGCACCCTTAAAGATTCCATTGAAAGGGCTAGATATCTTCAATATGCCTTTCCAAAAGCAAAGGAAACTTTTGAGCACAAGCCCTCTTTTCCGTCAAAGGGAAAAGATGCGAAGGCTCTTCTTTCAAAGGAGAGACAAAATAAAAAACCTCTTGATGATTATTTCCGAAGAGACTTTAGGAGGAGGAAGCTTTGCTTCACATGCCAAGAATCTGAGACACCCGGACATAGATGTGTAGCAAAAAAGGCACACTACATAGAGGTCTTATTAGATGATGAGGAGGAGGAAGAAGAAGAACAAGGGAGGGGTCACAACACTGGAATAGCAGGAGATGATCCACCACCACCAAGGGGTGAGGATGGAGAAATTGCTCCAACTAGAGGAACTCTTGCATCATTAAGAGTGGTACCCAACTATCATAAAACTTCCACACAAGAAATAGAGTTGAATTTGTGTAGTGTAAGTAGGGACATGATGATCCCATCTATTATGCATATGAGAATGATCCATGAGACATCATTATCTTGTGGTAAACCACTTGGGAGGCCACCTGATCCAAATTTGGAGAGAGATGTCTCACATCATGATGCACCATTCATAGATCCAGTAGGAATGGTAGCATTATAATACCATGATACAACGTTAGTAGTCTTGGGTAGGCTCAAGGAGGAGGGGAATATTCTCCCACTATCATCATTACCCACTCTCACATCTCATACTGTGCTAGGAGGAAATGTTGTAGGTTTGGAGGATGACACCATCATGGGACAAGGAGAACATTCCTTGGCTATGGAGACTCAGAAGATGTTCTCATTTGAGGAGAAATCTTCCATACATTGTATAATATGGTGGCCACAAATGCATGCTTTGGCTAAACCAAGGAAGTTTTGGATGGATGATAGCTTCCCATGGGAGACTAACCTCCAAAAGCTTCAATATTTACTTGATCATGTTCATATGCAAGAAGAACAGCAAGAAGGGGATAGAAAACTTCCAACATATACCTTTGGCATGGGATATTTCAAGGAGAAGAGCAGGCATATGACAGATGTTCTTTGTGATAGATCATCAGCGTTGTCACTTTCGAAGATGATCTTTTCACATGCATGATACTAGATGACCAGCTACATGAAGAGGGTTATTTAGTCCAAGAAGAAGTCATCTACTCTCACGGTAGGATCTTCTTATCTAGAGCCTCCAAGCTAAAGAAGAAGTTGCTACAAAGGGCTTATGAAGATTTCCTTTTCAGCCATATTTATTCCATGAGGGCCTGCAACACTATCATGGAGAGATACACTTGAGAAGGCTTTGAAGAGGAACTATATCTTCATTTGAAAAGATGCATGAACCATGTGGAGTTGGAAGAGAGACATAAATTGATGAGGGAGTTATCACAACCACCTCTTTCCTCTTAGGGAATGAGAGGGGATCTATCTATGAGCCACTCCATTTGTATAAGCAGAATTGTAGGTAAGGAACATGCTTATGTACATGATGTTTCATTTGATGATTACTTGCATTAATTTACCATGTATATGTAGGCCATAGCTCCAAGGAGGAGCATTATTCCATATAAACTTCATGGCCAAATTTGAGCCATAAACATTTATGAATATGGCCACTTCCTTGGAGGACATAGGGAGATTTTGTATCATTGTGCGTGCACTCCAAAAGCACCAAACATATCTCACACTTTTAGCCATTGTGAGAAAACTTGGGTAGCAAGTAAGTGGTGGGGAAACCACTTACCACATCATTATATGATGCAACCAGGAGATATACTGTGTTGTTTCCACATGTGGGACTATGACCCACCTCCATTTGTACAAATTTATGTTTGCATGTACTTAGTTTTGATCCCATACATTGATTATGTACTTATTATTTCTATGGGAATGTTTGGAGGGAGGATGGGAGGAATGTATGTGACCTATGGGAGAGATATTCTCCATCTTCATTATGCTACATGTTTCAGGGAGAACATTAGTCAAACCATGTATGTTTCATTGGAACTATTGTCACCTTGTGAGATGAATTATTTGCATCTCATAACAACTATGGAGGAGAATTTCATGGAGGGATGAATTGGTAGACACTTAGCTTATGAAGGAAGCTTATCACATGACAGTGTCACCAATTTTGGAGGAGAATATTTGCAGCACTCACCTTGTCAGTTGCTTGAGGACAAGCAACATTTGGGAAGCGAGGACAGTAATATTCCCAATTAGCCATGAGCTAGTTGGAATATTAAATTTTGTTTTGTTGCTTTATTTTATGAATAAGAGGACAATGGAGGTCCATGATTTTCCTTAATAATGAATAAATCAATGCCAATGTGAAAGGAATAGATCTTGGAAACTTAATTTATCACCCTTAGGTGTGAAAAGGGATTGGAACACATTGACTGGGTCAACTTTGACCAAATCAACAACGTTGTCATGGAGGAGTGGTCATCAATGAGAGATAGCGCAATTTTAGATGGAGATGATTTTCATGGAAGTAGTGTTATTAATGGATTGGGGCTTAGGTTTTGCAATCTCATATCTTATTTAAGGAAGAGGATGGAAACCATTATTCATTATGTTGATGTATATGAATTTTTTGAAAATATGGTGTGTTTACACATATATCTTTCCCTTGTTGTTTAGTTGAGATTGAGGGTTGTTTAGCACTTGGTGTTCCTGATCCGGAATCCCACCTCTTCCATTAAGAATATCTTGAAGGATTCTTATACTACATTTTCCACTATCAGGCTTAAGGCCAAGCTTCATCTTTCATTTACAGCGTAGATCTTGTTGAGGTTTGAGTTGTTTTACAGGTTGTAGCAGTGGAGACCATATCTGGGTCATTTCATTGCTTATTTTCAGTGGAGAAGGCTTCGTCTCCATTGGGAGGATAGTAAGGAAGGCCCTTGTGCATATTTTCAGATCTTGGCATTAGGCCAACTATTTATTTTCCCCTACAGCGTAGCTCATTTCCAGATCCGTGTTATTTATGTAGGAGGAGTTGCAGGGTGGTTTGGCACACCATTTGGAGAGAAGGTTTTCTAGTGAAAGGGATCTGCCTTTCATGTAGAGGATATATTGGAGGAGGTAATTATATTGTGCATATAAGATCAGCCACACTTTCCAAATATGTATTTTGCAGTGGATCTTCAGCCCTAGGGCTTAGATCCTCATCTTGTACATGGATTTTTGCTTAAAACCCTTAAGGGATTCTTTAAAGGTAGTTGGATAGTGCTCATATCTGTATTATATCTATTCTTTGAGGCACATATAAGCTTTAGATCTATTTTAAAACCATATTTTGCAGTAGTGCCTTTAAAATGGTGTTGTATCAGTCTTCTAGTCTCTATATATAGTAGTACCACCTCTTTTTGAGGGATTTTGTCCATTGGAGGCTTGTTTTTTCTTATTGTACATATTATGGCCCATTTATTATGCATATTTTTCTATTTTTATAACATATGAAAGGTATCCATATTGGCCTCTTACTTTTATATGATTTTTTACACGATTTTTCTAGCATTTTTCACTATACTCCTGCTTTTCCCATCTGGGAATATTACAAGGACCTTCTCAGCAACCAGGTATGATGCAGTAACCTTTCCCCCATTAAGCGATGGTAAGCACTTAGAAGAAAAATACAAATGAATCCAGGAAAAGCAGCCATGAAATCTACATGACTGGAGAAGATATGCTTTTCCAAACACGGAATCGCAATTACGACACCCCATCAGGGGCAAGTACCAATGCAACGACTACACCTTTGACCATTTCAAAGATTCCTATCGAACCATTGCAAAAAATGGTGAAGGCACCCAATTGGCGAGTAGGAAACTACTCCAAAGAAGCCCATAATTATAGCATCATTTTAATGTTCCCAATTAGCCATAGCTACTTAGAACATTATAATTACTCCATTTTTTAAATAAGAAGTAAGAAACACAATAAAATTTATCCCAGTGTGAAAAGGAATTTAGGTAGGAGGATAAAATAAAGCCTCTTGAGTGTGAAGAGGAAAAAAAGAAAGGAGATAGCTATAGTTGACCAAGTCAACCAACGCTATCACAAGGGAGGGAAATCCACTAGGGCAGCGCAGTTTTGAAGGAGGAAACTTCTCAAGGAAGGTACATCACCAATGTGTGGGGACCGGGATGGAGAAGCTCACTTAAGATAAAAAGAAAGGGATAGCAACAAGGGAATGCATTCATTCATACTTCCTTTTTCAGTCTTATGACTGATTGCAAGCTTTAGCTGTTTAGTTGGAGTTGCAGCACTATTTAGTGCAAGAGTTCTCATGCAGGAATTTAGTTCCATTATTGTTGTAGTTGATTGGGAGATCCAAGGGGGAGGTCTTGAGTTTCATTCTCATCAGATATCCTGAGGAACCCATCCTCTAACCTTGACAGCGTAGTCACCCCCATTGAGTGCGTTATTTTTGCAATAGTTGTACTAGCTGGGGTTGTATATATAAATTTGAGCTTATTTCAGGAGAGGAGGAGGTGATTTCCACTCCAGGAATTCTATTGTGGGAGGTCTTCAGCCTATTATTGTATTATGTATCTTTCTTTGAGCATATCAGATATTTCTCAATTCATAGTTGCTGGGTACATTGTTATTTTTTGCAGTGTTGTATCTTGTGCTGCTATTTTGCCGAAAACCCTTGCTGGAAGGTTCCAATGTGTTTGTAAAAGAGGTCAATCCTCTCATTTATGATCTTATAATGAATGAAAGCTCCAGATATATTTTATTTAATCTATTTTTTTATTTTACATAATAAGAATAACATTTTTTCTGCCTTCGGCATTTCTATTTTATGATGTACTAGGGTTAGGATGCCTTTTTGCATATTTGAGTTGGGCAGATCTATTTATTATAGCTAGATTTATTTGTTTCTGATTCCATTCCATATTTAAGCCACATATAGCATATTTTATAGGGTCCAAGCCCTGTACTACGCTATTCTTTCTTTGGTTTTATTATACAGCGTCCTCACTGGAGATATTGCTGAAATTCCTGAAAAGGAATATTACAATGGTATCATAGCTCTTCTCTTGGCTCAGCTTGTGGGGGGGAGATTTTTCTTCAGCATGGAGAAGGAATACATCTCAGTTATCATACTTCAAACCCTGTAGAACATTTCAATGGATCTCAAGGAGATGAGGCACAAATAAGACTGTTTAGGGTTTTTCCCTAAGGCAAGTACCAGCACTGCAAATGGCATATGACATTCAAATCCATCGCAACACTCCACCATGCCTTAATTTTTAAATTAAGGAGATAAGGAAGATTCTCTAGGATAATATTTTGAAGAATATGGCTCCAGTCTCAAAGGTTCAAGGAGCACCTGAGCTTTCAGGAGTTTTATCGGTTCAAGGATGGAAGGAGGAATGATTCTCATCAAAGGGAGGATAACTTGATGCAGGGATCAACCTTACAGTGCGGTATGGTAGGGTTCTTCTTGCCCACATTTGATGGGACACCTAAGCACACAACAAAGACATGGGTAGAGAAGCTGGACACATACTTCTAGCTTCATAAGGTTTTTGATATGGAAGCTATCAAAATATTTGTGTTGCATCTGGAAGGGGAGGCTCAAGACTGGTGGTTTCATGGACTGACCACACTTGGGAATCATCATATCACTTCATACTCAGCTTTCACCAAGAATCTAGTGGAGAGATTTGATCCAAGGGATCTGAAAGCCCACTTGGCCAAGATAAAAAAACTCAAGCAAGAGGGAGATCTTGAGGACTATATTGCTGAGCATCTGCAGCTTTCAGTGATGGTATCCAACCTCACTATGAGCAAGAATGTATGCATGTTTTTGAATGGGATGTTTGAACCATTACAAGGGTTGGTCAAATCTACAAAACCAACTACACTCCTTGAAGCTGTGGAGAAAGCTAGAGATCTACAACACATCTTGCCCAGGGAAAGAACATTTTTACAACAAAAAACACATTCAAGGCCAAGGGAGACAATCCCTGTTCAGGAATTGGAGGAGAAATGTGTTATAGGGGGAGCACATCCTATCAAGACCTTCTCCAAGAAGGATACCAGTGTTGTGCAACCCATAAAAGACTTTGCTCCAAGAGGAGGAGTTTTTGCAGCATTGAGAGGGGTGCCAAAATATCTAACCTTGAGAGTAAGAGGCGCCATCATGGGGCAAAGAGTTTCTGTATTGATAGATAGTGGAGCCACTCACAATTTTATTGATGCATAGCTAGTACACAAGAGAGGAATTCCCATAGAGGAGTTTGAGGGATTTTCAGTTTTGGTCCCAGGAGCCATGACTCTGCAATGTGCCAAGTATGTTCCAGTGCTGACCATTACTATGGGTACCTATACCTTGACAGACCACTTCTTTGTGGTAGATATTTCGAACACCAATCTCATATTAATATTCCAATGGTTATTCACGCCTGGGAGAGTTACCACTAACTAGACAACTCTGGAGATGGAATGGACTAGAAGAGAGGATGGCCAACAAAAGATCAAGGGTATGAACACATATCCTCCTCAGGTTTTTTCAACACATATGATGGAGGAAGATCTGCATAGATGAGACATTGCATGGGTAATGGATTTGCATGTATCCTAGTTGAAGGGCAAGGACACACCGATGCATCCAAATGTTCAATCCCTTTTGGACCAGTATTCTACAGTGTTTGGGGATATCCCACCAGGGATACCTCCTAACCAAGGATTTGAACACACCATTGAGTTGGAACAAGGGGTACAAGCAATGATCACCACTCCTTATAGACATCCCAAGGCCTATAGGGATTATATTGAAAGAACTATCCAAGAGCTGCTAGCACTAGGGCACGTCCGGCCTAGTACTAGTTCTTTTGCTTCCTCAGTGGTTTTGGTAAAGAAGAAAGATGGCACGTTGAGGATTTTCATCGATTATAGGGCCTTGAACAAGAAGATTTTGAAGAATAGGTACCCTATACCAAATATTGATGAACTCATGGATGAGATGAGGGGATCCAAATATTTTTCCAAGATTTATTTGAGGTCCGGGTACCATAAAATCAAGGTAAGGGAGAAAGATATCCCCAAGACAGCATTCAGATGTCACTATGGGCATTTTGAGTTTCTGGTAATGCCCTTTGGATTGACTAATGCTCCAACAACTTTCCAATCCTATATGAATCATATCTTCCAAGGTCATTTGCGGAAGTTTGTGTTGGTCTTCTTTGATGATATTCTAATCTATAGCCGCACTCGGGAGGAGTACTTGCAGCATATTGAGATAGTCTTACATATCCTCAAGGAGCAGCAGTTCTATGCCAAGCTCTCCAAATGTGAATTTGGCCTCATAGAGATGTTGTATTTGGGGCATATCATAGGGGTAGATGGATTGAGGGTACATGAGGAGAAGATTCAAGCTATCAGAGATTGGCCTGAACCTAGGAATGTTACAGAAATCAGAGGGTTTGTGGGCATACGCACCTATTACCAGAAGTTTGTGAAAGGGTTCTCACAACTAGCAGCACCACTTACAGACTTGACAAAGAAGGGGGCTTTCCAATGGACACCCACATCGTAGAGAGCTTTTGATAAGCTCAAAGAGGTAATGAGTTGTTTTCTTGTTTTGGTTTTACCTGACTTTTCCCAACCTTTTGTGTTAGAATGTGATGCATCAGGTGAAGGTATTTAGGCAGTCTTGATGCAAGGGGAGCATCCTATAGCCTTTGAGAGCAAAAAGTTGCTCCCTCATGAGAGGCTATACCCCATCTATGATAAATAAATGTTGGCTATCATGCATGCATTAGCCAAATTCTAGCAATATTTGGTGGGGAATAAGTTCAAGGTGAACACTGATCACAACAGCCTTAGATTATTTCTTGGACAGAGGCAGCTTCAGGAAAGACAATAGAAATGGGTGAGAAAAATCAAGGCCTATGACTTTGACATAGAAGATGTCAAGGGGAAGAGAAATATAGTAGTTGATGCACTTTCTAGGAGGCCTACAGCGTTTTCCTTAAGGGGCATGGACACAGATTGGAAGGCTCAACTTTTAGTTGAGTACTCCAAAGATGACTTTGCATGCAGGATACTTGATGGGGTGGTACCGGATGAAATATTTAGAGTGATGGATGAGGTTATCTATTACAAGGATCAGATATACTTGGCTAAGAATTCTAAACTCAAGGAGAAGATCTTAGTGGCCTCACATGATTCCCCACTTTCCGGGCATGAAGGTTTCGCAAAAAATTATAGATCTATCAGGGAGAGATTCTCATGGAAGGGTCTCAAGGAGGATGTGCTCCAGCATGTCAAGGAATGCACCAGTTGCCAACAAAATAATGGAGAACACACTTATCCTGCTGGGTTGTTACAGCCACTACCTATTCCAGATGGAAAGTGGGAAAGTATCTCTATGGAATTCATCACCAGCTTACCGACAGTGCAGGGAAAGGACTATATCTATGTTGTTGTTGATAGACTAACAAATTATTCTTATTTATTTACAATATCTGCACATTATACTGCTTCACAGGTAGTTGAGCTCTTCTTCAGAGATGTATTTAGACTCCATGGTCTCCCTAGGACCATAGTGAGTGATCGAGACAACCGCTTCATGGGTGGCTTTTGGAAAGAAATTTTCCAATTAGTGGGAACTGATTTGACCCCCAGCACTAGCTATCACCGCCAAACTGATGGGCAGACTGAGAAAGTGAACAAGTGGCTAGAAGGCTACTTGAGGAACTATGTGGCCGGGCAGCAGAAAGCTTGGTTGCAGTGGCTCCACTTGGGGGAGTATTGTTACAACACTACTTACCATATCTCTATTGGCATGACACCATTCCGAGCCTTGTATGGATATGAGGCACTTTCATTTTTTGATGTTATGTTTGGGGCAAGCAAACCTCCAAGGGAAAGGGATTTGATTCAAGAGAACTAGGACATACTCAAGGCCCTCAAAGATAACATTGCCACTGCTCAGAAGCAACAGAAGATGTATGTAGACCATGGTCGGATAGAGAGATAGTTTGAGGTGGGGGATCTTGTCTACCTATGCCTTCAGCCTTACAAACAGTCCACACTCAAGGTGAATGGAGCTGAAAATCTCAAACCACGTTTATATGGGCCATACAAGGTGAACAGGTGTGTCAGTAAGGTAGCTTATGAGCTGGAGCTTCCTAAGGGGAGAAAGATCCAACATATCTTCCATGTATCTTGCCTCAAGAAAGCCATAGGGAGGAATGTAGTTGCCAACTTGGAAATTCCTCCTATTGATGATAAGGGTCATTTGATCTTGTAGCCAGAAGCAATCTTAGACACAAGAGAGAGGAAGTTGAGAAATAGAGTCATCAAAGAATATTTGATTCGATGGAGGAATCTACCAGATGAGGATGCCACTTGGGAGGGGGAGAAGATCTTACAACATCCTTCTTTACTGTTGCTTGTGGGAAAACAAATTTTGAGAGAGGGGGACTATAATATTCCCAATTAGCCATAGCTACTTGGAACATTATAATTACTCCATTTTTGAAATAAGAGGTAAGAAACACAATAAAATTTATCCCAGTGTGAAAATAGATTGAGGTAGGAGGATAAAATAAAGCCTCTTGAGTGTGAAGAGGAGCAAAAGCAAGGAGCTAGATATAGTTGACCAAGTCAACCAGCGCTCTCTCAAGGGAGGGAAAGCCACTAGGCCATTGCAGTTTTGAAGGAGGAAACTTCTAAAGGAAGCTACATCACCAATGTGTGGGGCCCGAGATGGAGAAGCTCACTTAACATAAAAAGGAAGGGATAGCAGCAAGGGAATGCATTCATTCATACTTCTTGTTTTAGTATTATGACTAATTGCAAGCTTCAACTATTTAGCCGAAGTTGCAGCACTGTTTAGTGGAAGAGTTCTCATGCAAGAATTCTAGTTCCATTGTTGTTCCAGTTTTTTGATAGATCCAAGGGGGAGGTCTTGAGTTTCATTCTCATTATATATCTTGAGGAACCCATCCTCTAACCTTGACAGCGTAGTCATCCCTATTGAGTGCATTATTTCTGCATTAGCTGTAGTAGCTGGGGTTGTATCTATCCATTTGAGCTTATTTCAGGAGAGGAGGAGTTGATTTCCACTCCAAGAGTTCTATTGTGGGAGGTCTTCAACCTATTCTTGTATTTTGTATCTTTCTTTGAGCATATCATATATTTCTCAATATATATTTTCTCGGTACAACGTTATTTTCTACAATGTTGTATCTTGTGTTGATATTTTGCTGGAAACCCTTACCGGAAGGTTCAAATGTTTTTGTAAAAGAGGTCAATCCTCTCATTTCTGATATTATAATGAATGAAAGCTCTAGATATATGTTATTCCATATATTTTTTTAGTTTACATAATAAGAATAACATTTTTTTTGCCTTCGGAATTTCTATTTTATGATGTACTCGGGTTATGATGCCTTTTTTCATATTTGAGTTGGGGAGTTCTGTTTATTATAGCTAGAGTTATTTGTTTCTAATCCAATTCCATATTTAAGCCACATACATCATATTTTAGAGGGTCCAAGCCCTGGACTACATTATTCTTGCTCTGGTTTCATTATACAGCGTCCTCACTGGAGATATTGTTGAAATTCCTGAAAAGGAATATTACAATTGTGGAAGATTTAGCACAATCTCCTGCTCCTATGTCAGCTTTTGAAGTATTGCAGTCATGCCCAAAACAACGGAAAGCCCTAATTTCCACATTAGGTGCTATCGACCCTGTCGATAAATTCCTAATGGCTTTTGAATTAGACAAAGATACCCCCAGGCTTCCTTCCATGGTCACCTTCCAGATAACAATGTAGGTCTAGAATATCACAATTCATCAATGTTTCATAGAGAAGGGTGCATCCATGTGCATCATGTCCAAAAATGTTTGGCAGAAGTTAGGGTGTCCTGAACTAAAACCCTCAATAATCATGCTTAGAGCATACAACAGTCATCCCTCAACCCCCGTCAACCTCTACCAAAACTTCCCTGTCCACTTAGCCGAAAATACAGTCCACATAGACATTGAAGTTTTGGATTCTCACTTGGACCACAATATATTCCTTGGGTGGAGTTATATGTACGCCATGTCATCCATAGCCTCCTCCATCTTCCACATCATGATTTTCCCCCATGGGAACCACATCATTAATGTATACCAATTGATGCATAGCGAGAAGCAAACCCTAACAAACAATGATATAATTTTTCCCTATGTAGATACTGTTAGCCCCGTATGAATTTTTTGAGAAGCAAACAGGGAGCTAAAATGTTTTTTGAGCCTTCAAGAAATGGATTTCCCCTGAAAACACATCATCCTTGAAGCCTCCTTGTGCCTTTGTTCTTTGATGAATCCTCACTATTGTTTCCATGAGAAAAGCCTCTCTATTTTTAAGAAAAATGCTCAAAAAGTCCTTTTCCCTTTTATTTCATCCCCATTTAACCTCTATTTTCATCACCTAGTTCCCTTCTGCAAAGTCTTCCAAATTCCATTTTTAACCTTTTAAATCATCCTAACATCCCTTTGAACCTTACAAATACCCTTTTTTTGGCTTAAAAACCCCTTATTCTCCCTACCGTTTTCCCCTTTTGGCCTTAAAATGCATTAAAATTGAGCCAAAATCACCCCTTTTGTCATATACAGGCTAGCTCCCTTCGGCCCAGCCCTTAACCACTTCCCCTCCATAAAACCGAGCGCCAAGACTAGGCGGTAAACCCTTGAGTGCTTATCGCATCAGAAGATCGGTCAGGAGCAGTTTCATTTTGGTTATTAAAAAACTTCCGATGCGATTGAAATATTTTTATAATGGCCCGCTGCGATCTGAGCCATTGATCCATATAGATCCAATGACCCAGCACTAATCACACCACGCTCTTCGTTTGCATCCTATCACCCCCCGAGTACACGAGATCCATCGATCTATCTTAAGATCATACAGTGATTGCTCCATCATGCCATCGCAATCGCTCAATCCCGAGTCGAGTGACTCTTCCAACTGTCACATCCTGATTGAATCCTAGTCGTTCATCCGATCGGATCCGACAAACCTTATTTCTCCTGCTCCACCCCTTTACCCCCGTCCATCTCCCAACCGATTGAGTCTCCGCCATCGATCTTGTTCCAAATCAGATGATTGGCGCTCGATCGCGCATCGCCAATCAGAACTTTTAGCTGTGTTACCCTCTACCTCTCTCGATCGTGTTCTGCTGATTCGATCGTGACTGTTCTTCCAGTCCTAGATCTACGGTCCTTATCACATCACGCATTTCCCCCATTTTTCTTCATCAGATTCTCCTATTAACCCCATCAAATGATCTCAATCGTCGATCTCCTCCTGGGATCTGATGGCTCACAATTAATCACCCTCTGCCCATGCCAGGTCCCACATCGTAGGCCCCTCTCCATCCATTCGATTCATTTCCTTTGTATTTGCCCGAAACTTAAAACTCTGGGCTTTACACTAAAGTGCTACTTCTTCCACCTACCGACTATTAACACCCCCATCTGCAATCTTGGTCGTTGATCATTGTCTGCTCCTCTGATCAGACTGTCTACAATCCTTTTTGCACCAAATCTCCATTAGCTCTTTCCACCACCATTCTGCAGGGTTCTTTCACCCATTTTCGCTGTGTCCACCATTTACACCACCACTCTACAGGCCTTCAAAGCATTTCTCTACCACCTCCCTGGATCTTATAATAAGTTCATTTTGTTGTGCAAGGTTTACAGAGTGATGAATTCACTCTAATTTCCATAATCACAGTCACTATGATTCAAAATACAGAGAGACCATTACAGCAGCAACAAAGTGAATTAGCAAAGAGGATTAAAGGGGTTTAAAGCATGTTATTGAATAATTAAACACATAACCCCGCGTTCAAAGGAAGAAGGCGCAGTTGTAAGACTAAGCACACTAATGAGTTACACCAGTGCATTCATATCAGCAGAGCACTGTTTCTCCAGAAGGACACCTTCCTTCAGAAGTCTCCATGCCTCCTCGAGCCCTTCAATATTATTTCACAGATAGAAGCTTCTGTAAGACTGTCAGACAACAGTTATGGAGGTATGGAGAGGCCTGCAGACCCTTCGATCTAGGTCACTTATTCTAGAAGGTAGCGCAGAGTTCCAAATAGCCAAAAGAACTTCGAGAACACATTCGAGGTCAATATCGACCTAACAGAGATCTCTGAACCAGACATAAGAGTACAGCGCAAGGTTATTAAGAAATATGGGCATGAGCGCTTCTGCCATTCTGTCTTAATGAATCAAATTAAATGAAACATCTACTCCCGCTATCACTCAGTTTCCTATAAAAACCCTGTAGTATTCATTGAAAAGGTTTTTTTTGTTGTTAGTGTAGGGGACTCATTCGACTATTACAATAGTTGTTGAGGGAGAGTAGTTGGGTAGCTTGTAGTTTAGTAGGCTGGGAGGAGAAAGTTTGGATTGTATTAGCCATTGAGTTGAGTGTATGTGAATGGTTTTGCATATCAATTAATTAAGCAATTTCACAAGATCCTGTCCTATTACTATGAGTGATGTTTCTCTTATCATATTTTTTTGTTACATTTTTCATGCCGTTCATTGGTCTTCTGGTACGCATAAGAAATCTGGCATAGGATATACCCTTGGATGGTACCCTATGTTTCTACTCTCCCTACCTTTAATGTTTTCTGCTGATAGTGAATCTAAGAGAAAATTCATGTAATTTAACCAGTGTAGTAGCCGTTATTCAGTGCTAGCTAATGTGTGAATTCGGGGTTTTTGCTTGGATGTTCTAGCTTGTGTCAAAGAAGGTAAGGTTAAAATTCCTCCTCTGATCTATAGACTCTAGCTCTATGTTAAATCTTATCTCTGTTTTCCCTTGGAGCATGCTAAAGCAGGCCTAGAGTTAAATGACCTCTGGTCTGATCTTCAAGCTGCCCTTTGTGTCCTCATTGAAAGTTGCCTTTGAGTATGTCAAATCAGGTATGGATTTAAATGACATCTGACCTGATCTTCAGACAGAAATCTGGTTTCTTTCCTTCTTTCACCTTCACTCCTTAATGTTCCATTCCACCATATATCTAAAATACCCCTTAGTATAGATGACTTGCCCTTTGAAAGCCATGGCTAGTTGTTTGCAAGTAATCCCCTTTCATGACTCCATAGCCCAATGGATGGCACCTTCTTGACCTATCCTCTTTTTTCGAAACATCCTGTTGCTTTGTTCCTTTCTTCCCACAACCTTCTTAATTAATGATCTCCGACCAACCCAACAACCAAATCATTTAAAAAAACCTTGTGCTTCATACCTAGCCTAATACCTCAATTTGAGCTTCAAAGATATATCATTCTTTGCATTTATAGATAGATCCCTCTCTGGACCCAGGAGGGCTAGATCCTGAGGTCCCAAAGTGGTTTGATGTTGTCTTATCTTTTAGTATTTCCAAATCTGCCAAACATAGGAACCCCAACAGATAAATCCTCGGATACTCTTTCATAGTACCAAGAATATGGCCCCATCCAATTGAAATCATCGTCCATTCTAGGGTCATTCCTAGGAGATCCACACATAATCCCTGAGTCATCACCCGATGTCATAAGGGCTCCAGTGTGCATGATGTCCACATCAAGTGCTACAACTAGTTAGGACAAAGAAACAAGCAGTAATGGCACCGATTCCTTGGCTACGGTAGCCTGTCTAGCCTACGTTACCTCCCAAACCACTTTCCTCTACCCATAAGCTAGTTTCGTCTCCCAACAGGTTTTGGCAACACTAGTATTACCAAACATATAATTGGTAATACCAGTTTGGTACCTCATTCCCCCTATTGGAATAGTATCCATGCACGTCACTACCATAGGGTTGAAGCCCCTCAGTCCCGAGGAGGCCCCACCCATCCAAGAAATGGTCGAAACCACCCCTGCAAAAGAAATTTTTGTTGCAAAATTGGTGATCACGGCTAAGAAAACCAAGAAAATAGGAAAGAATATGGTGACCCCTGCCATACAACGGGAATCACCAGTTTGTGCCATATGTGATTTAATAGGTCACCCTACCCATATATGTCAAAAACTGGATGAATTAAGACCACTCCTTGGCTCTGAGACAGACATTACGATGCCACATTCCCATAAAAAGGAACCTACCACCAAAGGTAAAGGCAAAGCATTGCATACCAATCACACATGCACTCTCTGCAGCAACTATAGGCGCTATACCCATCATTGCCTAGAGATACCGCAATATAGTGATACCTTACATGCCATTGAGAAATCATCTCAAGAGGATCGCTCCACCCAGGCATCTAGAAATGAACCTCGTACCATCCTGTACTATCACGAGGAATGACAGTCACCAGAAAGACAGCCATTTGTCCCTCCTCCCCCCAAAACAACATACACCAACCAAGGACAAGGGAACCTGGTTGTCTCATCCTCTTGAGTTATCATGTGCGTCGATTGCTACAGATGGTTTGATCGAGTCTTTGACCTAAGCTCACCTAGGCATCAGTACTCTATATTCGGGGAGTTACCAGGTGTGTTGTCTATTGCAGACGATTTGATACAGATCTTTGACCAAAGATCACATAGGAATCATTAGCACCCATAGTAATTAGAGAGTTGCTAGGTAGGTAGATTCTGTAGATGCCTTGATTAGGTTTTTGAGCCAAGATCTCCTAGGCATCAGTAACACCCATGATACTCAGAGAGTTACCAGGTAGGTAGTATCTGTAGACGTCTCTATCGGGTCTTTGAACTTGGATCTCCTAGGCAGAAGTAACACCCATGATATTCAGAGAGTTACCAGGTATGTAGATTCTGCAGATGGCTTGATCAGGTCTTTGACCCAAGTTCTCATAGGCAGCAGTAACACCCATGATACTCAGAGAGTTACCAGGTAGATAGATTATGTAGACAGCTTGATCGGGTCTTTGACACAAGATCACCTAGGCAGTAGTACTACCATGTGCATCGATTCTGCAGACGATTTGATCAGGTCTTTCTCCCAAGATCACATAGGCAGTAGTAGTACCATGCATCTCTATTCCACAGGCGGTTAAATCGGGTCTTTGGCCCAAGGACACCTAGGCAATAGTAATCAATACCCTGGATACTCATATGATTCTACTCAAAACATACCACAACCTAGCTATCATGAAAGTCACCCCAGCACTCATATACCAACCAGGGACAAGGACACCGATATCCCCCATTCCCCACACAGAATAGACCACTAGCACAATGTGAGGCACCAGTCAATCTTGTGCAACCCTTCCTGGGCTCATTAGCAACCATAGAACCAGGAGAATTATGACAATCCTACAAATGATGTAAAAAGCAGCTGAGGAAAAAACGAAAGGGGAGATCCTAGATAGGGGACAGTAACCACCAATGCCCCTTGTGATCTCATTCTGGGGGAAACCCGAACTGAAATCAAAACTAGGAGCCAAGTAACAACTCCCAATGGAAAACTAGAGCTTAGAGAATCTGATTACCAGACCGAAAGCAGCATTGTGATCAACACTCCATAATGCCCTGAGGAGATGCCACACATTCACACTCCCGAAAAAAATAAATTTTTAGTGCCGGTAGGTATGCCCCCTCTCATATTCTTTTTTTAAAAAAATCTCATGACTTTCAATAATATTTGATAAAAGAAGATGCTTTCACTTGAGGTAGTTGTTTTTGCAGGAAAAGCTCACAAACCATACACAACTCCATCTAATGAAATTTTTAGAGAAAGTATCATTCTACCCCTAGCATGATAGAGTCCCAATAAACTTTGCATATCTTGACATCATTTCTCCATCAGAAATAAACCAGAGGGTCCTCATATCCAACTGTGTTTATCATCACCTCACCCTGCACATGATAAACATCCTCGTTGGTCGATAGAGCCTCCCTTCCATGGCACTCGTCACCCACAGTAGACCATATATCATAGAAAAAGTGACGCCATGACCATACCACTTTAGTCTAGGAAGCACCTCATGCCCATCCATCCACCATGCATAACGTGAAGTTTTACCATACAAACTAAAACCCCCTTCCCATATGACCACGTTGTGTAAGAAGATCAAAACTGCACTACTGCACCTCGCATTTGGCCCACCATACCTCCACCAACATAATACCATATGCGATACTTTTTCATCCACTTCATCAACCCCACACATGAGACCAACCAATGGGGCCCATACCCTCAGCAAAATACCTTCCTCACAACATCAATGAGTGAACAATTTCATGTTTTGGGGCACTCGTCTTTGTGTTTTGCACAAACCAAACCTCATTATTTTATCCTTTTGGTAAGTGTACAAAGATCACAAACGATGCACTATGTCCCCCACCCTCTCATTCATATTTTCCACCATGGCAGCAGTCCCTAAACACCCTCGGTTGGAGTATCACACCCCCACGCACAAGCCACCATGACATTCACAGTCAGTTCATACCCATCCTGGAAGTCCTACCAACTCCAGTGATTTCCCCATAAAAAATATTTATGACTGCCACCAAGCTCCTTAGTACACTTCGACCTTGGGCCACTGAATCCCCATCATTAGTTTACAGTCACCCCTCACCAAAATGCCTATGTTAAACCCAGCACATCTAGGTCCCTAACTCCTCATTTCAGTTACCCCTAGTTCGATTTAGGCTTCCTTTTTTTCGACTTTAACAACTATTTTCCAAAAAGGAAGCGGTACCTTGGATTAACCCTCTCCATAAAAAGGGCATCCTCGGGTGGCACTATGGGAGACATCATTTTCCACAGATGTCATCGATCGTCCTGAAATTCGACTACAACAAAAGCTTTCATGTCAAGATGGTATCATACCTTACAACCATTTCACTTTGATTAAATTCATCGAAGACCCATGCCTTCATAAGCGTCTCTTTCAGCAATGCTTACATAGGAAGGCCCCAACCAGTGCCTATACGTACAATGCGCAGCTATATGCCATACCAATTTTACACATATGGGCACCACGCTCCACCTATTTTCAAAGAAAAAACACCTCAAAGGGCGTCAACAGTCATCGTCAGTAACCAATAGATCACTACCATATTAGTGACAAAAACAGAACATGTATCTGTCAAATAGATTTTTTTAACTAGCCACGGCATCACGAGCATTGGACATGCCCGCCTTGTAGAAAATTTGTATATATATTGTATTATATTTTCTTGTAGGGGTCCCATAGGACATGGTCATTCTTGGAACCAGTGCAGGGTGCTTCCAATTCCAAGCTTCACGCAAGTCTCTCTCTCTCTCTCTCTCGACGCATGATATACAGAAAATAACTATAACTTATTTAAGCTATATATAGTTCTTCCTAGACCTCACACATTATGGGTAAATTGTTAACACTGGAAAATCTTACAAGCAGAGGATGACATTATTTAATGTCAAGAAAAAGGATTTACAGGGCTGGAAGACATTACAGAATCTGGAAAGTACTTAAAAATCTCTAAGGTCTGAGGAAAAATCAAATTTTAGCAAGTCATAAATGATTTTGCGCACATTATCCTTCGTGAATATCACCTTTTCACGCATTATGACCTGAAATACATGCAATCCTAGGAGTGGTGAAATGTCACTTTCCGGGACCATACAAAGCACACTCTTGGATAGTGATTCCTCACTTGAAGCCACCTAAGGAAAACCACCAAAGCCTCCTTAAACATCAAGTGAACACACAATGGGATATTTGTACCGCACAAAGGAATCATCCCCCTCTCTTGGGTCACCATCCACAACGTACCAAGAGAGGTAAGAAGGATTTTAATTCTCCTATATAAGGCCACCATGAGATGAATAATTGGTGAGCAAATTGTTATGCTGGCCAGAAATGCCCAAGTAATACCAGCAGTGTGTGATCCAGAGCTGAATATAGATGGGATTTGATTGTTGGCCATCTAACAAGTTCATTCCACCACAGTACAGAGAGAGAGAATTTGCACCGAGGCAAGCTTGGGAGTAAAAACATCTTTGCATCAGGACTTAGAACCCATGTTCTAGGGGCCCTTTGGCAAGAGGGTTAAATTTTCATCCTTATTTCCTACTAGCACTCAATAAGAGGGGTCGAAGAGCCACCATTCGTATTATTGTAGATGTTTGACTCTATTCAGATCCTTTTTTTATTTTTTTAGTTTTAGTTTAAATTTAGTTTATATATGCATGCTATTTCTCTATCTAGTATGTTTATGATTCTAGCTTGTTCCACTAACTTGCTTAACTCCACTTCTTTTTCTTCCTGCTACCAATAACTTAAGTGGGTAGACCACACACCTTAATTTGGTGTGATTTCATACATACATGCACCAAACACACTCAAACACTCTCCTTTTACCATACTCTTTCCTTTGATGAAAACTCGCTACCCCTGTAGTCATCATATGATCCATATTTATCATAACCCATCAATGTTTTTTCTTTTTCTTCTGCTCCAAATAATTTTAATGAATTAGACTTTTGGATCATCATCGAGAGAACCTGATTTAACAATCCTTGGACTTAGAAACAAAAATTATGCATTTCTACCATGTACATTGCCTGCAAAATAAAAAAAAATTATTAATAAAACTTGAGATGCGGATAGAGTCCGGGTAATGGAGGCTTTCGTTCTTTGAGTTTGGTTATAGCCTTCCAGGTCTTTTAGACGTGTTGCAGGGGTTTTATGGTGCATCAAGTCTTATCGCAAAGTTTCGGGGACCTAATATGTTTGAACAGGGGTCAATGGTTTTTGTGATAGGTAGGAGAACAGTTTCTTGTTTATTGCATAGGGCTTAGGCGGTGAGCAGTATTTGGTAGGGGGGATGTGATAAGGCATAGGAGCGACGCGTGGTGGAAAGGATGGGTGCAAAAACTGCCCATTTCGAAAGCCCTCCAAGGTTTTATCCATCACACATTTAGGTTTGTGAAAAGGTGTACTGGCCATTGGATTCGATGGAGCACATCAAGTGGTGGTCAGGTGACTTTGACCATGGGTAGGTTTCGGGAGGTGGGGTTAGGCAAAATAAATGAAGTGGTAGGTAAATATAAAGCGGGGATGTGATTTTAATGGAGTGTGGGGTTTTGAAAACAAGGTGGGGCCTAGGTATATTAAGAGTAGAAGTGCTTAAAGGGTGAGAGCTAGGGTTATATGAGAGCGGGGGAATAGGGTTTTTAGAGCAGGGGTTAAATAAAAAGGGAGTCGGGGTGCTCAATACAACGGAGTCAGGTCTCTTTTAAATAAACAAGGTTTATTGAAAAAGAGTGGGTCCCGGATAATATTTATTTCAAAACAAATGTAAAAAAGGGTCTTTAAATTGTTTTGGATGAGAGAAGGGGAAAGGAAAAATGGGGGATTTTAGCAGTGAGAGTGGGGTTTTAGGAAGGCAAAAAGGGTAGGAATTAGAGGCATTAGGGGTTCAAACATGGGTATTTTAGAGCATGAGAGTAATCTGAATAGGTAAAGTGAGATATAGTGAATAGGTTAAATGGAAAATATTGGAGGAAGCGAGATTTATGAAAATAAATGATAGTCAAGGAATGTTATTTTCAGCACACTGTAGAAAATTCATAGTCATCTAGTGATATTGTAGAATACAGGAGACTAAAAGTGGCTCCAGTTGGGGAGGGTAGCTCCTTTAGGAGGTTTCAAGTGTTGGAAATACTGAAGGGGGGGGGGGGGGGGTGAATCAGTATTCCTTTCAATTAGAGCGTTAGTTAATCTTCAAATATTATTAGTGTTTGTAAAATGATAGCAGCAAACAAGAGGAACACAAATGCACACAGTTTTTAAGGTAGAAACCCACTCTAGAACAAAACCCACCTATTGCTTTTCTAATAATTATTTAATATTCAACTCCAATTGAAAATAAAGCTCCAACTTCCTAGAATCTAGAAAAGCATTCTTCTCCAGCTCCCACTGGATGGATGCTCCAACACCCGAGATTCTTCAGTAGTCAACTGAATGGATGCCCCAACACCCAATGAGCTACAACTCACCCTAGCACCACCCTACCACCCTATAGAAGAATAAAAGAAGAATGGACTCTCGTACCAGAGAAAATGGTCCACTTTACAATGATATAGAATGATGTAGAAGAAGAAGATATACTAGACCATAACTCCAACTTTGACACAACCACTGCCTCTTCAACCCTTGGCAGATAGACACTAGTACAATTTGTACAATAATGTATTTACAATGACTAAGTACAATGATACCTTTACAATGATTGTATGCAGTGCTGCCCACTTGAAGACTTCATATGATGAACTTATTGCTACTGTTATGTACCTTAGTTGCTGCTCTTGTCATGCTACCCTGTGCTGCACCTTGCTTTGCTTTGCTACGGTAGAAATTCTGGTCCTTTGCAATCCTTGACAACACATGATCTAGATTTTTCTTGCCTTCTAGGAGCTTGATATTGAATCTGTTGTATCTCTGTTATTTCAGATCCTCAATATCTGTTTCGGTCCTATATAGTAGTACTTTCTGAGTCATATTTCCAATGCCATAGGTCTGACCCAATTTTCATTTTTCAAGAGATTTATACCCAATCTCTCACATTGCTATAAAGTATGGATTGTTTGTAGTGAATTGTAAGCGTATATGATGTCCCTGTTTCTTCATTTGGCTTTGAAATTTATAGAGAAAAAAGTACAGGCTATGCACTATCCACAAATTTTTATGGAATTATAATCTGATACTCAGAGAGAGATTTATGATGATTTTACCAAGGTCACTTTTTTGAGATGAATTTCAAGAGCCTGCAAAAACCCTGACTTCCATAGATCATATCTCCAAAAATATTGCGCACCTTGATCTGGAATTTTTATAGCATCTTTCTTAGGATTTCAGCTTTACCTCATAAAAATTTCAGCTTCTGAAACTTCATAGAAAAAAAATTAGAATGCAAATTCCACGATGACCTGTTTCATATGGCGAAACCCCTTGCCTAAGGAGGAAATGAAGATCACAATTTATATAAATTCTTAAGTTGAGAGGGTCTTCAACAAGTGAACATGGGAGGGATTTTGGAACCTTAAAAAATATTAATTATGACTTTTCAATGACCCATGCCCCAACCCCATGGGGTTTTAGCCCACTAACTGGGGGTACAAACTTCAAACATTTTTATCTCTCAAACCATGAAGAATTACAAGGCGTGCCATATATCAACGGAAACATCTCGACAAGTGGAAACCATCAAAATCATTATTGACCCAGAATATATTAATTTGGTAGGTAAAAATTCCCATGAAATATTGGGTTAGCCCCTGGTGCTGCTTGGGTTGACATCAATGACAAATTTTGATCAACAATCTCCCCCTTTGGCATTGATGGCAACACAAGTAATCCCCCTACGATCATGACACCTCTTCCTACAACATTATCTTCCCCTTTGACATCAATGGAAAAGGGTAACTCTCCCTAAAACACAACCATCCTGCAGAACTATACACACTTCCACTCCCCCTAACATACAACCGTCCTACATACCTGTAATCTACTTCCACTCCCCCTTTATATTCTGAAAAAGGAAAATCTAATGAGAACTTGGGAGAATCCCAAGCTTCTAGCGAAGATATTCCAATGTTAGTGAATATTTAGTATGTGATTCTTTTGGTGCTACTTGGAATCTTGCTACTTTTCCAATTGCTTGCATAACATCTGGTCGAGAAGTTGTTACGTATAGAAGACTACTAATCATAGATCTATACAACCTTTGATCCACATCCTTAGATTAGTCATCTATGCTCAATTTGCAACCTATTACCATTGGAGTAAGGATTGGTTTGCAATCTTCCATTTTAAATTTCTTGAAAATTTCCTTGATGTACTTGGCTTGATATATAAATATTCCTTTCTCTTGCTAAGATATTTGAAGACATAAGAAGTATGTCAGCTCACCAAGTAAAGACATCTCGAAATCACTTTGCACCTTTGTAGCAAACTTCTTACTTAGTCGATCATCATTGCTACCAATTATTGTATCATCCTCTTTAGCTATTAGACATACTTTAGTTGCTTCATCCAGAACATATACGTTGTTTGGAGCTCGAATTTTTGTAGCCACAAGTTCACCATACACGCCTTTCCTGATTTCACATTTCATGGAGTTGAATAGTATTGTATGTCCTTGATCACACATTTGTCCAACACTGAGAAGATTGTGATTCATGTTTTCAACCAATAGAACATTCTTGGCTAGAGAATATTTTCTTCCGAGAGTGACAGTACCTGATCCTATAACATTTGAAGATCCATCATTTCTAAAGGACACGGTTCCATCCTTCTTCTCTTTTAGAGATACAAATTTATTTCTATCTCTAGTCATATGCGTTGAGCAACCGCTATCAACATACCACACATCTTTGTTCTTTTGAGCCTTGAAAGCGAGAGCATAATTATCATTCTTCTTCTTCTTCCATGTTCATTCGTTCTGTGGCTTCCAAGATTCTCTGAAGGATTTTCAAGTCTGCAGTCTTTGGCTATGTGTCCAAATTTTTGACATTTGTAACATTCAATAATATTTCTTAAATGTTCAAATCTATTGATGTTTCATTGAGCCCTGGGAGGTTCATATTTGACAGATCTCCTGGAATTGTGTTCTTTCCTAGGGTACGTGAGACATTTTATAGCTTTATGACCAAATTTTCCACATGAATAACAGTATCCATACAAAATATGTTGATACCTGGATGGAAATTTTCGTCGAGGAACTGTCTTCCAAGGTTGTTCTTGTGAATCTTGTCCAGTGAAGTCTACATGCATGTCAGATCTCATAGGTTCATTGTATTTTGTTGTAAAAGGTCTTGCTTCTTCTTCTTTGTAACCGATGCTAGTTCTATCGTTGTAATATCATTGATTGTTGATGAGTTCTTCCAATGCCCTTTAGTTGTTGGCATAGTTTTGGATAGTTTTTCCTTTATTCACTTACTCAAGCAGCGAGACTACTTCAGCTTCTAATTCTTCCATTTCTTGGTTTCTTTCTTCAAACTTCTTTTGAAGTGACTCTTCAATGCATTTGTGTTCTTCAACTTCAATTTTGAGACCTTGAACTTGCTCTTCAAGAGTATTGGAACGGATCTTCTCCGCCTTGAGATCTTTTATAAGCTTGATTTCTTCCTCATAAAATTCTTCTATGGTCCATCCTCTTCTTCGTTGTTTCATACCTCTTGTTTATTGCGCTTGGGTTTATTATGCTTGGCCATAAATAATACTCTCTCATTGGCTTCTTCTTCACTGTCATTGTCTTCATCGGATGATGAGCTATCTTCTTTAGAGAGAAATTTCCTTTTGGATCCTTGCTTGTTGAATTTCTTAAAGCCTTTCTTTCCTTTTGAGTTTCCATTACTTCTGTTTGGAAATTTTGCTGCAAAATGCCCAACCTCATTACAGCTGAAACATATCAATGGAATTTTAACTTTGAATTGTCCCTTAACAATTTTTAGTTTTCTCGTGAAGTAAGCATATTCTTCATCTGAAATACCTTCTTCATCATCTCCCTTTTCTTCACACTTGCAGGTGCATGTCTTTTCAACTGAAGGTTTTTTATCCTTATTGGTTTTATTAGATGCAACAAACACAATTTCTAGATGTGAAGTACCCTCTTCTTCATCAAGTCTCATTTCATATGCTATGAGAACTCCATGAAATTCCTCTTTGATGAGTTTGTCGAGATTTTCACTGTATTCTAAGACCGATACCTTTGGGTTGAATCTCCCTGGTAACATTCTAAGAATCTTCTGTATAATAGTCTTCTTGTTAACTGGCTCTCCCAATCATTCCATAGTATTGGTTATTTCATCAATTTATTGGAAGTATGTAGCAATGTTGCAATTTTCTTTCATTCTAAGTTGCTCAAATTTTTCTCTATAGATTTGAAGCTTTGCTTCTTTGACATTTGAGTCACCTGCATATATATTCTCAAGCTTATCCCATACATTTTTGGCAGTTTAAAAACCCAACACCTTATGATAAGAAGATTAAATAATTCCACTGATAATAATATTCTTTGATTTTGCATCATTTACCAAATTCTTCTTACCTTTTTCATTCGTAGTTGATGTAAATACATTTTCAACAGCGTCCAATACTTTGTAACCTTGTGCCAAGAGATAGACCTCCATTCTTCCTTTCCAAAGTGCATAATTATTTTCATTGAATATAGGTACACCATTCTTGGTATGCTCCATGACCTCCTTCCAGCTGTTAAACTGGTATTGAAGGAACCAAGCTCTGATACCAATTGTTGGAAATACTGAGAGAGGGGGGGGGGGTGAATAAATATTCCTTTCAATTAGAGCATTATCTAATCTTAAATTATTATTAGTTTTTGTACAATGATAGCAGCAAACAAGAGGAACACAAATGCACACAGTTTTTAAGGTGGAAACCCACTCTAGGACAAAAACCACCTAATGCTTTTCTAATAATTCTTTAATATTCAACTCCAATTGAAAATAAAGCTCCAACTTCCTAGAATCTATAAAATAATTCTTCTCCAGCTCCCACTGGATGGATGATCCAATGCCCGATATTCTTCAGTAGTCAAATGAATGGATTCCCCAACACCCAATGAGCTACAACTCACCCTAGCACCCCTACCACCCTATAGAAGAATAAAATAAGAATGGACTCCTGTACCAATGAAAATGGTCCACTTTACAATGATATAGAATGATGTAGAAGAAGAATATATACTAGACCATAACCCCAACATTGACACAACCACCTAATGATGATCCTAGACCTCCCAACACTGCCTCTTCAACCCTTGGCAGATAGACACTAGTAAAATTTTTACAATAATGTATCTAAAATGACTAGTACAATGATCCTTTACAATGACTGTATACAGTGCTGCCCACTTGAAGACTTCATATGATGAACTTCTTGTTGTTTTTATGCACCTTGGTTGTTGCTCTTATCACGCTACCCTCTGATGCACCTTTCTTTTCTTTGCTGCCGTAGAAATTCTGGTCCTTTGCAACCCTTGACAACACATGATCTAGCTTTTTCTTGCTTTCTAGGAGCTCAATATTGAATATGGCGTATCTCTGTTATTTCAGATCCTCAATATCTGATTTTCAGTCCTGTATTATTTCTCTGAGTCATATTTCCAATTCCATAGGTCTGACCCAATTTGGATTCTTCAAGATATATTTATACAAAATCTTTCACAATGCCCTAATTATGGACTGTTTCAGCAAAGAGCACTTGTACGGCGTGCCACTTGTCATTGTTTCTTCATTTGGCTCAAAAATTGATAGAATGAAAATTACACACTGTGCACTATCCTCCGATTTTTATAGAATTCCAATCCAATACTCAAAAGGAGAGTTATGACGATTTTACCAAGGTCACTTTTCTGAGATGAATTTCAGGAGCCTGCAAAAACCCTGATTTCCACAGATCATATCTCCAAAAATGTTGTGCACCTTGATCTCAAATTTTTACAGTAGCTTCCTCAGGATTTCCGCTTCACCTCATAAAAATTTTAACTTCTTAACCTTTGTAAAAACAAATTCAGAACCCAAATTCCACGATGACCTATTTCATATGGCGAAATCCCTTAGCTAAGGAGGAAATGAAGATCACAATTTTTATAAATTCTTAAGTTGAGAGGGGCTTCAACAAGTGAACGTGGGAGGAATTTTAGGAGCTTAAAAAATATTAATTATGACTTTTCAATAACCCATGCCCCAACCCCATGGGGTTTTAGCCCACTAACTTGGGGTATAAACTTCAAACATGAATATCCCGCAAACCGTGAAGAATTACATGGCGTGCCATATATCAACGGAAACATCTCGATAAGTAGAAACCATCAAAAGAATTATTGACCAAGAACATATTAATTTGGTAGGTCAAAATTACCATGCAATATTGGGTTATCCCCTGGTGCTTCTTGGGTTGACATCAATGAAAACTGCTGATCAACATCAAGAACCTCAGATATCTGGATTTCATATATCAATTGCCTGTTTGTATTTGGCTGCTTTTCATCCTCTAGCTTTCGATCAGCTGCAATTCTTGTGACTTTGGCTTGTCAAATTTAAAAATCATGCTTCCTGCAAATTAACGCAACCTACCCATCATCTAGTCTATATTTTTTCTTCATTTTGGAGGTGCATTTAAACTTTCAAACCCTTGACATCATTTTTCTTTTGAAAGAAAACTATCTATTTTCTAACCTTGTAACTTCCAAAGGCTCAGATTAGTTTGATGAGCTCTTTTATTCTCTACCTAACTACTTATCTTTCAATATTAAAAATTTTTATAGATTCTTATTCACTATCTATCAACATGACATTTAAAGCATGAATGAATCAAGATTAAGCAGTTTGATCATCATGAATTGTGGCATTTTTAGACAAGCTGCACACAATATTATTTTGCAAAAAGTAAACTAAAAACTGAGGGTTTTGGCCTTTGAATATTTCATTTATCACTAATCCCTCACTTTTACCATTGGTTTCATATTTAGGTTTTAGAACCAATGTTATTTTTCATCTACCTACTAATAAGCCATGTTTAAACAGTTTGGAAATTTTTCATTTTCTAACTTATCAGCAAAAATTCAAAATTTGTACAATCATGATTAGGCTATATGACTGAACAAGATTTTTCAAAATTAGTGGCATTTGGACTTACACACTTTCAGAAATATTAATTTTTTTTTTTTTTTTTTGGTATGGGGCTTACCTTCTTTATTTCTATCTACCCTCTTTTCTTCTTTTCTTTCTTTCTTTTTGTATCAATTTTCTGATATTTTTGTTTCAGCAATATAAAATATAGTGAAGAAAACTTAACACTGAGAAGATTCTCATAGTATTGAGACTATTTTCACACCTACCTATCCTAATCTAATTTGAAGGCATATTCTCACTAAGTAAACTCCCTTCTCCAATGCAACCAATCAAGTAAATGACTGCATGATTTATTTTTGTTCAGCTCCTTGAGTGTGATGAAAAAATAAAAATGCCACTCCCATTTTTCCTACTCCTGAACAGTAGTGCTCAAAATTTTCTTTAAGCTATGCAACAAACAGTTCCTGGTATAACACATTCCTTCTTTAGATGTATCCAATAAACCTGCAAAGGGGTCTTGGAACAATAACTAGGTCTGAGGTTTTGAATAATCAGCTTCATTTAGGACTATTCCTTGCTCCACTTTGGTGTGCTCGGAATTCTTTTGAGAAAGAACCTCTTCCCCCTCTTCATGATCATCTAACTTGGTAGCTTCATTATATACTACTATGTTGTCTTTAAGAAAACTTGATATGCTCTGATTAAGTGGATTGAATTCTGTCAGAAAGTCATCATTCTGAGGAGTAGGAGCATTTTCTGGTAATAGGTTTTCTCGAGAAGGCAGTACAGCATCAGTATCAGTCTGTTCTTTTTTTTCTTCATGAGTAAAAATTTAAATACATAAACCAGCAGTAGAACAGATAGAAATAATTTCTTTGCATAAAATTTTAGAGGCTGGTTGCATGCTTAGAATATGATTGATTTCTTCTTCGATTAAAGGAGGATGCATTTTCCCTTTTCCTTGGATAGAACCACATTTTTTCTCTTTCTCTTGTGAATGATCATAAGGTAGAATGTCTTATTGAACCTCACACAAGAGAGTAGATGACTCATCATTTGTCCCTTCAAAGAGATTTTTTGGATCTTCTTTTATTTCCTAATTTCTTTCATGATAGTTAACTTAGCATGAAATTCATGGATTGCCTCTAATAGATCCTCAAGATGCCAATTTCTCAAATATTCATCAATATTTATAAGGTATTATCTGAGATCTTCAGACTAATCACAACAATTGTTAGCCAATGATAAAGATGGAGAATATTCTTTATAATGCTCATTAAACACCTTGTAGAACTCTTTTAAAGAAGACAAACCACCAGGTCTCAAACCTTCATACCATTCTCTTTCTTTCCCTTATAATGTTAGTATGAACATCTTCATGAGGCGATCTTCATGCCATTCAACCTTCAACCTCCATGAGTGTATATGAAATTTGATGAGATGTAGCAAAGCATTATAGTTTTCTTTATCATAAAAAATAGGAAGATTTTCATCCCAATTTACCTAAGGAATTTTGTGTGGGAATCCAAGAATGTTATCTCTATGCATTCGAGCATACCTTCATTGTATCCTTGTATCCATATTGTCAATCATAAAATGATCACTGCATCTTTACATCCAGTCTAGATTCTTCTACCAATGGAGTCTTTTAGGCTTACTGAGAGCTTTGGAGTCACCAGGTGGATGATTTTAACTGTCTTGAGGCTGGGTGTTGTCCACCACCAGCAAACAGATACCATTCTTGGCTAACACTTGAGTCATCTAAATTTGAATGGGGTTTTCTGAGTTATTGAGGAAATATTAAGTTTTTTTACAAACTCAGGTTAATTCCCTAGTATGGTCGCCACTATGTTGGCTCCCCGTAATTTGCAAGAATGGAAAGAACAAGTAGTAGGCAACCATATCAAACAACTTTGGAGTCTGAGGACATAGCCAGCCTAGGCTTAGAGAGGACTCTCTCTATGTTTATGTTTAGTTTATTTATCTGTATGCTTATGTTTTCTGATTTTAGGCTAGTTATGAAGTTTTGGGTGTGTTTGTTTTGTTTGATTGATTTATTGATTTATTGATTTATTGATTGATTGTAGATTGAACAGATAGACTGTGGGAAGCTTAAACCATTGGGCTATGGAGTCATAAAATGTTTTAATTGTACATTAACTCTGCAAGGGATTTCATAGGGCAAGCTAACTATATCAAGTGGATCTTTTTAGGTTAGATAAAATATGAAATGATAGCAAGTTGTGAATTTAGTAAAACTAAAAGTAAATTAAGAATCCTTTAACTATACTTCAACAAGAAAATCCTTTGAGATAACTATTTAAGAGAAACTAAAGAGCAGGACACCCCTAAATTATTTAATCAAAATTTACTAAGAAAACCTTTAAGATAAAAATCCAGTAATCCAAAAGAGCAGGACACCCCTGAATTCTTTAGCTATTACTTTCATACAAAGAAAAAATTCAAGATAAAATTTCAGTGAAATTAAAGAGCAGGACACCCCTGAATTATTTAACTAAACTTCAAACAAGGCCTTTAAGATAAGAGTTTAAGCAAAACCAAAGAGTAGGACACCTTTGAATCCTTTGACCGAACTCTACTAAGTAAACCTCAAGGCAACAAGATAAGTGGGGCTAAAGAGAAGGACACCTCTGAATTATTTAATCAGACCTTGCAGAAGAAAACATTTAGATAAAAGTAACAGAGAGAGTTAAGGTGCCCACACAGAATATCTTAATCTAAAATTTCAGTTCTGTTATCAGAGAAATGATGTAAAATATGGTAAACAAAGGAAAAAAATGACAAAGAGGGATAACATCACCATTAAAATAGCCCAAGAATCCTGTGAATGTGCTTTTATTACTTATGTAAAAAATAGTTACAATGCTCCAGTGCAATAGTCTCTGCAACTCAGAGTCTGATCAAAATCCAGCCTAGCAATCAACCCATCAACTAACCAACCAACAATAATAATGAACAATGCATACAGTATTTAACTGAAATTGAGGAGGTGATCCTAATCTATGGTTTCAGACTGTAGTTATTACAGAGTAAATGTAATTTTTACCTTTGAGACCATGCAAGGCCCAATGCCAAAATATCACTGACTGACTTTCTATAATAATAACTTTTCAATTAATTGTTGAGTTAAATTTAAATTATTTTTGACTATTTTCCTTTATCATTAAATTTTACAATAACTTATGAGTTGTTTTAAAATGTCTCTGGCTGAATTATTAACTAAGGTAGCTTCCTTTAGAAAAATTAGGTTTTAGGTGGCCAAATGAGGTTTGGAAGAAGTAAAGACTGACTGGCCTTGTCATTTGGATTTGTCTTCTTCGTTGATTTACTTTTGATTTGTCATTTAATCTTGATTTGTTCTTCTCTTGATTACTATGTTTGATTCCTTTAATATGTTTTTATCTTTGATTTCTCTTTGACTGCTTTGAGTAATTGTAATCTCTCCCTTAATCATCTCTTATTTGTGATTTGTCTTTAATTATGTCTTCTAACCCTGTCTTTTATCTTCAATATTTGATTAATCCTTTAATCCTTTTTACCTTTTACTGTTCTGTAATTATGTTTTCATTTGTTTGCGCAGTCATTGTGAAACTCTCCTTTTACCATATTCTATCCTTTGATGAAAAATCGCTACCCCGGTAGTCATCATATGATCCTTATTGATCATAACCCACCGCTAATTTTTCTTTTTCTTGCACTCCAAAGAATTTTAATGAATAAAGCTTCTAGATCGTCACCCATAGAACCTGATTTAATAATTCTTGGACTTAGAAATGAAAATTATGCATTTTCGGCCATGTACGGTGCCTGCAAAATAAAAACAATTTATTAATAAAACCTGAGTTGCGGATAGAGTCTGAGTAATGGAGGTTTTCGATCTTTGCGTTTGGTTATGGCCTTCTAGGTCTTTTATACGCATTTCAAGGGTTTTATGGCAGATCAGGGCTTATTGTAGAGATTCGGGGCCTTAAGATGTTTGAACGGGGGTCAATGGTTTTTGTGATAGGTGGGAAGATGGTTTCTATTTTATTGCATAGGGCTTAGGTAGTTAGCAGTATTTGGTAGGGGGGATTCGATATGACGCAGGAGCGGCACATCGCGGAAAGGATGGGCACGCAAACCACCCACTTCACAACGCCTCCAAGGTTTTATCCATCGTGCATTTAGGTTTGCAAAAAGGCATGCAGGACATCAGATTTGACAGAGTAGATCAGACAGTGGTCAAGTGACATTGACCGTGGGTAGGTTTCGGGAGGTGGGGTCAGGTAAAATAAATGAAGCGGTGAGTAAATATAAATCGGGGTTGGGATTTGAATGGAGTGCAGGAGTTTGAAAAAAAGGTGGGGCTTGAGTATATTAAGAGTAGAACTACTTAAAGGGTGAGGGATAAGTTTATATGAGAGCAAGGGAGTAGGGTTTTTAGAGCGAGGATTTAATAAAAAAGGATTCAGGGTGCTCAATACAATGTGGTCAGGTCTTTTTTAAATAAACAGGGTTTATTGAAAAAGAGTGGATCATGAATAAGATTTATTTCAAAACAAATGTAAAAAAGGGTTTTGGCATTGTTTTGGATGAGAGAAGGGGAAAGTAAAAGTGTGGTTTTTTGTTGGGAAAAATACTGAGAGGGGGGTGAATCAGTATTTAGAGCTGACTGAAAACTTTTTACCTTTTCTTTCTCTTAAAACCATATGCTACATTACTGAATGCAACTTGTATGTCCAGAGATCTTATTATGTCTTTACTTAGATCATCATTCATTCACTAGATGTTTAGTAAGCAATAAGTATGAACATAAATAACAGAACAAACCATCAAACATAAGCAACACATATGAACACCAATATTTAAGGTGGAAACCCGATTCAGGAGAAAACCACCGCTGTTGTTATCTCAGTCTTCAATATTTATTATAAAGAAAACTTCTTACAATTTTATGTTGACGCAGACTTATACCAGCACGCAGGCACCCACCTGGAGAAAGGCTACAACCTTCTCTCGTTCTCCAGCCACTACTGGAAGGGAGCTCCAATCCCCTGATTTTAACACCGGCTTCTACTGGCAGGAGACTTCCTCTTTCATACAGAAGGCCTCAACTAGATTTCTTCTATTTCTTCATCAGACTTTCGTCAGGTCTATTTCTTTTGCTGATCATCGTAGAGATTTATCATTTCTAGATCATATCCCTAGGTGCATCATATATATGCAGATATCTCTTAAAGAGATTTATTTATTAACAACCCTTCCACATGATCACCATGTAGTGTAATCCTCTTCTCCTTATATAGTTTAGCCTTTATCAATACCAAGAGTAGAAAACCACTCAACCGTTAATGGTATTCATATTAAAAGTTGAACCAATCCAAATTGAAATCCCAATATTCATTCTTCCATGCACGAATCGTCCCAAAGGTAATCTTTATCTCCGCCAAATAATACTATAGCCAAGGTTAAGTAACATTAACGTGCCGCTGATGGTTTTCTTTCTTTTATTGGAATTTTATTTATCAAATTCATGGAATTTGATAATAATTAGCGCTTTTATCAAATGGCTTTTAAATAGAACTTTGGTTCCGGCCCCACATACATAATCGACGGCCCAATCAATATAATTTAAAACTGGGGCCCATCGCTAACGATCGTTTCCATCCGACGGCGAAGAACACATCGCTCGGTCTTCAAATGATCTGATGGATATCGTTCGTTGATGATGCACAGATGATAACACGCGATGGTGTGTCGTACCTTGGGTAACCTTCGTGCATCTATAGCAAATGAACACTGTCCGATGACCCCTTCCCATATCAAAGGCATTCAATAATATCGCTCGACTTCTTTGATAGCAGTTTTTGTGGGTCCACCTTTGCTATGTGTCAAAGTTTCTATGGAATCACTCCCCAACCAGGAAATACCACCTATCACTGAAGGGTGGTGCGATGAAACCCGAAAACCACCTTCACTATTCACTCGGTCATGGTTTCGCTCTTCCACACAAGGTTCTGTTGTGCTTCCTTTTATTATGTTCCACCTCTAAGTTTCGTTCATGATTCCAAATGTTAGTCCGTGTTCCACCGAAATTTTAATGCCAATTACTCTGTTTTAGTTCTTCCACGTTATAACTGATTTTCTCTCGCTCCTTGTTCCTTTCTCCATGAAAAATAGTCAGCTCCTTACTAATAACGTAGACCCTTCCATGTGGAGCTTAAAACCATAACTTTGTTCATATCATATATTCAACGAATATATAACTCCACTGTCTACCAGTTTGGATACATTGTCGACCATATTAACATCGGTTCCTCAAACAACATACAGAGCACCATTAATCCCCTCACAGGGTTTCTTACTTATCACAGATTCCATCAGGGTGCATACATATGTTCACACATGAATTACCATTTACTAGAACATTCACTTATTCTTTTCTATTTGATGTCCTTTTTCTCCTACTCTGTCTCTGGACAATTCTACTGCTACTTTCTTTTCTCTTTTCATGGTTACTGTTTTATATTCTCCTTCTTTGCCAATTCCTTCACCATCAATGACAACATTTCCAACAATCTCCCCCTTTGGCATTGATGGCAACACTCTGCCTCTGTTTGTCTTATAGAAGCCCCTTTATTTTCTTTTCCTCCTCCTTTGACATCAATGGCAAAGGGTTGATCAGATCTAATCAGAGTTCACGTTAAAAGCTATGTGGTTAACGTTGATCTAGGATCAATGGCACTGTGGGTGCACAAATAGTCTGATGATTAACCCAAGCGTTACCTCCGCAGTTGACCCGCCCATTGGGCGTTGACCACAGATCGACGCCTGTCATTATCTGTGGTAGCACAAGCCCGATGATCATTCTATACTGAGGAGTGCCTCCATAGTACCTTGAATCTAATTTAATAAATAAATTTCCTTTTGAGGTCCAGTGCCATACATATTGTGGGGCCAATAATACCAAGATCTTATGTACCAATAATACCATGCTCCCCCTGAGATCATGTTGCATCTTCTAACATAATTAGAATGCCAACAATGCATTCTTTCCACAAGACCAATGCTCCCCCTTAACCTGTGCATCGAGAGATACCCAACAACACCACAGCTGTGCTAAAGAATGCTGACCCAGCAAAAATTTGTCAGCAACTACCCATACGCGGTTTTCTGTCCTTCAGGAAAACCACGTATTCAATTAATCTTCTGTATTTAAGTAAATCTGATCGTCTGCATGACAGAGACTACTCCCAGCTTCTGTCTGAGATATTCGAACGCTTCCCTAGGAAAAGGTTTGGTAAATATATCAGCAACTTGTTCTTTGGAGGGCACATATTCCAACTCCAACTTCACCTTTTGTTCAAACACTTGTTCATGTAAGAAGTGATACTTGATGGGAATATGCTTCGTCTTGGAATGCGTAACAGGATTCTTTGAGATACTGATGGCACTTCTGTTATCACACATAATGGATATAGGAGGTGAAAATTTGATTTGAAAGTCTTGTAAGGTTTGCATCATTCAGAGAAGTTGAGTGCAACATGATAGGGCAGCCACATTTTCTACTTCTGCTGTAGATAAGGCAATAGAGCTTTTCTTCTTACTGAACCAAGATACTAACCGGGGCCCCATATAGAATGCATCACCACTAGTGCTTTTCCGATCATCAACATTTCCAGCCCAATCTGCATCAGTGTATGCATGAAGAGTAAGATCAACGTTCTTTGGACACCATATTCCAAATTCTTGAGTTCCTTGTAGATATTTGAATATTCTTTTCACAGCCTGAAGGTAAGACTCTTCTGGATTATCTTGGAATCGTCCAACAATCCCAATTGCATTCATAATTTTTGGTCTTGTCCCTGTGAGATAAAGTAGACTTCCTATCATAGATCTATATTCTGGTTGATTCACCGTGGGGGAATCATCATTAGAAATGAGATTACATCCAGTTATCATTGGTGTACTTACAGGTTTGCAATCTTCCATGCCATACTTCTTCAAGATTTGCTTAAGATATTTTGCTTGTGATAAGAATATGCCATCTGTTACTTGTTGCACTTGCAAGCCAAGAAAGAATGTTAGTTCCCCAAGTAAAGACATTTCAAATTATTGCTGCATATCAGAAGCAAATTTCTTACTCATAAACTCTTCATTATTTCCAAAAATGATATCATCAACATATACAACCACAATCAATAGTTTGTCATTTTCAGTTTTTGTGTATAAGTTGCTATCAGTAGACCCTTTTGAAAATCCTTGTTGATGAAGATATTTGTCAAGACGATAGTACCATGCCCTTGGGGCTTGTTTGAGACCATATCTACTTTTTAAGTCTACAAACAAGTTTTTCATCATTTCCCAAAATGAATCCTTCTGGTTGTTCTATATAAACTTCTTCTTCCATATCTCCATTAAGGAAAGAAAATTTTACATCCATTTGATAAACTTTGAAATGTTGAAAACTTGAAAATGCAAGAAACATTCTTATGGCTTCAAGTATAGCTACAGGAGCAAAAGTTTCTTCAAAGTCTATACCTTCTTGTTGAGTATACCCCTTGCAAACAAGTCTAGCTTTGTTTCTTACAACATCCCCATTCTCATTTAACTTGTTTTTGAATATCCATTTAGTTCCAATGACATTTTTGTTATGAGGTCTTGATACTAATTCCCAAGTGTGATTCTTTTCAATTTGATCAAGCTCTTCATTCATGGCTTGAACCCAACATTCATCTTTGCTAGCTTGATTGACATTGTGAGGTTCAATAGTAGATAGAAATGCCAGATTCTTCAAGAAGATCCCAAGTTCTTCTTGTTGTACACACGATCCTTTTCTCCCAAAATTTGAGATTGAATGATTCTTTTGAACATGTCTGGATGGAGCTTTAGATAGATCATCTTCAGGTTCTTCATTGGATCCACTATCTATATCATTGCTATCTGATGTAGAAGGCCATATGTCGCTATCATCTTCTTTTGTTGTTTGTTTTTCTTCTTTAGGAGCTGCAGGAGACTCATCAATAACAACATTAATACATTCAACAACCTTTCGAAGCCTTTTATTGTAACATGTGAAAGCTTTGCTTGACGAAGAGTAACCAAGAAATATCCCTTCATCTGATCTAGGTTCAAACTTGCCAAGTTTTTCATCATTATCTTTGATAAAGCATTTACTTCCAAAAACCTTAAAATGCTTCACAGTGGGAGAATTGCCATACCAGAGTTCATATGGGATTTTATCATATTTACATGAACATGTGCCTTGTTGAGAATGTTTCTTGTTGTATGTCTTGCTTCTCCCCAAAATGTGTCAGGTGTTCCAAATCATTAAGCATAGCTCTAGCCATTTGTTGAATTGTTCTGTTCATTTCATACACAACAACATTTGTTGTGGAGTGCTTATTCTGAAAAATGTCTTTTTATGCCATGTTGTTCACAAAATTCAAGGAATTCATCGAGTGGCAACATATTTCCTCCTTGATCGGATCAGAGACACTTGATTTTTGGAATCTAATTCATTCTCAACTAGTGCTTTGAAGATCTGAAATTTCTCAAATGTTTCATCTTTGTGTTTAAGCAGCCCAATCCAACACATTCTAGATAAATCATCAATAAATAAGATATAGTATTTTTCACCACGTGGTGAATTTTTCCTCACAGGTCCACATATGTCAGTATGAATGAGTTCAAGAGGCTTACTTGATGATCCTTCCTTGGCATTAAATTGCACTCTAGTTTGCTTACCGAATTGACAAGATTTGCATATGATATTTTTAGGTATAGTAATATTGGGAAGATCACAAACATCTTTAAGTCTGCTTGATTTGTTGATTTGAGAGAAGCTCAGATGCCCCAACCTTCTATGCCATAGCCAGTTTTCTGAAGATTTACTCAAGTAACATTATTCTTTGCAGTACTTCAATACATACAAGTTGCTTGGAGTTCTTTTTCCTTTTATAATTGTTTTACCTGTATCAAGATCACGTACCACACATTCCTTTGAACTAAAGACAACTTCAGTTCCTTGATCACACATTTGACTTACACTTAACAGGTTATGCTTTAATCCATCCACAGACATGCCATCATTAGCTTTCACCTCTTCTTTTAGAAAAACAGACTCTTTTCCCTTAATAACCGCAAGAGTATCATTTCCAAATGTAACATTCTTTTCCTTTTCTAGAGCACTATATGCAAGAAGTTTATTTTTGTCACCTGTCATGTGTCTTGAGCATCCACTATCAATGTACCATTGATTTTCTTCACCTTCTGCAAATAACGCTATGCCACAATTTTCAACCTGTAATTCCTTCTTTTTCCTTACTTTGGAGCTTAAAGTAACATGTTCTTTTGGATGAATTTTGCTCCTACATTCAGATTCTTCATGGCCAAAGTTATTGCAATAAGCACATTCAACTTCATTTTGAAGAGGAGAAAAGTTGTTATAGGTATTCTTCTCTGTTTCAATATCAATCCATTTCTTTCTTGCTTCTCTTGTCATGATGGTTTTATATGCAACACATTGAACAACTTTATGACCAAAATTGTGACATGAGAAACATTGTCCATTGAAGAAGAAATTTCTGCAATTATGAAATCTTCTACTTGAATTTACCTGTTGATTGGTGTTTCTATGAAAGATATTCTTGTTAGATTTCTTTGAATTGAGATGATCATGATTTACATGTAAAGATTCTTTATTCCCTTGCTGAGTGGCAGCATGTTGTATACTAGCTGTAGCTGCTTTTAGATAATTTGGTGCTGAAGCCTAAGGAGATTCTCCGATATATCCAAGACCTATCTTTATAAGAAGAGAATGTTTTACCTTGATAATCTCATCTAAGGTTTCAGATCCTTTATCAAATCTAAGATTCAGAGTCTTTACTTTCTCAAGTTCTTTTCTTATACTTACTACTTCACACTCTAATTTCTCGTTGTGTTTCTCCTTTTCTTCAAGCTGATTTTTCAGAGTCTCTATGGTTATTTTACTTTATTCTAAGCATATTTTGAGTTGATTGTTTTCATCAAGAAAATCATTTTCCTCTAGAGCATCCACAAAATTATCCTTTTCTTCTCTATATTCTTTTTCAAATGCCATGAGAAGTCTAAGATCTTGTTCACATTCTTCCTCACTATCAGATAACCCATCACTGTCTTCATGAGTATAGTAACTTTTTCTAGTGCTAAACCGATTCTTATTCCTTCTTGCTACTTCCTTCCCTTTTTTATGTGTTTCTTTATAAGGACACTTAGCAGCATAATGACCAAATCTTCCACAATCAAAACATTTGAAAGGAAGCTTACCTTTGAACCGTCATGTGCCAAGTTGAAGTTTCTTTACAAAATTTACCTCATCTTCTTCTGAGATATATCCTGATCCTTCTGTTTTTTGTACTTCCTTCCCTTTTTTAGAAGCCCTAAAGACTGCTTCTTTGACTTCAGATGGTCCTCCTCTTCTCATTTCATATGCAGTTAGTATGCCATGAAGTTGCACCACAGTAAGATTTTGAAGATCTTGCTTTTCTTCAAGAGAAGAAACTTTTGACTCAAATTTTGTCGTTAGTGATCTTAAAATTTTCTCAACCAAAGTAGATTCGGTTATTGTTTCTCCCATATTTCTCATACGATTTACAATATCATCAAGACGTAAAAATAAATTGGCAATGCTCTCCTCATTATCCATTTTTAGATTCTCATATTGAATTCTGAGAGTTTGGAGTTTAGTACTTTTTACCTTTGCATCACCTTCATAACTTAGAATGATTTTGTCCCATATTTCCTTTGCTATATTCAGCTGCATGACTTTGACAAATTCTGATTCAGTTAGACTTCCCAATAGAGCATTGACCGCCTTTGCATTAGTTTCATAATTCTTTCTTTCCGTCGGATCTGTTGGTACTGCAGCTTGATATTGATATCCTCCTTCAACAATTTCCCATACATCTGCTCCCAGAGACTAAAGATAGGATCTCATCCTTGTTTTCCAGAAGATTAATTTTTTTCCGTTAAAGAGCAGAGGCCTGATAGATGTTGTTCCATCTTGATTTCTCATCTTGCTTGATCTTGCTTCTAGCGACTAAGATTTTTTCAGAAGGACCTGCTCTGAAACCAATTGTTGGGAAAAATACTGAGAGGGGGGGGTGAATCAGTATTTAGATCTGACTGAAATTTTTTTACTTTTTCTTTCTCTTAAAACCATATGCTACAGTGCTGAATCCAACTTATATGTCCAGAGATCTTATTATGTCTTTACTTAGATCATCATTCATTCACCGGATGTTTAGTAAGCAGTAAGTATGAATAGAAATAACAGAACAAACCATCAAACATAAGCAACACATATGAACACCAGTATTTAAGGTGGAAACCCAATTCAGGAGAAAACCACCGCTGTTGTTATCTCAGTCTTCAATATTTATTATAAAGAAAACTTCTTACAATTTTATGTTCACACAGACTTATACCATCACGCAGGAATCCACCTGTAGAAAGGCTACAACCTTCTCTCGTTCTCCAGCCACTACTGGAAGGGAGCTCCAATCCCCTGATTTTAACACCAGCTTCTACTGGCAGGATACTTCCTCTTTCATGCAGAAGGCCTCAACCAGATTTCTTCTATTTCTTCATCAGACTTCCGTCAGGTCTATTTCTTTTTCTGATCATCGTAGAGATTTATCATTTCTAGATCATATCCCTAGGTGCATCATATATATGCAGATATCTCTTAAAGAGATTTATTTATTAACAACCCTTCCACATGCTCACCCTGTAGTGTAATCCTCTTCTCCTTATATAGTTTAGCCTTTATCAATACCATGAGTAGAAAACCACTCAACCGCTAATGGTATTCATATTAAAAGTCGAACCAATCCAAATTGAAATCCCAATATTCGTTCTTCCATGCAAGAATCATCCCAAAGGTAATCTTTATCTCCGCCAAATAATACTATAGCCAGGTTAAGTAACATTAACGTGTCGCTGATGGTTTTCTTTCTTTTATTGGAATTTTATTTATCAAATTCGTGGAATTTGATAAATAAATATTATTCACAACCTTTGGCAATTAAATATACAATAGAACTTTATATTAATAACCAGTGCTTTTATCAAATGGCTTTTAAATAGACCTTTGGTTCCGGCCCCAGATACATAATTGATGGCCAAATCAATATAATTTAAAACTGGATCACATTGTTAACGATCGTTTCCATCCGACGGCGAAGAGCACATCGTTCAGTCTTCAGATGATCCGATGGATATCATTCGTTTATGATGCACGAATGATAACGTGCGATGGCGCATCATACCTTGGGTAACCTTCGCGCATCTATAGCAAATGAACACCATCCGATGACCCCTTCCTAGATCAACGACGTTCAATAATATCGCTCGGCTTCTTTGGTCGAACATTAATGTGGAATGGCGCACTTTGATAGCGGTTTTCGTGGGTCCACCTTTGCTACGTGTCAATGTTTCTATGGAATTGCTCCCCAACCAGGAAATATCGCCTATCACCAAAGGGTGGTGCGATGAAACCTGGAAACCACCTTCACTATTCACTCGGTCACGGTTCCGCTCTTCCACACACAGTTCCATCGCGCTTCATTTTGTTATGTTACACCTCTAAGTTCCGTTCATGATTCCAAAGGGTTACTCCGTGTTCCACCGAAATTTTAATGCTAAATACTCTATTTTAGTTCTTCCACATTATAACTGATTTGCTCTCGCTCCTTGTTCCTTTCTCCATGAAAGCCAATCAGCTCCTTACTAATATCATAGACCCTTCCATGTGGATCTTAAAACCATAACTTTTTTCATATCATATATTCAACGAATATATAACTCCATTATCTACCAGTTTGGATACAATGTCAACTGTATTAACATTGGTTCCTCGAACAACATACAAAACACCATTAATCCCCTCACAGGGTTTCTTACTTATCACGGATTCCATCAGGGTGCATACATATGTTCACACATGAATTACCATTTACTAGAACATTCACTTATTCTTTTCTATTCGATGGCCTTTTCCTCCTACTCTGTCTCTGGACAATTCTGCTGCTACTTTGCTTTTATCTTTTCATGGTTATTATTTCAGATGCTCCTTCTTTGCCAATTCCTTTACCATCAATGACAACATTTCCAACATTTTTTAGCAGTGAGAGTGGGGTTTTAGGAAGGGGAAAAGGGTAGTAATTGGGGGGATTAGGCGTTCAAACATGGGTTTTTCAGAGCATGAGGATAATCTGAATAGGTAAAGTGAGATATAGTGAATAGGTTAAATGGAAAATAATGAAGGCAGTGAGATTTTTGAAAATAAATGATAGTCAGGGAATGTTATTTTCAGCAGATTGTATAAAATCTATATTCATCTACTGATAAAGTAGAATATAAGAGACTAACACAAAATACACCTGAGAAAACAGTGAAACCTAAAGTACGAAATTTAAAGACAGAATTGACAAATTTTACTAAAGCACTAGAGGCACCACCAAATTCTAATCCGGAAGGATCAGAAGGTTTTCAAACTCCTGAGAAAACTCAGAATATAGTAGAAACAACAATGGAACTTTAGTAGGTACCAGAGGTTCAGGAACGAGAGATCATTCCAACCTACCCCACAGAAGAAATCATTTTAAATATTGAGGAAATACCTCCACTAGATGTTTTCTACAGCCCAAATCACAAATTTTTAGTACAGAGGAGGAAAATAAGAAGAGTTGATGAAAAAATGAAACCTCTTAGTAATGAATCAGTAGATGTTGTCTAGAAAAACTCTTTTTCCAATCCTACAGAACATCTTACCAAACTTTCACAATTTGCAGGTGCATATGCAACTTCCACAACTGATTAAGCAGCACAAGTGAAACTTCTGCTAAAAAAAAAAGAATATAAAGTTCAAGAATTAGAAAGACAATTGGAACAAGAAAATCCTAATGCCAATAAGAAAATTGAGATGAAAATTTCCCAGCTCTAGAAATAATTTGAAATATTAAATTTACATCATCAAGTACAGATTTCTGAGAAGGATACACTGATAGAGGCAGTGATGGATAAGCTTAAAAGCTAGCCTCAAATAGGAAAATTTGTAAAAGAGGAACTTGAATGGAATGCAAAATTGAAGCGGCAGCAAGAAAATTTTTGTCAGCAAATCTCAGCTACCAATTCATATCTTGAAACGAGTAAAGTTTTGATTCAACAAGTGGCGAAACAAAGACTAGAATGTGAAAATATCCAAAACAAAATTTCTGAATTCATCCTATGGAAAGAATCTGATATAGGATAGGAAGCTGATCTCCCAAAAATTGATAACTTTCACAAAGATATTTTATTTGAAGACTAGGAAATGCTATTAATAGAGGCAGAGAAGGCAACATCAAAGGTAGAAAATCTAACAAATGAGGTCATCGAGTCTATTAATGGACAACTTATCAATGATGAAATTATCAAAGAATATACTGTCGAAGTGATCCCAAAGCTCAAAATATTGGAAACACGGTGGAAGGAAATCATAGAGACATACGAAGAAGATATCAAGAAGATAACCAAGTTAGATCAAGAAAATTACTAGAACTTTCTAATCAAACCACATCATCAGTGCATGACTCTATAATCCTTAATTGATTCCACTAGGAAAACGTTTCCAATACTTTCAAATGTCATGTTTAAAGGACAGGTCAGATCCGGGATCACACAGCCAGCTCAGTTGAAGCCGATGGTGGATATTTTCCACCTCGGTGATCAAATGACAAAAGAATATCAACCCACTTAAGCATATTTTTATCTTTATTTCTAGATTGGTGTTTACTTTACTTATTACGAGGAAGGTTGTTTGAAATATCCTCAAATTACTATGTAATAATATATTTTTTACCTATTCGGTTTAGTATTTAAACCCTTCTCATGCATTTAGAGAAGGGTCAAAATATTTGTCAAAAAACATTTGCAAATGTATGCACTTTTGTATGTTTGTGAATTCCTTGATTAATAAATGGAATATATTCTATTTTCATTTGATATTGAAGTTGTTTAACTGAAGTTGCACTTTTGTAGTCATTGAATTTATTTTACGTGAAGATGAGAAGAATACTACTATTGGTTTGAATGAGTAGATCCTCGTATATATATGGTATTTCTACACATTATGTTAAGTTTTACTTCGTAAATTGACTGTCATATTTTATCTGTATTATATATGAAATTTGTTATCATAAATAAATGTTAAATGCACTTTTGTACTGACATTTATCTATGATTACTTATTTCATATATATCAAAATTATGAAGGTGATATATATCTCACACTTATTTTGATTAAACTAGCTTTTCAAGATAATTATTTTTATATAATTTTCATCTCTTTCAACTATTGAATAATCTTCATAACCAACTGTTGAAAGATATCCTTCTAGATCGCATTAAAGAATGAATACTCCTGGGTATATAGTAGAATATATATTAATTCAGTGCATATGATAGATTAAATCATTTTTCCATTTAAAAGTTATAAACAAACACACCCTCATTATCCTTATTGGAAAACCAGTCCCTTTATCCCCAGTCGGAGCCACTACACCAAACAGAAAAGGACTTGATCTAAGGTCTGGACCGGGTGATTTTCCCCCATGTTGTTGCAATGGAATTTCGAGGCTTCAACACATTCTACCATTGTGTAGGCAACAAATTCTTTCGGGGCATTGGACACCACATCTGAGATGGAAGGCCACAATCCTTGAAATTTTTCAGTAATTTGCTCCAATTGATTTTGAAGGTTGTGCTTGTCCTGGAGCAATTGGTCGTGGTCTACAATGAGTGCAAGGATTTTTTGTGGTTTTTGTTCACAATCTATAGAAAAATAATTATGAAATTCCTTTTCTCGATGTGCTACTACCTAAATAAAATTAAATAATCTGGTTGTTGACCATCACTGAAGGTCATCCTGGCTCATCGTGGATGGGTTTTGGAATCTAGATTGTATTGGTTTTCCACTCGCAACAAACTTTTCTGAGTGTCCATGTGTGGATATAATGTTTTGTGAGTGTTGAGTGGAGTTTCGGATGATATGGATGGACACGGGGATAGGTGGAATGAAAATCATGGATTGAAGTGGTATTCATAATGGGTGTGCAGCAGTAGTGAGTGGAGGTGTAATTATGGGACGATGATTGTTATAGAACTTGATTCCAAAAATAAATATAGAATTGATCCATGTTCGACCTTTGTGATGGTAACCCCAGTAATAGACTAGATGACATATTCGACCTCCATATCCATTTCTCTCACAATTAGTGTCCTAGATAGATCTGTATAAGATATACTGGTGAAAGTGGAGGCCTTTTTCTATGATGGGTTCCTTGAGCTAGGTGATACATGGAGGACGATGGTGAGGTTTCCTCAAATATTGGTAATTTATATTGTAACTAGGGGTCCTCCTCAGTTATTTCTATGACCTAGGTGATAATGGTATTCTTCCTTATTTTCTATGGAATTAGGGGTTTACTGGCCCTAGGTTGTCAGGGTGCTAGAATTGTAGGTTTAGATTGTGATTGTGGTCCAACGACTAGAAGTGCATCAACTAAAGGAGTAATGATAATTGAAATTTGTTTCCTTAAACGTTCAAATTCATAAAAATTTGGGAACGATCCTATTGCAACCCCCATGTTGACCATTTTCATTTTTATCGAATCCGTTTTTGTTTCCAAGCGTTTGATGAGTGACTCTAGCTACTCTTCATCAATTTGTTTCCTTGATTTTGTTGGTGTCTCTCCCGGTAGTGGTTGAAGTATCGTTGCTTCAAATAAATATATATTATTGTCTTCTAGAATATTGCCCAAAATTTCTAGCCAGGACATTACCTCCATGTGGAATTCCTCCAATATGAATTCAAACTTTTGGCCTCTCATTTGGAACATTCCCAAGTGCACACATCATGGCCTTATCCATATATGGCCATGGTTGATCCCAAACCAAACCTCCTGTAAGTATTCATCCAACAATACCTTCGAAATTATTTCTGTGTCTTTCACAACATTCAACATTTTCTGATACCACCCTATGAAGGAGGCCTCATCTTTCTCCTTATTTCTTGGATCTCTTTAGGTTTTCCAAGGTGTATACCTTAGCAAGTGGTTGATCCTCTATGATATGTGCTAACTCTCTCCCCTGTGGTGGTGACCATTTCCATATTTCTAACGCAACAATTATATATCCATAAATGAATAAATTTTATCTCTTGTAGTTGTCTTCACACGCTTCGAACAATTTGTGAAGTAAGAAGGTACACTAGTTCAGTTGTGCACCTTGTACACAGTGTTCTGCAATAGATATAGTGTCCAGCGTACACTCATTCCTTGTAAATTGGAACATTAGTTTTTTAGAGATGATGTAACATGAAAAATTGATAATGGCTTTGTTTATTGTCTCAATTTCAGCTCCTTTTCCTCCTCTCTTGGTGTTGTATCGGTCATAATAATTATCATCGCCAATCTTCCTGGCCCTCTTGGAATATTTCTGGAAGGCTATGGAGACTGCATCTCCTAGTTTTGATAAAGCCATTAGGCTTTGTATATATATTTCACGGATTGTAATTTCCCTATCCAACGATAGGGATCCCCCATGGATTCTATTAAGAAATAACTTTGTACACTACATTATTTCTCCAGTGGTGCCGAACATGAGAAATTATCTTAGGTGTACGAGTGTCGATCTCTAAATTCCTCTGAAGTCATCTATTATCTAGATTTACTGGTTTCCTTCTAATTTTACCACCAGTTCCGATATAAACTTCTCGCTTCAATTTTAGAAATTTGAATGAATCTGCAACGTCATTATCAACAAAAACCTCTTTATTGTATTTTTGAGATACAGGTTCTGCCTTTTTAATTCTTTCATCAAAAACTAATTCATATACTAAAACTATGGTCCTCGTCATCTTGGACCGACGATAATATACAATAAACATGATAGCCTTGGACCTCGACTTGGGACAATTAGAACTAGACGCAGACTCCAGACTTTGTGCTTTCACCACCTTGGATTTATACTCTGAATAATTTGGCATGGCCATGCAGATTAAGTAGAAAATATTTACACAAAGTTTTATGAAAATACCACTTAACTAATTAATATGAAACATTCTCCACTTAGCTTCAACCATGTTAACACTAACTACGGTTGAGTTGGACCTAAATTAGATTACGAAAAACTAGAAAAGGCTGGTGGATTTTATGGGTAATTATGATGCCCTAACAGGTTTGCTTTATGAGGTGATTATTTTTTTATTACAATAAATATTTAATAGAGATTTGGACTAACAATGGGAATTATTGATTAATTATTATGACTACGACAGACGACATGTACGGCTTCCCTGACCACAGTCAGTTGTGGTGAGGAGGAAATTCATCCACGACTAGAAAGACCTTTGTAGACAAATTATTATTAACAAACTTCAATGTAAATATCTAACTAGCTAAAGTGAAAAATGGCTTACTAACGAGGAAAAAATGACGTGACTAATGACTGACTAACATAACCAACCCCCACCTACTTCTACCTATTTCTCCTTGTGGAAATGTATTCAAATTTAAATTGTATTGGTTGATTCATAGAAGGGATTTAGGTGTGCGCATTCACCCATCCTGGCAGGAAATCAACATCAAGTTGTGCGAGCTTCACAACTCCTGATTATTTAATTTCTGAAACAATAAAAGGAACCAACCTAAGCATCCGTGTTGTGAAACCAGCTCCAAAAATAGAAGAAAAGAGATATCAATGCCTTATAAATAAGCCACTTCGAGGGGGAAACCTCCAGTACATTACATTAATGAACAATTCTTGGATGATACAAATTACAAAACCTCCTTTCTATATATAGGAGTCCATGGGGCCCAATGTAATCCTAGTGGGGCCAAAATGTAATCCTAGCCAACCTAAAAAAATCATTTAAGGGCACAATAATAACAATATGGGGGTTACAGAGGTAGAATAATAACAATAAGGGGGTTACACTAACAACAATAAGGGACTATACTAGTAAGATAGGGAACTAACATGCCCCTCTTCTTCAAAAAAGTGTTGTCCTCAACGCTTGAGTAGCTCTGGGTGCTTCTATATAAAATTATCATCCTCCCATGTAGAATCTTCATTGGGTAAGTTCTTCAACTTGATGAGATACTCTGAAATTGATCAATTTCGTAGCTGTCGAGTTCTTGTTTCCGTGACTACTTCAGGTTCCAATATGATTTTTCCTTCCTCATAAAGTTTTGGAAATATTGTTTGAACTGGAATATTTTCACCTATAACCTTATTTAAGCATGAAACATGGAAAACTGGATGCACTCGTGAAGAAACATGAAGCTCCAACTTGTATGCCATAGTACCAATCTTTTGGAACACCTTGTAAGGACCATAGTACTTTGGCGATAATTTATTATCCTTCTTAGCTTGCTTGAGGGACATTTGTTTGTATGGTTGTAGCCGTAAAAATACCCAGTATCCTACATCAAAACTTCTCTCACTGCGATGTTGATCTGCCTGTTGTTTCATTCGATTTTGTGCCAAATTTATGCTATCCTTTAAGAGTTCGAGAATTTCTTGTTGATGCTCGATGTGATCTTCCACTGCTTGAACCTTCAAATTTTCTCTTAAAGATGATGTGATGTGTTGTCGTTCCTAGAGACAGCCCTGAGTTGTGAAAGACCAGTGCCTAGGAAATCTTATATATATAGCAAGGAGCATAGGGTATAACAGGGGAAGTTATCAATACAAAGCTCTCATCCTATCTCCTGAAAACCAGAAATATTTATTTGAATGGGACTAAGACCCTCAGAAACTAGATACAGGGAAAGGAACACTGCAGAGGAAATGTGTATAAATCTAATATAAAAGCATCAGACAATTCAGAGACAGCTTACTGTAAAGAGGGCCAATTCAGAAATACCTCACAGAAATAAATTATCAGAAGGTGTGGTTGTGTATGAAAGACTAAGAAAATACTAGTTGTCATTGAGATGATATCCAGATACAAAATATTACCATGTAATGGGCTTACCAATTTAAGAATCCATACATGATAATAGCGTTTTAAAAATAACCTCCCAAAGAAACTAATATAGCAGAAATATGGTAGAGTGAATAGTGAAACAGAATATCATGCATGAGCCATATTTAAAGCGCTTGACTAATTCGAGCATGGGTATCAACTAGGATAAATCCATACCAAAAACCAGTGAGCCACTCGCATTCCAGAAACATGATACAAGAAAGGTGGATGTAATGAAATGATCTATTAAATGGCACATATGAGAGAAAATTACACACTGTGAGAAATCAAAGACCAGAATCCTCTTCAAATACGGAACTCCTCTTCACTGAAACCCTACGGGCTCTGTACATTCATATGAGAGTTTTTACAAAAATTCATACAAAAATTCTCTTACTGCATAATTTTCTGATAAAATTTGGAACCCTAAATCCTCTATTCTTCGGGAGCTTTATAGGAGAAAAAGAAAGCTCGAAAAGGGAGTAGGTGAAGAAAATTTAATTTGCCTCATTAAGACAAGATAGCAGAAACGTGCATGCCCATATTGTTGGATGACTTTGTAGCACTGTATGTACTCTGCTGCCTGCTTTCTGAAATAAATGCACTGGGTAGAAGTCTCTTCAGGAACACGGCAAAGAAGTGAAATCACATAGACATTTTGTCATTTCCTGAAAGAAAATGGTGCTGAAAAGAAAACTTTATGGTATTGTTTTCTGCGAATGGTACCCTCTGCCTTCTAAACCCTAAATTAAGGTTTAAGATCTGTAATGTTGAACGTTGAATTCCTTGATCATTCACTGATATTTATCTACTGCTCCATTAATGTCTCCATTTGCACAATCTGTGCTTTGAATGACTCTGGAGGGTTTGACAGATTTTAACCTTGCTTCTTGAATGGAAATCTTGTCGACATACCTTCCCAGGCCTTTCTCCATAATTCCAGCCTCTGAAAAATGGTCCTTTGATGTGCTCTCTATTACAGTAATAGAGACTGTAAATCATGGCAGTTTTCTGCCACTATAACCCTGCAAAACCCGCAAACTCATTAGGAAAACCATGCATGGGGATGGTGGATGTGGCGAGGTGAATGAAAGTGGTCGTGCGGACATGGAGAAATGGTGGAACAATGCAGGGTGGTGGCAAAAATGCAGTGAAATGATGGAGGATGGACTGGTGAAAGTTTTTAACGTAAAACAATGAAACTTGACTAATGAATGAAATATATAATGGTGGAGGAAAAATACGACAAACACGTGGAATGGTGATGGGGCGGAAGACATGTGTCGAGGGTGGGGAGGTAGGTGATCTAGACATTCTGATCTCAAGACGAGATCGATGGCTAAAAATGCATCGGAGGGCAATGAACGGTGGGCCAGGGGTATGATTTCCCCATGTTAACTCGTGACAAAATTTGTGGAGCAATCGTTGTTGGATGGGCCACTCTAGATCGTATGGCTCACATGCATATCACGTCAGATCTTCTGCCGAAATATAACGTGTGATGAGTGGTGGTTTTCAAACAGTGCTCAGTGACACATGTCACGCGATGAATGGCATCGCTGCAAAATGAGAAATATCGCCCGCCTTCGAAATGCGGTGCGATATAAACCAGCGGGTTTTGTACAGTGAGCAGGTGCACTATGGACCATTGATTTTTCAGGTTGATCGAACGGTGGACGGGGTGGGCCACGGGCGCAATGGAGCCTTGCAAATGTCGTCTGATCTGTACAGATCGACAGATAATATTGCGCCCGATATATATATATATATATATATATATATATGATAAGCGCCTTCATGGCTAACGCTCAATTTTGACTTTTGATTATGTGGAGAAAAAGGTGCAGGGGCTATGGCTGAAAGGTGCTAGGCCTTAAATATATTATAATGTGGGATTTCGGCCCTTTTATGCAGTTTTGAGGCTAGGAGAAGGTAGCGATGAGCACAAAATGAATTTCTCAGGGGAAAAAGAGGGGGTTTGAAGGGTTTAAGCGAGATTGCTTGTCAGAATTTAACAGGGGGATGACATGATCAACATGATGGATGGTGGATGATATCCATAAAGTGCCATAAATGGGGTCATTTTTGCTGTAGTATGGAAGGAAGTGTTATACCACCATTCAGTGAGAGGTAACCACTTGACCCATTGTGTTTGTTTATCAGATACAAAACAACGAAGATATCCTTCCAAACATTTATTTACTATCTCAGTTTGACCATCAGATTGAGGATGATAAGATGAGCTATGAGCTAATTGAGTACCCAAACAAGAAAATAACTCGGTCCAAAAATTTCCAGTAAAAATGGGATCTCTGTCGCTCACAATAACCCTTGGGCTTCCATGTAGCTTTTGAATTCTGTCCATAAATGTAGTAGCAACTGTACTTGCTTTAAATGCATGAGATAATGCACAAAAGTGTGCATACTTGGTAATTCTATCAACTACCACCATGATGACACTCTTTCCTTCGGACTTAGGTAAACCTGTGATAAAATCCATTGAAATATCCTCCCAACGTTGACTTGGAATGGATAAAGGTTGTAGAAGACCCAGGGTCTTAATTGTCTCAACTTTATTCTGCTAGCAAACCAAACATTCCACCACAAAATTTTGAATATCGGATTTAAGGCCATCCCAAAAAAATTCTTTCTTCACCCTGTGGTAAGTTTTTAAAAATCCTGAGTGTCCTCCTAAAGGAGAAGTGTGCAATTCCAGAAGAATCTTTTGTTTTAGTTGGGAATTCTTACAAAGATATAAGCGATCTTTGTACCATAAGGAATCATTTTTCCAACTAAATGTATCGGATGTACTAGGATCTTGCTGCAACTTTTGAATGAGTGTCCATACATCTTTGTCCTTCTTCCATTCATCTCTTGCTTCAGTTATCCAATCTGGTTGGATAATAGAAATGGCGCAAAGCAATGCTTCCACCTTTTCATCCTTTCTTGAGAGTGCATCTGCAACAACATTAAGCTTTCCTTTTTTGTAGATTATTTCAAAGTCATAACCCAACATCTTTGTGACCCATTTTTTGCTGCTCTTCTGAAGATAGTCTTTGTTCCAAAAAGTGTTTAAGACTATCATGATCAGTTTTTACCTTGAAGTGTCTTCCCATTAGGTAAGTTCTCCATTTCTTTAGTGCATGCAGTATTGCTAACATTTCCTTCTCATAAATAGGTTTCTTTAAATACTTTCCTTTGATTAGATGACTTTCAAAAGCAATGGGTCTTCCTTCTTGCATTAAAACGGCACCAATTCCATTTCGCGAGGCATCACAAATTCCACAATAAAGGTTTTTGTGAAGTCTGGCGTAGCTAAGACTGGTGCTAGGCACATTGCCTCTTTAAGATGTTCAAAGGCCTTAGTTGCTTCAGGAGTCCATGAAAATACATCTTTCTTCAATAATGTTGTTAGAGGTGCTGCTATTCTCCCATACTTCTTAAAAAACTTTCGATAATACCTTGTTAACCCCAGAAATCCTCACAACTGCTTTATGGTTGTGGGGACTTTCCATTCCTTAATGGCTTTAATTTTGTTAGGGTCTACCTTAACACCCTCGTGAGATACAATATGACCCAGATATTCCACCTCTTGTACTCCAAAGAAACATTTGGATATTTTTTCATATAATTGTTTCTCCTCCAATAGTTTGAGCACCCTGTCAACATGTTGAACATGATCCTTCCAAGACCTGTTGTAGATTAGTATATCATCAAAAAATACTAGCACAAATTTTCTAAGGAAGGCTTTGAAAATGGAATTCATCAACCCTTGAAATATAGAAGGTGCACTGGTAAGGCCAAAAGGCATGACCAAAAATTCATAATGGCCCTCATGAGTTCGAAATGTTGTTTTTGGAATATCTTCAGTCTTCATTCTAATTTGATGATATCCTGAACGAAGATCCAACTTGGTAAAATAAATTTCTCCATGTAATTCATCCAATAATTCATCAATCATGGGAATGGGAAATTTATCTTTAATGGTGAGCTTATTGAGCTCCCTATAATCCAGACACATGCGCCATGATCCATCCTTCTTGTGTACCAATACTATAGTAGCAGAGAAAGAACTTTGACTAGGTTGAGTTATACCCGTCTCTAACATTTCTGCAATCATACGTTCAATTTCGCTCTTTTGGACATAAGGATATCTATAAGGCTAATGTTTGGAGGAACACTTCTTGGAATCAAATGAATAGCATGATCATGATCACGAATAGGTGGGATTCCTTTGGGAGTTTCAAACACCTTGGAATGATTGTCCAAGACTTGTTGAAGATCTGCAGAAATAGATGATTTTGATGTTGGAACTTCTAGTGAGCATAATTGTGCAATTACGCCTCGTTGTTCTTTCTTTAGAAGCTTTGTCATGACATTATAGCTTATTATCTTTCCCGGCTTCCCTGCAATACCCCGTAATTCGACTTCCTTTCCTTCTGAAAAAAATTTCAAGAAAAGTTCTTGAAAATTAAAAGCTACCGTCCCCAAAGATTGTAACCATTGTACTCCTAGTACAACATCAGCACCTCCCATAGGAATGGCAAGCATTGGACTAGTCAATACATATTCCCCATGGTTAGCTTGATATTATGGCATTTTCCAGAGCAATTTATAGTTCCTCCATTTGCAACCATCACTTGACATTCTGGTGCTGGGTATAGGAAACAATTTAATTCCTTGGCTACCTTACAATGAATAAATTATGGGTGCTACCTGAATCAATCAACACTATTACCTTTTTCTTCTTGATTTGTCCTTGTATCTTGAGAGTTTGAGGAGTGGTAATTCCTGCCAGTGCATTACACGATATGGTCGGATTCATTTCTTCCTCTTCTAGGGTTGGTTCCTGGTGTATATCCTCTTCTTGTTCATTTTCTTCTTCCTTTTCACAATCTATGTAAAATAATTTCTTCTCAGCACACTTATGACCTTTAGTGTATTTGCTATCACAACTGTAGCAAAGCCCTTTTGCTCTTTTTTCTTCCAATTTTTGTGGTGTCAACTTTGTAGGTTGTGGAAATCTAGGCGTAGCAACACTTCCTTCTTTATAGAATTGAGTGGTAGGCTTCCTTGTCGCCATAATTTTACATTCAACTTTTCTTGCCAACCTGAATGCCTTCTCCAATGAATCAAGTTCCAAAATGCGAACTTCATGTTGGATGTTATCCTTTAAAGTGCCCATGAAGAGATCAATCCTGTGTTCCTCTGGAATATCAGTTACCCTTATATTCAATTTTTGGAAGTCCTCAATGTGCTGCCCCACTAAACCCTTTTGTTTGAGATTTATCAATTGGCTAAAGAAGTTGTTGCTCTTTGTATCCTCATAATGTGCTATCATTTCCTCCGTAAAAATTGACCAAGTGACAATTTTTTTACGGGAGCAAAGCCATCGATACCATACAAATGTATTTTCTTCTAAATGTAAAGTTGCAATGCGTACCTTTTGTGTGTTTTGCACATTATGGAGATCAAAATATTGCTCCATCTGTAGTATCCATGTTACAGGATCCTTTCCATCAAACTTCCTCATCTCCATTTTTTGAATATGGTGGTTCTTCCCGCCAACATTAGAGTTTATGAAATCACGATTAACATTTATTTTGTTCTCATCATGAGTTTCTTCTACTATCTTTTCACCATTATGAAACATTTCTTGTATCAACTTTGTCAAACCTTCCATGTCTTATTTTAGATCATTCTTCATGTTTTCCATGTTGTCTTTCATGTCATCCATCTTAGCTTCCATGCCATCCATCTTAGCTTCCATGCCTTTCTTCAAACCATCCATCTTCGCTTCCACGCCTTTCTTCAAAACTTCTATTTCATTTTTTGATGCTCTTTGTGAGAGCGAAATTTGGTGAACTTGCTCTTGTAATTTTGATACATCATGTTGCAATTATTCATCTTCATGAGTCATAGTAGAGCCTTCTGAAGGTTTGATGGGTGTTGAATTATTTTTATGGGAGATTTTTTAGAGCCCAATAGTGATATCTATTCTACAATACGCCCTTGTAATCCATTCAAATTGATTCTTCAAACAAGACTTATGCGATTCGGAAAAAAAATACACACCTTTTTCTTGCTTTTGAGGAGCTCGATATTGAAATTGGATTATCTCTATGATTTCAAATCTTAAATATCTAAAATTCGGCACTAAGATAGCCCTTTAAATTATCTTACGAATGCCATAGGTCTAACCTGATTTGGATTCTCCAAGGCAAAGTTATGTCCAATCTCCCACAATGACCTAATTATGGACTAGTTCAGTAGAGTGAACTTGTATGACTCGCCATGTGTCACTGTTTTGTCCTTCGGCTCTAAAATTTATAGCTAATAAACTACAGTTTGTGTACCTGCAACCAATTTTTACGGCACTCCAATTTTAAGCTCAGAGAGAGAGTTATGAATATTTTCCCACGATCACCTCTTTGAGATGAAATTCAGGAGCCTGAAAAAGCACTACCTTCCACAGATCATATCTCTAAAACTATTGCGAACCAAGCTCTGAAATTTTGCAACGAGTTTCCTTAGGATTTCAGCTTCGTGCCCTAAGAATTTCAGATTCTGAACCTTCGTAGAAAAAATTTTATAGCGCAAATTCCACGATTACCTGTTTATATTAAATTGAGGAGCTTGCAAAAAGACCTAACTTCCACAGATCATATCTCCAAAAATATTATAAACCAAGCTCTTAAATTTTGTGACGATGTTCCTATTTATTTTGACTTCGCACCCTAAAAATTTCAGCTTTTGAAACTTCGTAGAAAAAAAATTGTAGCAAAAATTCCATGTTGACCTGTTTGGAGCAGCGAAACCCTAGAATCTCAAAGCTCTGATACCAAATGTTGTGAAACCAACTCCTAAAATATAATAAAAGAGATATCAATGCCTTAGAAATAAGACACTTTGAGGGGAAAACCTCCAATACATTACATTAATGAACAATTCTTGAATGATACAAATTACAAAACCTCCTTTCTATATATAGGAGTCTATGGGGCCCAATGAAATCCTAGTGGGGCCACAATGTAATCCTAGCCAACCTAAAAATAATAATTTAAGGGCACAATAATAACAATAAGGGGGTTAAACTAACAACAATAAGGGAATATACTAGTAATATAGGGACCTAACAATCCGCAACTTATCTAGGAATTTCAAAAACTTGTTGTCATAAAATAATACATGCTCTCCCACTGTGAATGAATTATTCTTTATATTCCTATTATTCCATGCCTTTTGTCTCTGCTTCTCCACTGTTTGGTGGAATTATGCTAAAATTATGGCCTCATCCAGTTCCCACATTTATTCTATCCTTTTTGGAAGTGTTCTTCTTTAGTCATATGTTTTTCTTGTGCAATAAATAGACAAGGATTTGTGAACTCAGTGGGTACTACTGCTCCACGCACATACACCATCTGGAAGGGTGTATGCTTATGTAATTTTTTAAAATTTGTGTGATAGACCCATAAGGTATGTTAGTATGAATTCTTCGTCGAAGTGTATGAAAAAGAACCACTTTAGCTACGCATAACTAATAGCCCTAACAACAATAGTGGCTGCAAAATATCTTCAGATCTGCGGTTAGTAATCAAAATGCTGCAACAACCAGATCTATAAATGGAAAGACATTAAGCAGTAAAATAAAGGGTTTGCTCCATGCATCCAACAGACAAGACAAGAACACGATTTTTTGAAAGAATTTTATATTACAGGGCACCTGGGAGGAAAACAAGAAGGTGTATCCAGATCTCCTCAATGGGATGGGTTCTTTGTAGTCCTCAGCACTTCAGATCTAAGCTTTCTCTCTCTTGTAGAAAAACCCAATGTAGAAGGTAGAGCTCAATGGGAGCAAGATGGCAGAAATGAGACCAAGTGTATAGATCCAGAGTGATCTAATATGCAACAAAAGGTGAAGAATGAAGGGGAAAACCCTCCTATTTATAACAAAATATTGGGTCATTCTAGATCTTGGTGTATGATTAAAATAATGTTAACCAAATCTAGATCCACCTTTATGGAATATTTTATTATATTTGTTGGAGGGAAAGGGTGTTTGACTTGGGTCAAATCCCTTGATTAGTGAAAAATAAATAAACGAATGATTTATTTATCTTTTAAGGAAGTGGTTGGGAGATAATCAAATAAATAATGATTTATTTGATTAATGGTGGGTGATTTGGTCATATTTAACAAGGAATATTATCTAAATAAGATTTAAATAATTATTCCTAGAAAATAATAAGATAACTAAGAGTTTATCTTATTAATTTCTTTGTTTTTGGGTTAAACATGACTGGGAATAATAATTAAATTATGGTTTAATTAATTATTCCATGAGGAAAATCAAACAAATATAGGTTTGTTTAATATTTCCTTTTGGGGTTTCCTGTTTGGACCATAAACAACGTAATAAATATGGTTTATTAAGTTATTTAACATAGTGAAGGCAATTTTACTGAGGGTAAAATTGGTCTTACGTGGTGTACTTGGGTCCATCTAATGATGATAGGTTAGATGACCAAAAAATGGTGTAACAGATTGCCCCCCAGCGTGCAAGTGTCAGGAGCAAATCGTATGACCGAAGTACGTTGTAAGAACACGATCACTAGACAACAAAAGGGAAGTCAGAGAGAGAAAGGTGAGGTAGATAGTGTGCTGAAGGACTAGACCCTGAGGAGACGAGACTCGCAAGTGCAACAAGTCTCTTTTTATGAGAGGGTACCTGTGCTGAAGGCGGCGGGGGAGGCATACCTATGCCCGCCGAGACAAAGTACAAAAGAATAGTGTGTCCAGTAAACAAGGGACTGAACCATAAAGTACAGCTGGCATAAGCAAGAGCCAGATAAGAATATAATGAAGAGTCTCACATACATGCTGTGCCTGGGATAACGGCCAGGACTAGTACAATAATATCTGAGTACATGAGATAAATACAACCCAAATGCCCCCTGTAACTGGGGAAGGGCTCACAAAATCTGACTGATACATGCAAATCAAAGAGGTGCTGCAAGGGGCTAAGGCCAACATCATCAAAATCTGGAGCGGCATCAAAGGCTGCAAAGAAGAGGTCATCCGGGCATGTGGGGGGCTACCTGCAGGGCCACCCCCTCATGAGGGTTGAGACATCTCACACACACCCGGGAATCATCAAGAGCTGCTGCTGGGTCACTGGACCGTCAAGTATACAAATCTCGATCATGCTGAAAGGAGCTGGAGAAACAATCAAGTCAAAGGGAAATGAGAGATCCCCTTGCCTGATCCGAGGCACCGAACAAGAGTGGAAGCTGCAACCAAGGTACACCGCCCTCTAGACCTGGCTTCTGGAATGAATGTGCTGATGTCGACAGAAGGAGGTCCGCCATAGGTGAGGTAATGAGAGATCCTCAACTAAGGCACGAGGGAAAACAATAGAGCGACTGACAGACTGACACTGATGACGATGGTGGAAATGGGAAGGACTGAGTAGCGACTGGACGACTTCCCTTGTTAGAGCATAAAGAGCATGGATGACATGGCAGCTACTGACACGAGATCATAAGGGACAGGGGACAGTGAGACTGAAGGTCATAATGTGGCACACAAGAGAGAGACCAAGCAATGAAGGATGGAGGGCTATAGTGGGGTGCAAAGGGACGTGGTATAGACTCCATGGATGCAATGATGACTCAGCTTGGATGCTCTAAACAAGGGTGACTCGATGGTGCTACCACACAGTAAGGGTCCTAATTGGGGACCCAGGAAACATGAGTACAAGGTGGGAACTCATGACGAAAATCGACACGAATGTGGACAAGTAAGGGAGCAAGATGGTGCCCCAGGTACAAGTGTCGTAAGTGAGGAAATTCGATTTTAAGGAGCGGTGAGGTGACCTTTCTTGGACAAAATGTGTCCGGGTGAAGTATCAAATCACCAAAAACTAACAAAAACCCATTTGAGAGCTCGGTGAGAGCTTTCCAGCGGTGCTGACGGTTCGTCGAACAGGGCTACGGTGTGGTCGCAGCAGTCGAAAGAAGAAACAGTGGTTCTCTTTTAATAAGGCAGTTTTCCCTCCAAAATCATTCATTTGTTATTGTTGCTGTGGTGAATGTGGAGAGGAGAGAAGGCCCTAAATCTTGCGGCGAACGTAGCGGACAAACCGACCGTTGGAATCGAGATCCGTCAGTTGGAGGTAGGAGGCCTAACCTTTCTCTTGTATTTTGATGGATTATTTGTTCAGTTTAGGGCCCAAAATCCCAGAAACAGCCCCTCCTTCATCTCTACGGTCGGGTCGCACTTTTTGGGGCAAAAAGTGTGACCTAGGACGCAGGTTTGAGGGCAAAAAGTGCGACCTGGTCCAGAAAATGGCAGAAAACTGCGACCTGGGAGATGAGGGGGTTTTGGTGCTGTTTTATGGCTGGAAGCTGGGTTTTGGTGTTTGGTTATGGTTTTCCCAATCTGAAAGCTGACAAATATGATGTGTTTGTGCAGGTATGGCAGAGTTACGGGTCAACTGGAGAGAGAGATCTGGGGACACTTCGGACAGAGATCCAGGCGGATCAGGGCGTCCGTCGTGTATTGGCCAGATTTGGGGTTCTTAAGTTTGTGGAGAACCCATTGATGAGAGCAGGGGAACCGTTACTGGCCCGGATTATCAGTTATTGGGATCCAGATCAGGAGATCTTTGTGGTGCAGGGGCACAGGATCGAACTGACGGTCCAGGACGTGTACTTTCTGACCGGTCTCCCGCCACTGGGGATGGTGGGAAACACACAGCCAGTGTTGCCGCGGGGGCGACATATCATGGAGTTCGTGGAACGCCATGGTCGACTGGGTCTCCAAGTCAAGGGGACTCGAATACCGATCGGGGATCTAGAGAGGCTAGAAACTCGTGCAGTGGCCGCAGCTGTGCTGCGAATCCTGGGCAGCCAGGCGTTCCATCACATCACTGGGGGGCAGATGATGTTAGTGGAAAGTGTATTGGGTGGGACCTACTATGGGTGGGCCCAAATGTTGTTGGTGTCGCTAAAGCGACAATTGTCACTATGTAGGCGGCAGGTGAACCATGACTGCTCATATGGGACTTTGTTGTGCGCCTTCTTCTTTGAGAAGATCCCGACCTTGAGGCCTCATGTACAGCTTCCAGATGGGGGCCCGAGAGAGCCCAGGATGCGCCGTTGGGGACGGCTACTGTGCAGAGGAGGAGGAGGGGCGGTCAGGCGAGTATTTCGACCAGAGTTTTTTGCCCATTGGGATCAGATGCCTTTGTACATAGATGACTATCCCTATAGTGGGATGAGCTATTGTGGAGATCCGGACCTGCCACTTCCGCCTGGTCGAGTCTGGGGGCCCGATGGTAAGTGACAGATTGGTATTCTTGTATGGGCATGTTAAAGTATGTTGAATAGTAATGTAAGGTACTGATTCATGGACTTTTGGTATGCAGATATAGCACCGGTGAAACCGGCCGGATATATGGGACGACCGGCAGCGTCTGGAGCTACAGGGTCGAGAGCAGCGCAAAATGAGGATGCAGCTGCCCTACTGGAGGACATCCGATGTAGATGTGAACGGTTGTTGACCGGAGTATCAGAGCGCGGGTGGCACGATCTAGACGACCAGTTCATAGAGCCATGTGTTGGCCTTCCCTCGGAGTGGCGAGGTGTCATGCGGCGCATGGCGATAGCCGGTCAGGCGATGCGTGATCTACAGGCTGCAGGGGCAGCGCCATTGGCTCGGGATCCTCCAGATAGTGATTAGGGGTGGGGCATGTGGTGCCCCTTAGGATGTATGTAGGGGCATATGGTGCCCCTAGTTATGTATGTAGGGGCATGTGGTGCTCCCTAGGATGTATGTAGGGGCGTATGGTGCCCCCAGTGATGTATGTAGGGGCATGTGGTGCCCCCTAGGATGTATGTAGGGGCGTATGGTGCCCCCAGTTATGTATGGAGGGGCAAGTGGTGGACCTAGTTTTTGATTTTGTGTAACATGCTGTGGGCATGCCATAGGTATCAGAGTAGATGGACTCTAAACACATGTTTTGCGACACATATTATGGATATGCATCGTTATGGTTTTTATGAATGTTATTGTCTTGAATGAAATGCATGTGATAAATGCCAGTATAGAACTTGGTTGGCAATACTATCGACATAGTGATTCTGTTCTCGAGGTACATGATTGAAAGTTATGGTTTCAAATGCACGTATCAAGAGTTTTACTCGTAAATAGCGTCTAAACAGCACGGGGTTATGCACACGATAAACACCATTCAGTTGCATTACAAGAAGTAGGGAATCTAAACGAACGTGCAGATGGAGTACGCGATGCAAGAGGGCATCGGCTAAGAGACCACGGACTGCATCATATTCGGCTTGATTATTGGTGGCAGGACCAATGCAGACCCCGTTGGAAAGGACAAGGGCATGCAAGGGGGTGAAAATGGCCCAACCTGCCGCGGCTAGATTCCTGGAGTAACGACTTGCACCATCGGCGTAACCGATACAGGGTGTGGACGGAGGGTCCTGCAGAATGGTGTCACAAGACAACAAATGAATGGAAAAAGGAGACGGATGGCAGCGTGAGTGGAGGGAAGACATCGAGCGACAACTGCGGGAGGGGGTGCAAGGGGCAGGATGACGATGACTCACATACAAGCTGGAGGGTTGTATATGAGAGCTATCGGAAGGATGGCGGGGACTCGGGCTGCGGAGGTCCACAGAGGAATGGGTGGAGGAATCCAGGATATGGGCGGACAAAAGGGGATCAGGCGAAACGACAGGGGAGGATGCAGGGGGGCTGGGCTCCAAGTGTCTCGCAGAGGAGGATAGGTACAGAATGGTCGATGAGGACTCCGTCATCGGAACATCAGGGGGAGGGATGACGATGGGAGTGAGGGGATCCTCGGGTTGGCCTGAAGCATACTGCGCGAGGATGGGAGAGGCGGATTGATTCTGTTCAACATCGTACTCGCGAATGACCTCTAAGGAGGCGCGGTAATGCGTCAGGTGAGGACAGCGGTGGAAGTAATGGCCATGGGCACCACACAAAGCACAGGGTTTGTTGGTGCGGAGAGTCTTGGGGTTCTTGGTTACGGACGAAGAGGAGGCTTCGGGGACCGTAGAGTCGGGGAACGCGACTTTAACCATGGGTTGGATACGGAGCAACTCGGGACAAGCATGGGTGGCATGACCAGCGACATCACACAAGGCACAGGGCTTGGCGGGTGGGGGAGGGGTCGGGTCAGTCGTGGTGGTCTTATCTTTGGGTGCCCCCTTACGGGCTTTGCGTTTCTTCTCGGGAGCTGTCACGACAGGAGAGGGATCCTGTGGAGGTGCTGGAGGCACAGTAGCAACGGAAGAAGCGAGGGGGACCGGTTGAACCGGTGTCAAAGCCATGTAGGGTTTGGGGTGACCAGGATGGGTGGCGGCTGGGGGATCAAGGTACCAGACCGGAATGCCCAAGGTCAGGTTAGGAAGGGAGAGGGTGGCCATGATGGGGACAGAATATACTCCGGGAGGGGGAGCCAGGAAGGGGATCTGTCCAGCAGGGTAATGGCCGGGAGGGACGGCTCCGAGATGGTTAAGGCCAGGGGGAACTGAGCCAGGGGGGTAAAGGGGTTCAGGGATACCAGCTGTAGGAGGAAGGCCAGAAGGAGGAGGTCCGGTTGGCGGAGAAGTATGGCTAGGAGCGGGTTGCGGAGGGCGAAGGGGCGGTTGCGGACTAGCCGAAGCAGGCCGTTTGAGGGTGGCCTGAGACGATTGCATCATGCAAACATTTGACAAGCTGGGATCAGGGATAGGAGGAGGGGGGAGACAAGGAAAGGTTCCAAGCAGGGAGGAGTCCTTGTAAACGCCGGGGGAGACACTGGTCAGGGAATCGACGGTTTGCTTGTTGGCTACAGAAGAGATGGTGGTCTCGGGTGAAGCCTGAGAGGGAGGCTCATGATATTTCAACTGGTCAATGGTGACTATCTTCCCATTATGGGGGAAAGACATCTTGCGAAAGACCGCGGATGGGACAGCAGACATAGCATAGGTGTAGCTTCGCCCCAAAAGAATGTTGTAGTCTAGTGGGGCGTCAATGACTTCGACGTCAACGCAAACAGTCTTACCGGCGAGGGTGATAGGGCAATTACGGAACAAGCCAATGGGCTAGGAGGCGTGACCGTCCCACGCTCTAAGGGTGATCGTGGAAGGGGCCAGCTCAGGGGATCTGAGTTGCTTCCAAACCGAAGCGGACATCACGCAGGTGGATGCCCCCTCGTCAATTATACACCGGGAAACGATGGCGTTCCGTATCTTGACTGGGATTTGGAAGGTGACGGAAGGAGGAAGGGGAGGGTGATCCGATTGAGTGGCGTCGAAAACGATCATTTGGTCGTCAGAAGGATCTACAGCGCCCACGGCAAATAGTAGAGCCTTCTTTTGGGAAGGGCATGACTGGAGGAGTTCCAGCGTGGAAATGGCAGCAGGGGACTGTGCCAAATCATCTACTATGCTATACGACTGAGCGGCTCGACCGGAAGCAGCATTTCGGCGTAATGGTCCCTTTGGAATCTTTGGATGAACCTCAACTTTGGGTTGAGGGATGTCGAAAGAGGCTCTGCAGAACCTGAAGAGGGAGACTCGGGAGCAGACTGAGCAGGAGGCTTGGGGTACTGGCGAGACCGAGTTTGAAGGTGTAGGTCGACGGTTGAGGATGGATCGGAGTTCATCATAAGAATCTGGTAATCAGAGGAACCAGAGAGGGAAGAGGGGGTGGCTACCTGGTTATCGGGTGGTTGGGTAGCCATGAACCCTTGCTGAGGGAAAGGGTCAGTAAACACAGTTGGCTGGGTAGTGGCCACATTAGGGGGAGCATGAGGAGAGGCGTGCTGTCCGCGCAATGTGGCTTGAGACTCCCACATCTGCCGCATCTGGGGTAAGAGGGGACAATCATGGGTGTAATGACCATAAACACCGCAACACGAACAAGGCTTATTTGTACGAAGCGGCCTGTCCGGCTTGGGCTGAGTGCCCTGTTGCTGGTTGACAGTGTTAGGGTCCATACCGGGATTGGGCCCACGAGTACCAGGGGCAGATTGATTTGGATTGCCTCTCCGCCTTCTTTGAGAAGAAGGGGGGTTAGTCGCGCCCTGCTGTGCAAATACCTGCCCTGGAGGGGGTGGTAGGTGCTGTTGCGGGGGTTGAGAAGGCAAGGGAGGTGGAAGCGCATATGCTGGAGGAGCTGGCATACCAGGCCGCGGATAAGGGTAATGGTGAGGTGGGGTAGCATTGAGGTAAGCAGGAGGTTGGGCAAAAGGAGGCATGTCGTATCCTGGATACATGCTACCGGGAGGGGGAAGGGTGCTAGAGGTGCTGGCCCCTCCAGGAGGAAAACCGTAGCCCATAGGAGGTTGGGCAGGCGGATGGGAAAGGGCTCCAACGATACCGTCGGCGGAATGAGATGCCCCCGGGGCGTTAGCGCCACCGGGCCTGGGGAGGTCAGGAAGAACGGTATAAACATAACCAGATTGAGCGTAGATCAGGTCATATTTCAATGCTATTTGAAGGGCGGCTTCTTCGGTTTGAGGGAAATGAGAGGCGACATCTTTGCCGATAGGAGCAGGAAGGGTGCGAAGGAACCAGTCCATGTAAACCCGATCTTCGAAAGGAGGGGCTCGACATAAGCTCCGTCTTCGTCGCCATTCCTGAACATGGGCGGAAAGGCGTGTTGAAGAGGATTGCTTGAAGGAAGTCAAGAGCTCCGTGCCAGTATCGTATCGGAGAGGGAGCTGGAAGTACGACAAAAAGGCTTGGGCAAGAGTCTTAGAGGTGGTATGGGTAGAGGTGGCTTGTTTGACATACCATTTGGAAGCTTCGCCGGTGAGCATGCGTTGGAACAAACAAAGATGGATGGAGTCATCGGTAATGGAATTGGAGGAACACCACATGTGGAAAGATCGGACATGATTGGTTGGATCTTCGCCATTAAGGCCCTCAAACTTAGGGATGTCGGAGGGTAGCTTGGTTGGCATAGCAGGCCAATTAGCATTGTGGTGGATGGGGTCATTGATCAACTGATGGAAATCGGGGAGGCTGAGGCCTGCAATGTACGGCAGCACAGGGGTGGCCGGGGTAGTTCCTGTGGTGGTTCCGCTAGTAGTAGGGCCGGCATTGGGGCCGGGAGAACCACTAGCGTTAGGCCCTGGACCAGACATGGTGAAGGGGGCAGGAGAACCGGGAGGAGAAGGAGGACCCGAGGAATCAGGGGAGGAGTCGGAGTGCGGACTCGAAGGTGGACTGGCTCGACGACGGCGGTGCGGAGCAGGTCGATCAACCGGAAACTGAGGGTGAAGGCCAAGAAGTCTCCGAGAAAGGCGCCTTGGGGGCGCAATGATGACAGGAAGAAGGAAACCGACAAGGGCAGAAAGGGACAGAATCAAGCAATGTCAAGGGTAGATAAGGTGCAGTGACAATTGATTTTAGAGTCTTTGCCAGGCGGTGTTAACCAGGCGCTTCTTCACTTAGGGTCAGTGTGTGGCGTGCGTTAATTTTAATTTTTAAACCCTTCTCGTTTTGAGAGCAAGAAAAAGTGTGCTGCGTAGCTGAAAATAAACCTACAGAGAACAATATCTAATGCTGAAATAACAGAAAAATAACAGCTACTTGTGCATCAATCAAACCCAAAGAGGCGGGTCTCTCAAAACTACTCTAAAAGAGGGCAAAAATCTAGTCAAAACACACACGAAAAGAGCTCAACAGATCTAGGGTCGGAAGGGACAGGGATCTGGAGTATAAAGCTGCAGGAAAGAGGTGCAGATCACAGCCAAGAGATAGAGGCAAGGTGGCTGGAAAAAGGAGGAAATCAGCAAAAAATCGGAGGGGGTGAGGCGAAGGCCTTCCAAGGACGTCCAAACAAAACGACAAGAGGTGATTTGAAAGGAAAAGAGGCTGATTTCAATGGATCTGAAAGGGAGGTAACAGATCTGAAACAGAGGGGGCTGAAGCTCTGAAAAACCGACGGCTAAAACAGCTAAAACTCGTCCACAAAAGTTGGAGGGTACTAAGGCCCTAAGGGGCGGGATTCCCACTTAGATGAGTAAAAACAGATCAGATCTTGGTCAAGGCGGGCTGAGACAGAGGCTGGAAGACCCTGACAGAAGCTGCAGAAGAACCCAGAAAAATTGCAGAAAAAATGCTGGAAAAAAGGCAGGTCGTAGTTTTCTGACCTGATCTGAGTGCAGGTCGCAGGAAATGGGCTGAAAAGTGCGACCTGGAGGTCCAGGTCGCAGGTTTAGGGCCAAAAAGTGCGACCCCCCGTTCCGATTGTCTCGGCGGCAGATTTTCAGAAAAGTTGCCGTCTCAGGTGCGACTGGTGTCGGTTACCTGCGCAATAGGGCCAGAAACACATGGAAGTTAGAAATTTTAATGTTTTAGGGTTTTATGTGAGAAAAATGACATAAAAAGAGGAAAAATAAGCAGCTGAAAAGAAGCCCTAGGGCCTGAAGTAGCTGGATATGCAGGAATAGGAAAAACGATAGCGGTCGTAATTTAAAACCCGTGTGGAGTCGCCATTTGTTAGTATGAATTCTTTGTCGAAGCGTACGAAAAAGAACCACTTTAGCTACGCATAACTAATATCCCTAACAACAATAATGGCTGCAAAACATCTTCAGATCTGCAATTAGTAGTTAAAGTGCTGCAACAACAGATCTATAAATGGAAAGACATTAAGCAGAAAAGTAAAGAGTTTGCTCCATGCATCCAACGGACAAGGCAAGAACACGATTTTTGAATGAATTTTTATATTACAGGGGCACCTGGGAGGAAACAAGAAGGTGTATCCAGATCTCCTCAATGGGATGGGTTCTTTGTAGTCCTCAGCACTTCAGATCTAAGCTTTCTCTCTTTTGTAGATGTAGAAAACCCAATGCAAAAAGTAGAGCTCAAAGGGAGAAAAATGGCAGAAAATGGTGACCAAGTGTATAGATCCAGAGTGATCTAATAGGCAACAAAAGGTGAGGAATGATGGGGAGGAACCCTCCTATTTATAACAAAATATTGGGTCATTCTAGATCTTGGTGCATGATTAAAATAATGTTAACCAAATCTAGATCCACCTTTATGGAATATTTTATTATATTTGTTGGAGGGAAAGGGTGTTTGACTTGGGTCAAATCCCTTGATTAGTGAAAAAATAAATAAATAAATGATTTATTTATCTTTTTAAGGAAGTGGTTGGGAGATAATCAAATAAATAATGATTTATTTGATTAATGGTGGGTGATTTGGTCATATTTAACAAGGAATATTATCTAAACAAGATTTAAATAATTATTCCTAGAAAATAATAAGATAACTAAGGGTTTATCTCATTAATTTCTTTGTTTTTGGGTTAAACATGACTGGGAATAATAATTAAATTATGGTTTAATTAATTATTCCATGAGGAAAATCAAACAAATATAGGTTTGTTTAATATTTCCTTTTGGGGTTTCCTGTTTGGACCATAAACAACCTAATAAATATGGTTTATTAAGTTATTTAACATAGTGAAGGCAATTTTACTGAGGGTAAAATTGGTCTTACGTGGTGTACTTGGGTCCATCTAATGATGATAGGTTAGATGACCAAAAAATGGTGTAACAAGGTAGCTGGAACTCTCTCATCCTATTCATCCCTATTGGTTGAACATACCTTAGTCAATCCCTTCTCTAAGATTTTGTTAAACGCCTCAACTGTATTGTTTTCTTGAGGATGATATGAGATGTTTTTACAGTGTTGTTTCATGAATTTTTTCAGGGTTGATGTGACTGTCTCATTAATAAAGTGGCTCCCTCAATCATTTGTTAAACTTTTTGGACACTCAAATCTAGTGATGATGTTCTCAGAAATAAATCTGGTGGTGGTGTATGCCATACAATCCCTTACTGGGGTCACCTTAGCCCGATGTACCTGTATTGGGAATGATGCATTGGTGGGTTGATGGGTCATATAAAATAAATTTCCCATTCCTCTAAAGCTTGTAGCACTCCTACTAGTTGCAATGGAAATTCATCTCGATGTGATGGTTTTCGATCACTTTGACATATATCACACTTTTTGATGTATTCCTTAGAATCCTTGTAAATGGTAGGCCACCAAATACTTTCCTGTAATATTTTTCTTGCAGTGAAATTACCCCTAAAATTACCTCACGCAACTCTTGAATGGAATTCCCATAGTACATCCTTCCTCTCATGATCCAATACACATATTTGTAGTATTTGATCAAGTCCCAGCTTGTACAATTTCCTCACAATCAGTTGATAATTTGTTGCTTGGACAACCATATGTCTCCTTTGTGTTGTGGTGTATTCTTCTGGGCACTTTCCAGTAGCAAAGAATGTTTTTATGTCCTCTAGGTATTCTGACACCACCTCCACTCTAAATAAATCAGCGTCTAGTGGCTCGTTGTCCACTGAACCTCCTCTCTCTCCACTCTCTCCTCATCAAGTGACTTGGCAGAGGCAAACTCACTCGAGTGGCTTTCGATGATGATTTCTTCTTCTGGTGTGAGAAAAAAGTCATATCCATAGATGATTATCCATATGTAGGCATTGAATACCGAGAGGACCCAAATCTAGTACTTCCATAGGGCGCTACATGGGGCAACATTGATAAAATTTTTGAATTTTATCTTATTTAATTTTTTTTGGATTTTTTGAATATGATATTAAGAAGTTAAAAATATTTTTTCATGAGACAAAAATCTTACAAGATTAAATTTACATGATGTAGATGTCGAACCGGTGATAGCTAAGGATCTACCAAAGCACAGGCATCGTGACAAAGATGCGAAGAGATCAGCAGTAGAGTTTGAGAGAGTCATGCATGCACTTCAAAGGAAATTGGAGAGTTTGACTTGCCATGTTCCCATGGAAGTAGTACAGGATAACCCTGAGGCCATTTAGAGATGAGTGGTAGGAGTATCACAAGACTGGGTGCGGATCTTCCTATGAGTGTTGAATGCCATTTTATTTTTCTGAGATGATCATCTAGGGAAGGGCCCGCAGACTTAGATTTAGATGACTGGTATTTTTTAGATATGGACATGATCAAGATTAAGCCCTAATTTTGTAGGACATTTTTCCACATTTTTTAATATTTTGGACATATTATTCATATATATATATATATATATATATATATATATATATATATTTCATGATGGTTTGATCATATATACAGATGATTTTATGGTATTTTGATTTTTAATGTGATGAATGATTAATATGCCAATATATTCCTTGATTAGTTATAGAATGAACAAGTGAATTTTCTGATCATGGAACTTGAATGAAAGTAACAAAATTAAATTATCTTTGTAATAATCTCACTCTCATAAACTGGTGATGTAATAAAGGATACCTCACATGATAAATGTTATTCAATTGAGACACAACCAGATATGAATCCAAATAAACTACTAATGATTCAATACCAAGATATACTTCCTCAAATAGTAAATTATTAACAACACTATATTTAGTTCTATTATTGGAAGCATGGCCAATACATATGCTTGTTGAGACTAAAAAATGACCATATGGAGAATATATTATCGAAGCCATGGAATCTAGGTTCCGAGTATGTATACAATCACCATCGAGGAATCCTAAATATACCAAATCACCAATCAAAATGTGCCAAAGAAAATAAAAAATACCATCATCACCATGAGACTCATAGACAGAAAAAAAAATATGTATATTATTTACAAAAAAAAAGGCAAATGCTAGGAAACAGCCTAAGAATAATACTTCTTAAGATGTAGCCCATTTCTAGGCTCAGAAATCATGTTTCCTTCAAATTCAACCAACTCGTACGCACCTTTATTCCAGGTCTTCTTCACAATAAAAGGAACGTACCACATGGATTTGAACTTACCTACCCCCAAGGTGTCTTTATCTTTTTCATGAACCAGGACAAGGTCACCTTTAGAGAAAACCCTAAGATGTACAATCTTGTCATATTGGGCTTTTAATCTCTTTTTATGATCTTCATTCATTGTGGTTGCATCCCGATGTTGTTCCTCGATGTGATCCAAATGAATAAGGCATTCTTCAAGGCTAGAGGTATCTAGAAGAAGTTGGAATGCTAATTTTAGAGATGGAATCTCACATTCCATAGGGAAGATTGATTCCAAACCATAAAATGGTTGAAAAGGAGTAAAGCCCCTAGATTTTTTAGTAGACATCTGATATGCCCAAAGCGTCGGATATAGCTTGATGTGTCAGTTAGACTTAGCTTTATTGATTGTCCTTTGCAAGATAGTTTTGAGGGATTTTTTTATGGCCTCTACCTTACCATTAGCTTGAGGGTAATAAGGAGATGAATTATCTTGCTGAAATCCCAATTTCAAGGCCAACTCAGACATAATATTATTCTAGAAATTACTACCATGATCAGTGACAATATCTCTTAGAATACCAGAGCATGAAATGATTTCGTTGAAAATGAAAATAGTTTATATCTCACCGTCATTATTGGAAGTAGGCATATATTTGACCCACTTGATAAAGTATTCTACTGCTATTATAATATACTTGTGTCTCTTAGTTGAAGGCCAACTCAGACATCATCTTATTCTAGAAATTACAACCATGATCAATGATAATATCTCTTAGAATACCAAAGCATGAAATGATTTCGTTGAAAATGAAAATAGTTTTTATCTCACTGTCATTATTGGAAGTAGGCATAGCTTTGACCCACTTGATAAAGTATTCTACTGCTATGATAATATACTTGTGTCTCTTAGTTGAAGCCAAGTTACAAGTAGTAAAATCAATACCCTACTTAGTGAATGGAACAAAAATTATAATAGAAAAAGAGGAACTGGATAAGCGCCCATTTTTCAAGTATACACTTGACAATGATCACACTTTTTGACTGCTTCAATGCAATCTTTGAAAATTGAGGGCCAAAATTAGCATGCACGTAAGATGTTTTTGGCTATAGCAAGCACATATAGATAAAATCATCAATCTCCATTTTGGAAGTCATTCAAAATAGACTTGGCTTCTTCTAGGTTTAAAAAATTCCTAAGAATTCAGTCAATACTACGACAATATACAGTATCATCGATAATAAGATAATTTTTAGCTAGGTGATGTATTTTCCTACGTTCATCCTTAGAAAAAGTATGAGGGAACTTTGAAGTCTATAGATATACTATGATGTCTCCATACCAAGGATCATGTGAAGGGATGAGGAAGGTATGTACATTAGGGAATGACTCTTCATAAAAAGCTTCCACTTCACCAGGCAACTTTGAAATCAATTCTGAAAAAAATAGATATTTCTTGGTCTTGGCTCACATAAATTTGAGATAAAATCTTTGTAAAATGACAATCCATTTATTATATTTTCCCTCAATCACTCTCCTATTGAGAAAAAATTGAAATTCGTTGACATCAACCAATACAAATGCTTTTCCAAGCCAAATTTAATGACAGAGTTGTTGGACACCATGAACTGGTACCAAAGCCAATTTCTCTATATGAGAATACCTAATTTTAGGAGCAACTAACCCACGACTTAAATAATAAATCACATGCTTTCTAAGAGCATGGTCTTCCTAAACCATAACCATACCAATTCTTTATTTTTCTCCTGTGAGATACAAGAGGAAATCCCTGCTATAATCGGGTGGATCAAAGCATCAAAAGAGTGTTGATCGAAATTGCATCAAACAAATGGAACTCCTTTCTTCAATAAACACATAAATTATTTGGTAATCTCAACATAGTTTATGATGTATCCCCTTAAAAAGTTTTATTTTTCTTGGAGACTTTGAAGCTAATGGATAGTCAATGGAGGAGACAACTGAAGTATTTCCTCAACCTAGAATCCCTTCATTGGATACGATGAATCCCAATAACTGACCAGATTTAACCACAAAAACACATTTATAAGGTTTCAACTGGAGCTTATAGTAACGACATATCTCAGAAACTAAATGAAGGGGCTTTGGATGATCCATTCACTTTCGATAACAAGAAGCTAAATTATCCAAATATGCTTCAATTATGTGCTTGATATCATGGAAAGCATAGGAAATGACCCACTTAAAGGTAGGAAATTTCCTACATGCAAACATACCCTAGGGGAAAATAAATGTTGTCTTGTGCTGATCTTCATGACAGATGGTTATTTGATTGTATCCAGAGAACCCGTCCCTGAAGGAAAATATTTTGTTTCCAGCACACTCATCAATGATTTAATGGATAAAAGGAGTGTAGAAATTATCTTTTGGACAAGCCTTATTCAATTCCCTAAATTCGATGCAAACCCAGATCATTCCTTATTTCTTATCAACATGGACTAGATTTGAGACCCATTCAGTCAAAGAAACATGTTATATGAAACCTGCTTTAAGCAGTTTTTCTACCTCAACCTTAATAGCTGCAGCTTTCCTAGGATTAACAGGTCAAAGCTTTTCGATATACGCTTAGCATTTTCACATGTCTTGATCTCATGTTTAACTATCAAAGGACCGATTCTAGGAATTTCTTCATAAGACCAAGTGAATACATCTCAAAACTCCTTAAAATGATTGGTATAGATTTCAATTTCTTTAGGGGAACACTCAGCTCCTATAAAGATATTCTCAATAATATTGGGATTCTTTGAAATGTTCACCCAAATGGTTTCCGATATATTAGACATATTACCTTTGGAAAAAATATGTGATGGAGCCAAAGGGTTTAGGATTTTATGAACACTTATAGTCAAAGAAGGACCAGAAAAATTTGATTCAACTTCATGCAAATCAGGGAGAAAGTATGAATGATGATGCAAATAATCCCACAGTATTTCTGCGCCAGTCATTACTTCTAAAATTTCCTCTTGAGATGGTAAAACAATATCAAGGAAATCCACAACTGAGTAGAATTAACTATCAATATTGGAGCGACATCATCATCCATATCCTCTTATGGGAGAGAAATGGGGTCATAATATGTAGAATTCATAATAGATTGATATGGGTTCTCCGCTGCAAATATAGGATATGACATTCCACCTACTTTACCTTCTTCTAATGTGGCAGTAGGAGGGGGAAAGGGCTAAGGATAAAAAAAATAATGAGTTCTGAAATAAATTTTTCGAGGAGCGATCCTAGAAGATAAAATGGCATTGATATGAACAAGAGGATATGGAATATCAAAATTACCCATCAACAAGGAATACCTTCCAACTCCCAAATTCTTGACAGGATGCTTACTCTTCACCAAGGGGACCATAGAGTCAAGAGGATGGTTTGGGAGCATTGGAATAATAAGCCATTTGATCAATTGTAACAATTCTCCCTTCATAAGGGAAGCATAGGATGTTGAATAATGATGAGAAAATGGCATCCATTGCATAAACCCAATTTTGACCCAATAAAATATTATAGTCAAGATTGGCATCAACTATCTCTACCTTGACATTCACAAACTTTCCCCCAACACAGACGAGAAAGGCTGGAAGAATTCCATGTGGCCTATGAGAATTACCTTTGAATTAACTAAGGAGATTAGGAGAGGGAACAACTTTTGGTGACTCGATAACTTTCCAACACGACAACAACATGACGTACATTGAATCCCCTTCATCAACTACAATTCGAAAGATAGTCTTCATCACATATGTATATTTAATATGGAAATCCATGTGATGAGGGAGTCTCTTCTTAACACTTGACATATCAAATTTAATCACGAGATATTTTTTTGGATCTACTGCAATTATCGCAGTGGGAAACACACTCCTTTGTGGGGGACATGATTGGAGTACCTCTAATGATGACATCATATGGGGGCACTTATATTTCTTCTTACCACATCCTTTATTCTTCACATTGGATTTTTTATTTCCTTTGGGACTTTAAGATTGAATAAAATTTACTGCTAAAGGTTGAGAAGCAATAGACACTCACGCCATATCCTATGTCAGATAGGCAGATTGTAAATATAATTGTTGCAAATGATTCAACAGGTTATCCATATTTCTATTGTTTGACCCGAAAATTTCATCGCCATCTGGGCCTATATTATGTTTGACTAGATCAATATTTTATAGAGGATCATCAGGAAAAATATAGTAAAGGACTCCAAATTGAAAATAGATGAGTTCTAACTAGTGGGTTCTAAATATGGCATGTTCTTCAGTGAACTCTCCGGAAAGTGACACATTCTTAAAAATCTTTAGTTGTAGAGATTTAAAAAATCATTCAAGAAGGAAATCATTAGGGATATATACCTTGATTAATATCTTCCTTCTGTGCCACTCTTGAATGTGGTCATAAATGTGAGTATCCTTTTCCTACTCAAAATTTTCCAGAATCTTAGTTCCAACATCTTATCAGACAAGAAACTGAAAATGATTTATAAATTGTAGCTAATTCGCTAAACATGCAAAAAGTACCTCCCTTAAGCTCAATATACCATTTTTTGTGTTTCCATTTAAGGTTCATTGGAATATCCTCAACCTGATCGAATCATCAATTAAGGATTTCAATGAGTACCAAAAATGGAACGTGGTTATATGATCTGTCAGATCCTCTCCAGACTTCCCTTCAAATTTTTGGATATGAGATGGAAGTTTAGTAGGGACCATGGTCCAAACTAGATTATAGTAGATCGAATCATTTGTCAATTTTTAAATATATAGAAAGTTCAAAGTTTCAAGGAATGGTAAGCGTGGAGGAACAAGGGAATTCCACCCTCCAAGAGTGGAATTCTTGACATTCGAGAAAGATTACCCTAGATTTTGAGAGGTACCAAGCTTCCATGGGTTAATCGTAAAAGGGCTTGAACCATAAGGAGGACCTTATGGTCTAGAGGTAATCAAAAGCTATCCACCCCCTGCTACAGGATGACCAGTCATAGGAAATTTTCCTCCCTTCAGAACATAATATGAAGGGGAAATCCCCTGATAAGGATTCCATGCACTATCTATAGGAGGAAAAACTTGTGAGGTAATTACAGTAGGCAAGGGCATACTCCCCTACTAACCAAATAGATGGGAAAAATTCTCAGCCCCAAAACCACTAACAAAAGGATTTTCCCATCCCTCCTTCCCTTGAAAAGGATTAACATTTTGATTTTGACCCAAATGGGTATTGATCCTAAGTTCAAATATCTATTGGGAGGAATATGTCAACTTCCAAAATCGAAACCTTGAAAACATGTTGAACCACTTGGCATTGAAGTCATATATGTGGAAACAATGGAAGGAAAGGTTGATGGAACTGAAGGAATCCCAATGGATGGCATCCTAAAAGGATAAGTATAAATGAAAGGGGAAAAAGGTTGGGTGCCCCGACTCGAACCCGGAATGGAGGTAGAGCCAACAACTATTGTACTTGGTGTAACAATAGAGATAGGAAAGACACCCCCTCCTGCAACTGTAGGAGTAGCCTACACACCACAAGTATTAGTAGCCACAATTGCGCCACTAAGATTGGCCATTGGAAAAAAATGAGAGTGAACAAGGCTAGCTAGCTTATGAGTCGAGGTACCCACGTGTTCTATGACGTAAGGAATATTAGAAGGAATAGGTTATGAAGGAGTCACAAGAGACTCAAGGACGTATTTAGTTTGAACTTCATCTTTCGATTGGAAGTGTACCCTAGAATGGACTCTAGCGTTTCCATCTAGATTCTGGACTAGACTAGGTTCACCTTGTGAAATAATATCCCTTGCAAAAGGATTTGTCTCTGAGGCGTTAGCTAATATTGCTTCAAAAGCACCAGCATAATTTCTCCTACACCTTCTATATGAAGGCTTGATGCTCATAAGTGAAAGCCCATGAAGCCTCCTAGACTGACAAACTGGTCAATTGGCCAATTTTAAATATTAAGAGAAATTTAAAGACTCAAAAAATTCCTATGGAAATCTAGGAGCATACAAAACTCACTAAAAATATCCTAAAGATACAACCAAGCAAACAGCTTCCAGGTGTCAGTGTCCCGTGATTTGGTAGATTGGTAAACCAAATGACAAGGTAACATCAGACCAGTCTTTGGAGTCCTAGGACCTAGCCTTCCTCAACTCAGAGAGGGAGGGCTCTCTCTATTATGCGAAGGATGTGAACTTGTTCACTTTTAGATGGTCAATTTTAGGCTAGTTGTTAAGTGTGGGGTTTGTTGTTTGTTTGGTTGAGGCAAGATGATTGAGTAGGATAGGTGGAATGAGAGGTTGTCAAAAATTGGGCTATCAAGTCTATGATGTCATTTATATCTCAATAATGAATGAGGGTACATCACAAGGCCAATCTAGTGCAGTCAAAGTATCTTTAAAGTTTATGTGTGAGGTGAAATGGACATTAAGTTTGGGAACCAAGGTAGGGAAAAGGGTAGTTAAGAATCCTTTTTCAACTACCTATGAACAAAGAGATATTAAATATTGATAATCTAAATATACTAGTCATGATATTTGGCTCACCATTTACTCAATGACAATACTTTTAAACAAATACTCATTCAAGACATACAATCGAGTGGAATAGAGAAAGTAAGACAAATTATCTAACTTCAATGATTCTATTTTCAAGATTCGAAAACATATAAGAGAAAAATATCATTAATAAATGAAGAGGGAATGCCTAAAAATCATTCATTAAACTATAAAGAACTTTGAGGCAAACTGATAAGCATATACAAAGGGCAAGATCGAAACAAGACCTCTTTGGCTTAACCTAATCAACCAATACATCAAAGAGAGATTTCAAGACAGAGTTTAGATAGCATAAAACAAGCAGGGCTTACCATGAAACATGTTTTTAAACTAGCATATTAATCCAATAATGAAATAGAAAAGCTTAGCTGGGCCTAAGAAGCAACTAAGAATTCCTTAAACTAACTCAGCAGAAGAAAACATGAAGACAATAGCAAACAGGAGGAATGAAGTGCCTCAAACAACATTTCTCGTCCTATACTCTTTTGAGCTACAGCAATATAGAAATATGGATGTATGAAAAACAAGAAAAAAATGAACAAATAAGATATACTTCAGCATTAACTAAACTCATGAATCCTGTAAGCAAGCCTTCATCAACATCAATCAAGGCAAATCATCCACAAGCTCCACAACACCAAATTGCTCTTCAACTTCCAAAAACCATGTGCTTCTCTCAAACACATCAAATTCCTGTGTTTAAAATGAATCCTCATGCTATATATAATAAGCATGGAGGAGGAAAGCCTAATAGATCATCTAGAATTCTATTGGCTAATCGGAAATATCTATATTGTCCTCGAGGCCTTGCAAGGCCCAAGGCACAAAAATATCTAAACAAATATCTTTTTAGGCCATATATAGCAATTAAATTGACTTTTAGGCCCCGAAAAACATATAAAAACTTTCTAAATGCACATTCTACCTTTTCAACAACAAGAGCGTAGCACACTATGTCAAAATTTGAATTTATGCAAGGAGTGCAGCATAGAGACAAGAAAAATAGGTCTTTCTTGTAGCAGTGTTTTGGAGACCTTCCCGATGTCGGAGAAGGCTCCGTGATGGCTCGTTGGAAAGCCCTTGAAGTATAATTTACATATGTACCAGTAGGTCTTCAATCTTATCTCTGCAACCTGTCAAAAAATTAAAAATTCCAAGACTCCCAGGAGCAGAGCACATGTCCTGAAAAGAAGGAAGAATGGTGAAAAAATGGGTGTTTTTGACCCTTTTGGGGGACCAAAACAACTCCAATTGGGCTGAAAATTTCTGAGCATGCTATATGGATGATGAGGAACCTAAAAATGCAAACATTTCCTCCTGAATATGCCTTGGGAAATAGCGCAGCACAGGGTGTGTTGCGCTCCTAGCCTCTAAATTTGCAAAAAACAAACATTTGTTCAACTTCTCCCAAATTTGGTGGAAGAGTGCCTCATGGGTCCTAGGAGACCTGTATAGAATCTTGGGCCAAAATAATAAGGAAATATTGGTCCTTTTCCTCCTTTAGGGCTTGGACCTCATTTTGGGCAATTTTGAGTTTTTTCCTTGCAATTTGGTTTCTTCATGCATAGTTCTTAGCCATTCTCCTCTACAAGTCCAAGTTTTTGTTGGCATTCTCCAGCTTTGCTTCAATTTTTATGTTAGCCATTTCAAGCCATGATTCCCTATCATGCTCAATTTCCATGGCGAGGTGTTCAGTGAGGGGGAATTTTTGTGCTTGGGCTGATTCTTCTTCTCTCTGCTTTGCCAATGCTTTCCTAAGACCCATAGTTCTAGGTCTCCTTCTAGTTTGACCCTCTTCATCACTACTCTCCTCATAGGTGCCCATGAACTCCTATAACTTTAATTATGACCTTTGAGCCTCTTTCCGGTACTTGAGTGCTCTTGCTTCATAGATGGCCTATTGGCCACTCATCTATTTGTTTTTCATCTGATGGAAGTAAATGACATCTTTAGCTCTCTCTAATTCAACTTCCAAGTCCCTGATCTGTGCATTCTTGTCTTGTAGAAGGGATTTTTTAATTCTTGTTTCATTTTCCTCATCATTGTCTATGTGAATGATTTCAAACTCTCTTTCCTCTTCATGATTTTCTTCTTCCTCCTTCATCTTTTGCTTACCTTTATCAATATTTTGAGTTGAGAAGGATGGCATGGCCCCTTACCCTTTGGAGGCAACAAACACATGCCTCTCTCCTCTTTCATAGGTAAGGGGGAAAAGTGCAAAAATTTTCACTTGAAAACCTTGGTCATTAGTGACCTTAGGACTGCTTTTATCCTCATGGATGATCTCTGTATGTGCATATTCATCACCTATCTCTTGACTGCCTCCTTGAGAGGTAATTTCACTATCTCTTATGCTAGCATCACTACCAAGACCTACAGGACTATCATCCTCTATTTTTGAAATTCCAGAGGTGTCTTCATCATTTCTCGGTGCATCTTCATCTCCATGACTGTCCTCTTCTTCATCATTGGACCCATTGTGTTCACTTTCAAACTCTGCCTTTATTTCACTATTTGCAATTTTTTGTGGGGTCACTGTCATAGGCACTTTCATTGGTTTCTTCATCTTTGCTGTGCCTACTACCTTTGCCCTCAGAATTTGTGACTTCATTATCACTGTTTTTTCCAGGATCACTGACATGATCTTCTTCCTCACCATATCTGTCATTTTCTGCCTCATTATGTGTTTCTATACCCACGCTGATTAGCCCACTATTTTCTTTATTTTGCCTATGGTCTTCATTTTCTAACTCAGCCTTCTATTTCATAGGTTGCACTATCTTCATTTTTTCTATGTTCACTGCCCCTTTTATCATTTTCATTAAACTCATTGTGTTCTCCCTCACCTTGACTTTTTTGTTCCTCAAAATATCCTTTTTTTTCTTGGCTGCCATCTGTCTCTTCATCTTCATTAGGCTCACTGTTTTCTTCTTTGTTCATTAGGCTCATTGCTTTGTTCATTGTCATTTCCCTCATCATTACTGCTTTCATCACTGTTTGAATGTTCCTTACTATCATGCATATTGTCTTTCACCCCTACCTTAAGACTCTTTTGAAAAAGGATTAGCACTGCTTGTGGAATGATGTGAATATGGTGAGTGAGATGTTGAGGTTGTAATGATGTCAAGGCTCAGCAGTGTGGAGACCAAGTATTTCTTTTATGATTTTACTTCCTTCTCTAATCTCACCCTTCAATTTTCTTTATAATCCTATTTTTATAAAAATAGGAAAAGGTGGAAAAATGATTTTAAATACCTCTCAAAATTTTCTTACAGCTAAAACAACGAGCTCAAAAAACATTGTGGGCAAGTCGGGCGCCTTCTGAACGTCGTTGGGCAACTTCTGTACACTGCACGCCCAATAGCGCAGCATAATCACTCTTTGCACACGAATTCGGGTCTCCTAGCCATTGCTAATGCAAAGGAGCACAACACGAGACCTCATGTACGTGGATTCGGGTCTTCTGGTAGCTGCTAAATGGGTAGTCGGGTGTAGGCTAAACAGTCATGTGGTCGTACACGTGATAGGCACGCAACGCGGCACCTTCTTCACACTACCTCGGGTCTTCCTAGGTAGCCCTGAATGCACAGGAGAGTAGCATAGGCTGTCGGGTCCTCCTGGGCATCCCTGAATGCACAGCAGTGCAGCACAGGCTGTTGGGTCCTCCTGGGTAGCCCTGAATGCATAGGAGCACAGCACCACCTCCCAAGAGCACAACACCATTTTTTAGAGGTGATTTGGAGGCCTTCCCGGTGTCGGAATTGGGCCCGTGATAACTCGTTGGAAATATTAACTTGTATATTTTCCAAATATACCATGTTTTTCCTATGTGAAGTATATTTTCCTTGTCAAAATTTGATTTTCCCAAGATTGGTCAAAAAATGTTGAATGATGGTGCAGAAATGTAGAGTGTTGTTTCATGCCACTTTTTTATGCCTTCCGCAAATCCAAATTAAGCTCATGATAGCTCATTGGAAATACCTTCACGTCTAGTCGTAATTTGACTCATCAAGGAAGTCATTTGGGCACTCCAGCTATGAGAAAACCTAATTTTCTGAAGGTCACTCTAGCAGTGCAGAAATTCTCCTTAGACACCTGTATTTTTGACATTGCTCCTAAACCATGAAAATTTTAGGGGCTAATATTCGCAGGTGGGCTAATTTTTCATGATTTTTCAAAAAAAAAGATTTGCTAATTTCAATTTTTTTATAAAAATGATTCGCCCAAATTTTACAATATAAAATTATTTTAACTTAAAAATAGCCAACATTGTATATACAATATATATATAATCATTATAAATTTGTATAATTTTACAACCATATCAATAAAATTCTATAGTTCACATATTAGGGACTAATGAAATTCACCAACGTTTTAAAATACAAGATAATTTTCCATCCTTAAAATTATCCCTAGATACCTGTGTCAAAAATGAAGGATTTTTTTCTTCTTGGGCCTATGATGGACAAAAACCTCTCCCACATTTGTCAAATCCATCTTTGTTTGGTCAGAAACACAGTTTGAAGCAAAATTGGCCCTGGGTGTGACACGTGGCTTGTCTCTTGGAAAGAATTCCTGGAAAAATATGGAGGCATGACGTTTATGAGTTTGTATGTCTTCATGATTGCTGATATGACCTACCATATGAATCCTTTTCTCTGATGCCTCCTTTTCATAGCAAACCCTAGCTTAGTTGGAAGAGGAAATTAGGTTTTGGTGTAGAGGATTTAGGACTACCTTGTAGAGGGAGGGGAATGAAGGGGTTAAGGGTTGTCTAAATTCTTGGGGAGATTTTAGGGGATAGGGATAGATGTTAGAGAGTAGGGGGGAGTGGAATTTTAATAATTTAGTGAGGGGAAAGTGTCCAAAAGGGAAAAACACATGCCTAGTCTCAAAAAGTATCAAGTTGTAGAAATAGGCTAGGCTTTGTAGAAAAATGATGATTTTGAGGGATAAGAGTGATGGGAAGTGTTTATGAAGGTATATTAAGGATAGGAGGAGGTGGAAGAGCATCAGGTTACAAGCCTTGTTGATGTTTTAACCATGGAGGTCATGAAACCAAGAAAAATTGCCCTAAGAACCCCTAGTTGGATAATGGAGTCATAGACAAGGGAAAAATAGAGTAATGAGATTTATGGGTGTGAAAATGGGTAGAGATGAGAGGCATGAGTCCATGAATAATATTCCATGACTGATAGGCTGACTATTACATGATATAGTAGTAGAACATTGAAAAATTTATCCTAAGGATAATGAAGGCAGTGAGATTTCTAGAACTCACAAGATTCATGAATTTTGTTTCTAGAAATCTAGGATAGACATTTAGTCATCTACAAAGGCAAAAAATTACTGATGACTAACAGTGGCTCTACTTGGGGAGGGAAGCTCCTTTTCAGGAGGTGTACAGAACTTCAGATCTTAGGTTTATGGTGACCAGTGCCTTATCGATTGGGTAGAATTTTCTTCTTCCATTTGTTGATGCTTCCTTGAAGTTGTGATTTCAATAATCTAAAAACATGATTAGCTAACTCCTGTGGGTTTTCCTCTTTGTCTTCATTGGGTTATTCCTCAACTAACTCCTCTAAGCTGTCATGATATCTACCTTGAGAATGAAATGCATGGATTTCTTCTAATAAATCTTCAGGATGCCAATTTCCTAAATCTTTATCAATGTTCACAAGGTATTGTATGAGGTCTTCAGATTGATCACAACAATTTTCAGCTAATGATAGAGATGGAAAATATCCTATATAGTGTTTATAAAATACCTTGTGGAAATCCTTCAAAGAAAACAAGATGTCAGGTTCTATCCATTCATACCAATTTCTTGCCTTACCTTCTAATATTGCCATAAACATTTTCATGAGGCAGTCCTCATGCCATTCAACCTTTAACCTCCATATGTGTATATTAAATTTGATGAGATGTAACAAGGGGTCATCAACTTTTTCATCCTGAAATATAGGTAGGTTTTTTATCCAATTTATTTCAGGAATTTTGTGTGGGAATCCAGGGACATGATCTCTACTCATTGAGCATATCTCCTTTGTATACCGAGATCCATGTTTGTAAATCGGAAAGGGTTACTGAATCTTTTCAATCAGTCTAGAGTTCTCTACCAGTGCAGTATTTAGGTCTATTGAGAGTTTTGGAGTCACCAGGTGGATGATTTCAACTTTCCTGTCCACCATCAGCATGATTTCGATTACTTAATGCATTCCTAGGGGAGTTTATAAGAACTAGTGGAGTAATAGGCCTACTAGAGGCTATTGGAGTTGCCAGGTGGATATTTTTAGTGGTTTTGAATATATGTGTCTATGGTCCACCACCAATACTGACAAAAAAAAATCTAGGGATGTTTTTGGCATTTTATGAGTTTCCTTTATGTAGCCCTAATTTTTTTAAGAGTGTCCTATAGCTGAGTCATCATTTTTCTAGGATGGTGAGATAACCAAATTATACTCTTTAACTATTAACTTGAGTTCTCTATGATTTGGTGAAGGTTTCTGAAGTCCTAAGGGATACTTAGATTGTCACTGACATCATAGTTTCATCATGATCACCATTGTGTTAGTGATAACAATGAGGTAGCTATAAATCATAGGATACTATTTAATCAACGGATTCTGGAGTCCTAGGGGGTACTTAGATTGTCACTAACTTAGAAGGACCCACTGTGATCGCCATTATGTTAGTGTCTCGTGATTTGGTAGATTGGTAAACCAAATGACAGGGTAACATCATACCATTCTTTGGAGTCCTAGGACCTAGCCTTCCTAGACTCAGAGAGGGCTCTCTCTATTATGTGACGGATGTGAACTTGTTTGCTTTTACATGGTTGATTTTAGTCTAGATGTTAAGTGTGGGGTTTGTTGTTTGTTTGGTTGAGGTAAGATGATTGAGTAGGATAGGTGGAATGAGAGGTTGTCAAACATTGGGCTATGGAGTCTATGAATTCATTTATATCTCAACAATGAATCAGGGGACATCATAGGGCCAATCTAGTGTAGTCTAAGGATCTTTAAAGTTTATGTGTGAGGTGAAATGGACACTAAGTTTGGGAACCAAGGTAGGGAAAATGGCAGTTAACAATCCTTTGTCAAATACCTATGAACAGAGAGATATTAAATATTGATAAGCTAAATATACTAGTCATAAGATAGGGCTCACCATTTACTCAATGACAATACTTTTAAACAAATACACATTCAAGACATACAATCCAGTGGAATAGAGAAAGTAAAACAACTTATCTAACTTCAATTATTCTACTTTCAAGATTTGAAAACATATAAGAGGAAAATAGAATTAATAAATAAAGAGGGAATGCCTAAACATAATTCATTAAACTATAAAGAAATTTGAGGCAAACTGATAAGCATATACAAAGGGCAAGATCGAAACAAGACCTCTTTGGCTTAACCTAATCAAGCAATACATCAAAGAGAGATTTCAAGATAGAGTTTAGATAGCATAAAACAAGCGGGGATTACCATGAATCATGTTTTTAAACTAGCATATTAATCCAATAATGAAATAGACAAGCTTAGGTGGGCCTAAGAAGCAACTAAGAATTCCTTAAACTAACCCAACAGAAGAAAACATGAAGACAATAGCAAACAAGAGTACTGAGGTGCCTCAAACAACATTTCTCATCCTACACTCTTTTGAGATACTGCAATAAAGAAATATGGATATATGAAAAACAAGAAAAACATGAATAAATAGGATATACTTCACCATTAACTAAACTTCGGAATCCTGTAAGCAAGCCTTCCTCAACATCAATCAAGGAAAATCATCCACAGCTCCACAACACCAAATTGTTCTTCAACTTCCAAAAACCATGTATTTCTATCAAACAGATCTAAGTCATATGTTTACAATGAATCCTCATGCTATATATAATAAGTAGGGAAGAGGAAAGCCTAATAGATCATCTAGAAGTCTATTGGCTAATCAAAAATATCTATATTGTCCTTGAGGCCTTGCAAGGCCCAAGGCACAAAAATATCTAAACAAATATATTTTTAGGCCATATATAGCAATTAAATTGACTTTTAGGCCCTGAAAAACATATAAAAACTTGATAAATGCACATTATACCTTGTTAGCCATAGGAGAGTAGCACACTGTGTCAAAATTTGAATTTATGCCAGGAGCACAGCACAGAGACAAGAAAAATAGGTCTTCTTGTAGCAGTGTTTTGGAGACCTTCTCAATGTCGAAAAAGGCTCCGTGATGGCTTGTTGGAAAGCCCTTGAAGTATAATTTCTAGATCTACATTTAGCTCTTCAATCTAACCTTTGAAACCTATCCAAAAATTAAAAATTCCAAGACTTTTAGGAGCGCAACACATGTCTTGAAAAGCAGGCAGAATGGTGAAAAATGGGTGTTTTTGACCCTCTTGGGGGACCAAAAAAACTCTTGTTGGGCTGAAAATTTTTTAGCATTCTACATGGATTATGAGGAACCCAAAAATGAAAAATTTTCCTCTTGAATATTCCTTGGGAAAAAGCGCAGCACAGGGTGTGCTACGCTCCTAGCCTCAAAATTTGCAAAAAAAAAAACTTGTTCAATTTCTCCCAAATTTGGTGGATGAGTGCCTCATGGGTCCTGGGTGACCTGTAGATAAGCTTGGGCCAACATAGCAGGGCTAGCTTGGTACTTTTCCTCCTTTAGCGCTTGGACCTCATTTTGGGCAATTTTCAATTTTTTCCTTGCAATTTGGTTTCTTCGTGCATAGTGCTTAGCCATTCTCGTCTACAAGTCTAAGCTTTTTTTGGCCTTATCTAGCTTGGATTCAAGGTGTATGTTAGCCCTTTCAAGCAATTATTCCCTATCATGCTCAATTTCCATGACAAGGTGTTCAAAGAGGGGAAATTTTTGTGCTTGGGCTGATTCTTCTTCTCTCTACTTTGCCAATGCTTTCCTAAGACCCATAGTTCTAGGTCTCCTTTTAGTTTGACCCTCTTTATCACTACTCTTCTCATAAGTGCCCATTAACTCCTCTAACTTTACTTGTGACCTTTGAGCCTCTTTCCAATACTTGAGTGCTCTTTCTTCATAGATGGCTTGTTGGCCACTCATCTGTTTGTTTTGCATCTGATGGAAGTAAATGACATCTTTAGCTCTCTCTAATTCAACTTCCAAATCCCTAATCTGTGCATTCCTGTCTTGTAGAAGGGAGTTTGTAATTCTTGTTTCATTTTCCTCATCACTGTCTATGTGAATGTGTTACACCAATTTTTGGTCATCTAACCTATTATCATTAGATGGACCCAAGTACACCATGTAAGACCAATTTTACCCTAAGTAAAATTGCTTTCACTTTGTAAAATAACTTAATAAAACACATTTATTAGGTTGTTTATGGTCTAAATAGGAAACCCCGAGGGGAACTATTAAACAAATCTATATTTTTTTGGTTTTCCTCGTGGAATAATTAATTAAACAGAAATTTAATTATTATTCCTGGTCATATTTAACCCAAAACAAAGAAATTAATTAGATAAATTCTTATTTATCTTATTATTTTCTAGGAATAATTATTTAAACCTTATTTAAATAATATTCCTTGTTAAATTTGACTAAATCATTTATAAATAATTGAATAAATCATTATTTATTTAATTATCATTCAACCACTTCCTTAAAATGATAAATAAAGCGTTTATTTATTTATTATTTACAAATAAAGGGATTCGACCCAAGTCAAATTCCTTTCCCCTCCAACAAATATAATAAAATATTCCATAAACAGTGGATCTAGATTTGGTTAATATTATTTTAATCATACACCAAGATCTAGAATGACCTAATATTTTGTTATAAATAGAAGGGTTTTTCCTACCATTCTCCACCTGTTGTTGCCTCCTAGATCACTCTGGATCTATACTCTTGGTCTGACTTTGAGCCATTATCATTGTCATATTTTCTGTTATTTGCTTTGTGAGCTCCCTTTGAGTTCTATGTTTGTGTGGGTTTCCTACACCAAAAAGAGAGAGAAATTCTAGATCTGAAGTGTTCAGGACTTCCAAGAACCCATCCCATTGACGAGAATTGGAAACACCTTTCTTGTTTTCCTCCTAGGTGCCATTAATATAAAATTCTTCAAAAAATATTGTTCTTGTCTTTTCTATTGGATGCATGGAGCAAAAACCTTATTTTTACTGCTTAATGTCTTTTTATGCACAGATCTGTATTTTTGCAGCATTTGCCTTGATCAACTAACTGCAAATCTGAAGATATTAGCACCCATATTTTTTTGTTAGGGTTGTTTGTTATGCACATCTAAAAGGGTCTTTTTTTGTACACCTACGCTAAGGATTCATCCTAACAACTAGCGACTCCACGCGGGTTTTCAATTACGATCGTTGTCATTTTTCATATTCCTACATATCCAGCTACTTCAAACCCTAGGGTTTCTCTTCAAATATTTTTTTTCCTATTTTTATGTTGTTTTTCACCCATAAAACCCTAAAACATTAAAATTTATAACTTCCATGTGTTTCTGGCCATATTTCGCAGGTAACAGACACCAACCCTAACTGAGACGACAACTTTTTCTGAAATCTGCTGCCGAGAGACCCGGAAGTGTAGGTCTCACTTTTCATCCCAAACCCTATGACTTGGACTGCATGATGCACCTTTCAGCCTCAAAACTGCGACCTGGACAAAAAACAAGTCAAAACCTGCAACCTAAACTTTTTTCTGCAGATTTTCTGAAAGTTTTCTAGGTTTGTCTGAAGCTTCTGTCAGGGTTTTCCAGCCTCTATCTCTACTCGTTTAGCCCTGTTTTTGTTCTATTTTACTCAACTAAGTGGGAATCTAGCCCCCTAGGGCTTCAGTACCCTCCACGTTTTTGTGGAATATTTTTAGCTGTTGCAGGTGTCTAAATTTACAGAGTTTCAGCCATTTTTTTGGTAGATCTGATACCTCATTTTTCAGATCCCTTTTAGATCAGCTATTTTTCCATCCAAATCACCTCAAATATTTTTATTTGGGTTTTCCTTTAGGGTCACTTCCTTTCCCCTACTGCCTTTAGCTTTTTGCCTCCTCTTTTACAACAACCTTGCCTCTGTCTCTTTGTTATTTTCTGCACCTCTTTTCAGAAAATTTATCTTTTAGATCCCTGTCCCTCCTGACCTTAGACCTATTGGCTTATTTTCAGTGTGTTTTAACTAGATTTTTTCCCTCTATTAGACTATTTTTTGAGAGACCCGCCTCCTTGGGTTAGATTGATGCATTGTTAGCTGTTAAATTTATGTTTTTTCAGTATTGTATACTATTCTCTGCAGGTTTATTTTCAGTTACGCAACACACTTTTTCTTTTTCTCTTAAAATGTTTGGGTTTGAAAATTAAAATTAATGCACGCCACACACTCACCGTAAGCGAAGAAGAGCTTGGTTAACACCACCAGGCACAGACTTTAAAACATTGTAAAATCAATTGACACTGCACCTCTCTGCCCTTATTTCGACATTGTAATCACTTAATTCTACACCTCCCCACCTTTGTTGTTCATTATTCTTCCCTCTGTGATGTGTTTGTGTTGTCATCATTATGCCCCCAAGGCGTATATCCTGGAGACTTCTTGGCCTTCATCCTCAGTTTTCGGTTGGTCAACCTACTCCTTCCTACCGTCGTCAAGTTGGTCCTCCTCTGTGTCCACACTCTGACTCCTCTTTTGATTCATTAGGTTCTCCTTTTACTTCTGGTTCTCCCCTTATCACCTTCACTATGTCTGGTCTAGGTCCTAACGCTAGTAGTAATCCCAACCCTACTGCCGAGACTGCTACTACTGGAACCATCACAGGAACTACCTCGACTGTCCCCTTGCTCCCTTACATGGCAGGCCTCAGTCTCCCGAATTTCAATCAGTTGATCAATGACCATATCCACCACGATGTTGGTTGGCCTAATATGCCAACGAAGCTCCCCTCTGCCATTCCCAAGTTCGAAGGCCTTACTGGAGAAGATCCAACCAACCATATCTGATATTTCCACATGTGGTGTTCATCCAATTCCATTACCGATGATTCCGTCCATCTATGGTTGTTCCAATGCACGCTTACAAGAAAAGCTTCTAAGTGGTATGTTGATTAGACTGCCTATTCCCATACCACCTTTGTGACCATTGCCCGAGCCTTCTTATCTTATTTCTAGCTCCCTCTCCGATATGACACTGGTACCGAACTCTTGACTTCTTTCCGTCAATCATATGTGACCCACGTATCTGATCATGTTCAGGAATGGCGGAGAAGAAAGAGCCTATGTCGAGCTCCTACCTTCGAAGATCATGTCTACATGGACTGGTTCCTTAGATCTCTGTTAGCCGCCATTGGAAAATATGTCGCATCACATTTCCCTAAAAACGAAGAAGCCACCCTCCAGATAGCCTCGAAATATGACCTGATCTATGCTCAATCTAGTTATGTTTATATCGTCCTTCTTGACCTCCCCAGACCCGGTGGCACTAACACCCCGGGGGCATCTCATTCTTCCAATGGTATCATTGGAGCTCTTTCTCATCCATACGCTCAACCTGCTATGCGCTATGGCCTCCCTCCGAGAGGGGCTAGCACCTCCAACACTTTTCCTCCTCCAGGTAGCATGTATCCATAATATGTCATGCCTCATCCTTTTGCCCAACCTCCTACTTACCTCAATGTTGCACAACCTAACCATTATCCTTATCTAGAGCCTGGTGCTCTAGCTCCTTCAGCATTTACACCTCCACCTCCCTTGCCTTCTCAACCCCAGCAACACCAACTACCACCCCCTCCAAGACCAGTATTTGCACAACAGGGCACGACTAATCCTCCTTCCCCTTAAAGGAAGAGGAAAGGCAATCAAAACCAATCTTCCCCTGGTACTCGTGGACCTAATCCTCAAGGTATTGACTCTAACACTGCTAACCAGCAACAAGGCACTTAGCCCAAGCTAGACAGGCCCATTCGTACAAATAAGCCTTGTTCGTGTTGCGGTGTTTACGGTCATTACACTCACGATTGTCCCCTTTACCACAGAAACGTCAGATGTGGGAGTTTCAAGCCACATTGCGAGGACAACATGCCTCCCCTACTGCTCCCCCCAATGTGGCCACTACTCAACTGGCTGTGTTTACCAATCCTTTCCCTCAGCAAGGATTTGTGGCTACCCAACCACTTGACGGACAGGTGGCCACTCAACCTCTTCCATCTAGTACCTCCAATTACCAGATTCTCATGATGAACTTTGTTCCCAGCTCATAGAATGTTTTCATGATGCAATCATCTCAAGCTACCCTAGAGCGGCCCGCTTCGGCTAGTCAGTAGCCTCCTTTCCCTCCACAGCCTACTCCGAGCCCTTCGATTCAGCCTTCTGGACCTCCTCCTCTTGTCCCTTCAGCTGGTATTCATGAGCCTCATTACCCTCCTGGAATGGTTCCTCCATGCCTTAGCCATTTAGAATCCGTCCCACCTAGCCATTACCCCTCTGGTTAGATACCATTCCTAGCTCCCCAACTAGGAGTGTACACGGTACATGTCATGGCCACCCTTTCTCTTCCTAACCTGATCCTTGGGATTCCTGTCTGGTACCTTGATCCTCCAGTCGCTACCCTGCCTAGTCAACCCAAACCTTATCTTGCTTTGACCCCGGTTCAACTGGTCCCCATGACTTCTCCCGCTGCAATAGTGCCTTAGTCACCTCAACAGGAACCACCTCCTATTGCGACCGCTTTGGGTAAGAAGGGCAAAGCTCACAAGGGGGCATCAAAAGACAAGGCTGCCCCAACAAACCCTACCCCTCCTTGGCCTCTAAAGCATACCATCCAGTGTGCTTTGTGCGATGTTGTCGGTCACGCCACCCATAATTGTTCAGAGTTGCCTCACCCTAAGTCCATGGTAAATAAGACATTTCTGGAGTTTGATATCCCAGAGGTATATGCATGGAAAATTTTAGGGGCTATATTTGTTGAAAATGGCAACAAGAAACAGTGAAGGAGGCCTCCTGAAACATCTTTCCTGATCCTAGTTGGAAAATGATCACCTAAACTAGGTGGGGACCACACATGTGATTTTTTGTCAAAAAGTCTATTTTTAGACTATGTCTATTTTTAGACATATGGATCATGTACCGGGAGCTGCAGTATGCTATTCTTGGAGGATTGGTAATGTTGGTAAAAATAGATGGACCTCTATTTTTAGACATTCAGGCGGTTTCTATTTTTAGACTGCCAGGCTAAAAATAGAACAGTCAAATATTATTTACCCTTAATAATATTTTGACTCTAAACTTCAGTTTACTCTCTTGGAGCACTTCAGTTTGACCCTCGGAGGTGGGGCATGCAGCTGAAATGAGGATTTACGCTATTCCCATGGGTTTGGTGAGCTAATGCATGGTTGAATTCAGTTAGGGCTCAAGTGGCGGAGTTCGGTGGAGTTGATTGAGGAGTTAATGGAGATTGTGTTCCGGTTAACTAGTTGAACTAGTTGTGATCAGTTTAACTGGCGATTACACCAGAGATGATTTGGGTGAATTAAATATTATTTAATTCACTGATTATTAACTCATTATTCAACTAAATAACACATCATTTAACTCAGTGCATGGACAGTTCAGTGAAAGACCAGTGGAAGAGGTAGATGAAAGGGTGAGACTGACAGCAGTTGTACATTAGTTGTGCATGAGATTTTAACAATCAGTGGGATGATGATGCCAACGATGATTGCGCTGTACCAACTAGGTGAATTATAATTCCATTCAGCTGTATTCACACTTTGGATTGCGCAGTAAAGGCAGGCAGAGCAGCAGAAGGATTTGAACCTGTGACTAGTTTCAGATCTAGCTAGTTTTGTGTTCAGCATATGAGATATTACTGAGTACTTGTGAGGAGTATTGTATTATGTATTGCTGAATGTTTCTCATCCATTATATGATACATATAGCTGGGGGTTTTCAGCTATAAGCTTTCCCCGTACATGTTGTGTTCTATGTGTGTGATTTAATGTTCCGTCGCTTTGTTTTATTTTCCGCATGTGAATGGTAGAAGTGATTATGTGTTATGCATGCAATTCGAATTGATGTATGATCAGGTTAATTGCGATGAATAAACTTCATTATTCAGAAAATTTCTACATGGTATCAGAGCAAAATTAATCGTCGAGATCTATTACGGTGATTGTTTATTATTTCCTCGGACAGAGCCTGCATGCGGGCCAGGTAGCCTCCGGAATATTCATCCTTCTTTGTAAGGTGAAAGATCTGGTGAATGCCCATGCAGTCAATCTCTCGTTTGGAAATAATTAGCTCTCAAGTGTAGATCGGAAGTGATCAAGTTTATCAGCTGGTGGTGAAATTTGAATTTGCAGATTTGTGTTCTTGGTGCCGCGGCGAAAATGTCTTTCAACGGATTGCGACTAGAATATGCCTTGGAAGGCAGTTCGAATTATGTTGCATGGAAGGACTGCATGGAGGCTGTATTGGATGATAATGGGCTATTGGAATTCGTGGAGAAAGAGATTCCAAAGTCTACTTCTACTGATTCAGCTGTTGTGGAAGCATGGCAAAAGAAACAAGCAAAATGTCGAAGGATCCTGTTGGAGGGTGTAAAGGATCACATTGTATCCAGTTTACACGGGAAGGCCTCTCCATATTTGATGTGGAAAGCCTTGACGGATCTGTACCAAAGCAAGAGCGACCAAAGGAAGCTAGCGCTCAAAGATAGACTTAGGAACATCAAGTGTGAGAAGGGGGAAAGTATGCCGAAGTACCTCACGAGGTTCACCCAATGTCGGGATGAGCTGGGAAGTGTTGGTGTGACGGTGGAGGATGAGGATCTGGTGAGTTTGGCACTTCTTGGTTTGTCGAAGAGTTGGCATGCATATCAAGATAGTGTCAATGGTCGCGAAAATTTGCCGGGATGGGAAATACTATGGTCTGATCTCGTGCAAGAGGAGATCCGACAAAATACCAGAGATGGTTCTTCGTCAAAGGGAGATGATGAAGAAGACTGCGCTTTGGCTGCCAAAGCAAGGAAGGGGAAGGGCAAGGAGAAGGCTTCTCAATCCGGTGCGGATGGTAAAGAGCGTGACATGTCCAAAGTGAAGTGTTTTCACTGTCACGATCATGGACATTACGCCACTAATTGCCCCAAGAAGAAGAAGAACAAGCAGGCTGCTGGATCTGCAGCTGGTGAGGCTCTTGCCTCGCAATTTGAGCTGGACTTCTCATTGATCGCATGCATGTTGTCTAGTGCATTGGGATCGGGGTGGTATATTGATAGTGGCACTTCCTTTCACATGACGGGAGATGCAAATCTTTTCAGTGACTTGGTGGAGAAAGGTCTCGAGATGCATGTTGAGTTGGGCGACGGTGGACGATACAATGCGACCGACATTGGTACCATAACCTTTCAGAGGGAGTCAGGTAAACTCATTCTTTTACAAGATGTATTGCATGTACCAGGTCTAACAAAGAATCTGATCTCAGTCGCTATGTTAGAGGATAAAGGGTATGAAGTTGTCTTTAGAGAAGGAAAATTTTTCCTTCGGCACAAGGCAATGGGACAAGTCAAGAAGGTTGGGATTCGAGCAAAGAATCTCTACAGACTTGAAGTAGATGGGATTTCTACGGAGCTTCCTATTGTTGGGAAGTGGGAGAAAGACATGCAACTGAAGCTTGAGAGGGAGCAAGTGTTGCATGCAGGCGAGAAAGACATGCAATTGAAGCTTGAGAGGGAGAAAGTTTTGCATGCAGGTGAAAGTGAACCTCGGGGTGTGGAGCAGCCACAAGAGGATCATGGAGTGGAAGAAACCACTCATGCAGGGAAATTTCACGCCAGACGGGCAGAGGGAGTGCATGCAGCTATACCACCAGGTGAGAGGTGGGGCGACATGCATGATTAATCCCAAGAGGAGATTTCTGGGCAGAATTCATGAGATGGTGTGGATCTCATGAGTTGAACCTGGCTACGAGGTGCCCATAGCGCAGCAGTAGAAGATCAGTTGGATTGATGCAGGCATATCAAAGTGACAGTGTCGGATACTGGAGCGTGGATCAGAGTTTACAGCAAGTGCAAGAGTGCATGGGTGTAAAGAGTTCAACAGAGCAGTGGTTCCTGATGACATGTGCAGTAGCTAAGCAGAGGTCGAAGACTTTGATGATAGATGCTGGATGCATTAGACTGATTGAGTTGTTTGGAGCCTATTCAGTTTCAGAGGAGTTGCAAAGCAGATGCATGAGTTTGCATGGCGCATGAAAAGGGTGCATGGCACATGCATGGAGTTGCATGGTGCATGCATGAGTTTGCATGGCGCATGCAAAGGGTGCATGGCGAATGCATGGAGTATCATGTCGCATGCATGGAGTTGCATGGCGCTTGTGAAGGTTGCAGGAAGAATGCATGGAGTTGCATGTCGCATGCAATGACAGTCCTTTCTTGTTGAGAGGGAGTGTTGAAAATGGCAACAAGAAACAGTGAAGGAGGCCTCCTGCAACATCTTTCCTGATCCTAGTTGGAAAATGATCACCTAAACTAGGTGGGGACCACACATGTGATTTTTTGTCGAAAAGTCTACTTTTAGACTATGTCTATTTTTAGACATATGGATCATGTACCGGGAGCTGCAGTATGCTATTCTTGGAGGATTGGTCATGTTGGTAAAAATAGATGGACCTCTATTTTTAGACATTCAGGTGGTTTCTATTTTTAGACTGCCAGGCTAAAAATAGAACAGTCAAATATTATTTACCCTTAATAATATTTGGACTATAAACTTCAGTTTATCCTCTTGGAGCACTTCAGTTTGACCCCCGGAGGTGGGGCATGTAGCTGACATAAGGAAATTCGAATTTCCTATGGGTTAGTTGAGCTATTGCATGGTTGACTTCAGTTAGACTCATGTGGCAGAGTTTTGGTGGAGTTGATTAAGGAGTTAATGGAGATTGTGTTCCGGTTAACTAGTTGAACTAGTTGTGATCAGTTTAACTGGAGATTACACTAGAGATGAGTTGGGTGAATTAAATATTATTTAATTCACTGATTATTAACTCATTATTCAACTAAAGAACACATCAGTTAACTCAGTGCATGGACAGTTCAGTGAAAGACCAGTGGAAGAGGTAGATGAAAGGGTGAGACTGACAGCAGTTGTACATCAGTTGTGCATGAGATTTGCACAATCAGTGGGATGATGATGCCAATGATGATTGCGCTGTACCAACTAGGTGAATTCGAATTCCATTCAGCTATATTCACACTTTGGATTGCGCAGTAGAGGCAAGCAGAGCAGCAGAAGGATTTGAACCTGTGACTAGTTTCAGATCTAGCTAGTTTTGTGTTCAGCATATGAGATAGTACTGAGTACTTGTGAGGAGTATTGTATTATGTATTGCTGAATGTTTCTCATCCATTATATGATACATATAGCTGGGGGTTTTCAGCTATAAGCTTTCCCCATACATGCTGCGTTCTATGTGTGTGATTTAATGTTCTGTCGCTTTGTTTTATTTTCCGCATGTGACGATTAATGGTAGAAGCGATTATGTGTTATGCATGCAATTCGAATTGATGTATGATCAGGTTAATCGCGGTGAATAAACTTCATTATTAAGAAAATTTCTACAATATTTGCAAGTGGGCTAATTTTTCATGTTTTTTTCGAAAAAAAGATTCGCCAATTTCCATTTTTTATAAAAAAAAATCGCCCAAATTTTACAATATAAAATTATTTTATGTTAAAAATCGCCAAAATTATATACAAAATATATATAATATCATTATAAATTTGAGTATTTTTACAAATACATCAATAAACATTTTATAGTTTGCATATTAGGGACTAGTGAGATTCACCAATTTTTTAAACTTCAAGATAATTTTCCATCCTTACAATTATCCTTAGGTATATGTCACTATACCTGATTCAGTCCAGAAACTCAAGTCTTTGCGCAAAAATCACACTTGTGCTTTCTGTGATTTCCATGGCCACTATACTCACCTCTGTCCTTGCCTTGAAGAGTATTTCTCCTCTTTGAAAGCAGTTCGCCAATTCGAGGCCAAGTGCAACGAGTCCACCGCTCCCTTATTTGTGCATTTTGCTTCGGAAAAACCAGAGGACACAAATGCTCCCATTGAAATTCCCCATCCTGATGTCAAGATGACAAAGCCTTCGTCCACCATTTTATACCTATCATCATCCATGAGACCCTCGGTGGAAGTCCCCTTGGAGACTTCCTCTGACGTTTCGCTTGACCTCCCTTCAGCGATCACCCTAGGCTCAACATCGGTAGATCCTTTACCTACTTACTCTTCTGTCACCACTTGTGATGTTGCGCATGTAAACCTCTCTTCTCATGATGATGAGACAGGATGCTTCACCACATCAGGTGGTATTTCTTTCACCAGTCACCCCATCTTCTATTACGATGATGACATTATGGAAGTAGTCACCACCCCTGAATTTATCTATACCCCCTTACATCGAACCCATGCATTCAAACCACATACACCTTGTGGCCATTACATTGACACCCAATGTTTGGGTAAGAGGGCACCCATATTTGAGAGACCAGGAGAATAAATTATCCACAACCCTCCTACTGTATTTGGTCATGTCGACTCTAGTACCATTATTCTTCCACATTTAGAAGAACCTCTAGAGTCCCATATCACTTCAGATCACTCTAGGGATGATACCCCTCATCATTCCTTCACCTTACATAAACAACCTAGTGCCTTCGACATTGTTGTTGACCAACCTATGAGTTTTCTAGGAGAGCACTAGCTCATTATCTCAAAATCCTCTCTTTAGGACAGTGACACCATGTATGCCAATTTGGAAAATTAAATTCCATTTGATTCATATATGTAGTACCAAAAGATATTGTTAATCCTCCATTCCCTTTCTCAAAGTGCATAACCATAACGAAAACAAATGGTGCACAACATCATTAAAAAGTGTTTAGCTTCCCCTTTTTCTAGATAAATTTTGGAATGACCACAACATGCTTGGGGGAACCTATGCCCCTCAACCATAAAAATCTTAGATCTCAGCCAAAAACAGCACTAAAACCCCCTTTCTATGACAGGCCGCACTTTTCGGCCCATTTCCTGGGACAGGTCGTAGTTTTCTGCCTAGTACTTGCTACCCAGGTCACAAAACAGAGCCCACAAAGTGCACCCCGGCCTGTTCATGAGCTCTGGGTACCTAAAAATAACTTCAATCCACTTAAAAGAAAGAGTAGGGTTAGGCCTCTTACCTGCAACTGACGGATCTCGATTCCAATGGTCGGTTTGTCCGCTACAATTTCCGAAAGATTTAGGGCCTTCTCTCCTCTCTACATTCACCACAGCTCCACATGCAAATGAGTGAATTTGGAGGGAAAATTCCTTATTAAAATATAAACCCTTGTTTTTTCTTTCGCCTGCTGCGACCCAACCATAGCTCCATTTACCAAACCATATGTACCGTTGGAAAGCTCTCACCGAGCCCTCAAATGGGTATTTGTTAGTTTTTAGAAATTTTATCCTTCACCAAGACACATTTTTTCCAAGAAGTGTGAGTTAACCCTTCCTCAAAATCGAATTTCTTCACTTGCAACACTCGTACTGGGGGCACCACTTTGCCTCCATACTTGTCCACGCTCGTGCCAACTTTCATCATGAGTTACCATCTTTTACTCATGATTTTATGATCCCCATTGGACCTTTTATGTGTGGCAGCACCATCGAATTAACCTTGTTTAGAGCATCCAAGTTGAGTCATAATCACATTCATGGATTCTGTCCCAATTCCCTTTGCATCCCACTATAGTTTTCCATCCTTCATTGCTTGGTCCCTCTCTTTTGTCACACATTATGGCCTTTAGTCCCACTGTCCCCTATCCCTCATGATGTTGTGTCAGTCGTTGCCAAGTCATTTATGCACTTTATGCTCTAACAAGGGAAGTCGTTCGTTTGCTACTTAGTACCCTCCATTTCATCATCATCATTGGTGTCTGTCTGTCAGTCGCTCTATTATTTTCCTTCAGGCCTTAGTTTAGGACCTCTTATCACCTCACCTAAGGCATATCTCCTTCTGTCGACATCAGCTTATTCATTCTAGAGGACAGGTCTAGAAGGCAACGTATCTTGGTTCCAGCTTCCACTCTTGTTCAACACCTCGAATCAAGCAAAGAAACTCCTTACAGTCCTTTGACTTGATTGTTTCTCAGTTCCAGCTCCCTCCAGTACGATCAAGATCCATATGCTTGATGATTTAGTGATGCAGCAGATGAGACCGATGACTCCCGGGTGTGTGTGAGATGTTTTCAGCCCTCACGAGGGGGTGGCCCTGTAGGTAGCCCCCACATGCACGGATGACCTCTTCATTGCAGCCTTCGATGAAGCTCCATATATTTGATGATGTCAGCCTTATCCGCTTGCAGTGCCTCTTTGATTTGAATGTATCAGTCAGATTTTGCGAGCCCTTCCGCGTTTACAGGGGAATTGGGGTTGTATTTGTATCTCATGTACTCAGATATTATTGTATAAGTCCTGGCTGTTATCCCAGGAATAACATGTATGTCAGATTCATCATTATATCTTTTATCTGGCTCATGTTTATGCCAGCATGTACTTTATAGTTTGGTCCCTTGTTTTCTAGACGCACTATTCTTTAGTACTTTGTCTCGGCGGGCATAGGTATGCCTCCACCGCCACCTTTAGCACAGGTACCCACTCATAAAAAGAGACTTGTCTCACCTGTAAGTCTCATCTCCTCATTGTCTAGTTCTTCAGTACATTAGTCTACCTTACATTCCTCTCTCTCACTTCCCTTTTGATGTCTGGTGATTGAGTTCTTACAACGTACTTCAGTCATATGATTTTCTCCTAACACTCGCACGCTGGGGGCAATCTGTTACACCAATTTTTGTTCATATAACCTATTATCATTAGATGGACCCAAGTACACCATGTAAGACCAACTTTACCCTAAGTAAAATTGCTTTCACTATGTAAAATAACTTAATAAAACACATTTATTAGGTTGTTTATGGTCTAAACAGGAAACCCAAAGGGGAAATATTAAACAAATCTATATATGCTTGGTTTTCCTCATGGAATAATTAATTAAACAATAATGTAATTATTATTCCTGATCATATTTAACCCAAAACAAGGAAATTAATTAGATAAATCCTTATTTATCTTATTATTTTCTAGGAATAATTATTTAAACCTTATTTAAATAATATTCCTTGTTAAATTTGACTAAATCATTTATAAATAATTGAATAAATGATTATTTATTTAATTATCATTCAACCACTTCCTTAAAATGATAAATTAAGCATTTATTTATTTATTATTTACAAATAAAGGGATTTGACCGAAATCAAATTCCTTTCCCCTCCAACAAATATAATAAAATATTCCATAAAAGGTGGATCTAGATTTGGTTAATATTATTTTAATCATGCACAAAGATCTAGAATGACGTCATATTTTGTTATAAATAGAAAGGTTTTTCCTACCATTCTCCACCTTTTGTTGCCTCTTAGATCACTCTGGATCTATACTCTTGGTCTGACTTTGAGTCATTATCATTGTCATAGTTTCTATTATTTTCTTTGTGAGCTCCGTTTGATTTCTATGTTTGTCTGGGTTTTCTACACCACCAAGAGAGAGAAATTCTAGATCTGAAGTGCTAAGGACTTCCAAGAACCCATCCCATTGAGGAGAATTGGAAACACCTTTCTTGTTTTCCTCCCAAGTGCCATTAATATAATATTCTTCAAAAAATATTATTCTTGTCTTGTCTATTGGATGCATGGAGAAAAAACCTTATTTTTACTGCTTGATGTCTTTTTATGCATAGATCTATATTTTTGCAGCATTTTTCTTGATCAACTAACTGCAGATCTGAAGATATTAGCAGCCATATTTTGCAGTTAGGGCTATTTTTTATGCACAGCTAAAAGGTCTTTTTTTGTACACCTACACTAAAGATTCATCCTAATAGAATGATTTCAAACTCTCTTTTCTCTTCATGATTTTATTCTTCCTCCTTTATCGTTTTCTTACCTTTATCAATCTTTTGAGTTGATGAGGATAGCATGGCCCCTTGCCCTTTGGAAGCAGCAAACACACGCCTCTCTCCTCTTTGATAGGTAAGGGGGAAAGGTGAAACAAGTTTCACTTGAAAACCTTGATCATTAGTGACCGTACGACTGCTTTTCTTCTCATGGATGATCTCTGTATGTGCATCTTCTTCACCTTGATTTTTACTTCCTTCTTGAGAGGTACTTTCAATATCTCTTATGCTAGCATCACTGCCAAGACCCTCAGGACTTTCATCCTCTATTTTTTGAATGCTAGAGGTGTCTTCATCATTGCTTGGTACATCTTCATCTCCATGACTGTCCTCTTCTTCATTATTGGACCCATTGTGTTCACTTTCAAACTATACCTTTATTTCACTATTTTCATTTGTTGTGGGGTCACTGTCATAGGCACTTTCATTGGTTTCTTCATCTTTGCTATGCCTACTATCTTTGCCCTCAGAATTTGTGACTTCATTATCATTGTTTTGTCCATGATCACTGTCATGATCTTATTCCTCACCATAGCTGTCATTTTCTGCCTCATTATGTGTGTCTATACCCACACTGATTAGCCCACTGTTTTCTTTGTTTTTCCTATGGTCTTCATTTTCTAGCTCAACCTTCTATTTCATAGCTTGAACTATCTTCATTTTTGCTATGTTCACTACCCCTTTTATCACTATCATTAAACTCATTGTTTTCTCCCTCACCTTGATTGTTTTGTTCCTCAAAATATCCTTCTGTTTCTTGGCTACCATCTGTCTCTTCATCTTCAGTAGGCTCACTATTTTCTTCTTTGTCATTTTCCTCATTGCTTTGTTCATTTTCATTGCCCTCCTCATTAATGCTTTCATAATTGTTTGAATCTTCCTTACTATCATGCATACTGTCTTTCACCCCTGCCTTAAGAATTTTTTGAAAAAGGATTGGCACTGCTTGTGGAATGATGTGAATATGGTGAGTGAGATGGTGAGGTTGTAATGATGTCAAGGCTCAGCAGTGTGGAGACCAAGTATTTTGGATTTTACTTCCTTCTCTAAACTCACCCTTCAATTTTCTTTATAATCCTATTTTTAGAAAAATATAAAAAGGTGGAAAATATCTTTTAAATACCTCTCAAATTTTCTTACAGTTGAAACAACAGGCTCAAAAAATATTGTGGGCAAGTCAGGTGCCTTTTGCACGTTGTTGGGAAAATTTTTCACGTTGCACGCCTAGGAGCTCAGCACGGGCACTCTCTGCGGACAGAGTCGGGTCTACTGGCCACTGTTGAACCCACCGGAGCACAACATGGCACCTCCTGCACACGAAGTTGGTTTTTCTGGCAGCTGTTGAATGGTTACTCGAGTGCAGGCAGAACGATCGATCGGTCGTGCACGTGACAGGCACCCAACGCAGCACATTCTGCATGTTGCCTCAGGTCTTCCTGGGTAGCCTTGAACGCACAAGAGCACAGCATAGGATTTCGGGTCCTCCTGGGCAGCCTTGAACACACAGGAGCACATCATAGGCTGTCAGGTCCTCCTAGGTAACCTTGAACGCAGAGGAGCACGACACCACCTCCCAAGAGCGCAGCACCATTTTGTAGAGGGCATTTGGAGGCCTACCTGGTGTCAAAATTGGGCCCATGATAGCTCGTTAGAAATCATAACTTTACTAATTTCCAAATATACCATTTTTTCTTGATTGAAGTATATTTTCCTTGTCAAAAGTTTATTTTTCCAAGACTAATCAAAACATTTTGAATGATGGTGCAGAAATGAAGAGTGTTGTTGCAGACCACTTTTTAATGCCTTCCTCAAATCCAAATGGAGTTCATGATAGCTCATTGGAAATATATTCAATTATATTTGTCATTTGACTCATCAAGGAAGTCATTTAGGCATTCCCACTACGAGAAAACCGAGAAAACCTAAGTGTCCGAAGGTCACTCAGGCAGTGCAGAAATTCTCCTGAGACACCTGTATATTTTACATTGCTCCTAAACCATGATACATGTGTAAAAAATGAATGAGGTCTATCTACTTAGGCCTATTATGGACAAAAAAATCTCTCAAGTTTTTTCAATTCCAACTCTTTTTCGTCAGAAACATAGTTTGAAGCAAAATTAGCCCTCAGTGTGACACATGGCTTGTCTCTTGGAAATAATTCCTAGAAAAAGATGGAGGCATGATTTTTATGAGCTGGTATGGCTTCATTATTGCTGATATGACCTAACATATGGATCCTTTTCTCTTATGCGTCCTTTTCATAGCAAACCCTAGCTTAGTTGGAAGAGGAAATTAGGGTTTGGTGTAGGGGATTTAGGACTGCCTTATAGAGGGAGGGGAATGAAGGGATTAAGGGTTGTATAAATACTTAGGGAAATTATGGGGGATAGGGATAGATGTTAGAGAGTATGGGGAAGTGAAATTTCAAGAATTGAGTGAGGGGAAAGTTTCCAAAAGGGAAAAACATAGGCCTAGTCTTGAAAAGTGTCAAATTATAGTAATAGGCTAGGCTTTGTAGAAAAATGATGAGTTTAAGGGATAAGAGTGATGGGAAGTGTTTATGAAGGTATATTAAGGATAGGAGGAGGTGTAATAGAATCAACATACAAGCCTTGTTTATTTTTTACCCATGGAGGTCATGAAACCAAGAAAATTTCCCTCAAAAACCTTAGTTGGATAATGGAGTCATAGGCAAGGGAAAAACAGAGTAATGCGATTTATGGGTGTGAAAATGGGACAGAGATGAGAGGCATGAGTCCATGAGGGATCTTCCATGAGTGATAGGTTGACTATGACATGATAGAGTAGTAGAATACTGAAAAATTTATCCTAAGGATAATGAAGGCAGTGAGATTTCTAGAACTCACAAGATTCATGAATTTTATTTCTAGAAATCTAGGATAGAAATTTAGTCATATACAAAGGAAAAAATTACTGATGACTAACACCAGGTATTTCCTCTCTAGGTGATTAGGACCAGACACCAAAATACATGAAAGCGAATATAAGGACATTCCAAAGATACTTTGGGATAATAACGTCCCACGACTACCAGCAAAGGTATTATAAACATTTATGCTAACCTCCAGAAAATAGCCTTTACTGGTGCAAGTACCCGAGCTTCGCAAGGGAACCCTCCAGAAGTACTATGAAATTGATGCAATGTTTGTCTTAGGTACCACAGGAATTTCCCCCCATAGTCACCTATGTGGTCTATAGGATATGCAACAATGGTCACCAACTCGTAATTAGAGGTTAGTTGGAACAGTCATGGGTGCGTGATCCAACAAGTAAGAGATGAGGTGTCTCTCTTCCCTTATCTTCAAACATCCTCATGCTTGACTCTTGTGTTAGAAGAGCTTTCCTGGACAACCTAATCATATTCACTTTTTAATCAACTTTAATAATTTTAGTTTTGATTGGACTTGGACAATTTACTCTCCACACGCCTATTCTAAGGCCCTAAATTCCCTAGACTAATTCATATATTTATAAAAAAATAAAAATCTAGTTCATTTTAGATTAAGTGCTTGATTTTATTGGTTGTTGTTTGGGTCAAGGGTAGCGGAAGTGCAACTTGTGATTTTATAACGCAAATAAATCAATAGAGAACTTGGCTACATGCAAATGAAAATTTTTTTCTTCAATTAAAAGTGATTTCTACAGGGTTCTATGAGAGATATAACAAATCATGAAAACTCTTTTTTTTTCCTTTCAATGCACTCACACATTCAACATATATCAAAAAGAAACTAAAATTCCTAAAATTCAAACTACCTTAATGCCTACTATCATGCCAAAATGTAAGATTCTATGGAATGCTCAAAATAAACAAATGTGATCTTTCAAAAACAAAATCCAAAATTTGACAATCAAAGAAAAGAAAATATTGAAGAAAAAACTCTTCCAAGCAAATAAAATTTCAACCTCAAAAAAAAGATTCACACACTTGTTGAAAGATAAAAAAAGGTCAAAAATCTGAAAACCAAAGAAAAGAAAGGCAAAAGAAAATGTTTTTTCTTTTTCTTTTTAAGGACATATGAAAAAATATTCAGAAAGGAGAAGCAATCATTCATTCAAAATCAAAATCAAGAAAAGAGAATAAAACCCCACTTGTCATAAATTATCATAAAGATGATAATAGTAATGTGAATGAGAGACCAAAATCACTTGAACCACTTGATCTGAACGACTCATAAAAGATTAAGAAAAATAGAAAAATTTCATAGAACTAAAAGCTTTCATCGAATCAAAATTGAAAAGACCATTCTCAAACAAGAAAAAAGAATAAAAATGAGCCAATTTCAAGGGTGCAAAGAAAAGTAATGAAAATATTAGGTTATATACAAGTTGAAGACCAACCAACTGTCCCAAAAGCACAAAACAGTCATACACTTCTTAAAGAAGGTCTGAAACCCAAACTTCAATACAAAAAAAATCGAAAATTATAAACCCTAGGTTCACACAATATTTTTGCAAAAAAAGATGGAAAAACTAACAATAGCAAGAAGCAAGACCATTCCATATGGTCAATGACTTCAAGAAACCAGCAAAAACAAGGCCAAACCCCTGACACAAGCCAAAACTGGAAAAAAACAAATTTTCCTATTTTTATGTGACTATGTAACAAAGGGCATGCGTACATACGGAACTGCGTCTGAATAAAAAAGCGTATATGTAGGATTTTTTTGGCAGAAACCACATACATACGCTTATGTATACAATAAAAATCACGTGTAAATAGAAAAGCATGGAAAAAATAAAGGCACATACCTAATCCAAAAGATCATACTAATTGACCAGACTGCAAATGAGTCAACAAGACTTGAAAAATCAAGAAACAACACGGAAAAACCCATATCAGTGGAACAACAACCCTTCTAGGAAATACTTGACTGATTTTCCCTAGCGGAGTCACCAGTTCTTTTGGAAGGAAAAACTTCCCTAAGGTTAGCGTTGACAACCTTAACATATCAAAAGAATATAATCAACAAGAAGAATTCGTTCAAGTAGGAAAATCATATAAACTACTAAATTTGGGATTGAGAGGAGTACCCAAAGTTCCTATGTTTGATGTTGATCGGATAGGGTCCAAACCTCCACTTCCTCCAAAGCGAGTAGGCCTGCAACACAATTCATATAAGCATATACATAGAAAGTAACTAAGGTTTCATACATAATAAACAGTTTATATCATCAATTTTAAACATATGAATAATGGAATATTACATATGAATCATGGAGATCATAACATTTGGAAATGAGACAAAGATTCTTTATTGATATCAACAAATAGAAGTGGAGACATATAACCTGATCCAACCACGGCACCAACAAAACCTTCCTTCAGATCTGTCCAGCCCAAGCCTCAAATATCACCTCTCGAGCATGTGCAAAAGGATTCCATTTAATGATGGATGAGTATCTATGCAAGTAAACAAGGGTTTCCTATGACTGGGAATGCAAGAGGCACAGGGAAAATCAGACTTGATCGAGGGACCGAAATGGTTATAATGTCGATATCCTATCTCCTTTTTTCAGTAGGCCTTCCCATGAGGCTTATAAATACCACAAGAAATCGGTTGATTTATTTAGGTTAGACGCTCCTGTAGGTATGATTTTGGTGAAACCCATAAACCTTGCCCAAAAAATAGGATATTATTTTATTTTTAAATATTTTTAATAATATATGTAGGTTCTGTGTTAGGGTACCCTTGTGTGTACGCACTTTTGAAAGGGCAGAGTCACATATAGAATTCAAAATATTTTTTTTTAATATAAGATCAAGTCTACATTGGAAAAGGCTGCCCAAGGCTATATAGGAGCATTAGAACTACAGAAGTATTGAATTATGTTATAACAATAGGTGGCCAAGTACCACATTTAGCCGGCCTAGTTTGACAATCAACTCAAATGTAAATTCCTGAAATAATAATAGCCATCTACATATTCTTCCTTCTAACACAAGCTTGTTCACAAAATATTTCAAGGTAGAGTTATGTGTGAAGAAATTGAATGGCCCCACTCAAAGGTAGTGCCAGAAATTCTAAAGTGAATATACCATCGCAAGGCTACTCCTCCTGTTAGTATGAATCCTTTGTCGAAGTGTACGAAAAAGGACCACTTTAGCTACGCATAACTAATAGCCCTAACAAAAAAAGTGGCTGCCAATATCTTCAGATCTGCGGTTAGTTAAACAAGAAAAGAGCTGCAAAACACCAGATCTATGCATGGAAAGACATTAAGCAGTAAAAACAAGGGTTTGCTCCATATACCAATAGACAAGATAAGAACGATTTTTGAAAGAATTTTTATATTAATTGGGCACCTGGGAGGAAAACAAGAAGGCGTATCCAATTCTCCTTAGTGGGATGGGTTCTTGGAAGTCCTCAGCACTTCAGATCTAAGATTTCTCTCTCTTGTTGGTGTAAAAAACCCAATGCAAAGAATAGAGCTCAATGGGAGCTCACACAGCAAATGATGGAGAAATGGGACCAAGTGTATAGATCCAGAGTGATCTAATAGGCAACAAAAGGTGAAGAATGGTAGGAAAAACCCCCCTATTTATAACAAAATATTGGGTCATTCTAGATCTTGGTGCATGGGTTAACCAGATCTAGATCCACCTTTTATGGAATATTTTATTATATTTGTTGGAGGGAAAAGGTATTTGACTTGGGTCAAATCCCTTGATTTGTCAAAAATAAATAAATAAATGATTTATTTATCTTTTTAAAGAAGCGGTTAGAAGATAATCAAATAAATAATGATTTATTTAATTATTTAAGGAAGTGGTTGAAAGATAACTAAATAAATAATGATTTATTTAATTATTTGTGGGTGATTTGGTCATATTTAACAAGGAATATTATCTAAATAAGATTTAAATAATTATTCCTAGAAAATAGTAAGATAAATGAAGGTTTATCTAATTAATTTCCCCTGCCAAGATCATCGAGAAAACTCTCTTTTCCTTCGCTTAACTATATCTTCCCACTGGCGGTGTCAGTCTTTGCCCTTTCTTCACCCGGCTATTCTGTTGCACTCAAGCATTCTATGTTCTCTTCCGCAGTTAGCTCTGCCTCTAGGAGTCTTTTTGCTTGTTCATTGTCACTTGTCCTTACCATATATGTTGTTGCTTGTTTATACTTCCCCACTTGTCTGCTCCTTTTCCCCAACCCGTAACGGCTCCTTTTATTTCGTAACGGTTCTCTAACACTTGATATTCAAGCAACTGGCCATCTGCAACTCAAAAACGGTTCTCCCAAAACAAAGGCCCCAACAGGCCCTGACCACAAGCTATTAACTCGTCCTGAGTCAATTTTCTCTCGTTAGGGTGCCTCATTTTCCTACTCCCTCTTCTTTGGTTCCCCATATTCTAATAAAGGCCCCAAATACAAAACCTTTTGCATGGCCTCTTTTATGAACTCAATGAAATCATTGATCGCCTCTTTCCATATTGTAATCAATGGGTATATTTCACTTACCACTCTGTCGGTGCGATTGGCATCAATTGGTTCTGGTAGGCTAGCAGGTCCGCTTCGAAACCCAACTTTTGTATTGTCTCAATTTTTTTCTTAATCGGTTGCCTGAGATCCTGAAGGAGTTTCTTTGTCTTTACTGATTTTTCTTCAATTTCTTGCATTTGTGGTTGCAAAGCCTCAACCTGATCATATATTTTTTTGTGGCTGGTTGGATCAGGTGTACCTTAAATTTCGATGAAGAGATTTTGTAGTTGTTTTGAAACCTGTTGCACCTTCATTGTTATTGAACTCGTAGGTATGCCCCATAGAGTCTCCTTCAGCTAGCTCATCTGCTCATGTCTCTGGTTTATCCTTTTCGCAAACACTGTAGAAGGATCTTCTAATGTTGATCTGGCTAATAGGTCCTGTCATAGCCACTTGTTTGGCACTTCCCAAATTTGTGCAAGTTGTCTTAATGTGCATTGAGTATTCAAATATCGGGCAAGCCCACATATTTATGGTTGCAACTTCAACTACACTGGTAATAGTTGGCCATAGATCCTGGAAATTCTCACTGATATGGTCGATTTGTTATTGAAGGTTGTCTCTTTCTTGTTGTAATTGATTACGTTCATTAGTGAGTGTTGCAATCTGTTGATGTTTCTTCTCGTACCTTAGGAGGAGGTCATTGTGAAGAGACTCTACTTGTCGAGCTGCTACCTATATGAAACTAAAAATTTTCCCTGTTCCCCAACTCTGAAGATCTCCATTGCTCGTCATCTCAAGACTAGGATTTCTCTCTCTGAGAGGTTTCCCACTGGTAATGGACCGCTTATATTGACCTTGTGGAGAGTTAGGTTGACTCAGCTGAATGGTTTGAGGTTCAGGAATATGAAAACTAGTGGACGATAGGTGAGTGGGTAGGAATAGTTGTAATGCCAACATCGATTGTTGAAATGGATTAAGAGAAGTCTCAGTGGGAGTATTTTCAAGAATGGCTAGATCAGTATGAATGAGTAAGTTTAAAAAGGTCCATTATTCTATCGTGGTTGAGTTAACCTTGGTTACTTTTACCAAACCCAAGTTAAATTCAACCTTAGTATCAACAGCCATTACTCTGCCTGTAGATATTGCATCAGAAATGGTGGTGGAAGTGGATGAGGTGTGGGCTGATTGATATTTGGAAGCATTAGAAGTATCTAGTGATGAATTTTTACTAGTTGGTGATGAGAAGGCCTGTGTGCTTTGTGGTAAGGAAAGGTTGGGTTTTGGTATGATATGGTAAGTTTGAGTACCCATTTATGGTTCCTCTGTGGTTAGGATTCCTGTGACTATCTATTGCACAGGATTCTCCTTTGTTAATTCTACCACCTAGTCTGATCTTAGAGTTCTGGCTCTCCTTCCCTTAGGCCTTGGGATGAGTGTTTTGGTCACCTTTTTCTTGTGAAATGGGGCAATGGTTTGCTACGAATGTGAATTGAAAATGGTGGAAGGGAGAACAGTGAGGATTGGAGTTGTCAATGATGGAAACCCTACATTAAGTGTTTGAAATTCACTAAACATTGGAAATGTAGCGGATTTTTCTCTGATACTTACCATGACTTTATTGAAAGCTTGTACTAGTGTGTCCATCCTATTATTGAATGGATGGAGTTGCAACTGTGATACCCTGTGAGTTGTTTTTGCTGGCATTTTTCCTGGTAGAGGGTGTGGAAACATAGCGTCGAAGGAATACTTGCGCTCCCCTTCTCTGATTTATCCTACTACTCCTAGCAAAGAAGAAACTTCTATGTGGAAATCATCCTCTATCAATTGGAATCTCAGGGGTTTCTTATGGAAAGTGCCTTTCGCAACACAGACGGGTCTAATCCACGTATTTTTGGGTGAAATGCCGAACCATACTTGATGACAGTAATTATCTAGAAGAGTTCTAGGAATTCTTTTTTGTGCTTGGACAACATAAAACATAAATCTGTATCACTCTGTGAATTATTCTTCATTGATTTATTTAGTACTCTTTGAATTCTTCTTCTTCTTCAGTCTGTAACCCTGAGACCCTCCATAGTGTGTATCTGAGAGCCATTGGTTGATCTTCACTTATGTCCACAACAGGTCGCTTCCCTAGTGGACTCTACTTCCACATAGCCAAGGCCATGACCAAGTAGTCATATATAAATCCAATGGCTCTCTTAAAGTTGTCCTCACAAGCTTCAAAGAGCTCTTGCAATAGGAAGGCACACCAATTGATTTGTGCTCCCTGTATACAATGCTCTGCAGGTGAGATAGTCTCTAGAGTAAACTCCCTCTTGGTGTTTTGTCTCATCATCTTTCATGCTATCAAATAACATGCGAACTTCACATTGGGTGCATTGATAAGGTCTATCTTTGCACCCTTTCCTCCTTTTCTGGTCTCATATTTCCTATAATAGTCAAATTCTCCTATATTCTTTGCTCTTTTGGAAGTTTTCTGAAAATCATTCAATACAGACTACTCTTATGATGTTGTATCATGAAGTTTTCCAGTAATGATTTGACCGTGGCATTAATAAAGTGGGTGCCTTGATCACTTGTTTGGATCCTTGGACAACCAAATTTGGTAATAATGTTTTCGAAGATAAACGTGGTTGGTGTGTTTTTTGTACAATCCTTCACTGTTCCCACCTCTTCCCACCTAGCCAGGTATTCAGTTGTGGTGATTATGAATCTGGCTTGTGAATGGTGTGCAACTGGTGTAATGGGTCCTACAAAGTTGACGGCTCATTTATAAAATACCTGCATTTCTCTTACAGGTTGTAGGGGTAGTTCATCATGGTGTGAATGTTTCCCTGTTCTTTGACACACATCACATTTCTTCACATACTCTTTGGTATCCACGTTCATTGTAGGCCACCATAGCCCTGTCTGTAATATTTTTCTTGCAGTAGGCTTTGCTCCTATGTGTCCTCCCGATACTCCATTTTGGAATTCTCATAGGATATCTTCTCTTTTGTGGTCTAATACACATCTTCATAGTATTTGACCCAGACCCATTTTGTATAATTGACCCGCTATGAGTTGGTAATCAGTTGCTTTAACAACCAAATGTCTTCTCTGAGTGGTTGTATATTCTTGTGGGGACTGTCCTATATCTAGGTATGTTTCTATTTTCTCTACATAATCTTAGATAGCCTCTATCCGAAAGAGGTATGCATTTGGCAGCTAGTCATCAAGTGGTCCTCCATTTTCCCCATTTTCCAATCATGATACATGATCAGGTCCCACGTTTAGTCTCACTGGTTTTATTATGACTTCAAAGGTAAACTCTTGTAATAGTAGAATCCATCTACAACTTTTGCCTTCCAGAACAAGTTTATTTACTAAATACTTCAATGTAGAGTGATCTGTAAAAAATTTAAAGGTACCTCCAAGTAAGTAGTGGCAGAATTTCTATAGAGAGTATACCATTTCTAGAGCTTCTCTTTTAGTTGTTGTATAATTATTTTCTTCTATCGACAGCTTTCTGTTTGCAAAATATATCAGGTGGTCTATGTTGGTTTCTCCTGGTTGTGCTAGCACTGCCCCCAAAACAATGCCTGAAGCATAAATATGCACATGGAAATGTTTATCCCAGTTAGGATGAGTTAGAATAGGTGCACTTGCTAATTTTTCTTTTATAGTGTCCAATGCCTTGCTGCATTCTTCATCCCATATAAACATTTATGTCTTTCCCAACAGCTTTTCCAGCAGTGTTGTGATCCGAGCATAGTTACAGATAAACCTTTTGTAATACCTTGTGTGTCCCAGTAATGATCTCAATTGTTTAACATTCTCTGGGGTGTCCATGTTGACAATTACCGCCACCTTGGTGGGGTCCACACATACTCCTTATTTACAGACCACATGGCCAAGAAATTTCCCGAATGGTACTAAAAATATGCACTTCTTTAGGTTTAGCGAGATTTTAAGTTGTCTACCACGGTCAAACATTATGTGGAGGAGGCTTGCGTGGTTCTTCAACAAACTGTATATTGTCTAGACATCCATGTACACTTCAAGAAAATTGTGGATATATTCTCTGAAAGCTGCTATCACTATTCTTGAAAATACCATTGGTGCATTCCTTAACCCAAATGGAATTACGTGATAACCATATGATCCCCATTCAGTTATGAACATGGTTTTTCTTTTTTCCTCCTCTGCTATTCGGACTTGATGATAACCAGAGAACCCATATGTGAATTAATATGCTTCATTTACAACCACATTATCCATAACTTCGTCACTAAATGGTGTTGGGAAAGGGTCATGGACACATGCATTTTTTAAACTCATGTAGTCTACACACACCCTGATCTCTGACTTCTCCTTTTTATTTTCAATCACTATTGGACTAACCCATTCCTCCTCTTCAATTGGGAAAATAAATGTTGCGTTTAGCATCTTGTCTATTTCTGCTTTGAATTTCTCTTTCACCCTTGGGTTCAAGTGATAGGGTCTATGATTTACTGGTCTGGCATCAGGTTTCAGCATTATCCGCATCTCCCACAAATATTATTTGATACGTTTTCCTTCTGCTACAGAAGACGGGAATAGATCTTCATATTCCTTTAGCAAGTCAAAATTTTCCTTTGTAGCCTCTTCATCCCAATAGTCCCCTATAGATGCTACCTTGGTTTTTCTTGACTACCAATATTTTGTTTCTTTGTCCTTAGGGGTAACAGGTGCAATCCTTCTGTGGTAGGTTCCTCCTGTATTTTGTGTTCTCCTTCCTTTTCTCCAAATTACAGGTGTCTGAGATTTTCTAAATCATCATCATCCATTTCTCGGTCTACTTTTCCACACGCTATTTCTTCTTGATGGCTAGACTTGAGTATCTATCTTGACACAAGTGTTTCTTCAGCTTCCAGAAATTCTAAATAGAACAAAATCCCTTTGATTGCCTGCAAGGTTTTTGTAACCTGCTCATTTCCCCTTTTAAATAGAAACTTCATACAAATATTTATGCTACTGTCTCCCAACTACCTATTTTTCTCTTCTTTTCCTTTGTTAGGTACCAAGCTTGCGAGATTATATCCAATTAATTTAAAAAATTATGCACCCACAAGGATTTCAGGTAATTCTCCATTTCCCACTTGTATTTACAGATTTTTATATGTACTTGGGGATCCAAAACTCCTCTACACTTCTCTTCTAGTTGCAGTCCTGAAGACACTTGGAATTGTCTTTCTAGTGCCTTTTCTACCTCTTCTCAACTATGAAGAGAGTTGCAGTGATTTACCCACCACCTTTCTGAAGTAGATTTCAAAGCTACATCCATGAGAGGAACCTTATGCTCCTATTGTATGTTATCTTCAATTTTTTTAATGAAAGTATTCACAATTTTAATATTAGTAAGGGTGGGGTAACCCCTTACCTCTGTGTCAATCCATTTAACTACAAAAATAATAGCACATCTTCTAGTATTGACCTCATATCTTCCTTGCTTCCAATCATCCCCTGCAAATTTTGGTCCTACATCAGAACTTTGTACACTTCGAAAACTTATTGTTCCTCATGTTGTAGGGTTGATGTAATATTCTCTCTTACCTGTTGTAATCTGATAAATTTGGTCGAGAAGTTATGCATATTCCCTGGTCCCGATGGTCTTTATATACAGGGGTCTTTTATATGGATCCAATGGTTGAACCACTTTGAATTCACCGTCTTCAAATATCATTAGCTTCTTCTTCAAATCAATAACTGTATAATTTTCAAATTCCCAGTCTATCCCCAACAGAGTTGGATATGGGTCCTTATCTCCCATGATGTCAATTACTTCAAAATCAGTGTAAGCATTTACTCATGTGACATCTACTTCAACCTCTTCTAGCCTTCCTGCTAGCACAATGCAATATTGGTTCGCCATCCTTAGCTGTATAGGGGAATATGCTAGCTTTGGATTGCCTAATGTTTCACATGTCTTTCTAGGTAGTATGTTCACATCTGATCCTATATCCAGCATTTTGTCTCTTATCTAAAATCTTGCAACTTAAGCATTTATGAGAAATTATTTTCCCATTATTCTCTTGTTTATTTTACTCTCCTCACATACCTTTCTAGAAGGTTAATGTTGATTGGATCCTTGTGCTCTATTCTTCCTTATACTATTTCTTTCAGGTTTTGTTTTAATTACACCAACATATGTCCGTAATTTACAATAATCAAGAACAGTCGGAACCATTCTTCTATTGGTGTTCATGTCGTAGCAGCTTTTCCACCTTCCTTAGTTGGTTGCATTAGTTGCATATCCTTGTGGTTCTCCATCTTCAAGAATGTTTCCATTTCTTCCTTAAAGTAATGTTATGTTGCTCCAAATTAAATAACTTCTTTGGTGATGATGGTTTGATTAGTTTTACCAGCTCCATCTCTCTTGCATCCTCTCTGGTTTTATTCCCTCCTCAGGTTATTATGACCACACTTGGTAGAGGTTGTTTCTTGACTAATCTTGGCTCTACATTGAAAAAATTGGATCCTTGTTTCCTAGTCCCCTCTTCTCACCTTTTAATTAGTTTTGGACAATCCTCTATGGCATGTTCATTCACTCTACAATGGGAACACCATGATCATCTTGTTAGTGGGCATTCTCTCGCTACATGGCCTTCTTGATCACAATTGTAACATCTCAAGGGTCCTCTTCCTCCATTCTTGCCTCCTCGCATTCCTTATCCTCCTCATCTTCTCGGAGTTTCATTTACTCTCTAGGATGATATATCCAGTCGGCATGCTAACGCATCCAGGGCTCTGCACTATTTCATATAATGAGTTGTTGAAGCACAACATTCACAATAGACATTATTTGGGACATTTGAGTACTTTTTTAACATTGGGCATAAACGTGGAGGATGACCAGTTCTGTTGCATATTTCACAGTATTATGTTGACGTTGCAGTTTTTTGGTTAGGAAATCTCAGCAAATGGGGTTGCGCCTGGTACAGTCCCTGAATATTTACTTGTGCAACTCCTCCCACTGGTGGCTTTCCTTGCACTCCTCTCACTGATTTCCTAACGTTGTTTCCTCGCAACCTCAGGCATTCTATAACCAAATGTCTTTCCAATAGACAATGTGTACACCACACATTGGGTCGCCCTGGTCGTGCTTGCTGAATATCTTTGATCTTTTCTATCAAGCTTTTTTTTTGATGTTGCAATCCCAATATGGAAGGATCATGGGTAGCTACTCCCCCCCACCCACCCCAAACTCCTGTGACTAGCCAGCCATTTCTTCTATCTTCATTTCTTTTTCTAGTGCATATTGGAGTGTATCAATATTGTTGGGTCAAAGGAATTCTTGTAAGGGGCAAAATTTCTTTAATGAATCATTTACGTTGGTTATTTGGATCAATCGGGTAACCCAGTTTCTTGATTGCATATTTGAACCTTCTCATTAAATCCTAGGCAGTCTCTCCTTCTCTCTATTTGATCTCCCATAATCTGACAGTCCTTGTTGATTAGTCTGAGGGAGCTTGAACTCTTGTACAAAATCTCTTTTAACATCATCTATAGTAGCGTTCTGGTGTACTTCTAACCATTTTATAAACCAGTGTAATTCTTTTTCCCTGAGCATAGTTTAAAATTCAATTAATTTAATTGCATCTAGTGTCTGACGAGCCCTCCAAATTTCTTCACACATATACCAATTCCACTCTATATCATCTTTACCCTTTCTAGAAAACTATGGGTATTGGGTAAATGATCCTACCATTTCCACTTATGTGGGCGGAACTAATATAAATCCTCTACTTCCTAGTTGTGAAATTCTATTGCTAGTACTACTGCTAGTGATTACTTGTACTATAGAGTGAACACTATGAACTTACTTCAATTTTGCAACTTTATTAAAAAATTATCAGGCAGGTGGTAAATTACCAGGGGAAGGTTAGGACAAGTGCTAATTGAAACTTGGGGAATAGGATTACCTTGTGTTATGGTCATTGGCCTATCTCAGAATAGTTGTTCCATCACAACATGCAGCTCAACATCAGACTCATCCTCAGGGTGTGTGTCCTCCTCTTGATTGGACCTTTTTCCCTTCTCTCTTTGGGATGGGCTCCTATGAACCTGTCTAACTTCTTTGGCATACCCGTACATTCCTTTGGTTCCTACTTAATCTTCTCTACTCCATGTCATCTGTGGCACCTCTTCTACTTTTCAAACTCTTGTATCTCCCTTTCCCACCACTTCTCAGTGATTTACACCCTCTTATGTGCTCTTATCTCTCTCAACCTACTATAGGTCGTAGCATCCATATCCATATTCCCTCTTTTACCTTTTCTGTAGCATCTCTCCTTCAGGCCCTTCCTTAGTACTAGAGGTTTATGCTTCCATCATGGGGTTTTGGAAAGGCACTAGTCCCTCATCGACCATTAAAGCCTTGATCCACAATGGAATTTCCTTCAATAGCTTCCCCTGCAACCCTGATTTAAACATATCTTCTGCTTTAGTAAAATATTGATAACATTTAGCTACGAACAATATCTCCCTCCAAAGTGGTATGAATCCAGAAATCTACAAATCAGGTTAACTCTATATCTAGTCTGTGTTGTGTCGTTAGATTTGTATGCATCCAAATGTGACGGGATCGATGCAATCCTCCAAGAATTTCTTTGATCTGGAGTCTTCACAACCAATTATAAAGCTCCTCGAGAAAATTTCCCCAAAATATTTCGTACAAATCACTCGCTGAGTCAAAAATTAGAACTTGATCCTTAATAGTACTTTCCTTTTGATGTCACAGCTCATAATGTTGAAATATGAACTAATCTACATGATTATCCCACCAGCTACATAATTCCCTTTCGTAGATCTTCGATACCATGATCTAGCTCTGTAGCAAGTTTTCATGTCCCGACAATGGAACCATTTGTTGGCGAAAAAGGGTGACTTTTGGGCAAGACCCAGGTTAAGGCTCCGGCCCAATAAGATTATACTGTAGTCTAGGACAACGTCAAAATTTTCACCCTGCTCAAGGAGAGCAAGGAGTCTCACCTGAGGAATGTCATGAAATTACTAAGATAAAAGAGTTAGAACCATATTATTGAAGAGAAATTGCTAACAAATATCAAGACATTACAGTAATGCAGAACATGCTCATTGAACATTAATCAGTAAATAAGCTACCATTTAACACCATCAAGTAAAGCCATCAAAAATTTTGAAATCACTGGTCGTACATCATATATAATAAATATTCCACATACACATCCTTAGTTCCACAAAATAGCTTTAATATATTATATCATATGACAAACTCAGTACATATCAGACTCCACAAATTTCAACATAAACAACACATTACATCCCCGGCTCCGCAGAGCTCTATGTGACAATACAAAACCCAACCTATTCCCATGCCAATATCACCGATTGATCTCTCTTTTCCTTCGCTTAACTACCCCTTCCCAATAGCGTTGTCATTCTCCACCCTTTATGTGCTCAGTTGTTCTACTGTGCTCTGACAATCCCTATTCTCTTTTGCAGTTGGCTTGGCCTCTAGGAGTATTTATGCTTGTTCATTGTCACCTATCCTTTCCATTTGTGCTACTACTTGTTTATACTTCGCCACATGTCTACTTCTTTTCTACAACCCACAACGGCTCCTTTTCTTTCGTAACGGTTCTCTGCCACTTTATATTCCAGCAAGCTGTGGTCCGCAACTCAAAAACGATTTTTCCAAAACAAAGGCCCCAACATCTATCACTAACCCCTCATTCTCCTTCCATTTCATTGAAGGTTAGATGTCTCAAGTCTTCTAGATAATGTTCCTCTGGCTCTTTATATACCTTCCCACAAGCTCCTGCCCCATTCTATGTTGACTCATATAAGTGTTACAGTGTAGCCTAGTCTATTGTTCCATCTATCAATTGCCCAATTGTAAGTAGAATTCTCTTAATAGTCTATAAATAATTGGTAATCCTCCCATCAGTATCTAGAAAATAAAATCTACTGACAAAATTAATTTCTAAACAATTCTAATCACTAGTCTATCTTTGTGTTTCCTCTTTTACATACCATGCTTTATGGAAGGTTCCCAATGTATGCACAAATTCATGCACCCATAATTATTTGGGAGACCTTCTCTACCCCATCGGTCCTCACAATTTCTCGAGTGTTTCTAAGGATCTAAGCTACCTATGTATTTCATAAATTGTTGTGAGCCCCCTCAATGTACAAAACTAAATTTTAATGTTGTCGTGATTTCACCACATTCCTCGATATTATTGTGATAGACTCCCTACCACCTAGTTGATGTTTCTTGTAGGGAAACATTCATTAGAGGTACCTTATGTTCTTTAGGAAAATTTGCATCAATATTATTAATAAAATAATAAACCGAACCCATGCCATTGAAATTTGTGTATTCTCTTACGTTTGTGTCGATCCAATTTATTCCCCCTGACTGTGGCACAATATTAGGTGTTAACCTCATATCCTCCTTTCTTCCATTCATCTCACGTGGATTCTGAGCCAACCTATGAGCTCTAAATACTCCACCAGTTTATTGACCCTTATGCATTTGGGTTGATATAATCTTCCCTCCTCACTATTGTCAGCTAGTACAGTTGGTCTAATAGTACTCGTTCCTCCCTATCGTCTATTGGTTCTATGAATCTTGGTCCTTGATAAGGATCTAGGAGTTTGATTACTCTAACCCCTTCCACTTCAAAATTCATTGATTTTTTTTCAAATCAATCACCTCATACTTCTCAAAGGCCCAATCTATCCCAAGAAGTGATGGATAGCGATCCTTGTTTCCCATTATGTCTATTACTTCTAAATTTTCATAAGTCTTGACTCTTGCGATGTCAAACTCTACATCCTCTATTCTTCCAACTCAAAGGATGCAAAATTGGTTTTCCATATGCAGTTGAATTGGTGATAATTAAAGCTAGGGTCTATCCAAGGCTTCCTACCTCTTTCTTAATAAAATATTGACATTTGTATCTTTTATTTTGAATCTCTCAATCTGGGCATCAATCCTAAGCTCCCTTCTTATTCTTCTTTTGTTTCTCTAAATCCTTCTTGAATTCCTCTCTGGTAAATTTGAAAATATTTCTCCTTCCTGATTTGTCCCCTCTTTGATAGTTGATTTCATATTCTCCCAAATTCCCAAGCATTTGTTCATCATTCACAATTTGTAAGAATAATTTGAACCATTCTTCTATGGGTCGAGAGTTGGATCGTGGAAAGTCTGGACCCTTCTCTTTCAAGGGCATTAGTTGTACTCCATGTGGTCCTCCACTTAGCTTTAGCTTGATAAAAATTTCTATTGCTTCCTTGTAATATTGCTTCTACTATTCAGGGTCATATGAGTGCTTCAGTGAGGCCAGTATTATAATCCTAGGTTGTTCTACTACTCCTACATCAGCACCAGTATTTTCCCCCCTCAAGATACTATATTGATATTTGTAAGTGGCATAGTTTCTAGAACCATTGGTTGCACATTAATTAAATTTCCCCCCATCTGGCGGTTGTGCTCCTCCCATATTTTAATCAATTCAGCAGAGTCATCTGTTGCATGTGTATTGAATCTGCATTAAGAGCACCATGGTTTTCTGGGTAGTGGATAATCTCATGCAACATGACATTCTTGTTCACAATTTTAGCATCGCATTTAGCCTCTACCTCCCATAATTCCCCCCTTGTTCCTCCTCCTTCTCTTCTTTGAGGAGTTTCATTGACTCTATAGGTTGTTTGGTCTAATCGATCAGCTAAGGCATCCAATTCCCTATGTTGGTTAGTGTGATGAGTCGATGAAGCACATAATTCACAAGAGGTGTTGTTAGGTAATGTTAGAATGAATTATTAATGCAAGTGTATGAAAAGAGATCACTTTAGCTGCACATGAAAAACAATAACAAAAAATATGGTTTTCTAACTTCTTTAGATATGAAATAGACGGTCTAAACAAATGCAAAAAAACCTAGATCTATGCAGTAAAAGCAGCGAAATAGTAAAATGAAATAATATTCTCTCCAAATATCCAATGTACAAGACAAGATTTATAAAGAATTTTTATATTATGTTAACACCTGGGAAGGGAAAAAATAATGATGTTACCATTCCTCCTCAATGGGATGGGTTCTTGGCTATCCTCAATGCTTCAGCTTCAAATTTTCTCTCTCTCAATGGTGTACAAAACCCAAGACGTGTTGAAATAAATGGGAGCTCAATAAAAAAAGAAAATAAAGTAATCAAAGTTTGACAATGACAAGAGGATCAAAGTCCGACCATGATCAAAGGATCAAAGGTAAATAAAGAGTGGAAAAACAACCAATTTATAACACAATATTGATTTAAGCTTGATAATGTTGCATAGTAAAATATTATTGTCCAAGGTCTAGATGTAACTACTTGGAATATTTTATTAAATTTTGTTGGAGGGAAAGGGAATTTAAATTGGTTAAATCCCTTTATTTATAAATAATAAACAAATAAATGATTTATTTATTATTTCAAGGATGGGTTAAGGAATAATTTAACAAATAATGATTTATTTTATTATTCCTAAATGTTTTAGTCAAATTTAACAAGGAATATTAATTAAATAATTATTTAATTAATTATTCCTAGAGAACAATAAGATAAATAATGATTCATATAATTGTTTATCATTAATCGGGTTAAATATGAGCAAGAATATTATTTAAACAATGGCTTAATTAATTGTTCTTAGAGGAAAATCAAATAAATAAGGATTTAGTTAATTATTCCTCATGTGGTTTCCTATTTGGACCATAAATAACTTAATAAACTATGGTTTATTAAATTGTTTCTTATAGTGAAAGCAATTTTACTATGGTAAAATTGGTCTTACATGGTGCATTTCAATCCATCTAATTGTAAATGGTTATATGAACAAAAATTGGTGTAACATATTCCCCCCCAACGTGTAAGTGTTAGGAGCTAATCGTATGGCCGAAGTACGTTGTAAGAACACAATCACTGGACACCGAAGATGAGTCATAGAGAGAGAGATACATATACAGAGTGAAGCGAGAAAGGACAATAACCCGAGGGGGAAATACCTACAAATGATACAAGTCCCCTTTAATGTTTTGGTACCTATTATCAGTGAGGCGGGGGAGGCATGCCTATGTTCGTCGAGATGACAAAGTTCAAAGAATAATGATGCGCCTTGTTAAATGAGACTGAGCTATAAAGTACATGATATGTTGGTGTAAACATGGGCTAGAAAAAAATATTGGGGATCCCACATACATACTGCACCTAGGACAACAACCAGGACTAAATAAAATAATATTTGAGTATATGAGATATAATAACAACCAGATAAGCCCTAACAAACATGAAAGGGCTCTTAAATATGAATGGGTCATATAAGTGATACATGCATGCTATAGGCGCTACAAGCAATTGAGGCTGAACCCATCAAATCTATGGAGCTGCATCTAAGGTTGTAGCATAAAATGAGGTTATCTGGGCATGTGGGGGGCTACTTGAAGGGCCACCCCCTCATGAGATCTGAAACATCTCACACACACCCGGGAATCACTAGATCAATCTCTTGGATCACCAAACTATCAAGTATATGAATCTCGATCATGCTGAAGTGTATCGAATGAGAAAAAATCAAGTCAAAGGGTGATAAGGTGTCAGTTTTCATGATCCAAGGCACTGAATAATAATGGAAGATAGAACCAATATACACCACCCTCTAGACCTATCTTCTGGAATGAATGTGCTGATGTCGACAGAAGGAGGTCCACCATAGGTGATTTAATGAGCGTCCTCAACTAATGCACGATAGATCATAGTAGTGCGACTAATGGACTGACACTAGAGATGATGATGGAATGAGGAATATTGAGTAGAAAATTAACAACTTCCCTTGTTATAGCATATAAATCATGGATGACCTGGCAGCGATTGACTCAGTTCCTGATAGGACGGGGGACAATGGGACTGGAGGCCAAAGTGGGCTACACGAGAAGGGATAAGGCGTGAATGGATGGAATAATATAACAGCAGGAAAAGGGACTTGGGACAGACTCCATAAATGTGATGATCACTCAACTCGGATGCTCTGATTAGGGGTGACTCGATGATGCTGCCACATAGAATAGGCCCGGTGGGGACCATTAAAACATGAAAAAAAGGTGGTTACTCATGACGAAAATTGACACATGCTTCAACAAGCCTGAAGGCGAAGTGGTGCCCCAATTACGAGTGGCATAGGTGCAGAAATTTGATTTTGAGAGGCGGTGAAGTGACCCTTCTTGGAAAAATGGTTTTTGGGTGAAGTATCAACTCACCAACAATGAAATATGCAAGTTACCTAAATACATGACAAAAAAAAAACAGACATCTCGATGGGAGATGCTACAGGTAAATTTATTAAGGTAGAGTGCATTTTGAGGGTTAGGAAGGGGTTTTCCTTCAAAATAATCTAGAAGGTATGCCCCTTTTCCCAAGTCCTTACTAATGATGTAAGGCCCTAGCCATAATCATTCGAAATTCCCATGACCAAGGACATCATGAGCCTGGTTATACACTAGAACAAGGTCGCCTTCGTGAAATTTACTAGGGTGGAATTTTTTGTCATATTAAACCTTGGTGCATTTCTTCGCCACATCAATGGTTTGCAAGGAAAAATGATGGTCTTCGGATGCACTATCAAGCATGATAAGTATTTTTTATAAAGGTAGGGTGTCAGGGAGAAGTTCAATAGTTAAGGGAAGGGAGGGGATTTCACACTCAATCGGTAAAGCTTCCTCCTCGCCAAAAACAAGGTGGAAAGGAGTAAACCTCGTGGAGGTTTTAACAGAAGTTCTATAGACCCAAAAAACAGGGAAGAGCATAAGGTGCCAGTTGGTTTTATGCTTATTCACCATTTGTTGAAGCATATTTTTAAGGATTTTATTGACCGCTTCAACTTGACTGTTACATTGGGGGTAATAGAACAATGAATATTAGTGCTCAAAACCTAACAGAGAGGATAGCTCATACCAAATCTCATCTTCAAAATTTCTGCCATGGTTAGAGATAAATTGTTTCAGAACTTTGAATCAGGCAATAACATGCTTAAAGAAAAAGAGGGTCGTGGTAGCTGAAATGTTATTGAACGTTGGCATGGCCTTAGCCCATTTTGTGAAATAGTTGACCGCCACAATTATAAACTTGTGGTTACTCGTATATGGAGGTCGACATTCCATAAATTCAATGGCCCATTTGCAGAATGGACTGGTTGAGATGACAGGATGGAGGGGAGAAGGAGGAGCTCGAGCCTTTGGGGCGGACAGTTGGTAGTTGGAACAGTGTTTGACTACTTCAATGCAATCACCCAAGAGGGAAGGCCAAAAATACCCAACGCACATGACTTTTTGGCAATTGGCCAAACCAGAGAGGTGGCCACCATAAGCACCACTATGGCAGACATTAAGGAATTTCTCAGCTTCAGTGTGTGTGAGACAACGACATAGGACAAAATCAACACTGTGATGATAGAGATCATCACCAATGAGAAGATAGTGGGGGGCTTGGTGTCTTATATGTTGTCGAGCATCACGATCAAGATGGGGAGAGAAATTTTGGGTTTGCATATAGGTAAGGATGTCTCCATACTAAAGGTCATTGAAATTAATGGCGAACAAGTGTTCATCGAGTAAATCATCATTAACTAGCGGATCTTACGTACCATTAGGAAATTCATAAATGAGTTTAGCAAGGAGTAATCTTTCTTACTTTTGGGTGTGACAAATTCAAGATAAAACTATTGAAGGATAATGATCCAATGTGCATACTTCCCATTGATGATTCATCTACTAAATAGGAGATCCATAGGGTTGCAATTGCTCACAACCTTGGTGGAATGCGTAATGAAATAATGATGAAGTTTCTGGACAGAGAACACAATGGCCAACGCAAACTTCTCTTCATGCGAGTAGGACATAGGGGGGCGTACAAGGTTCTTACTGACCTAATAGATAACATGTTCATTTCAGGTGTCATTTTCCTAGATAAGGACCCGAGCAACCGAATGGGTGGAAGCTGAGATGTACACGATGAAATCCCTTTCAAATTTAGGAGGAATAATTAAGGGAGAGGAAGGGACAGCACGTTTCAAGGCATCAAAATATTGTTGAGCATGTTCATCCAAAAAAAATTCAATGGTAGATCGAAGGAGTCTTAGAAACCCATGTGCCGTGGTGGCATAGTCAGGGATAAACCAACCAAGAAATTTGGCTTTGCCATGGAGGATTTGTAACTGGAGCAAGGTACACGGAATGGGATGTTCAAGAATGCCTTGAAATTTAAGAGGATCAAGCATGATATCATATTTGGACACAATGAAGCCCAAGAGATGGTTGGTATGGACACAAAAGACACGTTTCAGCGGGATGAGGTAGATATTATACTTGCGACATCGGAGGAAGATGGTACGCAAATCATGGATGTGTTGCGCCCGATGCCTAGAATGAGTAGTGATGTCGTCGAGGTAGGCAAGGATAATATCAACCAGGTCATGGAAATAGTATGACATGGCCCACTAAAAAGTGGTTCCGACATTATTTAGGCCGAACGACATGACCATATAAGCGAAAGTTCCCCACATACTAATGAACACAGTCATTAACTGATCAACATGATGGATAACTATCTCGCTATATCTGGAGAAACCATACATGAAGGACAGAACCCCATGCCCCGCACACTCATCTATGACATGGTCAATGAATGGTGTGGGGAATTTGTTTTTGAGACAAGCTTTTTTCAAGTCATAAAATTCAGTGCAGACACAGATGGTGCCTTGTTTCTTAAGAACCAAAACCGAGTTAGAGACCCAAGTGGTGTATTCAATGGGATAGATAAAACCAGCCTACTTGAGCTTGTCAATTTTTTCTTTGATAGGGTCACGTATGGAAGGATTAATGGGTCTCAACTTTTGACAAAAAGGATTGGCATCAAGCCATGTATCGATATGGTGTTTGATAATGGCAAGATCAAGTCCAGGCATCTCTGAATAGGACTAGGTGAAAACATCACAAAATTCCTTAAATATCTTAGTGTAACCATAAATTTCTTCCCGGGTGCAATAGGCCCCTATGGCAATGTTTTCTTCTATCATTGGTTGATCATAAATGTTAATGTTCTTCGAAAGAATCGAGTGTGGGAATGGGATTTCTAAACCAATCAACGTCATCAGAGATGAACTCTTTAGGATCAACAGCATACTTGTCATGGGACTGCTAGGGAAGGAAGTATGTACGGTGGTGGATATCATCCCAAGGAAAGTCAGGGATGGTCATTTCTTCCATAATATCTTCATCAGAATGAAAGATGAGGGGACAAAAAAAGAAATACCACATGATGCGGTAGGGCTACCTGATGCATCATCATGAGAGATATGGTTCACATACGCATCGCTACTGAGGGTATACGAAGAGCTAGTAGATGAAACATCTACCGATGTTGAGCCCAAGGTGATGACCGAAGGAGGTTGAGTTGAAACAGAAAGGAATGCCCTGGAGGGGTTTTCCACCAAGGATCTCATGGATGATGATAGATAGAGGATAGTGGCCAAAGGCTCTGCCATCTCAACATCAGGTGGAGGTATCAAAATGGGTGTATAAATGTCCTCTGGTTCTACAGCAACCAAATGCCGAAGTAGAGTAAATGATCCACTACGTTCACCCTCGATTAGGTAGACAGCCGCAAGGGTGTTGCAGAAATTGTTGAGACAAGGAGAGAGATGAGAGTAGTGACCATAAATATCACATAAATCACAAGGGTGACTTGTGCGCAATGTTTTTTGTTTCTTAACTGAATCGGGTAAGGTAACATGGACCTCTAGGATATCAGATTTAGGAAATGTCTCGTTGACCACAGGTTTTAGAAGAGGAAGCTCAGGAAAATTTTGTGTAGCATGCCCAACAACATCACACAAAGCACATGGAGGTGACCACTTTGGAGGCTTAGGAGTAGCAGGAGTTGTTTAGGCAGCCTTTTCCTTAAGTTCCATATTTCTTTCTTTTCCCCCCTCATCAGATGCTTTTGCAATAGGAGTAGCTTCCTGGTTGAGGTGGTTGAGGCACTGAAGTAAAGGGAGAGTTCATAGTGACCGGTTGGACCGGGGTCAAAGCGTTATAAGGTTTAAGCTGACCAGGCAAGGTTTTGGTTGGGGGATCAATGTACCAAACTAGGATCCCCAGGTTCAAATTAGGAATTCTCAACATAGCCATAATAGGCACCGAAAAGACTCCAAAGGGGGATCGAGAAATGGTATCTGACTGGAAGGGTAATGGCCTGGTGGAATGGATTCAAACTAGTTAAGGCTAGGGGGAAATGTTCCTGGTTGAAAAGGAGTGGAAGAGACACCATCAGAATGATAAGTTCCTTGAAAAGAAGGCCCTACAGGCTCTGTCGAGTGACCACCAATAGGCTGCAGAGGTGTAGGTTACTGGGCGGTTGAACCAGACTGTTTGTGGCTAGTCAAAGTTGATTGCATCATGTAAGCATTCGACAAGCTGGGCTTTGCGATAAGAGGGGAGACACCATTGAATATACCAAGTAAGGTGGAATATTTATAGACTCCATGTGAAACACTCATAAGAGGTGTGAATTCTTACTTATTGGCCACCAAATATATGATAGACCTTGGGAGGTCTGAAACTTCGGTTCATAATATGTCAACTGATCAATGGTAATGATATTTCCATTGTGAGGAAAGCACATCTTACATTTAATTGTAGATGTGATAGCCGACATCACATAGGTATAGCTATGAACGAAAACAATATTATAATCTAAGGGGGAATAAATGACTTCAATGTCAATACAAACAATCTTTCCCGCAAGAGTGATAGGAAAATTGTGGTACATGCCTAGGAGTTGAGAAGAGTGACCATCCCAAGCATGCAAAGTGATGGTGGATGGGGCTCATTCAGGTGATCTGATTTTATTCCAAATAGAGGCACACATCATGTAGGTGGATGTGCCCTTATCAATGATACATCGTGTTACATGGGCATTATGAATCTTCAATGGTATTTGGAAGGCGACGAATGAAGGTAAGGGGGGATGTTCTAAATTTTCAACATCAAATATGATCGACCGATCATCTATATGATCCACAACACCTAAGTAGATAATAGAGCTTTACGTTGTGAAGGGCACGACTGGAGGACTTCCAGCAGTGACATGGTAGCAGGAGATTGTGCCAATTCATCTATTATGTTGTAATTGTGGGCGGCTTTGGCAGAAGCAAAAATTCGTTGTAATGGCCCTTTGGGGATCTTCGGAATGACCTATACTCATGGCTAATGGATCTGTAAAGGGGAATTCAATATAAAACTTTACTTAGTGGAAACTTTGGTTTGAGACTCGGTTGCAGATGAACTCGGTTGCAGATGAAGCAGGTGGCTTTCCATATTAGCATGACCAATTTTGAAGGTTGACATCAACGGTATTAACCACTTCAGAATTCATCATGAGAATCTGGTATTCATGGGTACTATACTGTGAGGGTTGAGGGGTGGCCTGACCTTGAGGGGGGTGTGCAGCCACATATCCTTGTTGAGGGAAAGGACCAGTAAAAACAGTCAGTTGAACTAGCACTGTATTTGGAGGAGCTAAAGCCATGGCTAGATTTACTCTAGATGTTTCTTTTTCTTCCTACAAATGGCACATTTGGGGTAAAAGGGGAAAATCGTGATGATAATGACTATGGACACCACAATAAGAAAAAGGCTTGTTCGTACAAAGAGGATTGTCCTGCTTGGTTTGATTTCCTTGTTTTTGGTTGTTAGTGTTAGGCTGCTTCCCTTTGTGCCCTTGATTACCTTGTGCAGGTTATTTTTGGTTTCCTTTCCTATTTTTCTTGGAATTTGGAGGATCGATTGCACTCTGCTATGCATACACCTGACTCAGAGGGGGATGTGGCAACTTTGGCAGAGGTTGAGAGGGCACGGGAGACTGGGGTGCTAATGTCATATGGGTTGGAGCACTGGACTATTGATGAGGATATAAAGGACGTTGAGAAAAATTGGGGTAAACAGGTTGAGCGTTGCAAGCCCTTGCATTGGTTGATGCAATGGGGAAAATGTGATTTGTCCTAAATACATGTTTTCGAGAGGGGGATAAGTGCTAGAGGAGTTGACCCCTTCTTGAGGGAAACCATAACCCATGGGAGGATGAGTATACGGATGTGAAATAGATCCAACAATACTGTCGGTGGCGTGAGATGCCCCTGGTGCGTTGGCACCACCAGGTCTAGGAAGATTCAATAAGATGGAATAAAAATAACCAGATTGGGCATAGATCAAGACATATTTCAACATGATTTGGAGAGCTTCTTCCTCTTTATGAGGGAAGTGAGATGCAACATCTTTACCAATAGATTCCAAAAGCATTCGAAGAAATCAATCCATATAGACATGGTCTTCGAATGTGGGAGCTCGACATAAGCTCCTCCTTCTACAACATTCTTGGACATGGTCAGAAAGGCAGGTGGTGGAAGTTTTATGGAATGCGCTCAAAAACTTGGTACCGGTATCATATCGGAGAGGTAGATGGAAATAGGACAGAAATTATTTAGCAAGAGTCACAAAAGTGGAATGTGAGGTAGAGGCCTAGTCGACATACCACTTTGCAGTGTCTCCAGTAAGCGTACACTGGAATAACCAAAGATGGATGGAGTCATCAGTGATAGAATTGGAAGAAAACCAATGTGAAAGGAGAAGATGTGATTAGTAGGGCCCTCTCTATAATTTCCTTCGAACATAGGGATGTCAGAAGGAATCTTAGTTGGCATAACAAGCCAACCTGGATCATGGTGTATAGGGTCGTTAATTAACTGGCTGAAATTGGGGAGGCTTAAACCTACCATAAAATTTAGAAAAGGAGTAGTTGAAATGGTTCTGTTAGTGGTTCCACTACTAGATGCTTCTGAGTTAGGGTTGGGGATACCACCAACTTGAGGACCAACACCTATATTGGTGCCTGACATGGTGATGGAATGAGGTGGAGGAGAATCGGGTTCGGAATCGGAGTGAGGGCCCGATGAACTAGAATCAGAGTCGGTATGGAGACTTGACAGAGGAATAACTTAGACTCAATGCTTTGGAGTAAGTCTTCCTAACGAAAACTAAGGATAAGGCCTAGGAGTCTCCAGGATAAGCACCTTGGGGGCACAATGATAGAAAGACATAGATACACAAATAAGATGGAAGAGAAATAAACAAAGGCTCAGAGCGGCAGATAAATTAATTAAGATGTTTATGTCTTGGCTTGGCAATGTAAACCAAAATATCTTCCCTTTAGGTTTGCATTTGTTCAAGCGGTGTGTTAATTTTAATTAATCCCATATGGTTATGTATAAAGAAAAAGAAAAAATGTTGTATAATTGTAAATAAAATTGAAACGATAGTAAAATAAACAGCTAAAGATTCATAAATTCAACCCATAAAGAAGGGCTCCCAAACAATTGTTCTAAGAGGTGGGTGGAATTGACTCAAAACACATAAGATGGAAAAAATATCTAAGCTCTAAGGGACAGGAATCTAATGACTCGGATCTATTGAAAAAGGTGCATAAACTAGCAAGAAACCAGAGGGAAAACTGCTGCAAAATGGGAGGCGAAAGGTTAAAACCCTAAGGGAAATAAGGGGGGGCCTAAGGAAGAGATAAAACAAAACTCAAGAGGAGATTTTGATGGGATAGTAACCGATCTAAAAGGATCTGGAAGAAGGAGAGATCAAACCCTAAATGATGGCTAAAAGCACTGCAAAATCTTAGAATACCTACTCAGCTAAACCCCTCCTAAAAGGGTGGAAGCGTACTGAAATACTAAGGGGCTTGTTCCTACTTCAAAGAGAAAAACTGAGCATATCCAAGCCTTAGACGACCAGAGACAAAGGTCAGACAACCTTGAACAGTGCTTGTGAAAAACCCTGAAAGTTACAGAAAAAAAAAAAAATATCCCAAAAAAATTTGCAACTCGCAGGTACTGACCTGTAGACTGCTAAAATCACAGTTTTGGGCCCAGTAAGTACGACCTAATCCTGAACCTGTAGGTTTTGGGCTTAAAAGTGAGAGCTATAATTTCAGGAGTCTCGAGTGACAGGTTGCGTAAAAATTTGCGTCTCTAGCATGGTTGATACCTGTTACCTACGGAAAACACCCAGAAACACTCAGAAGTTATAATTTTTACTGTTTTAGGGAATTAAAGGTAAAAAACAACATTAAGAGACTAAAAAATAGCTGAAGAAAAACCCTAGTTACTGAAGCAGCTAGTCACGCACGAATCTGAGTAAAACCCAGTGGAGTCGCCAATTGTTAGAATGAATTATTAACGCAAGTGTACGAAAAGAGATCACTTTATATGCACATGAAAAACAGCCCTAACAAAAAATTTGGTTGTCTAAATTCTTTATATCTGCAGTAGACAGTCAAATCAAATTCAAAAAAAACCCATATCTATGCAATTAAATAGTAAAATTAAATAAGATTTTCTTCAAATATCCAATGGACAAGACAAGATTTATAAAGAATTTTTATATTATTTTAACACCTAGGAAGGGAACAAATAATGATGTTACCAGTCCCCCTCAATGGGATGGGTTCTTGGCTATCCTCAACACTTCAGCTTTGAATTTCTCTCTCTCAATGGGATCTCAATAAAAAGAAAATAAAAGTAATCAAAGTATGACAATGACAAGAGGATCAAAGTTTGACCATGATAAAAGGATCAAAGTTAAATAATTAATGGAAATACCTCCTCTTTATAACAAAATATTGAGTTATCCTTGATAATGGTGCGTAGTAAAATGTTACTAACCAAGATCTAGATCTAACTGCTTGGAATATTTTATTATATTTTGTTCGAGGGAAAAGGAATTTAAATTGGTTAAATCCATTTATTTAGAAATAGCAAACAAATAAATGATTTATTTATTATTTCAAGGATGGGGTTAAGGAATAATTTAACAAATAATTATTTATTTTATTATTCCTAAATGATTTAGTCAAATTTAACAAGGAATATTAATTAAATAATGATTTAATTAATTATCCCTAGAGAACAATAAGATAAATAATGACTTATCTAATTATTTCTCATTAATTGGGTTAAATATGACAAGGAATATTATTTTAAAAATGGTTTAATATATTATTCCTAGAGTAAAAGAAAATAAAAAAAGATTTATTTAATTATTCCTCATGGGATTTTCTATTTGGACCAAAAAATAATTTAATAAACTATGGTTTATTAAACTATTTCTTGTAGTGAAAGAAATTTTACTATGGTAAAATTGGTCTTACACGATGTATTTCAATCCATCTAATTGTAAATGGTTAAATGACCAAAAATTGGTGTAACAAGTACATTTCAATATATTTGCAGAATGGGACAAATACATGGAAGGTGTCCATATGCTCTACAAATTTTACAGTAATCAGTTGGTGTTGAATTCTGTTGATTTCGAAATGCTTGGAATTGAGTTTTGCCTTGATATAGACCTTGTGTTCCTAGCTGTGCAACTCCTGCGACAGGAGGGGTTCCAGATGGCCCCACCGGCCGAGGTGTAATACCTGAGCCCCGCAACCATGGGAACTCCCAGTTGTGATGATCCTTGTGAGATCCTACTAATAATATTGATTCCACTGCCACTAGTAATAGCTTTATATGTGGTATGCACACTTTCAACTCTAATAACTTTGATTAAATTAGACAAGAACTTATCAAGGTTGTGCTAAATTACCAGGGGAAGGTTGGGGTGGATTCTACCTAAACACAGGGAGATCGTATCTTTATTCAATTTGGATGCATCGTTCTCAACAAATAAACTTCATAAAGAAACATGCATATCATCATCCTGGTCTTTCTTTGAACCTGCACCTTCTATTCTATCTTACATTTCCAGGATGGGACCCTATTATCCCCTTGATTTTTTGCCACTACAGTAATCCCTACTTCTTCTTCTAGACCCATATCTATTCCTTCTTCTATTGGAATTTTCAAAACATCTCCTACTCTTTGTATATCCTTTTGTTGCCTATTAATTTCCCGCGGTGCCTTTTCCCACCATTTCTCTGCTATGTGTGTTCTTCGTTGCGCTCTCAGATCCCTAGAACTTTTGAAGTCATTTGCGTCCATTTCTTTGATCCCTTCATAGCTCCCCATTCAGTAGAATCCCTCCTTCTACGTCCTTCCCCCAGTACTAGGTGTTTAGGCTTCCATGTTGGGTTCTGAAACATCAACAAATTTTCCTCCACCATTAGAACCTTAATCCACAGAGGAATTTTCTTTAGTAGCTTCCCCCACAACCCTGATATGAATATGTTCTCATATTTAGAAAAATATTGATGATTCTCCATGATGAAATCTATAATATATCCTTCTATTTTATTTTTCACCCAAAATTTCACATCTCATGTCAGATCGATGTCCAACTGATGTATTTCTATCATATATGCTTGAGTATAAGAATGAAGAGATCTAATTTATTCACCAATCTTCCCCTTTATCTACAGTCTCCACAACCAGTTGTAGAGCTCTTCTAGAAATTTACACAAAAATATTCACACTGATCACTAGTTGATTCCGCATACAAGACCTATTCCTTTAACTTTCCTTCACCTTGTCGTCGAAGTTGAGCCTGTTGTGAGATGAACTAATTTATGTGTTCATACCAAAAATCTTGTAATTATTTCTTCAATACCATATTACAACCCCCTTTTTATATTCCAAGTCCTGGAAATGGAACCATTTGTTGCCTAAAAATAATACCAAGTTTAAGACCCAGGTTTAGGTACGGGGACACCAAAGCTCTATCATATTCTAGCACAACGTTGGCATTTCCACCTTACCCAAGACTAGGTAGAGAGTCTCACTCGATGGGTAATGAATTATTAGTTAGATGGGTGGTTATTATTTGATATCAAGAACAATACCATTTATTAGATCAAACTTAAAGCAACCTTAATGCTAACATGTCCAATTTTATCTATAATAGATCATGCATGCTAGTAAGAAAAGACTACTTGAATACACACATTTAAAAAGTTTTAAAATCCAAGTAACCAATAAATCATAACACGGTGATTCCAAATGTCTTATTTTCATTAATATTATCAAAACATAATTACATCAGGCCCAACAACCTCTTTCTACTGCATCTCTAAAATAAGAATGAACATCACATAATTATACAACACACCAACCATAGAGCAGCAATATTCACTCTGCCACAACATATTTGTACACTACTCCTTTGCTACTCCTACCCATCCTTCCTTCTCCTTCCATGCCCTCCTAAACTTCCAGTTTCTTCCGCCTCTTTCCTAGCTCATTTGTGCCTCACTGCTCAGTTTTTACTACTTTTTCCCGGTTGTGTCTATATTTTTCTCGCCTGTCCTCTACAACTTCCTGTTTTTTCCCAATTCCTTTCTCTTTCTTCCCCATCCTTTCTAGAACTTCCCAACAATTTCACGCAACCTTTCATCCTTATAACTGATCCAAAAATAATTTAATCTTTCAAAATGAAGGCCCCAACATTCTCTGCAACAAAGAACACACAAATTATGAATCTTCTTCTCAATTTTATCTATGATTTCTGCACACAATTATCTAATATATCTCTACAAATACTATGTGAGGATTTGTTACAATATATACTTACTCTCGATGCCCTCAAAATGGAATACTCGCCCTCTCTCAGAAAAACCAACCAAATAGATTCAAATCCTTCCTCTATTTATCATTTTTCTTTGAGGATTAACTCAGTAAATTCTACAAGTTATGGAGCACTCAACAATTCTTTTCACACATCCAAATTTGATCGAATCTAGATCCTTTACTTGATAAATCCAATATTTTCCACTAGATAATAGATATTTTCAAGTTTAACCAACTTCTAGAAACTCCCTTACCTTTTCTGACCTTTACATGAAAATTTTCAAACAAGAGAAGCTAGAAAAACTATAAATTAACCCGAGATGTGTGAGGACTACAAAGAAAAACACTTCCAGGATGTATACATGGGTTTTCTTCACAATACCTACATATATGGAAGTGTATATGCTTTTTTCCTTCATGAAAGTAGTGTATAACCTCTAAAATCCAAGTTTGCAACATGTTTTGAACATCATTTGGAACACCGCTTCAAGTGGGTGTGAGGGATACCATGAAAAACCTCCAACACCTATACAACTTACTCAATAATCCCCCGACACTTTTATATCCTCTCCAAGCCTTATGTATAACATCATCAACATGAGATACCTAATCAATGACATGGACACCTAATCAACAAGGCTGCTCAACTCTAACTCCTGTAGCAGCAACCAATAATTGAATGTAGTAACATGAACAAGAATATCATCACATATCCAAGCTAGTCCAAGCTAGTAGTCATTCCAAGGACCATCTACACAACATCTATTCAAAAACCACATGTAGCCACACATACACATGTATAACCAACTCACCTACAACCCATGCTACTATGTTGACATAAATTCCAACCTACCAACATATATGCAACACACATCAATCCAATAGAGTATTATCCTAATATAGAAGATACACTAAGAAGTTTAAAGGTGCAAAAACAAATTTTTAAGGCATATAATAGTAGGTAAATTGAGGCATAGAAAAGGTTGTCCAGAGCTCAGGAAAATAAAGCAGAAGTCAATGCAGTGATTCATCAGTCTTTCAAATTTGTAGAGATAGGAACAAATTAGGATTATTCATGGTGTTACAGGTGATTTTTTTGCATTCACTCAAAAGGCCTGAAAAATGGATCAATCAACATCATTACACACTTTTTCATTACCCCTTTGCAAATCCCTAAGCATCATCCCTCCAAAATTTTTGTGTTTATGGGTCAGTCTACTCAAAAATCATGTTTTTGGACCTAACACACTCTACCCTTTAGTCTTCCTATGATGGTCGCATGCTACATAACTAAGAACCTGCACTGACCATCACATTTTTCTCTGCTTTTTAGGTGTGATGGTTCTAGTTTTTTGGGAAAAAAAATATTTACGAATCTTATCCTTCCAAAAGCTTTTGAGGTGTTTTAACCATTTACCATGGAAATACATCTTGAATTCCTTCTCTATAGGTCTTATCTATTATCTTTTGAGCTTATCCTCCTTCATATGTGGATCTCAAGCCTAGATTGGTAAATCCTAAACTACCACTTTTACCCTATAAATCTACTGTCTCACATAGAGGGGGTTGGCTTTTGGAGATTACTAGTGCCCTCATGCTGCTACTTTGAGCTTAAGGAATCATCATCCATTTCTGAATTAGGGTTGAGTGTGAATTTTTTCTTTGTGGCAAGGAAGGACAAGACAATTGGGGAGACATTTCAAAGTTAAACATCTATAAATTTTTGTAACTCTCTCCTCCATTTATTAAAACAAAAAACACGATGTTTTCCTATACATGTGTCATGTTGTGCTTATGTATTTCAATTCCATTTGAATCATTGATTATTGACATTATTTTATGCTATCTAGATATTGTAGTTTTCTTGCTTGGTTTAGTCATTATTGCAGGTTCCATTTATAGAACATGGAGGTAGAGTTGGAGCTTACAAGAAAATAAGAGAAGAGGAGGACTTAATACATATTCTAGGGATGTCGCTTTTCTGTATTCTATTGTCTCCAAGGAAAACATAGATATTTTTGTCCTCTGTTGTTATAGATCATACCACTAGATATAGGGAGTTGATTTTTGTCCGCATAACTGAATTTTCCATATAACAACTTGGCAAAAATACTGGGGATCGAACCAAGAATCTCTAGTTTTGTTGAAAAAAATGATTGAGAAACTGGAAATTTTATTTTATTTTTCTTTTCAATTTCAAATGCAATGAAAATGAAAATGAAGCTAGATTATTAACCAAATGAACTCACATGGACTGCAACTATAATATGAAAATTATTTAATCAAATCAACAATCAAGCCCAATTTTTTCCATAAACCTAATTGATAAGAAGAAATAAAAAACCAAATAAACTCTCACCAAAGGCTAATAAAATTCAAATGTAAACACATTGGTGGCTTTATAGAGACACAAACAAATTGAGAGACTTAAGAAAACCTTATGGATCAAATTATAACTCAGAGCAAGGCATAAAAATGCGATTTTTTTCATTCTACAGGACTATCGCATGTGAAGAATGGGCACTAGTGTGAACCATCGCACTTACAAAGAGGAGAGATTGCAATGGGTCGCTTTGTCTCAAGACAGAGAGTGCGTTGGGGATAATTTAGTCAAAACATGACACAAACACCCTACCAAGGTCAAATATGTTTTTTATTAAGTTCAATCACTGTAAGAATAATTCAATTAAGGTCACTTTAAAAGGTTAAAAAATGCATAGGCCAAGAAAACCACTAAGGGAAATCTCGTTCCCTAGTATGTCACCAAGTTGTTATATGGAAAATTCACTTTTATACACAAAAATGAACTCCCTGGATCTAGTGGCATGATATAGAACAACAGAGGAATAAAAGATATATGTTTCCCTTAGATATATTAGAATACATAAAAGAGAATTACTTGGAATCCGTAGTAAGTCCTCCTCTTCTCTTCTTTTCTTGTAAGCTCCAACTCTAGCTCTACACACTATAAATGGAACTTGCAATAATGACTAAAACAAGAAAGAGAACTAAAATATCCACATAGAATAAACTAATGTCTCTAATCAATTATTCAAATGGAATTTAAATACATAACCATCAATATGACTCAAGTATAGGAAAACATGGTAATTTTTATATTAATAAATGAAGGAGAGAGTTACAACCATTTATAGATGCTTGAATTTGTAGATGTCTCCACAATTGTATTGTCCTTCCTTTTCATAAAGAAAACATTCACACTCAACCGTAATGCATAAATGGATGATGATTCCTTAAGCTCAAAGCAGCAGCATGAAGGCACTAGTAATCTCCAAAAGCCAAACCTCTCTATGGGAGGAAGTAGATTTAAAGGGTAAAAGTGTTAGTTTAGGATTTACCAATCTAGGCTTGATATCCACATATGAAAGAGGATATGCTTAAGGGATAAGAGATAATACCTCTAGAGAAGGAATTTGAGATCTCTATCCATGGTAAATGGTTAAACCACCTTAGAATATTTTAGAAGGAGAAGATTCGTAAATATTTTTTATTTTCCTGAAATTATCGCACCTGCAAAGTAGAGAAACCTATGTCTGTCAGTGTACGTGATAATTTAGGAAAAATATGACCATCATAGGTGGACTAAAGGGTAGGGTATACTCAGGAAAAAAACATGGTTTTTGAGCTGGTTGCAACAGAAACTCGGACTTTTTGGATGGATGATTTAACATCCCTGGTGAAAATTCCATGTAATAAAAGTTAATAAAGGAAAAATAATAAACACGGCTATGGAACACTTATTCCAAGCTAAATTTTGGGCAAAAAAATCATAGTGTAGGTGTTCATTTTGTTTATTATGGCTAAGGAAATTGACAAAGGAAATGGCAAAGGCTTGGAAATGAAAATGGCATTAATTGGCATTTTATCTATGAAAATAATGGAAATTAAGAGAAAAGGAAGGTGAAAGGTCACAAGTTGGATGTGAGGAGGAAAAATTAAGCAAAATAATTGAAAAATGAAGAAAATATAGGCCTCCTTAACAAAAAGGCTTATGAGGATCATTTGGTGCCTTTGTGAGTGTAACCTTTTATCAATTCATTTTTGGAGCTCTCTCTTTATTTTCTCTCTCTCTCTCTCTCTCACTCTTGCAGACTTTGATTTTTCTTGGAGCACTTCAGCATTGGTTCAAGAAAGAAAAGAAGGAAAAGGAAAAAAAGAATCAAGAAAGGAAGAGTAGGACGAAGCGACTATAGCATGATTCTTTGTAGGTATCGACTTACAAGTGTGATTTCCTTGCTCATTTTTCCATGCATGTTTATGCATGTGTGTTCTTAGTTATATTGTTTTCATTAGCATGGCTGTTGTCAAGTGAGACAGTATTTTTCATCACAACCTTTCCATTTTCGGATAGCCATGGTGTGATGGGTTCTCATGATTTAGGTTGATCTAGATTACCAGATGGATTCAAACTAAGTGAGGAGGTCTCTGAAAGAAAGAACACATGGCATAGTAACCCCTGAACTAGACTTTGGGTTGTGGTCAAGCCATCTTTTGTGTTGCCTTAGTGGACCTAGGAATCCTCGACCGGTGAAGGGAGGGATATATAGTAAAGCCTAGTGGTGGGTGCTCTACATCATGCCTATGAATCTTGGGATGGGATATACGCTAAATTTTGGAGTGTGGAGTCTTAATTAGGGCCAAGTGATAAAGTGTGGATTATGGTAAATACCATAGTCTGGAGTCTCAGTTAGGGCCTAGTGATTCGGTGTGGATTGAGGTAAAGCGTAGAGACTAAGATACAAGAAAATTCCTCATGGTGTAGGTGGTGAAATATGGTGGCATCCATGTTGTTTTATGTCCTACTAATCCAGTGGGGATTGCTGTAAAGCCTAGTTATATTGATGGGGGTGAGGTGGTATAGCCTTGGGAAACCCTGGTTTATTTTTTTGGTTTTGAGTCCCACATTCATGCTTGGAATATGGAACGAGGGTGATTGGTTGAAAGAAATATTTGTTTCAACCAATCTATGGGTAGGTGGTTCATGGAAGTCCCAAACCTAGTGGGACTTTTCATTCATTAATAATATTTCCTTCTTCTTGGTATTTCATGAGTAAATGTACTACTTTATATGTGGATTCTATGGTTATTGTATCCTTTTTATTTCTATTGGTTATATGTTGGTTATGAGCATGTTTTATGGAAGCGATGATGTATGGCTCTCATCATGTTTTTATTTGTCAATGAATGAACAATAAATATGTGACCTACTAGATGATAATGCAACTAATGTGATGAGGCATCAATGCTTATTATAGATTCTTAGATTTTATGATACCTTTATGCTCAAATATATTGTTATAACATGTAGAATCCATATTTGTGACATGTTTGACGAAATGTTTGTCATGACTAGTGGGGGTCCAATCAGGTCTTTTATCAAGTTTGTTATCAAATGCATTTTCTTCATGTATTTTATGAGTTTTTTGAGATTCATGAGTTTTAGGGAAGTGACTGGGTCCTAGCCCTAGAAAATAGCCATAAATATTGCAGTCACTGGCATAGCATTAGCATAAAAAGGCTACAGTCACACTCAGGCATCCTCATGGGAGCGATTGGGGCTCCGAGTCGCTTAGAGGGCTTTGCAAGGGAGGGACTGGGGCTCTAGGTCAGTGAAATGTTGAAATTTTTCATGGGTTGATCACCTGGAATGGTGGGTTACCTCTTGAAGTTTTTGTAGCATGTGCATAAGTTCATATTTATTGTTTTTTTTCGGTTCCACTCCCTTCACTATAATTAGGGAGTTGAATCGGATCATAGTAGCCTCTCATCACATGTTTACCCCAGCAGACTGGTTAACTTGGCTAAATGTGGGAGGAGGGTGTTACAGAGTGGTATAAGAGCATGGTTCACCCCTTGGACTAGATGGGCGATCTGTTAGTCATGCATTCATTTCGGTTACATATGTGTTCCTTATATTTTTGGTCTATGTGCTTGTTTCATATGCATGATGTTGGTCATGGTCGCAGTTTTTCACCATGTGAAAGTTGATGGTATCATTTTTGAATGTATTTGTTGTGAACATATGTCATTTATGCATTTTTTATGCATGTTAATGTGTATATATTGTTAGGCATATTTTGAATTGACATGGTTTTAGTTTTCATGCATGAGGTCATAATGTGTGGTTTGTATGGCCATGGTTTGATGACTAGAGTATGGTTATAAATGATGATTACACACTATTATCATTATATCTACACATGTATTGCATTAATCTGGTTGATCTTACAAAAAAATATTCCTCCGTGAACTATACTAAGGTATGTCAATTATCTTTATATTTTGGTTTAGATGACATAATTTGCCTTGCAGGAAGAGATCAAAGATGACTAGCAAGATGGTAGACTACAGTTCTCATGATCCTCCCTACGGATCATAGGAGAAGTGTGGTGTTGGGAACTCTTCTTATATAGTATCCACATTGAGAAGATTGAATGAGTAATTAAGAATTTGAAAAGTAGATAATGACATAATCATGTAGGCACAGGAGAAGCAAGCAGAATTTAATGTAGTAATCCTTCAGAGTTTGTCATAATTGAAGATATAGGGACCACTTCGGATCAGCCATTGGAAGGAGTATAGGAATAATGGGGCATATGGAAATAGATCTCATGGTGGGCACAGGTTATATAGGGATGACATGGTTAGATATGGTAGGCTCTTGCACACTGCGGATAGGAGAGGTGATGAACAAAGGTACTATTCTAGTTCTGGTTATGACAAGAACTATGATCATCATCATTCTCACCGTTATAAGAGGAGTGGTAGGGGGATATTTTCTAGATGAGTTTAAGAAAGTGAAGTCACCTACTTTTGATGGATATTAGAAGAATCCGAAGGATGCAGAGGCTCGGTTACTTGGGATGAAGAACTTATTTGAAATGCATGAGTACAAAAGAATATGAAGGCCATAATATCTATCTTCATCTTCAAAGGGAAGATGGACATCTGGTCGAAAGATGTAAACCAGGTCAGAGACATCACAACAAAGGAGTTTAGTTGGCATGAATTAAAAATAATTTTTTAGGAATAAGTGCTTGTCAGAAAGGTACCATGAAAGTAAAGAAAAATAATTTTACGAGTTAAAGATGGGATCGATGATAGATGAGGAGTATACAACTAAGTTCCTAGAGCTATTGAGGTATGTACGACATCTTAAGTATGATAATTTTAAAGTTCATATATTTTTCAGTGGATTGTCATTAGCTTTTAGAGATCAAATTGAGTATGATAAGCCTCGATCACTTAAGGAAGTTATTGGGAAACTAAAGCATTGTTATGAATATTCAAATTGTAAGATAGAATCTGAACAAGGATGGAAAGGGAAAGATAAAGGTAAATATAAATGGCAACCGAAAAGAAAAATGCTTCAGAATGCAAAAGTGAAAGAGAATTTTGCACCATACAAGACAGGGACGTGGGTCACAACAACAGAAAAGAGGTGATGGTACAGGATATTTGGAGTGATGGACATGTGTTAAGGAGCATATCAAGAAGGATTTTCCAAAAAATCAAGGTAGTAGGTCTATAATTTACAATGCACAAGAGGTGCGAACAATTGAGGATGTTGGGAAGATCATTCCACGAATTTATGTGGCGCTCGATAACAAGTAGGCAGAGCACCAGGAAACTATTATCGAGATGGATGATATGATTCGTGATCAATTTGGTTACATTTTTATTGACCCTAGATATAATTTTAGTTATGTTAGTCCAGATCTAGTGGATATGTGTGGTTTGAATAAAGAAGTGCATGTAGAATCTTGACTAGTGTAGTTGGCTACAGGTACAAACAATAGAGTATATCATAGGGTAAGAGATTGTGCATTCGAGTTGAATGGTATGTGTACCTTAATACATTTTAATGTATTTCCATTAGGATCGTATAGTATGTTCCTGGGCATAGATTGGTTGTATATTCATAGAACCAAAATGGATTGTTATGACAAGGCTAATTAGTGCTTTGATGAAAATGGATAAAAAAGGATCTTACACGGTAAGGAGAGGGAAACACCAGTTAGAATGGTGAAAAATATGTAGGCAAATCATAGTCGTAGAAAAGTGTTTTCTTATTTGCAATGCATATTTCTAGTGATAAGTTAAGGAGGATGAGGATGAGGAGGTATTGAGTTGGGACCTGATCTTGCAGTAGTTTCAGGATGTGTTTCCGATAGAGATTTTACAGTTCCTACCTCACATAGAAGTAGAATTCTCTATTGAGTTGGTACCAGGGGTAGCACTAGCATCAAAGGCATCATACAAGTTGAACACTCCATATTTAGTAGAGTTGAAGTTGAAATTGAAATAAATTCTTGAAAAGGGATATATTAGGCCAAGTGTATCGCCTTGGGGTGCACTGGTAGTATTTTTGAAGAAGAAATATGGTACTCTCATTTTATGCATAGATTACAAGTAGTTGAAAAAAATTACCTTCAAGAACAGGTATCCATTGTTGAGGATTGATGACTTTTTCAATTACTTGAAGGGACCAATAGTGTTCTCAAAGATTGATCTGAGATATGGAAATCATCAAGTACGCATTAAGGAAGAGGACATATACAAGGAAAATTTTCAGACCAGGTATGGGCATTATGAGTTTTTTGTAGTTCCATTTGGTTTCACTAATTCTCTAGCTACTTTTATGTGCTTGATGAATGTGTTGTGACCTTATCTGGAAACTTTTGTTATTGTATTCATTTATGACATCTTGATATATTCTAAGAATGAGGAAGAACATGCTAAACATTTAGGAGTAGTATTGATATTGTTGAGAGAGCATTAGTTCCATGCTAAGCTCAATAAATGTAGTTTATTTCAGACAAAGGTACCTTACTTGGGATGTGTTGTTTCCATGGAATGTATAGAAGTGAATTCAGAAAATATAAGAGCTATCATGGAATGGGAAGATCCTAGAAATGTGGATGAGGTAATTAAGTTATTTCATGAGACAAGCATGTTACTATAGGAGGTTCTTTAGGAACGTCTCTCGCATCGCATATCCTATCAAGTAATTGCAGAGGAAAGGTAAGAAATTTGAATGGACAGAGGAATGTATAGTAAGTTTTGAGAAGTTAAAGTAGTTGTTGACAAATTCTCAAGTGTTAAATATTTCAAATCCGGAAAAAGAGTTTGTTGTATGTACATATTATTGAAATAGAGGAGTTGGTGGAGTCCTTATGCAGGAAGGACATGTGGTATGCTATGAATCAAGGAAAATGAATGAGCATGAGAAAAATTATTCAACGCGTGATCTTGAGTTGGAATAAATCATTCATGCATTAAATATTTAGAGGAATTATCTTCTTCGAAGGAGGTTCATAGTAATGAGTGAACACATTGGATTGAGGTATCTATTTGATCAAACAAATATGATTTCCAGGAAATCTAGATGGTTGGCCACGATCAACAAGTTTGACTTTGAAATCAAGTACATCAAAGGGAAAGAAAACAAGGTTTCAAATGCTCTTAGCAGGAGGATAAAAGTAAATCATATAAAAACTATGAGCTCATATGGGACAAACTTATAATATAGGACCTTGTAGGCAATCAACAAGATGACATGTATGTGGAGATTAGGCACAAGTTACAATAGAGTACAGGTATAGGTATAGGTAGTCGTATAGATGCATGTGCAGGTACATCTACACAGGATGTGGACTATCATCTTACAACAGATGGCTTGATCAGATTTAGGGACACGATATATGTGCTTGACAGTAGTGAGCTCAAGAAGCTTATCTTGAGAGATTTGCATGCAAATTCATATTTAGGTCACCCAAGATACCAGAAGACAATGACAGCAGTGAAGAATTTTATTATTAGTTGAATTTGAAGAAGGATGTGGTAAATTGTGTGTCTAGATGTTTGGATTCCCAACAGGTAAATGCGTAATGTAGGCACCCAAGTCCACTACTATAATCAATTTCAATTCCAGAGTGGAAATGGGAGGTAATTTCCATGGATTTCATCACTGTCAGGTGTGTCGAGGAAATCTAGACAACATGATTCCATCATAGTTGTGGTGGGCAGGTTGACAAAGGTAGCGCACTTCATTCCTGTAAAATCTACGTATTCAACTAGTGATGTAGCGCAAGTCTTCATCAGAGATGGGGTTAGATTTCATGTTGTTCCGAAGAATATTAGCTCAAATAGGGATGGTAATTTCACTTCATATTTTTGGAGGGATTTGTTTACAGGGTTAGGGATATATTTGGCCTTCAGCACATCTTATCATTAGCAAACAGATGGACATACAAAGAGGGTCAAAAATATATTGGAGGACATGTTGAGGATGTATGTGATGCATCGACAGAGGATATGGGAGGAGTACCTTTTTTTGGCTGAGTTTTCTTATAATAATGGGTAACAGAAGTCTTTTAGGATGAGTATGTTTGAGGCATTGTATGGGCGAAGTCGTACTACTCCCATCAATTGGAGTGATCTACTTAATAGGGTTTTGATTGAACGTGACATGTTGGTAGAAATGGAATAGGAAATGTAGGTAATCAAGAAGAATCTAAAGGCATAACAAGACAGACAAAAAATTTATGCATGTAGGAACAGGTTTTTTAAGTAGTTTCAGGTTGGGGAACAGGTGTACTTGTGCATCAAGCCTAGGAAGAGCTCCTTGAGGATTGGGTCATGTGCCAAGCTAACACCTCGATTTTGTGGACCTTTCAATATTCTTGAAAGGATTGGACTAGTAGTCTATCGACTTGCACTTTCTATGACAATAAAATTCCATAGTGTTTTCCATGTGTCATTGCTTAAGAAGTATGCTAAAGATTTTGATCATGTGATTAAATTGTCTATATTGCAGGTGTAGCTAGATGGATAATTCTAGCTGAAACCTCAATGTATATTACATAAAAAGGTGCTCATGCTATGAAACCGAGAAATGGGGCAGGTTAAAGTGCAATGGAAGCAATTTGGGCCTGATCAAGCTACAAGGGAGATTGTGGAAGAGATGCAAGCTATGTATCCTTCTCTATTCGTTAGTTGAGGGAATTTCACTGATATATGTTTTTGGTATATGTTTTGGTGTGATTTTTTGGTTTATGTTCATACAAATATGGATGTAAATACCACCATGCGTTGTGCTATAAAGCTCCAATAAGTGGTATGGGTGTCATGTTATTATGTTTTCATGTTGGTTTGCTTCTCAATAGGTTGACCATTTTAAATATTGCATCAAGATAATTTATAAAGCACCATTGGTAGTATGTTTTTCTTATAGAAGTCTTGTTGGTTGTAGGTGTCATTAAACACCGAGGACGATGTTCCCCCAAGGGAGAGATTTCTAGAACATCCTTCATGAAAATTCCATGTAATAAAAGTTAATAAAGGCAAAATAATAACCTTGATTATGGGACACTTATTCCAAGTTGAATGTTGGGAAAAAAAACCCTAGTTTAGGTGTTCATTTCATTTATTATGGCAAAGGAAATTGGAAATGGCTTGGAAAGGTAAATGGCATTTGTTGGCATGAGGGGTCCTGACCAAGGTTCGGAGGTTAATTTTTGCCAACAAACCCCTATACTACTGGCCCTTTCGGCAATGACCTACTTTCACAGGCCAACGTCTCACCCGAAGTAGTATGGGAGGGTGCTGGAACTAGGTTTCCGCACCCTGGGAGACAGTAGGTAATTAAGGTAGATCGGTGTTTCAACTTCAACGTTGCAACTATTGGGTTCACACAGATCGAGTCTATTGGGTCTATTAATAGGCTTCTAACATTTTAATAATCAAGTAATCATAACATAGTCACTAGCATTAACATATCTGATCAATAGATTTGGCATCCACGTGCGCATCAACAAATACTATCACAGAACATTATAATCGCAACTTCAATTCCTGCATCTGGTGCACATTCATAGTTCTTTAAATAGTCAAATACGTATGCACTCTCATAATAAAAACGATCAATCCGTATATCATAAAGATACTCAAATATATTCCACATTCATTAGTATCCAAAACCCAATTACAACACAAAACACAGCCCGCGCACATAGCCAGCGGGTTCCGCACACCATAGGACTGAGGATCTCTGTGCACACAGTCAACATTCCTTACCCAAAACAACCCAGAATAGATCTCAACAATTCACACGTAGCATCAATCTTACTTCTTCTTTCCTACTAGACCCAACTATCTATCTATTTATATCATCGTAGCCTTTATCAAAATTAAAGCAAACCATGGTTTGTGGACCTAAGAGTAGTGCAGGCTAACCCATTACAAAACATTGCAGAGTTTTGTTAGTCCCAAAACCCCTACTGTACTAGCTATTACAAATTATATCAAAACAACAACCTAGGGAACCTCGTTCCAATAGGCTCCAAAGCAATTTTGTGACTTGTCCCAAATCATGGCGGTGTGGGATTTTCATCTTCACGCAAGCTACTTGATCGCATCAACCCGGTGGAGGCACCACTCCTTTGCTTTGCGCGGCGACGTTACGTGCAATATCCACCAACTTCTGTGAATTTTCACCTTCAGTAGCAACAGTGACACTTTCCAGGGTCTCGTTCAGTTGTTTAACTGCAACATCCAATTCCTAAGATAGCTTGAGGGCTTCATCGGCCCATGGCTTGAGGTGGTCATTAAGAACCTTCTTTTTGTCACAGATCTCTTTGAGGTCATATCTAAGTGCATGGTTGGTACGCATTCGTGCTAGGTGTTGAGCGGGGACTAGAGTGGGCATTGTAGCCTCCATCTGCTCGAACTCTTACTATGAGTGCGGCTGGCGTTCACGCGGAGAGGATCACGCTACACCTTAGACCACATACGCATAGTTGTCTCAATAATTAACACGAGGAAAAGGATTTTAATGGCATTAGTGGTATCTGTGACCCGACACGGTAAGTTGGGATCTTATCAAGTAGAGTTTCTTGTTGTAATTTGGCACATAGGCGACAATCTGCTACTCCATATTTGTCTTGACATGTCTCGTCTAAAGTAGCCTTTAAGGCTGCAGCAAACCCCTCATTCTTGTGCAGGGGGTGGCAAAGCCCGGGATATCCTCATTTACATCTATGCGGAGCCTGCATTAGACGTTCCAGCTCGTCTGATGGGAGTGTTATGCGGCCTATGCACCGGGACACCTCTGTGGTGGTTTTTCCACGATGCGTGCCTCGTATCTTCGAGTTTCGATGCATCCGATGATCTCTGTGCTAGATCTCCTTGGCAATAGATATCTCGGCTCTTGTTACGATGAATAATGTAGGGAAATGTGATGCCAATGTACGAGAATCTGTGAATCATCGAGTTGAAGCGACTCTGGCGACAAAACCATTTGTTGTCAAGGGTTCATAACCTAGTTTATAGGTTAATGTTTTCACGCCCTATACTACTAGCCCTTTTGGAAGCCTACTTTCACGGGCCAAGGTCTGCAGGCCAAGGTCTCACCCAAAGTAGTATGGGAGGGTGTTGGAACCAAGTTTTCGCACCCTGGGAGAGAGAAGGTAATTAAGGTATATCGGTGTTGCAACTATCAGGTTCTCAAATATAGAGTCTATTAGCAGGCTTCTAACAGTATAATCAACAAGTAATCACAACAGAGCTGCTAGCATTAACAGATCTGATCAATACATTCGCATGCATGTGCGAATCAGAAATTACTATCACAGAACATTATAATCACAGTTAATTCCTAAATCGCAGATACATTTGCAGCTTAAATAAATAACACAGATGCACTTCAATAATAAACACAATCAGTCTAGATATCATAAATATACTTCAAATATATTCTAAATTCATTAGTATCCAAAACCCAATTACCACCTAAAACACAGCCCGTGCACACAGCCAGCGGGGTCTGCACACAGCAGGACTAAGGATCTCTGCGCACACAGCTAGCAAGAGTCCTTACCCAAAACAATCCAAACAGATCTCAACGTAGCATCAATCTTACCTCTTCTTCTTAACTAGACCCATCTATCTATCTATTTATATCTTCCTATCCTTTGCTATCTGATGGTCTCAAAACCGTCATTTTTGAACCCTATAGTTACCCTTTCACCCATTACAAAACATTGGGGGCTTTGACCCACCCCAAAACCCCTACGCAAGACCGAATATTACAAAATTATGTCAAAAACGCAACTTAGGGAACCCCGTTCCAGCATGATTTATTAGCATTTTATTTATGAAAATATTGGAAATTAGGAGAAAAGGAAGGAAAAAGGTCACAAGTTTCATGTGAGGAGAAAAATGAAGGAAAATAATGAAAAATTGAGGAAAGAGAGGCCTCATTAATAAAAAGGCTTCTGACGATCAGTTGGTGCCTTTTGTCAGTGTAACTTTTTTTTCAGCTCATTTTTGGAGCTCTCTCTTTATTCTCTCTGTTAGGTCCCTATAATATTAGTGTATCCCCTTAATTTTATTTCTAATGTATCCCCATTATTATTATTGTTGTGCCCATGTATTCCCTGTTATTATTTTTCCTCATAGAAGCTAACTAATTTTATTTTTGTTCCTGTACATTATTATTGTTATGTTGGCTCTCATTATATTGTGACCCCTTAGAATCAAGGGAGAATTTTCCACTTGAATCATCTAAGAATTTTTAATTTATGTAATGTAAAGGAGTTTTCCGCCTAAAATAGGATATTTTTTAAGTCATTAATATATATTTTCTTCTATTTTTTGAGTTGGTTTCATAACATTTTGCATCAGAGCTGTGGATTCTAGGGGTTTCATTTCTTCAAACAGGTCATCTTGGAATTTTCGCTATAAATTGTTTTCTGTGAAGCTTCAGAAACTCAAATTGAAACCACGTGGATTCAAAATACTAGTGAAATTCCTATAATAATTTTAGATCTTATTTCACTATATTTTTTGGAGATATGATCTGACGAAGTTAGGGTTTTTTCAGGCTCCAAAATTTCATCTCAAACAAGTGACCGAGTGAAAATCACCATAAATTTCGTTTTAGGAATCAGATTTGAATTATGTCAGAACTAGACGAAATTGCATAGGTTGTAGGTTTTTCTGTATCTATTTCAGAGCTAAATGTTTAAAAAGTGACATGTGGCATCCCTTACAACTTTTCTCTACTGAACCATTCCATCATCAGGTCATTGTGGGAGATTTGGAATAAATTTATCTTGAAAAATCAAAATTTGGTCTAACTTATGGCATTGGAAAGAAGACTAAGAGGGATACAACAAGACTAAACTTCAGACCTTGGAGATCTGAAATTAAAGGTTTACTTTAGTTTCAGGATTGTTTTCCCAAAAGAAAGAAAACTGTGTGTATTTTCTTAAAATTACATAACTTTTGTTTGAAAAATCAGTTTGAAGTGATTCCAAGAGAATATTGAAGCATAGATATCAGTATTTGGCTATAAAATTCCTCCCAAACAAAATAATTCCACACCCATTAACACTCATAAAACTATACTATGGCGCATGAAGAGGAAGTGTTGCAGCATGATATATCAAAATTACGGGACCAAGTGCAACAAATTTCACTCTCACAAAGAGCAGCCAAAGATGACCTAAAAGAGGACATGGATGGATTAAAAGTAGACATGGAAGGTTTGAAGGATGGTATTGAAGATAATATGAGTGGTTTCAAAGCATACATAGAAGGTTTGATGGAAGGTTTGACCAAGTTGTTGCAAGAAATGATTCTCAGTGATGACAAGGTAACCCATGAAAATCATGAGGTGGAGAAATGAAATATGAATTATGATTTTAGAGACTCCAATGTTGAGTCTAAGAACCACCACATTCCAAAGATCGATATGAATAAGTTTTATGGAAAGGATCCAGTAACATGGATATTGCAGATGGAGCAATATTTTGATCTCAATAATATGTGAACACACAAAAGGTACGCATCACAACTTTACATTTAGAACAAAATACATTTGTATGGTATCGAAGGCTTTGCTCTTGTAAAGAAATTGTCACTCGGTCAATTTTTATGCAGGAAATTATAACACATTATGAGGATACAAATAGAAACACCTTCTTTAGCCAATTGATAAATGTGAAACAAAAGGGTTCAATGGAAAAACACGTTGACTTCCAAAAATTGAATACCAGAGAAAATGATATCAAGAGTAGCATAGGATTGATTTCTCATAGGGACCTTAAAGGATAACATACAACAAGGAAGTATACCACTCACAACTATAAACATGGAAGTGTTCTTACTCCTAGCCTTCCACAACCTACAAGGTTGACACCAAAAAAATTGGAAGCAAAAAGAGCAAAAGGGATTTATTACAATTGTGATAGAAAACACAATAAAGGTCATAAGTGTGCTAATAAGAAATTATACATAGATTGTGATGAGGAAGAAGAAAAGAAAGAAGAAAATTCAAAAGAAGAGGATATGCACCAGGAACCAGCCCCAGAGAAAGAATAAATGAATCTAACCATATCCTGTGATGGATTGGAAGTAATTACCACTCCTAGATATCTCAATATAGAAGGAAATATTAAGAATAATAATGTAATAGTGTTGACTGATTCAAGTAGTACCCATAGTTTTAGTCATTGTAAGATAACCAAGGAATTGAATTGCTTCCTATATCCATCTAGAGTGTCAAAAGATAGTTGCAAATGGAGGAACTATAAATTTCTCTCGAAAGTGCCATAATATCAAGCTATACATGGGAGAATATGTATTGAATATTCCAATTCTTTTCATTCCAATGGGTGGTGCTGATGTCTTGAGGGTCATGACCCGAGTTCGATGTCTGAGTTTTCCAACAAACCCCTATACTATTCTTTAGGTGACCTACTTTACGCGAGGTCACAATCTCTTTTAAAGTAGTATGGGTGGAGTCTTTGGAGACTAGTTCCCTACGAGGAAAGGATGGGTAAGGCAAGCGAGGGGTTGCATCTTTGTTGTAATTCTAAGATTACCTTATCTGTAAGGGTTAATTATGTATCTATTTGCATCCACGTGCACTAGATATATAATTATATGCTCTCTATAACATCAACACAACATTATATAAATAGAGCGGAATATATCTAGATCCAAGCATTTAGTACACAGACCTTCGTAGTGGAAAGACAAAAAATACATAACACATCAATTATCAGCAATTCATACAAAATTACTCATAGATTCAGATCTCTAATAATCCTTCGCATTCATTCATTCATGAATCTTTCCTTACAATTCCCTTCCCAACCTGCGCACACAGCAGCAGAGTCCGCACACATCTGGACTAAGATCTCCGCGCACACATCCAGCAGCAGTTCGTTCCCCAAAACCCAAACAGATAGCTTAAACAACAGATCGCATCAATATCTCATCAATTCCTATCCTTTTTGATAAAAAATACATCTCTATTTATAATAATCTAGCTCCGACTTTCCTATGGTCCACAACCCATGGTTTTCAGACCCCTATTTTACCCTTTGACCCATTACAATGCGTTTGGCACTTTGACCTGCCCCAAAACCCCTACGCTATACTAAATATAATCAAAAGTAATCAAAATGGACCAGTTTCATAGCTTGTTAGGAGACCCTATTCCAATAGTCCCCCAACACAATCTTGTGACTCGTCCCAGGAATCCTTTGGACCGGTGCATCTTTTGATCTGCATACCCAAAGTATCTAGAGCACGAGAAAGAGAGGAGTACCACGAATTTTGGATGCGGCATCTGTGCAAGAGCGACCATCTTCGGGGAAGGTGGATCGTCAGTAGCCGTGGTAACACTTGCTAGAAACTGATTAAGGCACTTGGTTGCGCCATCGATGTCATGTGTTAACTGGAGGGCGGAGGTAGTCCAAGGCTTCAGACGTTCAGATATGGCGTGTTGTTTCTGCCGGAGTTTCGCAATCTCATCCTGGAGGTCATTGCTGGTTTTCAATCGTGCCAAGCGCTGGGCAGGCACCAAAGTAGACAGTGTAGCATTGATCTCTTCAACGACCTTTTCGCGCTGTCGTAAGTCTTGATTGATTTGTTGGAGGACTGGATCGCGCTGGACCCGAGTCCAAAGCTGTATGGCTAACTCCATCAGAGTGGTACCTTGAGCCATTTGCTCCGTGATTGATGTTGTTGCTTCTGTGATAAGGGCGGTACGCTGGGCACAGACTTCTGGGGGCGTGTCGGGCTGTAGCCTGGCCCGTAAATCTGAAATCTCCAGGCGGGAGGCTTTGAAATCAGCAACCACTTTTTCTACCTTACTTCTAGATGTATCCTCAACCGTGATGTCCGTGGTGACTTCCGTGCAGAGCTGGTGGATCACAGTCTCAAGCTCCGCTTGTTGTGACTGGGCCAGGACTACTGCCTCAGTCTTATGCACAAGGGTGCGCTGGGCGGCCGCAAGCTATTGGGTAGTGGATTGAGCGTGGTCACTAATTTCCTGGGAAACAACGTGAAGGAGACTGTTTAATGTTGCGTAGGTCAGCTGAGCAAAGTCCAGATGAATTCTTGTGCCCTCCAGGGGCTGTGTTCCGACTAAGGCATCGGGAGGGATACTCCAGAGTCGACCGACCTCCCCGATTTGTGCCACGCTGCTATTGACTGACAGAGATTGGGCCTATCCTTCACTGGGTGGGGGATGCTGCATTTTGATCTAGAGAGCACGAAGGTCTTCCTGAAGAGAGTCGACCCCTGCCTTCCACCGAGCCGCAATAAGTGCCCACTTATCTTCTGTAGCCATAGTGATCGCATCCGCGATCTGCTCCAAATCTCCGCCTATTAATGTGGTTGTCGCGTCATAGTGATCGCGATGGGCTTGCTGTTTCTTCCTTGGTCCGGATGCCGATGGCCCCATCCTCTTAGTACCGGGAGGAGGGGGAGTGGTGGTAGCTACTGGGTTTGGAGCTGTATCTTGCTGCTGCTGTGGCGGGTTATCTCTGGGCTTAGCTGTAACTGATGCTGGCGTGTTGGGGAGGAATTTTTTCCATGCAGAGGGCCACAGTTCGTTCAGTAGATAAATTTCTTCATCTGGTACCAGATAAGGGAGTTCTACCCACGTCTGCCTGGCCAGATTGCGAATCCGGACTTGGTGCATAGTGATTTGAAATGCAGCAATATGCTTGTATTTGTCATATATGGTGGGGGATAGTCGAGGGAAGGAGTTTATGGCAGTGGCGACACTGCTCTGGAAGAGGACCCAAAAGACCTTGTTATCCTCAATACGCTGCTTATCCTTAGAGTCCCATAAGTGAGCATACCGAGCGCCTTCACACATCCCATCACAGAGCTCAGGAGTGACCGATTTCTCGAGGTTGTCCCAGGCGACTTGTGCTATGAGGAATAACAACTACGAATAGAAAAAAGGTGTCCCATGCTCTTGAGACTCGCTGACATTAGCAAGAAATTCTTCGCACAAGTATTGAGCCCAATTAAAAAACACACCTTTCACGCACTGCCCAACTAGCTGGATTACATAAGCGGGGACAGTCGCAACCTGGCACTTCCGCATGAGTTTGCAGGCTAACATTCGAGTGCCCATCTGCGTAGCAGGGTCATTAATGGTTTGGATCACAAACCCTCGCTGATTTCGCTAGATCGCATAGGTTTCCCGGACATACAGAGTGGTAGCGGCTTCGTACTTTTTTCTGATTTTCTCAAGCGGGTGCGACCCCTGCATCGGGAGGCTCGTGATCTTGTGGATCAACTCGGCATCAATAGGGACTCTGTCATGAATCCATAAACATCCATTGTGAATGAGGGCAAGTAATTGGCGTGCCAATCTATCAGTGATGTTGTAACGGCCAAAATGGGGCATGCAAAGCAGATTCAGGAGTCTGGATCCTGCCAAGCCACATACCCATCATTGAGGTATCACTGTGATTCCATCATCCTCATGGATTGTGTCAAAGTATAATGCAGAGGCCAATTCCGAAAAAGCGTCTTGGTCCACCAGATTATGATCATCGAACTTGACCTCATGGAGGCATCCGCAGGGATCACCGAAGATGGGGACCTCTCATGGGGTCAGCGGAGTCTGTAGGTAGGTGATCAGGCCATCCAAGTTTTTCGATATTTTCATAGATGGTCTTCATGGTCAAACGTAGGGGGGTAACCAGTTGATCGGGTTAGGCGGTAGAGCCTCCTCCTGATCATCTTGTGCTGAGGGAAAAGGCCTGGGATGTCTTGGGGAACTTCGGGGTTTCTTTGCTCCCTGTGGAGGAGCCCTTGAACTTTGAGATTTCTCCTTGCCCTTTCGTTTGGTCCGTGGGGGAGGGACTTCCTCCAGCTCCGGCTCATCTTCCAAAATTTCTTCAACCTCAGGCTCAGTTGGGGTGGAGGGTTCGGCAGGGGCAGTGGTCTGCATCCTTGCGCGAAAAATGAATCCCGGCTCTGGGTGACTGCTATATGATGGGGGAGGTTTACCAGTGATGGGAGGGATGCCACAACTATAACGAATTTTGTTGTTTGATTGCTTCTGCAAGATACTTAAAGTAGGCTTCCTGTTTACACGAGACAATACCGCTAACTCGATCATCTTGCCGCCCTTTAAACACTTTCCATCAAAGGATAGAGAGAGATATTTCGCGCGGGGCGGGTTTCCCTAGGAAAGATAAAAATGCCCCATAATTCGTCCTGCCAACGGTTCAAGGGCCACTCCCTTCAATGGTAACTTTTGCTTCTCCCCAGAGGGTACAGTTCCAATGGCTAGTTGTCGTGTCCCTAGTATCTTAGGCGTACTTATTAAGCTAAGGTTTGCAATTTGTGACAGCTGCCTGGCTTCCCCCAACACAAGCTTGCTTCCTAAGTAGCGCTTGGCCCAAGACCAAGAGAATTTTATCATCTGTTCAACTAAGGTTTTAAGGGGGGCTAATATTGGCATCAAATGCTTGTCCCCTAGTTGCTTCACCGATGCAAAAGTGGTTTGAGGCAAGGGGCCACTACTTGTGGAACCAAAAGGTGTTATAGGGAATCTGTTGCTTACTCGAGGGTTGACCTGTCCCTCGCTCGAGGTAGGTCCTAGTTCTAATCCCATCTTTTCCTTAGGGGCCATAAAGAGAGATTCCTTAGTGATACGAAGACAACGTAGTGTAGAGGTTTCTCCTAGTTGGGTCTGCCAAGCTTCTAGATCCCTACTGGAATCCTCAATATCTTCTTTGTGGCATGGTACTATCAATTTATAGATACCAGCCCCTCTCTTAGGTATAGGTTCTGCATGATTTTTGACTTCTACCGGGTCCAGTGGTACGACGACCCGATGGCCCTAGTTTTCAAATATCATGCTGCATTTGTTTAGGTCGATAATTCCCCCCATGTTTATAGCCCAGTCTAGCACAAGGAATGCATGGTAAGGATCCACATCTTCCACCATTTCTATCACCTCAAAGTCGGCTAGGATCTTGGCTCCTGTGATATCAACCATGACACTGGGGAGTCTACCTAGAGGAATGATTCTTCTATGATTTGCCATTCGAAGCTAGATGGTGGACCGCTCCAGCTTAGGTTCTCCCATGCGTTTCCAAGTGTGCTTAGGTAGTATATTGGCATCCGATTCGAGGTCTAAGATAACCTAATCCATTTTATAGCCACGGATCTGGACTGTCAGCTGCATCTCCCTACCGGTGCGTCTCTGAAATTTGTGCAAAGTATGCACATCCTTGATGTCGGTTGTCCTGATATCATGTGTTGCACAACTTTCCAGTAAAGCCTGTAGGTTTCATACTGATTGATGGTTGCGTAGCAGCCCCATGCATGCTTGTAAGAAGGGTTTAACCTCCTCAGCTACTTCCACATCCCCCTGGTATGTGGATGGAGAGACTTTAGTTTCAAGGAAGTCCTTTCGGGCATCTATAAACGTTTCCCTTAACTTGCATAGGTCTAGTCCTTCTTGGTTGCTAACTGCCCTGCAAATTAGTGTATTAGCTTCATCCTTCTCCTTAGCCCCTCCTGTCGCCAATCTACTGTGTGTTACTACATTTAAGTTTGCGTCTGGACCCCTCAGCTCGGTCTGGACCCTTCGCACCTTCTACGCAAATGAAAGTCGCTTTCCCCATACCTTTGCTTTTAGGGCTGGGCAGTCTTCCAGCGCGTGGCCCAACTGTCTATAATACCTGCAGAACTGTCGTAAAGGGTGTAGGCAACCCTTCAAAAAATTCCCTGTGCCTCCACAGTTATAGCAGATCAATTGGCCTCGACCCCGACCTGCGCTTCCGCTTTGGCTCCGTCCCTTCTCCCAAGGGGGGAGTCATCCCTACCCGAGGGGGTTCTCGGTGAGGTAGGATCTTCGTTCATTGCATCCTTATGGACTCGACAGTCTTGCTCCTTATGGCCAACTGACCAGCAATTTCGGCACTAGAGTCGCTCTAATGCGGCACCCAGGGTGCCCAGACAAGCCCCTGGGTTGACCTTACGCCCCCCAGCTGTGCAGCTTCCTCCATGCCCCAGTGTAGGTCCCCTCGAGCCCCATTGTTCCGGGCTACACACTCTTGGTCCCGAGTGGCTCATTGTGTGACCCTGTTCCGTGCCAGTCTATCCTCCTTTCCCCCGTCGTAGATTCTGAATTTCCTGGTGCATGGCCTCAATCTGCTCCTGGATTTGTTGGACGTCTAACGTAGCCCCCTTTTGAGGCGTAGCTTCTAATTTCATAGCGGCTTCCAAGGCCTTGTCTTGCGAGTCAAAAGTCCGACGATCCATAGGTACGCGTAGGTGAGGGAGTAGCATGGTGATAAACCACTCTGTAAGTTGTCTGTCATCATACCGAAATCTTCCTTCCTTGATAGCTCTTTTTAGGCGTTGGTCTGCTTCCCATACAGACTCAGTTTCCCCTTGCTTGAAATATTTTAGTTCTGTTACGACTTGAGAGTAGGATTTAGGGTTTCGGAACTGCTGTCTCAAATCATCCTTGATGTCCTGGATAGTTGCATCCTTTTTTTGTGATATGTACCCCATATACAGTCCAAAGCTCTCCCCTTAAGGGCTACGGATAGATGCACTTTTCTCATAGTGTTGCCCACCACGCCCTGTGCAACCCATACCGACTCTGCCACAAACCAAAACCGCTCCAAGTCTTCATCAGCCGTGCCCTGGAAGGTAGGTAACTTCAAGTGCGTCGCCATGGTACCCTCCTCAGTATTTTCTTATCAGTATCTGATCCCTTTCTCAACCTCCTTCCGGTCTCGGCAATGGAACCATTTGTTGGCTTGAGGGGTCCTAACCCAGGTTCAGTGTGCAAGGTTTGCCAACGAGCCCTATACCCGCGACGCACCGGCAGTGATTTGCTTTCGCAGGTTATAGTCTCACCCGAAGTAGTATGGGTGGGTGTTGGAACTAGGTTTCCACACCCTGAGAAAGGATGGGTAAGATAAGCAGGGCTGCGTCCTATTTCTGTGATTCCCAGATTACCTTGTCCTGCGCAGGGTTAATTATGTTCCTATTCGCATCCACGTGCACTAGATCTACAGTTATAGGCTTATTATATCACCAACACAGCAGTACATAAACAGAACATAATAGACCTAGATCCAAGAGCTTATTACACAGATCTTTCACATCTTAAAGACAGAAAATACATAACACAAAAATTATCAACAATTCACATAATAGAACTCATAGATTTAGATCTCTAATAATCCTTCGCATTCATTCATTCATCAATCTTTCCTTACAATTCCTTTCCCAACTTGCGCACACAGCAGCAGGGTCTGCACACAACTGGACTAGGATCTCCGCACACACAGCCAGCAGGATTCTATTCCCAAAAACCCAAACAGATAGCTTAAGCAATATATCACATCAATATCTCATCAATTCCTGTCCTTTTCGATACAAAATACATCTCTATTTATAACAATCTAGCTTCGAATTTCCTATGGTCCGCAACCCATGGTTTTTGGACCCCTAGTTTACCCCTTGACCCATTACAATGCGTTTGGGGCTTTGAACCACCCCAAAACCCCTGCGCTATACTAAATATAATTAAAATTAATCAAAATGGACCAGTTTCGCAGCTTGTTAGGAGACCCCGTTCCAATAGGTAGTCACGTTTTTTTGTATAATCAAACTCACATTAAAATGTTATTAAATGGATTCCTCCCCTCCCTATTGTGGGAAAAAACCATAAGCCATGTGACTTTAGGTGGAAACCATTGATGCAACATTGTTAAGAGAAGAATTCCACTCCTAGAGACAGACACTATCAATAGATAAACAAACTTTTGAAACCTGCTACTTATCTTCACACATGCATTTATATCTTTTAAAACAAAATATGTTAATGTTTGAATTCGTTGATAGGATGGCATGTAGGATCCTTACATGGATTCTAAGAAGGCTAGGAAAGGAAAACATCGTATCATTGAAGTGAGCCTAGCTTGCGAAGAGGAGTTGGCAGTAGATGTTGGCACCATAGGATCGACATGTGACGAAACAAGATATTACATGGATTTTAGTATTGTCTACAAATGAGGTAATGTATACCAATGGTCTAGGAATATATATATCTAGTGATACCACTCCTCCCTAGGGATACAAACTTGGCTGATGGAGACCACTTGGAAATCAAATGATTCTAGTTGGGAAAAATAGTTGTGCACCATACTATATTTCCTTGAGTAGTGGTTATCTCTTAGATCATTAGATCTATTGACGTAGTTAATAGATTCATCAAAAATATCAATAGGAAATTCATTACATCATTTTAGACTTTTTTCTTACAAAAATATTATAAACTCCCTCCATCAAAGGTCGACCTCACTAAAGAATGCATGAAAAAATTCCCATATAACTATAGAGAAATGATTAAGGGTTAGTGGGTATGTGGGACATTTTTCAGTTCAAGCAGAAAAATAACTTAGCCCATGAGATTGCTAAGGATCCCATACAAAATTTGTGTAGCCCTTCTAAGTTGGATATATGGGTGAAAAGAAACCATGAATTTCAAAGAATCACGGATGCCACTAAAATTCATAGTTACCAAAAGAGATACAAGGTTTAATTGGGAAGGCATTCTCTCCATTACTCTAGAAGAAACCATCTTGATTCACAAATGCATAGTGCCTATGGCACACCCTACATTTCATGTGCTTTTTTACTTACTCAACATTGTTTGTGTAGTCCATTCTTTCTCAAGTATGGGATGATAGTGGTAATTTATTGACCCCTCTTTACACATATTATCAAGGCCTAGTATTAGAACATCGCATGGTGAAGAGCACCCAATACAATCCTGGAACCAACTTCTTGAAGGATTTGAGCTTTGATACCACTTAATATCAACCTAAGAGTCTTGCCCAAGTTTTTTTGTTTCATCATCTCTAATTTTGCAACATTACATTGCCTTATATGCAGTGGCTTGGCCAAACCATGCCTACTAAAACCAGAGTACTTCTTTCCATTCAAATTTTATCCATAAATTTACATTTTACTACACCAATTAGACAATGCACCAAGTCCCACTCAACTTAACCTCAAATGTACCATGTGCATGTACAATCATGGCCTAAAGCATTCCCAATAGTGATTAGTTTAGTTAGTATATAGGAAACAAGACAAACATATAAAGAATTAGCGACATTCAACACATAAATAATATAACACATCACATGTGGTCGAGTGATACCAAGACAATGTGAAATACTCTTTTACTTATTTCATACAAGAATGATACAAGTATACAAATAGGAAACCACAAAATTAATATGCATAAAGACTAAGCTTAACCCAATATATATCAAATCAAGTAATATGTATAAAGACAAGAATGATACACTGATATATGGGTTAAGTTTAGTCTTTTTCCATATTAGCATATGTGTGTGGATATTTACATTAGCAAGGGATTGTTAAAGGGCTTATATTCCAAAAGAAAGACTCTTGATGGATAAAAGAATTGGATTATGAGAATACAACATATTTCAAAATAAAGATTTATGATAAATGGAAAAATTAAATTATAAAAATACAACATTGTTTATATTTCAAAAGAAAGACTTTTAATGAATGAAATAATCAAATTATAAAAATACAACATTTCTATAACAAATATATTAAAAAAACATGATATTTGTAATATTCATATTTTCATACACAAGCCTATCCTCAAAAAAGAAAAGAAAAATAAAAAGAAATAGTAATGATTTAAATAAACACTATTGGATGATGAAGATTAACAAAGTACATGAGAATTTGATTCAGAGAAGAAAAGAAATGGTTGAGGGAATAATAACCAAAGCCTAAAAGATGGTAATCATTTAAATAATCACTATTGGGTGATGATGACGAACAAAGTACAAATGAAACACTCCTAAAGGAAATTAAGAGAATTCATCCATTTGACAACTTTGACTCTAATAAGGAATTAATATACTATTCAAATATTGGTTATTTGATTATGTGAAATTTTCTTGGTGGTATGAGGTTAAAAAAAGAAAAGTGAAAAAAAAGTAAAGAAGAATTGTTTAAAAGTAAATAGAATTTGTATTGAAATGTAAATAAAAATTTATTGATGTAATATAAAATTTCTATTCAATCTCTAAATAGAAAAATTCATTGAGCTAAATGGAGTTATATGATTATGGAATAATATAATGATTATAAGTTTGGAATATATCTTTTATTGGTAATTTTAGAAAAAAAAAAAAAAAAAAAAAGTTGTATCTAAACATAAAAGACTTTTAATGGACTTGTTTTGAACTATCTAAGTGTGGTATTCTGGAGTTTAAATTATTTATATACAAAATTTTAAATTAAATTATTTGGATTAAAAAATATGTAAAAAAAAATCAATTAATATTATTTGAATTTAAATTTAATGTTAATATTCAGTAATAACTAAAATTAGTTAAGAGCAATGATTCTTGCATGCGTGCTGCCTGCTTCTCCTCTGTGATCTTGCTTCAATTCTGTCGTCATGGCCCCAAGAGGGGTCTTGAGCTCGATCCCCCTCTTCCTCCTAAACTATTAGCCTTCAAAAGGCTGGTGGCCTGCAACAACAAGTGGCCTCCAAGCGACCTACAACAAAAATTTGTGAAAAGATTGGAAGAGATCCCCATAGTGGATTTGCTGACTGAAGAACCTTGTAGATCGGTGCTTAACCTTTCTGAACGCGGGCTCATTGGGTAGTTCACGGGGCTCTGGCCCTCACCAAAAACTGTTGAAGCATGGATCCAAAGGAATTAGACTCCTCTCATTAAAGATGGCATTAGAAGCTACTTTGTCAGTAAGGGCTTCTTTGTTTTTGTTTTTGAAGTAGCTGAAGACAGGAACCTGATATTCCGAAATGGCCCATACTTCATGGGCCCTCGAGGCCTATACTTGAACTAATGGACCTTGGATTCTGATCCGAGCCAAGACGTCCCATTGGTTGTTCCAGTTTGGGTTCGCTTGCCCCACCTTCCTCTCCACCGCTGGAAACCTATATCTTTAGAAACCATTGATAACAAACTTGGGAAGTACATCAACAGAGCTGAAAGAAGAGATCAGTTCTCATGTGCTTGAATCTGTGTCGAAGTTGATTTGGAGGTAGGCCTCCCTGAGGCTATCAAGTTCACGGTGGTTGACTGGACTCACATCCAAGAGCTTGATTACAAGCAGATCCCATTAAAATTCTGGTTTTTCCATGGCTATAGACATTTTTCCATATATTGCAAAAAGAAAACAGTGGAGGAGACTGAGACCACCAAAGAGGAACAATGGACCTAGGTGCAGAAAGTCGCCTCAAATAAACTAAACACTAGAAACAAAAGGAAAAGTAAGCCTACAGGGAATGTTGCCCCTTCCTCGGCGGCACAAGGGGAAGGAACCTCTGTCCCTGCTAGCACAGATGTAAACTCCAACCCCTTCGATATTCTAAGCACCCCAGAAGAACCTAAAACTGCTTCAGAAGTGGAAGTGACAAAGCAGCAGCCAAAACCAACAAAAGAAAATAAAAGACAGCAAGAAATGTCCTCAACACCAATTATATCCCCAAGAGGAGATTCCACATCCCCGACCTATGTAGAAATTACAAAGAATAAGCCCCTTGAATCCTCTGGATCTTCGGATGAAGAAACGTTCAAGCAGCCCTTGAAAAGAGTTGGGAGGAAGTCACACAGAGTGGCAAGAGAAGAAGAGGCTGAGAAGCAAAAAATGCAAGGTAGCCAGTCCATGATTGAGATTTCCATAGGCAGAAAAAATCGACCTAGGCCTCATAAAGGCCACCCTTCTGCAAGTAAATAATGCGTATTGTCTCTTGGAATTGGAGAGGCTTGGGGAATCCGACAAAAATGGAAGCAGTGAAGAACCTCCTGAAATTTGATACCTCTGAGATCCTCTTTCTCTAAGAGACCAACATAGAAGGGGCTACCCTTCTAGAGATTAGTAAAGACAAATGGGAAAAAAAATCTAGGAAAGCAGTCAGTGCAAGGGATACTTGTGGTGGGCTTGCCACTCTCTAGGAAGATGAAAAATTCCATCTAGTTAGCTCCTTCGAAACGCAGCATTGGATCTTCACCGAGCTCCAGCATATTGTGAGTAAGACCTCCCTTGATCTCTTTAATATTTATGTTCCGGTTCTCTATATCGAAAAAAAGGATTGTTGGCAAACCCTCGATGATTTCCTTGAATCCTACTCTCCCAAGAATATAGTCCTAGCGGGAGACCTCAATCATGTCTTTGAACCAAAGGAGAAAAGAGGAGGAAATACAAGCAAATATGCCATCCTCTCTCTTGTCGAAGAACTGATCCTAGAATGGGACTTACTAGATTTTAAACCCAAATTTGGGCTCTACACATGGTCAAACAATAGAACTGGGAATGAGCACATCTCTGCTCGGCTTGACAGATTTCTTCTTTAGAGCTCCCTCCTCTCTAAGAAGAATATAATCTCCTCCAAAATTCCGCCTAAATTTATTTCTGATCATAAACCTATCTTAGTACTGCTAGAAGAAGAGGAAAACTTGGGTCCCATTCCTTTCTGATTCAACCCTTCATGGACGGAAAGGGATAGGTTTCAGGAGACTATATCGAAAGCATGGTCCACCCCAGTTAGTGGTTCGACTAGCTATGTGTGGGAACACAAAATCAAAGCCAGTAAATTAGCGCTGAAAGAATGGCTCAAAAAACCCTCTTGTTCATCTACAAGCTTTAGAAAGCATGACACCAAGAGGCTGTTTGATCTGCAAATGAATATGGAACAAAATGATATCACTTCCTCCAAAATACAGCTTGAGAAAGCTGCCCAAAAAAGCTCTTTCGAGGCCTTCAGAATAGAGGAAGAGACCTTGAGGCTTAAATCTCGCAATCTTTGGTTCAAATCTGGAGATAAAAATAGTGCTTTCTTCCACAAGCAAATCCGCACTCGCCTCTTGAGAAATCACGTTGCAGAAATCACCTCCTCGGACGGACCTCTGCATAAAGGAATTGATGTGATTCGTGAGGCTGCTACCTCTCACTTCCAACAACTTTATCTTGAAAGTGGAGATGATAATGAGGAGGAAACTTCAGAATTCCTCTCTCACATCCCAATTTTGATAAAGGAGGAGGACAATCTCATTCTCCTGAGACCCTTCACAGAAGAGGAAATCAGCAAAGTCATCTGGGCGATGGAGCAAGACAAAGTCCCCAGCCCGGATGGATTCTCCATTCACTTCTACGAGATACGATGGGATGCAGTAAAGGTTGATATGATTCGAATGATAAAGGGATTCTAGTAGAAAGCCAAAGTGGGGGGAATCACAAACTCAACCTTCCTCGCTTTGATCCCTAAAGAAGCGAACCCTGTCTCTTTTGACTGTTTTAGGCCAATTTTTCTTTGCAATGCTTCATACAAGATCATCTCCAAGCTCTTGGCAAACAGGATCAAGCCTCTGTTAGAAAATATTATTTCTCCCAATCAAGGTGGCTTTGTCAAAGGAAGGCACATCTTGGACAATGTGGCACTAGTGCAAGAAACCATCCACTCCAGCCTCCAATGCCACGAAAAATGGATGATCATCAAACTAGACATGGCGAATGCCTTTGATCAGGTAAGACATTCCTTTCTTCTCCAAGTTCTTTCTACTTTCGGTTTCAGCTCTACTTTCATTAGGCTAATCAGTGCATGTATTGGAGATCCGTGGATTTCCCCCTTGGTAAATGGTAGGCTAGCCGGTTACTTCAAGGCCTCGAGGGGCGTTAGACAAGGCTACCCTATGTCCCCCTTCCTGTATATCTTGATGGCTGAATCCCTTAGCCGGAAGATGTCAGAAAAAAAGATTAAAGGCTCTCTACCTGGAATCAAGGTTGCAAGAGGCACTGAGCCAATAAACCATGCGTTTTTTGCAGATGACTCCCTTCTCCTGGGGGGGGTTTCCATTAAGATTGCAAGGGATTTTAAAGAGGTTATCCACAGCTTTTGCAGAGTCTCTGGAGCCCTAGTCAACATGAGAAAAAGTGCATTCTACAGCTGGGAGATTGACCAGCAAACCATGAATCGGATTTCCCAAGTTCTTGGTTATGTGGGTATTGCAAGCTGGGATAAAATCAAATATCTAGGCATGCCTTTGACTTAGGGTTTTAATAAGGCCCTTCATTGGGCTAAGATCCTCAACAAAATCAAGAACAAAATGAAATTTTGGGGCGGGCAGTGGCTTACCATAGCTAGAAAGCTTATCCTGGTGAAATCTATCCTCTCCTCACTCCCCTTATATCAAGGTACATTTATTTTGGCCCCTAAATCAATTACTGATCAGCTCTCAAAGCTCCTAAGAAACTTTCTTTGGCAAGGCGGTAAGGGAAATCGGGAAAAATTCCATCTGGTTAGCTGGGACATAGTGAAAAGATCTCTTACAGATGGGGCCTGCAAGTAAGAGAATCTGGTTTGGCCAATCTGGCCTTAGGAGGGAAGATGATATGGAAAATCTTCTCGAACCCTCGGCATCCTGTAAGTCAAGTCCTTATCAAAAAATATATGCATGGTCTCTCCTTGTTAAATATGGATGAAGGAACAACTCGGAAGGGTACCACTCTCTGGGAGCTCTGCAGCCGCAGTTGGGAGTTATTCAAAGACCACCTCTTCAGAATCTCAGGCAGTGGGGAAAACATCCAGCTTTGGGATGACAACATCATGGGTCACCCTCCTCTCCACTCAGTTCAAGAAATTGTTGATCTGCAGGAGTGGCTCATTAATCGTGGGATTAGCACTCTAGATGGCATTTTGTCCTGGGATGTTGATGGACACTAGCTTGCCTGGAACATTCTACGCCCCCTAGAAAGGCTCCTCCCTTAGCTATCTATATTTTTAGCATCACTTTCTGGCCTCGCTCCAATCCATCGGCACTCTCGGGACAAATGGGGCTGGGGCAAGACCGATCAGTACTCTGCTACGTTTGGGTTTGCTACCCTCCATCACAGCATTCCCCTCCACTCCCCTTCTCTGTGGAAGGAGGTCTGGATCTCAGCGGTCTTCCAAAGGTTAATTTTTTCACATGGCTCCTCATCCACAAGCGTTTATTGATAGGAGAAAACTTGCACAAAAGAGGTATCGTCATCCCTCACAGATGCCCACTATGCTGCGCAGTGCTGGAGTCAATGGAACATCTATTCCTGGAGTGCGATTTTACAAATAATGTTTGGGTGAATGTGTTGTACGGGCTTAATGTCCATCCTCCTTCACTGGGCTCGATTTAAAAACTTTTCATTTCGTGGAAGGAGCAATCACCACATGAACTTCGCAACAAGTCCTTATGGAATATTATCTGGTTCACAATTCCTAAATTTTTTGCTGGAAAATTTGGCTGTCCAGGAATGATGCCATATTTAACAGCAGATCCTGCTCCCCCATGGTGGTGGCTGCCAAGGAAAAATCCTTTCTAATTGAGTACTTGACGAACCTCCCCCACAAGAAAGACAACAATCTCTCCTTTTACGTGATAAGTTGGATCGGTGCACCTCTGAAGCCTACTCTCAGTCATAAGTCATCCTCTCGTCTCGGTCATAATCTAGAGTGGAGGCTGCGGATTCCTGAGATTGAATTTAAAAATTAATGGAAGTCCCGTGATAAAGGCATAATTTTTTTTTTATGGTGCTTCTAAGGGGAATCTGGGTATCTCTAGCTTTGGGGGGGTCATCTATCCCCGGATTGGGCAAAGAAGAATCAATTTTAGTTGGGGCCTTGGACAGAACTCCAATAATCAAGCGTAGATATTAGCACTTCTCAAAGCCTGCCAGATCGCGCATGAGCATGGAGAAAAGGACATACAAGTTTCCGGAGACTCGAAAATCCTGATCAAGATCATGAACACAGGAGATCAATTCAATAACTCCCTCAACAAGACTCTGCAAAGACTCAGAAAAGAGTTGCAAAAATACGCTTCCAGCTCCTTCTTCCATATCCTCCGAAATTTAAACAAGGAAGCTGACGCAAAAGCAAATGCAGGTTGCCTCTTGGCCCAAGGAGATCTTTCAAAAAATGACGATGCCCCAATTTGGTTTCCAATACCTTAAGAAACAACTATAAAAGAGTAGAACCCGTCTAAAAGGGAATTTTGGGAAAATATAATATGTATCAAGGGTTGATTAGGGTGCGGCCCAACCTATTTTCATAAATAAAAAAATATACCCGTTCTTGTTAAAAAAAAAAAATTAGTTAAGAGGAATGGAATTATAAATAGAAAAAATAATAAATTTATTTTGATATAGTTTTTACATAGTTAAATTTATTAATAAAAGTTGGTAAAATAAATAAAATGAAGGGAAAAATAAATAAGTAAACAATTTGATAATAGGAAAAACAATCATATAAATAATTGGGAAAAATTAAAAAAACAAATTAAAATATAAATTTAACCTAAATTTTAATAATTTAATGGAGTGTATTTTTAAGTTATCACCTGATGTGATCTCTGATAAACTCAATCCACTTGATAAAAAAAAAAATTAATAATTTAATATAAAAATTTATTATTAAATTCATTTTTTTTTTTTTTAATATAATCCAAGGCATCCATCCTTATCGGAGTAAAATGAAACTCTTCTCAACTGCCACGCTGAAAACCTAACCACCTCCCCGAAAACTAAATTCGAAATATAAACCATGCTTCTAATAAAATTGGGTATACGAATTTTAACGCTAAACTGTTCTTTTAAAAACCCATAGAATCTGTCATAAGGTCTTCCTCACAATTAAGGGAAATCCAACTATGTAGCAACCATTACTTTTTTCGATGTCAAATAACGATTACATAATAAAGACATGAATCGAATTCGAAAAAGAGTCTGTGCATAAATTCACTTCCTAGTGAATCAACAATTTAATTTAATAATTAATGCTTCAAGATGTAATATACACATTTAATTTAATAATTAATGTTTCAATATGTAATATCCAAGTTGTCTGTCGTGTCACCTTCGACTCACAGGATGCCATAAACCAATATCTGTAAAGTGAAAACCAGCAGACATGTTTCCATTCGCCGCACATTGAAGAAAATGGTGCCATCTATCTGTGAATCCACGTATAAATTACGAGAAAAATCAATATGTATGGTATTTATGTTGTACATATGTCTATATGTGAATCCCATGGGAGAGCGATGCCCCAATCCTTGTATGGAATGTCATGATTTTGTAATTTTGTTGCCAGAAATTTAATATCATGATTTCGTAAATTTGTTTCGAGAGATTTACATCGGTATAAAGTGAATTTTATAATTTAGTAACCTAGAATACTGAATTTACAAGGAGGTCTGTCATGCTTAATTTTATCAATTTCATTCTGGTTTCTATGAGAACAAACTTTCCTCTTTTCTTTTCGTTTAGATTGTTTTTTCATTATTTATAAAGGAAAAGTGGGATATTTTTTCACATCAGTCTCGTCATGATATTTAACAAAAATCTAAAGGAAAAGTGGGATATTTTTTCACATCAGTGTTATAGGTCAATTTGGGCATCATCCCCCATGACCTGGTCAAAATAAACATCATTCCCATGAGCAATGAAATAGGGGCTATCATCCCCTATCATTTCAGTTGCTACATGCCCTAAGAGAAGAACAAATTATTCATGACTTCTATTGCAAGATTTCCAAGGTTTAAAGTATATGTTATATCACTTATGAGCTCACCAATGCTACCTCTCAAGGGACTAATTACATTGCATATGCAACTCTCTCCATTCAAGGGTGTACTGCAATGCACTTCTCGACATTCAAGAGTGCGTTGGTCAAATGGAAGAGAAATTTTCATTGTTCTGAAATCTCCACATGGTCAGTGCCTTCTAGAAGAGTCCATATGTGTCAAACTTCGAATCCATGTGTCCATCTAACACCTCTGAGCTTGGGAACATGTCTTGCCTATTATTAGGGAGTCATTGATTGAGAAACTACCATCATTTGCCCTATAAATTGAGCACAGATCCTAGTGCTAGGGATGGAAGAATTTTGGTAAAGAAATGTTGTTGGATTCTCAATTGAGAGAGTAATAGAAGTGATATGTTGTTGGTGAGATGTTGATTGTGATGAGGTTGGGATGATGCTGGTGCTGGTGACATCAAATCGATCATTGGTTGTAACCTCCCCCTTCTACTCATTAATAAATATTGTTGTTCATTTTCCCATATATGTATCTGTTTATGTTTCTATTTCTCATATGGTGGATTCTTAACTGATATATATGTTTCATGTTCAATCAATTTAACCGACTAAGATAAATAGGCATTTGTATATTGCAATCTCTTTGTTGTTTAGTGTTTATACTTGTAGGAACTAGTTTGGTGATCTAAGTTGGATTGGAAGCTACAACAAAAGCGACAAAAGGAGAATAGGAAACGCTTGGATCACAAGTAGGTCCTTCTATCTTTTTATGTGTCTATTTACTCTTATAGAAAGTGTCTGCAAAGTCTTTAACATGTTGTTATAAATGCATAGCACCACATTTAGGGAATTTGATTTATCTGTAGATCATAATTCCACATAACAATCAGTCTCGTCATGATATTTAACAGAATCCTAGAGGCCTGTAAATAAATATTGTATTTGATTTGATTCGACCACTCCATCTTTAACAAAACCCTAGAGGCATGTAAACGAATATTTTATTTGATTGGACCACTCCATCATTCCATCGTTGGTTAAAAGGAGGAAAATCATGAGTGCTTTCCCCACTATTTAAACTAGGGTTTCTGAAACATGGTTTTTGGGTGCTTTTAGGTTTTATGCACTTGGACTATGTGCTTTTAGGGATCTGGAACAAGGCGTCTGAGCATCGGCTTCTTCACGCATAGATGGTTGGGGCCCTCGAGCCCCCAGATTATGACACTTGGCCTTTTGGAGAGGTCTTGATGCTCTCCTATCATACTTTCCAGTTTCATTTCAATGTAGAAGAGAAGCAACATTTTCCTACCCAGTTTTACAACATGAGTCAATTTAATCGAGCCATCCCTTGGAAACCCTCGATATCAAAGGGATCAACATTATTCCTTGAATATACTGTTAGGGTGGGTCCATTTTCTCAATATGGTAGCCGAGAATCTGGAGTAAGAGAGGAAGGGACTACTATGAGGTGTACAACGGAAAGGAAAAAAATAAATGCACCCAAAAAACCGACAAGGCCCTCTCTTCCATGAAGGAGTTAACCCTTGGGTTGGATGTTAATCTTGATAGAGTCCAATCCCTGTACTGGCAAGCTCTAATGGGGAAGTTCAATTATATCTCTTTATCCCAGGAGAATATATTATCCTGGGTAAAGGAAACCTCGAAACCACTGGTGGGCTATACTGTGGTAGTTAACATACTAGTGAATAAAAGGATTCACTTCCACTTCCTGTCCAAGTCTGACATGGAACTAATTCTCAACAAACACTGGATATCAGGTAGAGCCATTATGTGGCTTCAATGATGGCATCCAAATTTCTGTCCAAGCATTGATGAACAAATATGCTAAAATATATGGGTTAAGCTTCTAGGTTTCCCAATGGAGCTTTGGTCCAAAGAAGTATTTATAATTATCACAAATTCTCTTAGCATGTTTTTGTTTCTTGAGGAGACTTCCTTGATAGAAGTAGATAAGAGGACGGTTTGGGTTTTGGTGGAGATGGATGTCCCTTAGGGGTTGCCAACAATGCTTAAATTCCTGTGGGGTGAGAAAGTCACTCTTCGACCCCTAGATTTTTGGAAAACCCCCTTCAAATGTATGAACGGTAGAAGAGTGGGCATATGGTTCACAACTACATGACTCCTTCTCATCCATGACTCTAGACACAAAACCGCCAGCAAGATATGATTCATTCAAGTGTATACTTTATTGTGGGGCCTTGTTTTGATTTGTCAGAGTCTCAAAAACCATCCTCTCCTTCCTGAGGTGTCTCGAAGGCCTGATGGTCAGTCTTTTATCTGTTGCAGCCTTAAAAGAGGATGAAACCCTTTACACTAGTTTTTAGAAGTCGAGGTTTGTGTTTCCAGTCAATGAAAAATCCCTAGAAAAGCCCCGGATGGTGGAAAAAAGGCTCTGGAAGAAGTCATGTGTTAGAGTTTTTCCTCTATGCTCCTATCTTAGGATATTGTAACATTTGTGGCCTTGGATGGGGATGATAACATTTCCACTGAGATTCTAAAGGCAACTTCTGCTATATTGGTCGCGGATAATTCCCTAGTGATTGGAACAATAGCTCGGTTCGAAGACTTTAGCCAATATTTTTTTTATGTGTTCCTTTCACATGATTGTGGTGTAAAGGACATTGTCAAATATTTGGAAGTTGGAAATCCAAGCCTGAGGCTCCTCAACTCACCTGGATTCAATAGAGTGAAACCAATTGATCCACTTTCTAGAGGCAAAGAACTTGCATGTAAGTCTTACTTTTCTTCCATTCCCCTCATTCAGTTCCTGCCATATGAAGATTCTTTGTTAATTATCAATTAGAAAAAATTTCACTCTTCCCTTCAACCTTAAACTCAAATCATTCTATCAATACTATTGGCCTTCCTAAAACTGTTTCAGAGGCTGAAACCTGCTATAAGTTTCCTCCAGACCAGAGTATAAGTCATAATCTAGAATCATATAAAAACCTTGTCTTTATGTTGAATGGTCACCCTTGGACCACCCTTTTTAGGACCAGCCTAGACATTCCCCCTTTTGACAAGAATGACGCCTTGATGGGTCCAAAATTCCATTATGTGCCCTCTCCTCCCTTCACTCTTGGGACTATATTGTTGCTGCGATACACCCTCCAAAATTTTTCCTATACTTGAATTTTGGAGCCTATTGTGGATCTTGCGATTGGTTGTTCTGTAATCACTTATTGGTCAGTTCATACTATGTTAAGTCTTTGAGCTCCCTACTTGGATTTTAAGTGTCGAAGTCACCTGCTCACACATGCTCAAACCGTAATGAATTCATGAGCACATTCCTTCACGCAAGCTTGAGCAAGCCTAACATATTCTACCAAGAAAATGTCTATGCAATGTTCAATTCATGTCGACGGTCGGTGCGCATTTTCATTGACAATTTCTCATTTTTGGTTGCGTTTGTACTTCTATTTTGGTGAGTTTTTCAAACTATCGCTTTTACGCACCTTTTCTTTCACAATTTTCATTTCATTTTTTCGACTATCCTTTTTTCTTGTTTTCACTTTAATTAGTGTCGTTTCATGACATCTTCGCTCTAACATGTGTCTCTTTCATCTTCGTTCGCATATCGCAAGTGTCATTCGCACTTTTCTCTTCATATAGAAAATGTCGTCTTTTGGAATGGAAAGTGTCGCTTATCGTGTAAAGTGAATTTTTGGCTTGTTTCAAAAGGTAACATTGGTGTTGCTAAGTCGCTCTAGTCATGCAGACATGTTTCACACTCATTCTCAAATTTTAATGCACTGTTGCACGATGCCATCACTATTGTTGTAAAGTGTACCTTTAGTGTCGCACTTGGGGAAATTCGTCGCAATGTCATTTCATTGAGGGAAGTATGTTGTTCATGTATTTTGAGTGATCAATGTTGTTTCTTCAACTATTCTAAGTGTGTGATCATGCTTCAATTTTTTCATTATTCACTTTGGTCTCACTGATTCCACACTTAGCCTCATCCGAAAAATTTCACTCCTGGAAAAACTTGACCTCACTCGGCCTTCCTGAAGTACACATTGTGCAGTCTTAAACCTCAATACCTGACCTTTCCTCTTGGAACTAAACATTGTGTAGTCATAGTGCCCAAATTTGAGACTTGAGCTCCATAACTGTGCAATTTCTGCCTCCCAGTTAGCCCTAACTGTGCACTACTCAGTGTTAAGCCTCAAGCTTAGAGCTTGACACATTGAGCTGTGCAATTGCACAATCCATTAGAATTTCCTCCCTCCAGAATTGTGCATTGGGAAACTTCAAGCCTCAAGCCTCAAGTCTGATCCCTTGAACCCCTCAACTGCAAAATATCCTAACTTGTTCTACTTCCAGAACTGCGTAGCGGGAAAAATCAGTGCTCAAGCCCTCAACATACCTCCTTCAGTTACCCAACTACACAATTGATGAGCCTATCCTATCCTTAATTGTGCATGGTGCAGTCTCAAGGCTCAGTCAAGGTGCTTTACTTACTGAGTCCCTCAACTGCTTAGTTCCTTAAGTCTGTCTTTCCAAAATTGCGCATTGGGAACCTCAAGCCTCAAGCGCCGACCTTAGATCTTGAGCCCCTCAACTAAGAAATCCATTGACTCTAGCCTTCAGAAATGCACATTGTGCAGTATTAATCCTTAGTCCTAGACTTAGAATTATGGAACTGTGCAGTCCCTGAGTCAGTCATTCAACCAATCACTAGCCCCAACAAGAGATTTCATGAAACATGCTATATTGGGGGTTTATTGGATTGATGTCGTCTTTTCATGAGTGGATTTCAGTCACAGGTATTCTTTCATGCTATGATAGGATGATGATGAAGGATATGGAGAAGGAGACGATGCTATATGACACTTATGGAGCTTAAAAAACTAGATCATCATCAAGCGAGAAGATGAAGGAAAACAAGATTACAACAGAAGACAAAAATAAATATCACATTGAAGACTCCTTATCTTCAAGTCACAAAGAGGAGGAAGAGGAAGAACATGCACCATATTTCAAGAAGAAAAAAAAACTATCAACAAAGGGTGACTTGACATTTCCATGTCATCACAAAGTCCATGTCAGCAGTTTCATCTCATGTCGTGTCATGAGTCATCATGTGGCCACATCATTTTGTGGATTATGCAAATTCTATATGGGATAAATGTAATGTAAAGTGGAGGTCCAAGAGTCATCCATGTAATGTGAAAAGTCATGTAGGAAGTCAAAAGGTCATATAGAAGTTGAACAATCATGAAGGGTAGTGCAAGTGTCACAAGGGAGGTGAATGATCACCTCATTTGTTATATCTACACCCTCATTGTTCATAAAAAAAGAAGTTTCACCTTGGCTCCTCCTACCAGGCATTAGAGAGAAAGATAGTTGTTTTGGAGGAGCAAGTGACTTCTCTAATGTTCCACTATTGGGTTCAGTGGTGTTCATTGTCTTGATGTGTCTTACAACTTTTACTTAATTCAAAATCTTGTTGATCCAACATGCTTTCATGCACATGTCGTGAAAATTGTAAGACTATTCTTTAAATGTTTTTTATGTATGTTGTTTTCATCTGTACTAAGGAAATTGAGCTATTTATGTGGCTTTGATACTTATCTTGTTGAAGGTGTGTTGCATTTTATTTAACAATCGTTGCTTCCTTGTGAACTATTTCGCTCGTTGATCAATGATTCATTCATATGTATATGCTCGTATGCCTTTTCTAGATTAGTACTATTTCTTGTCTTTAAAAGTCCCACTTTTCTCTTCCCTTTCAGTAGAAGGACCTTGATATTATCCATAGATGAACATTTCACAAGGCATACTCAGTTGTTGATATGATATTACTTATACATTACTCTATTGTGTTGAACTTTGTAGCCAAGGAAAATCTATAAGAATATATGGAAGTCAGGTCGATACCTTGGATGGGGCTCCTATTCCAAACAGTGTGAGGTCTAATTGGAACTTCCCATTATGGAGACCCCCTTGGTTGATGAATATCCGACACTTGTCAACAAAATGGCACTAGAAGGATTTCTAGATGATAGGTTGTGCCTGTTGAGCTTGCTTTGAATATCTTATCCAAAATGGCTCTTCCCCAAATCATAATTTTGGGATGTTTTTCTAAAGAGCTTAGTCTTACCATCCCCACGAAAGTTATTCATGACCTATCCCAATTTAAGTTTGATGGAGAGGGTGAATTAACTCTTCGTGAACATTTATTTCAAGTTGTGTGATTTTTCCTCTCTAATGGAATACTTTGCAAGGATTTCATGGCTATTTTTCCCACCCTCACATTTTAAGGTCATGTTAAGATATGGTTTCATACATTACCTATTTCTTCTATCCGTTCATTCGACTAGCTTGCGAAGGAGCTTCATAAATCATTTGATAGCTATGATTACCGAGATGTCCTTAAAAGAATTAATCAATTAAGAATGAATCCTAATGAATCAATTGCGGATTTTTTTGAATGATTCCTTCACCTTTGTTATGAATTTCTAGGAGAAGACACAGATCGAGATTTCTTTAAAAAAAAATTAAGCATTTGGTTCATACCTATTTGCATGGTGAATCTGAACCCCTTGATGTTTTTACATCCCCAACTCTTGTAAATCATGAGACAAATCTAATTTCAGAGAATGAACCTATTACTCATTTTTTTCCTTGTCCTCCTCCTTTTCTTGTACCAATTGGGGTGCCTCCCTGTGATAATGTTGAAGTTGGGAAATCTATAAATCAAATTCCTAATCCATGTTCTCATCCTCCTTCTGCTTTTCATGATTCAGACCCAATGGAGGAAACCCCAGAACGGTTCATGAAGCCTATGGTGAAAATTAATTTAATTATTCCTCAAGACAACATTAGCACTCTTAACCCCAATATTGAACCTGGTTCCATTGAAAGTGTTACTTCTTCAAGGGGCATCTATCATCCTCTATCATCTACATGTCATGACTCTACGTATCATGATCTGCTTGATCAATCTTCTCTGCCAACTAGTTCTTCACACTCTTTTGATTTTCAAGTTGTTGGCTCAAATTGTGATCATATATAAGGAACTCACATGACACACTAGGTAGAGGAGCAGGAAAGTGGGGAAAATTTTGACTTATTTTCCCACTTTCAAAGTTCCCCATGTCACAATGATGCTCTTCCATTCTTGGATGATATTCAATATACTAATCTCGGTGTTGAATCAAATCAAATCAATTTTGTAACAATCATTCTGATAGGATGACTCTATTGTTGCATGCGATGATGAATGCCCAGTTGCATCAACCAATATTTTGGTTACTCTGGAATATTTTGATTTGAAAGGTTTATATCTAGAATTTGATTCGGTCGAAGAATATGCTCTTATAGAAACTTCCTCGTCATCTCACTGTCCATTTTGTTCTACCATTTGCGGTGCATCAAGATGTGATGAGGATACTCCTTTATCTTCAAGTTCTTCACCTAATGAGTTAAGTTCTCAATCGACACAAGGTAGTGAAGTTATCCATGATGAAAAAGAAGCAATCAAATCATTAAGTATTCTTTCCATCCCTCATTATCTCTTGTTTTGCATGAAGGCAACTCTTCAAATCAACTTGCTCATGAACTTTCTTAGATTCATATATCTTCATATTTTTTATTAGAAGAATATTTTAGCTTGGGTAATATGGTTGTTGAAATTGTAAAACCTGATAAAATTAGTGACAAAGATGGTTTCCATCTGGTCAGAAGTGGTATTATTGAAATTAGTGGTGGTAGCTATCCTTACACCGTGTATGATCTGGGTCAATCTTAAAAATGCAATTTTACAATCCTAAGAGTTCTGGGACTTGTCAGAAAGACGAGTCACTTCAACTTTTGTTGATGGTTATGTCAGGATCTCGGCGTCTTGCAACTCAATTATAGTCCCAGAACTAAGTCATATCTGGTTTCTCTCACAAAAATAATTTTCCTTGCATGGTTTTACTCGATGAAAATTCCTTCCTGAAAGATGTTTGTATTTCAGATGTAGTCGTTCGACATTTCGAGATTCGATTTTTGATCAGATTCAAGATTCTATTTCATATGATTTATCTCCATGCAATAATATTGTATCAAACTCAGGTTTGGAATTTGTATCTCTCGTAGAGTCATGGGACTGTGAACTTGATCACTTCAAAGATCATATTTGGTTGAAAGAATAATGTTTATCAAATTCATTTCATAGAAAGAAACTCCTAGCTTTTCTTGTGAATGTTATATCGTGAATCTTATTTTTCATCACACTTGAAATCCTCTTGAGTGCTAATGAATGCATGATTTATTGTGCATTTTATTATAACTGAGAATACCATGCCATAAACGGTCCATCTGATCATAATAGTAATTGTCATTCATTTTATTATTTTCCCACCAATATACCTGATGACAATTATTTTACATCAAGTAATATCTATGGTTTATCTCACTATTCAGATACTTGTCAAGCAGCTGAGGCACTTCAACCTTCACTATTGGTTATGTCAGGCCTTCACTATCTTGAAAATCCTTTTGAATGTGATCAGGTTTATTTTCCCTTACAATATTCTCATCTTGATCCTGCCCTTTCAATTACAAATTCATATTTTCAAATATTTCAGGTTTTTCAAGAGGATTGTTTATAATTTCACGATATAATCCATGATTTCTTGGAGGCATATTACTTAGAAATCCCTTTTGCTAATAATAAGTATTGGTATTTTCTCATGCTTTCTAAGAAGGATGACACAGATGAAGGTGCATTCATGAGAATATTTCGAGGTTTGTTTATTTACAATTTTCATCGAGAAGGTAAGATCGCAAGTTGGGTAGATGTAGTGACTATGGCACATTTTTCTACTGATAGGCAAGACCTTCAATTTTCTGTGCAAGTTATTCATGCTCTTATCTTCTCCTTTGCACATTGTTTTATATATTTTTTAATTTTTTGTATCTTTGGGGATGCGGGTCGGGATCAACTACGCTGGTTACATTGGAAATTTCATTATATGTAACCCTGAACTTATAGTCAGTTAGTTTAGGAGTAGGTCTAGCTACATATTAGTTTAACTTCACATTCATCTTGCACTTTTTTTTTTCCTGACGTTTGTCTCACACTCTCCTTTCGGTCTAGCCTCCTTTTGATTTTTCCTTTTGGTTTTTCTTTCTTGTTATGTCTTGGCTTTTCTTCATGTTTTTTTTTAATAAGACTTCGTATGAAGGATGTCCCCTTTGGATCGAAGACAATGTGGAAGAATAGAAAAGCGCTTTGTGACACTGCAACATTTGGCTAACCATCACTCCTGCTTGCTCATCCTGGTTATCCTTTGGTCAATGATGTTTTGATGGAAAATGAGATTCTCGCGTGAGGAAAGATTTGTGTCAATTCATGATATTCATGTCTACTCTGAAAACATCATGCCTACACTCTATTTTTTATGTTTTTGTGTTATCCACACTTATCCATTTAAGTAGAGGAGGACAATATGGAAATCAAAACAAACAGAAAAATATCATAGGTCTTATATATTCTACTCTGAAGGAACAACCTCTTTTTCTCTCAATAATTCAGGATCTCTCTTCCACCCATGAAATGAATAAGCATTGATGCACAATCCTATAAAATAAATAAATAAGGGTGAAAGAAGAGAAATGCTTCCTGCGCAGGGAGGTGAAGAAAGCAACTCCAACAGGGTACTATCCAGTCTCACTGGCAGCAGAGCAATGTTTGTGTTCCTGAAGTGACTAGGACTTCGAGGTATTGGATACGCCTACTGGCAGGGGAGCAACAATGAAGATGAAAAACTATACTTTGAATATCTTAAGCTTGCTAGCAAAATTACCCTTCTCCTGATTCGAAACATTGTGATATAGTTGGTTTTATGATTATGTTCAATTGAGGAAGGATTAAGGGGACTATTTTTATACATGGGATAAGTGGGGAAGCCAAATTAATATGAAAATGAATCAATACTCCCTGAAGAACTAGACCTTGCACAAAGAATTTACCAAGGCAGAGAAGTTGGATTTCTACTATTGTGTTTCCAAGTTGTCGCAATGACAAACACCCTCCAAAAAATTTCTTATACCTAAATTTTAGAGCCTACTGTCGATCTTGCGATTGGTTATTTTGTATTCACTTCTTGGTCAGTGGATATTCTGTTAAGTATTTGGGTTCCCTAATTGGATTGTAAGTGTCGAAGTCACCTTCTCACACATGCTCACACCGTAATAAAATCATGGGTGCATTTCTTCACGTAAGCTTGAACATGCCTAGAATAGTGCACTAAGATATTTTGTGCAATGTTCAATTCAAGTTGATAGTCGGTGCGCATTATCATTGACAATTTCTCACTTTTGGTTGTTTTTGTACTTATATTTCATTGTGTTTTTCAAACTGTCACTTTCATGCACCTTCGCTTTCACGAATGTTGTTTTCATGTTTTTTAGTGTCTTTTTTTCTTTCTTTCAATTTAATTAGTGTTTTTTCCATGTCATCTTCACTCTAGCATGTGTCTCTTTCATCTTCGTTCGCATATCGCAAGTGTCGTTCACACTTTTCTTTTCATATAGAAATGTCATATTTTGGCATGGTTAGTGTCACTAATCATGTAAAGTGGATTTTTGGCTTGTTTAAAAGGGTAAATTTGGTGTTTATGAGTGCCTCTAGTCATGTAGACATGTTTTACACTCATTCCCAAAGTTTTATGCATTTTTGAACAAGTGTTGCACTTGGGTAAAGCCGTCGCAATGTCGTCGCATTGAGGGAAGTTATTTTTTCATGTATTCTGAGTGATAAATGTTGTGTATTCAACTATACTAATTGTGTGATCGTGCTTTGGTTTTTCCCTTGTTCACTTTTATCTCACCAATTCCACACACAGCCTCATACAAAAAATTTCACTCCTGAGCAACTTGACCTCACTCAACCTTCATGAGCTATGTATTGTGCAATATTAACCCTCAAGCCTTGACCTTACCTCTTGGAACTACGCATTGTGCAGTCAAAGTGCCCAAATTTAACCCTTGAGCTCCAAAATTGCGCAATTTCTGCCTCCCAGTCAACCTTAACTGCGCAGTGTCAAGCCTCAAGCTTCTAGCCTGACAGCTTAAGTTGCGCAATTGCATAATACATTAGATTTTATTCCCTCTAGTATTGCGCATTGGAAAAATTCAAGCCTAAAGCCTCAAGCATGAGGACTTAAACCCCTCAATTGCACAATCTCCAAGCTTGTTCTCCTTCCAGAACTGCACAATCAAAAAACGTAGTGCTCAAGCCCTCATCCTGCCTCATTGAGTTCCTCAACTGCACAATTGATGAGCCTAGCCTAGCATAAAATATGCACTACACAATATGAAGGCTCAATCTATGATCGTGACTTCTTGAATCCCTCAACTGATCAATTCCTTAATTTCGTCTTTCCAGAACTCTGCATTGGGAAACCTTAAGCCTGAAGCCCCAACCTTGAGCTCTTGAGCCCCTCAATTGCACAATCCCTTGACATTGGAATCCAGAACTATGAATTTTGAAGTATAAATCCTCAATCCTAGACCTTGAACTATGCAACTGCGCAATCCCTGAATCAGTCACTCAACTAGTCACCATTTCCAGCCCCAACAAGTGACTTCATGAAACATGTTAGATTATGGATTTATCAGATTGATCTCATCTTATCACGAGTGGATTGCAGTCATAGGTATTATTTCATGCTATGGCAAGATGATGATGAAGGAGATGGAGAAGGTGGCCATGCTAGAAGAAAATTTTGGAGTTGAGGAAACCATATGATCATCAAATGAGAAGACGAAGAAACACAAGATTACAACAGAAGACAGAATATCAAGATCACATTAAAGATTGTTTATCTTCAAGTCATGAGGAGGAGGAAAAAGAAGAACATTCACCATATTTTAAGAAGACAAAGAAACTAGTAGCAAAGGGTGACTTGAAATTTCCATGTCATCACAAAGTCCATGTCAGTAGTGTAAATTCTATATGGGAAAAATGCAAATTTAAATTGGATGTCCAAGGGTCATCCATGAAGTGTAAAAATTCATGTAGGAAGTATAAAGGTCATATATAAGTCGAAAGGTCATGAGGGTAGTCTAAGAGTCACAAAGGACGTGAATGATCACCTCATTTGTTATATATACACCCTCAATGTTCATGCAAAAAGAATTTTCACCTTGGCTCCTCCTACCAGGCATTAGAGAGAAAGATAGTTATTTTGGAGGAGCTAGTGATTGTTCTAATGCTCTAGTATTGTGGCTAATGTTCTTCACTATCTTCATGTATCTTGAAACTTTTACTTAATTCAGAAGCTCGTTGACCCAACACAGTTTCATGCATATGTAGTGAATATTGTAATATTATTCTTTAAATGTTTTCGATGTATGTTGTTTTCATATGTGTTATAGGCCATTTTGTCACATTTGATCGATAAGGCTTCAAACATGATCATTCACATCCTTGAACACTTTGTCATCATCCCTACACAAAGCCCTAAGCATGACTCTTTGAAAACCCTGAATTTTTGCCTTTAACTGATTCATTTCAATGATTTTTAGGCCCAACACACATTGTCCCTTTAGAGAATAGTGTTTACCAGCAGATTGGCCCTCTCTGGACCTGCGTTGATCACCAACAAGTTTCCCCTTGATGGGGGTGAGTCAATTCTAGAAATTCAGGAAAAATAAAAAGAATCTCGAAGCTTCCTCTTCCATAAGATTCCAAGAGTTGTTATAACTATTTAATTTTGATGAAAGTATTGAATCCTATGTTATACTACCTTGGAGATTTCACCCCTTATCTATTGATCTCATCCTCCCATCAAGTGTGGTTCTCAAGCCTAGTTTGGTAAATGGATAAGAACTCTTAATCTACCATCCTCTTCTATATATCTTCTTCCATCCACAAGCTAGGGGTTGGAAATTGGAGATATATTCTACCCTCGTGATGTTTCTGTGAGGTTCATTATTCCATCCATTAGGGTGACATAGAGGTACACTTTGTACCAAGTAAGGACAAGTCAACTTGGAGGAGCTCTTATACAAGATCAACTCCTATATTTGGTTGTAACTCATTCCATTTCTATTAATACAAAGAGTTCATTATTTTCATATATGTGATGTTATGATTTCATTTATTTTGATGATATGTTGATCCATTGAATAAAGTGATTAGATTATGCTACATAGATGTTGTAGATCATTGGCTTATGTTGTTTGATTGTGCATGTTCTAATTATAGCGATAGGAGCTAGGATTGGGGCGTAAAAGCCAAGAGAGGATTTAAACATACAACATATTCTGAGTAGGTTTCATCACATTGTCTATTTACTTTAAGGAAAACATTAGCTTATTTGTCTTTCTGTTGTTCTAGAATAGACCATCAAGTCTAGGGAAGATACTTATGTCTGCAGTCATAGATTCTGCATAAAAAATTGGCGACTCCACCGCGAAACTGTGTATTCCATTTTTTTTTTCATTTTTGTTAGTGTGTCTTCTACCTCTTCTTCAGACCGTCACTATATTATTCAATCAAGAACAGACTCATGAAGACCCTTTCATTGAGTTTCAATTGCATTTTTTGTGTCAGAACCTTGCATTCCCTGATCAATGCTCCCTCTGGTCTAGAGACAGAGCGTTGAAATGCTCCCCAGCCTTATCTATGACTACATTGTAGTGCACCTTAGGCCTCTCTATGCTTACATTGCAGAGCACTAGTGCCCTTTCACCACCTACATTAACCCCTTTTCATGCACAAATTCTCTTTTGTTTAATTTTTTCTTTATCCAACTTTGTTCCACCTGCTCTTCCTTGAGTCATTGAGTTCCTTACGGTCTCTTAGAAGCCTACGTTTGGATTTATTTTGTTTTTTAATTACTTTGATAAGGATTTTTTTATATTTTCCTTTGTTCTTATCATTATTTCATTAGAAAATTGATTTGTTTGATCATTGAGTGCTTGAAGGAATTAGTCTTCCATTGATCATTCTGAAAAGTTCGTTTTTATCAGTAATTACACATGCATCTTAGTTTTCATCATATTTGAAAATTAATTGAAATTGAAAAGAAAAATCTCCTTGCATTGGCATATAGGGTTTTATTTGTGCATCAACATTGGAACAGCTGCATTAAAAGGAAATTTTACTTAGCATATTGTTTGTTTCATTTTGTATGTTTCATATCCTTTGTCTCTTCCCTTCTTTAAATAGATTTTCAATGAAAGTGAAAGATTTTATTTCTTCGTGTTAGCTTTCATTTTAGGGAATTCAGGTGAAACTCGTAATGAGCCCTAAACATTATTGAAGATAAACATTAAAATTTACTAAATCAGCCTAAAGAGCATTGTAACATTAACGCAAACATTTAAAGGTCTAGGCTAGAGACGTGTTCCAACGTCATTAAATGTAGGAGTTGTCATTGTTTGCAAGCGTTGTATCCAAGGGGCGATATCCTGTTCCACATATGGAAGTGTATAGGATTTTTCTTCGTGTACCTTCGGGTATATTGGATGGTGTTCCACAAATGATAAGTATATGGGAACGCTCTCATTGAATGGCTACAAATTAGACAACACTACTACATATTGCACTTCCATGTACCATTGAGTATATTTTTGAAGTCCCCTATAGGTTATTATCCTCACCATAGGTAACTGAGTCAGCGACCTTGTAAACTGTGATATTTTGAACACAACATTCGGGATATTTCCTGCTTGCACGTAAATCCTTGGTTTACCAAGGTGGTATATTATAGTTCACAGTGACTTGGTAATCCATTTTTGCCTAGTTACCCCTTTTTTTATTTGTGTCTTTAATTTGTAAAATCAATTAATTGACCGTGAATTAACATCCTCACCATGGAATAGCTCCTTAGTGGATCTTAGGTTGAGACTAATGGTGACAGTTGCAGATTCTATCAATCAAGGAAACCCTTCTTATAGGAATCATGGTCCTTTTCTTTATTTTGGAAATATTGGTGCTTGTTATATGGCAACATTTTCCCTTCCCATATTTACCATTATTTTACCAGTTTGGTGATTTTTGACCTCTATGGTTTTGAATGTCCAAACTGCTCCTCAACCAAGTTCTCCTATACCTTAACAACATCAACCTCAAGTTGATCCTAAAATTGAGCCTTTTCCATCTTCACATGTTGTTTCTTCATCCCTTTATTCCTCCTCGCCTAGTGAAATCCTTAATTCTAGCAACTAGGAAGTCAAAAAGAAGAAGAAGAGGAAAAAGAAGAAGACCAAAAATAACCAGGGGGCAAACCAAGCAACCATTGGTACAAATGAAACTAGTATGGAAAATTTTTCCAATCAACCCCAAAAAGTTAAATTCCCTTGCAATTTATGTAAGGGTGACCACCTTCTTAGATATTATATCCTAGTATTCACAAGGTATTAGAAGTGTGCTCCATAGGCTCACATCATCCTTTGTCATCAACCTCTAGAGATCATGCTTGTGATAAGCCATCATCTAGTGATAATAGGGTCCATGGTAAAAAGGGTAAAGTTAAGTTTCCATGTAGGTTATGTGAATGGAATCATCCTATTCACCTTTGTCCTTATATGGATGGTCTTCCAACTGGTTATCGAAATATTTCACCCAATCCTCCACTAGTGGATGAATTGATTGATCATAATCTAAATCCAATCAATATCACTCTCTTTGAACGTGAATCCCATAACTATGCTCCCGGCCAAATGTAAAATGGTTGCCTCGATTCCACCTTCATTTGATCATACCTTTCCCATAGAGAGTGAAGTTCATACCTCTCAGGTTCTTCTCATTTTTTCAGGTGAAAATGAACTAGGGTGAATCCTCCCATTCCAATGGTGCAGGGGGACAATCATCCCATTCCCATGACACTAGAGGGAAATTCTCATGTTCCCAATTTATAGGGGAGAAATACTCCCATTCCCACAACACAAGGGGGAAGTTCTCCCATTCCCATGTCACCCCCTCCAACCAGTTTGGTCACTTCCTTTGATTGGAGTCCACTAGTAGGATATCGTCTTCCTCCTTATGTGCCCTTCCAAATCATGGTACAAGATTATAATATGACCGTACCCAGGATAATCATAGATGAAGATGAGTTTGTTAGTATTTTGTCTTCAATTGTTTGGCAAGCTTTAGGTTCTCTGCAAATTTTGTCTATTACCTAGAATCTGTTAGATTTTAATAAAGGAACCAATCAATTGTCAAGGACCCTTCCTCGATTGCTTATTACTTTGGGAGGAAAGAATGTATATGAATATGTGATGGTAATCCTTGTCCCTTTGGATTTTAATTTACTCTTTTGGCGTGACTATGTTTATGACATGGAAGGTATTGTCTCTTCACTCTTTCGTGTGATGTGTTTCCCGCATGAAGAAAGAATCGTGACCAATGACCAACTTTCATTCATTGAGCCTAATTTGAATCCCGGTCAACTAACATCGCTAAATGGTCCTTATATTCAAGTGGTATCTCCCCCGCCACAGATTAATTATGTCACAACATGTTCCATGCCCGTGTCTATTGATGATCTAGTAGGTGATGTAGTGCAACATTTACTAGGGGAATTTGAGTCTGATCTTTCCATTGGATCATTTTATACCTTCCAGATTTTTTTTCTTCCATATGATGAGAACCTCTTGGAATCCATGGCCTCCTATAGGTCATGATAAAGGTTTTTGGAGTAGATTTTATTTTCTTGTGTCAAGCTCCTTAAAAAATGAAACAAGGTCCTAGAGCATAGTTCCTTTTCTTGTGTCAGGCTCATTAAAAAATGAAACAAGGTCCCTTGATCATAGTTATTTTCTTGTATTAATCTCATTAAAAAATGAAACATATCCTCTTCCAATTTCATTCTTTTATTATATCTTGTAAATTCCCAACCGAGTCTTGCAATTGATCCCGTAAATGAAACTTCATTCCATCCACCTCTTAGTAATCAATAGTCTACTTGGGTAAAAATTAAATGAATATTGGGGGTAATGTACCTCAAATTGAGTCATTATGTTGGGGGAATGAAAAAATATTTCAAGCAGAGTTTTCTTCTATTTCAAGCTTGTGCAAAAATGAAACCACTCTCAAGCATAGTTTTTATCTGTTTCAATATTGTGTAAAAATGAAACCAATTCCGAGCATAGTTTTTCTCATGTTTCAAGCTTGTGAAAAAATGAAACCATCTTCCATTATTTTCAAGAATAGTTTCCCATGTTTCAATATTGGGTAAAAATTAAACCATTCTCATTTTATCCCTCGCGATTTCCATTTCCATCAGTCTGTTTTTGCCAGGTGAACCTTGGTTTTTATCATTCCATCGTCATGTACGCTTGGACTATCATATGCTTTCAGTTGGTTTTTTTACTCCAGCTCATTGATTCACATGGTTAGACTCATACTTGGGTCATTGAGTGAACTAGATATAAGACCTCAAATGTAGTTTAATCCATACAGGCTGTGATTTGAGGATTAAATATGAGATCACAAAGTATGATGCCTATGATCATACAGACATCCATCCAGTCATGGGTCCACACTTTATCGTTAGTGGAAATGTCTTTTGATAATTGTACTTGTAATGTTATATTATGTGTTGAGTATGGGCATGACTCCCTCAGAAAATATGTCATGATGTAAACATACTGTAACAAAAGATGATCTCGTTGGTTGTTCTTGATCCTGACTTGTCACAAGGTAAAGCACTTCAATCATCAGTTGTAATTTCCGACTTTTCACTTTAGGGGGGAATCTATTATAGGCCATTTTGTTGCATATGATAAATAAGCCTTCAAATAGGATCATTCACATCCTTGAACACTTTATCATCATCCCTACAAAAACACCTAAACATAACTCCCTCAAAACCCTAAATTTATACCTTTAATTGCTTCATTTCAATGATTTTTAGGTCCAACGCACATTGGCCCTTTAGAGACCAGCGTTCAAAAGTAGGTTGGCCCTCTCTAGACCTGCGTTGATTGCCAGCAAGTTGCCCCTTGCTGGGGGTGCGCTGATTCTAGAAATTTGGTAAAAATAAAAAGAATCTAGAAGCTTCCTCTTCTAGAAGCTTTTAGGAGTTGTTATAACTATTTACCTTGGATGAAAGTCTCGAATCCTATCCTATCATACCTTGGAGATTTCACCCCTTATCCCTTAAGCTCATCCTCCCATCAAGTGTGGATCTCGAGCCTAGATTGGTAAATGGATAAGAACTCTTAACCTACCATCCTATGCTATATATTTGTTTCCATCCACAAGCTAGGGGTTAGCTTTTGGAGATAGATTCTACCCTCATGCTGCTATTTTAAGAGTCATTATTCCATGGATTAGGGTAACATAGAGGTACACTTTGCGACAGGGAAGGACAAGTCAACTTGGAGGATCTCTTCTACAAGATCAATTCCTATATTTGGTTGTAATTCTCTCCATTTCTATTAATACAAAGAGTTCATTGTTTTCCTATATGTGATGTTATGATTTCATGTATTTCGATGCCATTTTGATCCATTGAATAAAGTGATTATATGATGCTACATAGATGTCACATATCTTTTTCTTGTGTTTTTTGATTGTACAGGTTCTAATTATAGCGATCGAAGCTATGATTGGAGCATACATGCCAAGAGATGAGTGAAGCTTATGACAGATTCCAGGTAGGCTTCATCCCATTGTCTACTTACTTTAAAGAAAACATTATCTTCTTTGTCTTTTTGTCGTTCTAGACTAGGCCAGCAAGTCTAGGGAAGATACTCTTATCCGTGGTCTTATATTCTACATAACAATATGTACTAAGGAAATTGAACTATTTCGGTGGCTTTGATACTTATCTTGTTGAAGGTGTGTTGTATTTTCTTTAACAATTGTTGCTTTCTTGTGAACTATTTCGCTCATTGATCAACGATTCCTTCACATGTATATGCTTGTGTGAATTTTCTATATTAGTACTATTTTTTGTCTTTAAAGGGCCCATTTTTCTCTTTCCTTTCAGTAGAAATACCTTGATATTATCTGCAACTGAACATTTCACAAGGCATACTGACTTTATGATCCAAGATTACCTCTGCATTATTCTCTTGTGCTAAACTTTGTAGCCAAGGAAAATATATAAGAATATATGGAAGCCAGGCTAAGATGGGGCTCCTATTCCTAATGTTGTGATGTCTAATTGGGACTTCGCATCGGGGAGACCCCCCTGGTTGAGGATTTCTTGCACCCATCAACAGAATATTTTTGGAATCCCCTCTTTATTATAGAATAAATTCTCTAATATTTCTAAGGATTATGGCATACATTCCTTTTCTCCTTCCTTCAAGGATGTCCTTAACATGACTTCCATTCATCCTTTCTCAGGGACATGTCCTGTTGATCAACACCCATTGGAACCTCTCTCCCCGTTTCAAAATATGAATATCAAAAATAAAAATCTCAATAAAAAATATCTAGGAAGAGAATAACTCTTTGATAGGCCATCCATGGAGGGTTAAGCATGAATTCTGACAAAGAAAATTTTATTAGGGCCCCCAGAGCATAGATTCCCATAAAGGATTGTTCAAAAATATTATCATGTCCTTGACCATTATTGGGGTTGGGGGAGCCTCCAAATACAATTCCCTAAAGAAACCGGTGGAAAACCATAGACCCTCCATTCTCTTGTTGTAGGAAACTATGTTATTATGGAAGAAGGCTAGGGAGGCCTTTCAACATATGTGTTGAGGTTGGCTTTCCTATTCCATGGATTCCACTGGATATTTGAGAGGTATTATCTCCCTCTAGGATCCAAAATATGCATCTTTTCTGGCCTTCTCCTCTTATGTTGGTATTATCTTAGAAGGATTTGTAAGAGGAATTCCTCTCCTTATCAAGTTGGTAAACTATTATGGTCCCTATGGAAAGAGGTGGGAGATATGGAATAAATTCTAATCTAGTGGGATTATTTTGGACCAATCCCTCCTTCTTGTTGGAGTTATAAATTTCACTACCTCGCCAAGGGATTCCTTGGGGTATCGAGCTCTTTCGGATCCTATAGAATCTTATTTTTCGAAGATTTTGTAGTATCATAATCTTCGTGATATTACTCCAGTTCTTTTAACCCTTACTTGTAGGAATGGCAGGACTGGTGAGGAGGGTATTTCCAAGCATATTTATCATTTCCTGATATCTGAAAAACTATCAAATAACGTTGGTATATTTAGATTATGGATAAGTCAATATGAAATATCATATCATCTTCCAATACTCCTTGAATTGGACTTTAAGGATCTCAGAAATAAATTACCTTTTAAATTCAATCATTCATTGATGGAAGTGGATTCTTTCAGATCTCTCGAGATAAGAAATTGGAAAAATAGGTCATATTTAAACTACACTTCTTCTATGGGATCCCTTCTTATAAAATTTTTGGAGCCCAAGAAGGAAGTTACAGAATGGGAAAAGAAAAGGAAAGCCAAGAAAAATGAAGAATTATTTGCCCTATAAAATGAACATGACGACATTTATTGAGATTTTTATAGCTCTCTCTTTTCAGTTGATTTAGCCCATCAAATGTGTTCCTTGGAAGCTAGAAAGTCAAAGATTCTAAAACTATAATAAGAGTCTTGAAGGCTCAAAAGAAGGGCGACTTGGGTTAATATAGGGGATGGAAATACTTTTTTTTTCATAATTTTGGAAAGCATAGAAGGAATATAAACTCTATTTGTGACTTGGAAGTAAACAATGGTAAGATCGTCACAAGCCAACATGATTTAAATGTTATTGTTGTAAAATATTTATCCTCTCCTTTAGAGATCCGATAAAAAACTGCATTATTCCTCAACTTCATCTCATCTAAAACTACTCAAAAATTTTCAATTCCGGGGATTCAGATAGGATTGGTATCCCTCTCTCCCTTGATGAAATAAAAATGGTTTTGAAGATTTTTTAAAAAGATAAAATTCTATGCCCTGATGATTGGACTGTTGAAATTTTTCTATCCTTCTTTGGTCTCATGGGCTTCGATATTCACAAAGCGATGGAAGAATCAAGAAGGGCTAGGAGAGTCTCGATTGCCATAAATTCAACCTTTTTAGCCCTGATTCCAAGAATCTCAAAACCTAAGTCCTTTTTTGACTTCGTAGCAATCTACCTATGTAAATTGGTTTAAAAAATATTATGAAAGAGATCTCAAATAGAATAAAAAAATATAGTAGAGAATATTTCTCTAAATCAATTTGGCTTCCTAGATCATAGAAAAATTCATGACGAAATTGGAATTGCCCAATAATTTATATACTGGGCATACATATGTATATATATGTATATATATATATATATATATATATATATATATATATATATATATATATATCTGAAATCTTTGATACTTGAGATGGATCTCTGTAAAGCCTTTCATAAAGTAAACTAGACTTTCCTTGGATTAGTCATGTTGTAGATTAGCTTGGGGTTGTAGGTCACAAATTAGATCATGGGTTGTGTTACTTCAACAATTTTTTTCCATATTTATCAATGGATCCCCCTCTTGCACATTTTTAAGATCCATGAGTCTCAAGTAGGAGTATCCCCTATCTCCCCTCCTATTTTTGCTAGTGATGGAAGCCTTGAGCCTCCTCTTGCTGAGAGAAAAGCAGGATGGAAATATCAAAGGAATACAAATCTGATATAAGCAGTATATTTACCACTTACTCTTTGTGAATGATGTATTTTTGTTCCAGTATGGTTCTATTTTTGAAAGGCGGGTCTTTTATAGGGTGATTACCTTATTTTGTTAGGCCACTGGAATGGAAATCGGTGAACATAAATCGTCCTTTCTTCAAAATATGTAAGCTCCAAAACCATTTTTTCCATTCATTTTTTTTTCCCTTTTAGGTGGATTCTCTGGAAAAAGGTTTTAAGTATTTAGGTTTCTTATTAAAAAAAAAAAAATTATCTAGAAGAAGACTGGACGTGGTTGCTCATAAAAGTAGAGAAGAAAATAATTATGTGGTGTTATAATCGGTTGTCCCTAGAGGCAAGAATTATGCTTGTAAAATATGTTCAGGAAAACATTCTAGTCTTTAGAATGTCTATTTCCAAGATTCCTAAACAATAGAAGACAAGGGATGTTTAGGTTCTTGTGGATTGGTAGGAAAAGTAAAGAGGGGATTCATCTTACCAGTTAGGAATCTTTGTCCAAGCCAAAAAATATTAGTGGGTGGGGTTTCAAGAATTTGGTTTGGTTTGGTAAGGCACTTGGTCTAAAAAATTTGTGGAGATGATTGTTGGGTGGAGGACTTTGGATCCATTACACCATTGGCATCCCAAATAAGACAACCCATAGGGGATCCATCATCTAGAAGGCCATCACAGACTCCTTTCCTTTTCTTTACAATTGGCTTTCCTAAAAGGTTGGAGACAAAAAACTGGTGATTCTTGGTAAGGATCCATTTATTAGGGAAGCCTGTTGTTACAATTTATTTTCGAATTTGATTCAATCCTTGAAATACAAAGGCTATATCTACCTCAATAATTTCAAAAGAATGGAATCTACTATGAGTCACAAATGGTTATTGGCTGACTCCAGTGGAACTAACCTTAGTTGGACCTTTGGTAGATGAATGGAAATTCTTTATAAAGGAGTTATATATCAACGGTTTTAGTTTACATAACACAAATGACAAACACTATGGAGTTGGAACACCTCTTCTAGTAGGGTGGAAGTAAATCTAACTTATGAAGCCATTGATCTCTCAATGGTGGTTTAGGAGCACAACTGGTGAAATATAACTATTTGGAAATAGAACATCCCAACAAAGCTAAAATGTTTCACTTGGTTAGCCTTGAAAAACAAAATTTTAACTTGGGAAAATCTTAAAAAAAGAGGTTTTTCTAAACCTAATCTATGTTGCCTCTCCAAGTTACAAGAAGAATATTTTGACCATATTTTTGTGGGTTTTCTTATTACCAAGAAAATTTGGCAATCTATCCAACTGGTTTTGGATATTAGATAGACCTTTGAACATACCTCCTTTGAGGACACCCTTCTCCATTGGAACAAGAAGTACAAAAATCATTGTACTCTTCCTATTTTTGTTGCTTGGGGAATATGGTCTCTAGGAAATAGGGTCACTTTCAATAACTCAAGAATATGTACCTTTCAACAATCATCTAAGATTGTTTCTAATTTCAAGGAATATAACCTGAAGCACTATAGGAAAAACTCAAAGAAGGATCTTTTTTCCTACCATCTCTCAAATCCATCCTTGATATTTTTTTGATGGATTTGATCAAGGAAATAGATGTGAAAAGGGGGAATGATTTGATTTCCAGGAAACAAATCTATGTTGTTCATAATTGGCATTGGATATGGAACGCATACAAAAGTTGAACTTATTTCTTGTTGGGCTCTTATATACCTTGCTTTGTTAAAAAATATAAAACACCTCCAAATTTTGGTGATTCAAAATGCCTAATTGATTAGTTTTCATGTAAATCTCGCTGAAACTCTTAAATATTGCCTGTTGGAAAATCAGAAAAATAGAGAGATAAGGCATCACTTTTAAGAAATTAACTTTCAACACATTCATAGGGAACTAAATTCTTTAGCTGAATTTTTATCAAAAAAGGCTTTATATTGTCTCGTGCTTCATACTTTACGAGGAACTTGTTCGAACTACAATCCAAAGTGTAAATTCAATACCCATATGTTATTTGGGTCTGTTTATTTCTTTCCAACTATTTTTTGAAGGCATTTTTCAGTTTAACTTCCAAAGGATGTGATATTTTCTCCCAACATTGTTAGTTTTCAACATCCTACTTCTATTTTTAATCAGGTTAGTGACATTAGTTATTCCTATTTTATTGTTTATAGAAGCTATTTTTTGGGTACTGTTGTTTTCATTCCAGTATATTTTTTAAAATAAATTTTCAGCTTATTGTATCTAAAAGGTCGTGAGGTATCAGAGTTTATTTTTCCTTCAGCATCTGGAATTTCTCAGATAGCTAGGTGGTATTATTCAATTTTGTGATATTTGCAAAAGTGTTTTATCAATGATTCTTTTCTTCCCCTTTCATGATCAGTGATGTCCCTTATGGTAACCTTCAGTAATGATCTATACTTCAAAATAAACATCAAAAATTTCACTTTAGTTCTGCACTTTTTTTATTCTATGTGAATAACAAAAAATTATATTTTTTCTTTGAAAAAAAAGGGAAGAGGAAAAGAAATCCATCAATTGATCGACATCCTAAGAGGAAATAGACACGAATCTTTTTTATTTTTTGTGGCAGCACTCCATCTTACGTCTATGTCGGAATCTCAGTACCCTCACTTGCATTTAATTGTTTTCAAGGAAAATAGATTTTGATAATGGCGCATAAAATCAATATGTGGGTGGGAGCATTGCAACTTGTAAGGGAAAAATAGGTTGATATTTGAACTAGGAAATGGTTTTTCATTTATCTATTTCGTTTCCAAATCGTAATATCATATGCCTGATTTGAGGCGTTCGTGGAAGGCATCACTTTTTGTATAATTTCAGTATATATTTGTTAAAATTTTAGATTAGATTTGAGTTGTGTGATTTGTATATTTTAATTGTTTCTATACCTTTCCATAAATTTTGAAGTTTATTATAAAGCATAGGATTTTTTAATTTAAAATACAAAAAAGTTAATTGATGAACATGATTCTTTAGAGAGGATTGGGATTGTGATGGAAACTCTAAATCCAATCATCGACCACCACCTTATCTCTCAAGGATTTTAAGCTTTAGGATTCTTCCCTTCATTCAAGACTCCCTCATTGTGTTGCCATATTTGTAGATCCATTACATAATGAGGATTTTTTCTGTAACAAGGTTCTTCATGAGGCTGCTCTCAGGAGGTACCTTCTATCTGTAGGTGGGAGCCACCAACTTTGTCTCTGTACTTGAAACCATAATCCAAGATCGAATAGGAATCCCTTCTGTCTTAATGGCTCCTACACAAGGGTAGGTAGCCTTAAGAAGGGCTCTTTCTCAAAGATCATGGTATAACTAAGGAAGCCTTACTCCTCTTAGTCTCAATACTGAATGAAGGAGCCAAGGTTGGGGTGTAGTTTCTTCCTGTCAACCACAGTCCTTTAAGGATGCTCTAAAGGTATGGATCTTAAAATCGATTCCTAAATATATCTCATGGCCAACCTTCATTATAGAAGAAGCAACAAATATTCCATAACTAGAAATGTAAGAACCTTGATCTGATCTTTTCATCTTATCCTATGAGTGAAATATCATAATATGTCATTTTAATGGGCTTTGGAAATCAACATCCACACTCCAAGAATGGGTGTACCAAACCTATTCCTTGAATACAAATCTGTATTTTCGTTCGAAGGGCTTCTTTGTGGTTTTTGAAAAAAATCTTAAGGACCATCAAAGAGTTTTTAATTAAGGGCCCTGGTTGTGGGGCCACTCTAATCTCTCCTTTTAGTAATGGTTTCTTAAATTCAAATTTTTTTCTAAGACATCTATGGGATAACTTCATTTTGGGTAAGACTTCCTAATATTCCCATTCACTTTTTAACTTTGGATGTCTTAGATTTTGTAGGAAACTCTATAGGTATTTTTGTTAAGATAGATACAAACATGATTGAGAGGGGTATTTTAACCTTTGAATGCATTTTTGTTGAAATATATCTTAACAAAGGGCTTCCTGATAGGATCCTTATTAATTAGAAAAACATAACCTTTTCGAAACTAGTGGATTACGAAAACATTGCTTTTTGTTGTAAGTATTTTCAACAACGAGGTCATCTCCAAAATGCTTACCTCTTTTCTCAAGGGATTTCTCATCCCCTTTGTTAGACACCTAATCCTCAAGGATTGGGTGAGAAAATTGTAAACATATAAATAAATAAAAATGAAGAATTGAAATAGGAAGCAACCTTGGAATATGAATCCCAAAGGTTACACCTCCACATGTTATACATTATTGTTTACATTAATGAAAATTAATAAACTTCGAGAGGTATTTTCCTTGTCTTGACATGGTATCAGAGGTGATCAGAGCCAAGTTTATATATCTCTTCTTGCATCACTCCTCTTCCATTTATTGCCCTGCTCAAACTTGACTCTGCACTCCTCTACCATCTCTACCCCCACTAAGACCTATCCTAGTGAACACAGACATGATGTAAGTTGTGATTTTGTGCATTAAGTTGTGTGTTGTGAATAGTTATATGTTACATACTTTGTGCACTATGAACAGTTATACATTGTACATTTTGCACTAAAATTAGTTATCTCTTTTACTTAACCTTAACCATTTCACTATCACCCCATTCCTTTGTGTGTTACACTATGCACTACGAATAGTTATCTCCCCTACTTGACCTTGACCGTTTCACGATGCGTTGCAATAAGAGATTATTCATATATGCAATGTACTTTTTCTTTTTAGTTCAATATAAAATTATGCTTATATTCATTCACAACTCATTTGCATCCTACCATTCCCTTTACCAAACATCAGAGTATATGACAATCACCTCCTAGCTTGACATGGCATTTCTTCTTTGTCACGAGGTGCGAGTGGGATCCCAACTACCCATGCAACGTCCCTCCTTCATGTGAATACTTTCATGGATTATAGTTTATTTATCAATCCATTATGTTTCCAATGCTAAAAAGTGTTGAAAGTCCTCTTTTGATCATTTGGAATAGGTGTGCATCTTTGAAATCTTGGAAAGAAGATGGACTCTCTTATGCGGTGAGAGAGTCTCGAATTTGGTGGAGATGTAGGGAAGTTGAAGTGTGGTAGAGGCGTGATCACTCAAAAATTCATGGTAATGCTAGCCGTTCGGTGATAACACTAGAGATTATCTTTGGCTGAAACCCTTTTTCTAAAGCTTTATTTTTTATTGTCTTTTATCTATGTTGTGTTGATCAAGGTTTGGATATTCATGGTTATGAGAAACCATATAGTTTTTTTGTTTGAGTGATATGATAATTTAATATGATAATCATCTAAAATGTTAATGTGAACAATGTCATATAAATATTAGTAGGAATTATGTCAAGGGGATATTATATGTAACTCATATTATAAACCAACAAGTGTTTTTGAAGGATGCCTTAAGTTTATTTTTATTTTTGAGAGGCCTAAACTCAGAAAATTATTGTTGAAAATGCATTCATTAAGTTTTATAGTTGGTGCAGCATTGAATGGAAAATAAAGCTATTAGGAATGGTTAATAAATATTAGGTGTGCTCTCATCTTTAATGACTTATGGAAAGGCATGAAGGAGAAGGTGGCAATGCACCTGTCAATCCCATATAAGATAAGGAGCTAGTCATTTGGGAGAATAGGAAAAAAAAATCTATGCCTTAATTGCTGCTTTTGTAAATGAAGATGTGAGTCGCCATATTATTCAAATAAAAAATTCTCATGTTGTGTTGAAAATTTAAAATATTTATATGACTCACACTCAGAATTGGAAGTGGTTTAGTTGATGTTTAAGCTCTTCAACCTTGAGTTGAAAGACAATGAACCCTTGGTTGTAACCTAAGATATTAGAGCAATCATGCATGATGTAGAAGCCACTAAAGTTAAAATGGAAATTCCTCTCATAGCCTTTTTTAAGGTCCTCTATCCTACATACTCTCACTATCTTGAATTATTACAAGCTAGTGTCCAACTCAAGGATGCTACTTTTGACACTCCAGTGGAGAAGTTTGCAGGACATGAGAACAATTTTCGGAAGAGGAAGAAAATTTATTAGTACCTTAAAGAAGAAATGTTCTTTATATAGAAAGAAAAGAATCAATCACGAGATTCTCCTAAAGGAAGAGGTAGTCGAAGATGACATGGAAGGAAGAATCACAAAGGTAGGGGGTAAGAAAAATTAAGGAGAAAGGACTGATCTCCGTTGCATTTTTTGTGATAGAAATGGACATGTTGCATACACATGTGGAATCCCTTGGGAAAAAATCAAGCAAGAATGCAAAGAAGATAAAGGTAAAACAGAAGATTCAACGAAAGGTAAAGCACCCAAATATGCTCATTATATTTTTTCCCATTGCAATATTGGAGTAATTGAAGATTTGTTTCATACTTCATTTGCTTCTTATAAAGATGCATGGCTACTTGATACAAGTTCAACTTGCTATTTTACCTTTCAAAAATAATTCATTAAAGATGATAATGTAGATGGAGTAATGCTCTCTTTAGAAAAATCAAGTCTCACATTAGAGAAATTTTGAGGTAAAAAATGGACCCCAAAACAAAAATGTACAAAAAATTAGCTTTATAAGAACTAATAGGATTCAAGATGACGATTTCAACCATGGGGGATTATTCACCATTTTTGGAGTAAAAAAGAAAAAAAAATATTAAAAAATAAAAAGTTACTTTTTCAACTCGTATTTTCAACTTATCTCCCTATGGTTTTACTCCAATTTTGAGTGGGAATACCCATTGGATGCAACATTTAATTCCTCATCTATGGAGTACCCATGTTACATACTTCCAATGGATCTTGCAACACAAAAAATGAGAAATACATGAAAAATGTGATTGCAATCATGTTTCTTCATCTATTTCTCATTTTTTTTCATATAGGGTCCATAAAAAGTATGCAACATGGGTACTCTTTGGATGAGGAATTAAATTTTGAATCCAACGAGTGCTCCCTTTTGAAATTTGAGTAAAATGATAAGGATATAAGTCAAAAATAACGGTTGAAAAGTAGTTTTTTTCTTTTTTCCCTTTAAAATTTGATGATGTAATCTACTCTTATTTTATTATTTCCATTATTATTTTATAACATCCTTAGGAGGCCCATTTTAGACCTCGAAATTTCTCTAACGAGCCATATGAACTTGGCACTATCAGACTTAAACTACTTGGACTTCCTGATTTTCTTCTGCATGGTGCACTCTACCTTCCACAATTGCTGAGAAAATCGTTGTACCTTATTCACATTCGAAAAAAAGGACACTCCATTCATATGTTTGATGGAAAAATAGAGATAATACAAGCATCAGAAAACACAGTGGTCATGACTAGAATAAAGGATGTCAAGACTGCTTTATTGAATAAATATGTGAAAGAAAATGTCTTCATGTATTAACCGGAAGGCTTTGTTGTGAAGGGACAAGAATAAAAGGTATGAAAACTCATCAAATACTTAAATGGCCTAAAAAAAGAACCATGAGCCTATTGTGAAAAATTGACTCGACATCTTCTGAATTTAATTTCAAACACTTTAATCTTAATGATGCAACTCTATTTGTTAAGAAAATTATAAAAATGATTGTCTATCTTGTGGTATATTTATATGATTTGTTGATAATAGGGAACAATGAAAACTATATTGCATCCATAAAGAAAAAGTTGAAAAAATGATTTGAGATGATATATTTTAGACGCCTTAACTACTATTTCGCATTGAAGTAATCAACATCCAAGGTATACATTCCTTTCTAAAAAAGTAATAGAGAATTGTTGAATAAGTTTTGCATGGTTGAATGCAATCTTTTGTCCTCTCCAATGGAACAAAATCTAAATCTCACATCTAATGAATAAAATGAATTTGAGGATGCAACCAAGTATAGACAATGTGTGTGAAGTCTTATCTAGCTCACCACTACCATACCAAATATTTCATGTTTTTTTGGAATCCATTCTAGGCTTATGCAAAATCCTTCTAAACAACATTGGTTTTCTACAAAAAGAGTTCTAAATTACTTGAAAGGAACTCAAGACTTTGAACTCATATATTCGCAGGTGGATTCCCTTAGCTTGATTGGATATTCTAATTCACTTTGATGGAGATAAAGAAAATTGAGTGTCTATTTTAGACTATGTTATGAGTATTGGATCAGGAGTTGTCTCGTGGAGGTTAGAAAAATAGCCAATTCCATTAGATTCCACAAAAGAAGAAAAATATGTGGTTTTTGCAAAAGCTATTGAAAATGTAACTAGTGTCAATCTTCATAATGTAACTAAAATGTACTATTGATGTATTTATTACATTCATTTGTTATATTCATTATTATTATTTTATTTCTAGTCAAAGCATGTTCTTCATGCTTATAGGGTCAATTGAGTCAAAGAAATGTAATTGAGTCAAAGTCCCATTTGGACTTCCTGTAAGAAAAAAAAAATTTATTTTATCCTGAGTAAAAAAGAGTCAAAATTTCTTGCACATACCAAGTCGACCCTCCTTGAAAAGTTGGCCTAAAGAGGCAACTATTTGAGCTCTTGGACATGTATAAATACATGGTAGTTTGACCTCATTTGATTACTTATCCACCATATCAATTTATGTGCAAGAAGAAGAATAAAATCAGTGAAAGTAAAACAAGAGAGAAATATTATTTTTATGCTGTAACCTCTCCACATGCATGAGCTTTTTCTATAGTTTTTCAGAGTTCTTATAAGGCCAAAACTCGACCTTCGTTGCAGGACCGAAATTTTCTGTAGTTTGACCATAATTTCAGATGTTTGACCAACATTGACTTTGCTGACTTTGGCTTGTTGGAGGAAGACTTGAAGGAGGGATAACTTGGGGTCTTTGTGTCAGTCTTGGTCTTGGGTCTTGAATATCTTACTTTGATCTGATTCTATAAGAAGAGGATTTCTTTGGATTTTTCCCCTTGTGGGTTTTTTCCCTAGCTAGAAGCCTAATTCTTGTATTCTTAGTGATTTTCATGTTAGAATATAATATAAGTAATAATAAGCCAACAAATATTCACAAGTAATTATCGAGTTAAGAGAAATCAACCTTAATCTACAAGTATCTTGGTTTCTCAACATGGTATCAGAGCTAAGGTGAAGATAAGGTAGCTTGAAGATCACTTTTTGTTGACATATTTGAAGACACTTCTATAACAATTATCTCACTCTCAAGACACATTTGCAAAAACTGAATTTGTGGACACTTATTGTAGTATTTATACTTGAAGATTTTCCTTTTATCATGGAAGAAGATCATTGTAGCATCAATATCTCTCTTTGGCATTATTGAAGGCTCTTGCTCGTTCATCACCAAACATTGAAAAAATAATTATAGCAACTTGGAGACAATAATCTACGAACCATCCTCTAAGACATCACTACAACAACCACCACTCAAGAAAATATTTAGATATTCTTGGAAGCATCATCAACATTCTTGGACCACTCTTATAACAGCCTACTCTCCTCTGACAAGTAAGTACTTTATTACATTCTATGTCTCAACCTCCTTGGAAAATGGCATATCTCTATAAGGAAGGAAAAAATCTTGATGGAGCCTCTAATTTCAAGAGAATTTATTTGGTTCTCATAGAAAATGAAGTCATGCCATTTTGTTCTAGGAAAAATTCCAGCACCAAACAGGAAAAATGTTCAAGAAGTGGCCAAGTAAAATAAGGGAGAATTTGGGGTTTAATAAAATATAATATTATCTCCTTTGTTTCAGATTTGTTCACATCCAAAGAAATCTATGAAAAAATGGTGAGATTATATTCCATCACTACTATAGGTCAAAAAAATATCTTTAAGGAATCAATTTTATAGAAAAAGGATATCAAAATATGAATATGTGGCCTCATACCTTATGAAATATCAAAATTGAAGGATCAAATTCAAGGGCTTGGAAAATTCGTATATGATTATGAATTATTCAGTTCTGTACTCAATGCCCTACCTCTAGATTGTACTGGTTTTGTAAGTAGAGTTGAAAATGTAGCAAGGAATGGCTTCTTTGACTTGTACCTTAGTCAAAGATGCTAATTCAAATTCAGTCTCATATTTTCTTGAGTTAGCTATCAGTTAACATGTGTGATGTGGTATATCATTGAGTTATAGTCAGTTAATTCGAGTTAGATGGCATGTAGTGAGTTGTGGATTAGTTGATGGCTAAAATTAGCTATCTAGTGGAGTTAAAATCTAGTGTCTCTCAATTAACTAATCTTTAGTTCTAGAATAGAGATAGTTATGAGTTTAGTTGAGCAGTTGACTTTAATTTAACTCAACATACTCTCAGTTAAATAGTTGTAGCTACTAGATTTATCCCTAGTAGGTCATGCAATTCAAATTTCCTATTGAGATTGAATGAAGGCACAAATCTATTTATTCATTGTAAACGAGTTTGTGTGAGAGTCTTGAGAAGCAAGAAGAGAAATTTCTATTGGGAATTGCACAAGGAAATAGGAGAAATTCCTATTTTTTAGGGGTATGTAATTTGCGCTAGAAAATAAGAGCTTCCTAGCAAACCTTATTTTCCTAAGTGTTTGGAAAGCCTTGAGAGAGAGTTGGTCAGTATTGTAGGGAGCTTCAAGCTTGAAGCAGATTCTATGTAATAGATAAGATTGCAAAGTTCATTTAATACAACCAAGAGGGTTTTTACCTAGTTGGTTTCCCCAAATATATTGTGTGTTATATGTGTGATTGTGTTTCTATTTATTGTTTTCTTTTCACAAATTTTTGGTAAAAAAATCTTGTGTTTTTGTGATCAGTTTTCTCTCATTACAAATTGCAAGGTTTCAAGGATTTTATACATGGTATTAGAGCTGAAAAAAAGATAGAGACCTAGTTTCTTGATCAAATTAAAAGCACATTGAAGAGAAGAACAGTTAGTGTAGGAATTCTACAAGTACAGGAATCATGTATTTCTATGGTTTTAGGTTAGAGCATTCCCTAGAAGGGACTTCAAATTTTTTTTGCATGGAAGGAAAAAATGGAGGTTGTGTTAGATGATAATGGGGTTTTGGAATACATCAATATTGATATTCCTAAACCTTCTACATAAGATGCATAACAATTAGCTCAATGGAAGAAGGATACTACTAAAACTAGGAGGATGATCCTAGAAGGAGTCAAAGACCATATTGGTCCAAATTTGCATGGGAAGGAATCTGCATTCTAGATGTGGAAAGCCCTTAATGATCTATTTGAAATCTGTAGTGATGCCATAAAACTTGCTTTGAAGAAAAAATTACGAAACATTTGAATGGGAAAGGATGAGACCATTGCTACATATATATCCGGGTTTTCTCAAGTGATGGATTAACTTGGAGGCGTCAGAGAGATAGTTCCATCAATATATCTTGTGATCCTTTCTCTTATTGGGCTTCAAAAATCTTGACATAGTTTCCAAGATGCAGTGAATGGAAAATACAATCTCCCTGATTGGCAAAGATTGTGATCATATCTTGTAAAAGAAGGGATGAGGAACAATAGGGATGGAGGCTCATCTAGGACAAAAAATGAGGAGAGATTTTCTTTAGATGGAAAAGGGAAGAAAGAGAAGGGTGAGAAGTCCCAAGGAAAAATCAAGTATACTCAGAATGGAGGCAAGTAAAATAATAATCTTAGCAAGATCAAGTGTTTTTATTGTCATGAGTTTGGACATTATGCTAGAAAACGTCCAAACAAGAAATCCAACAAGAAAGTTGCAACAATGGTAGGAGGAACTCTCTTATTAATTCAAATTATATTTCTCCTTGATAGCTTGCATGACAAGCTCAGTACGACGTAATGTGTGGTACATTGACTCAGGGGCTTCATTCGACATGACAAGGAACATAGATATCTTCAACAGTTTGGAGGAGAAACACATGAAATTCCATATCAATCTTGAAGATGATGGCAGATACTTGAACAAAGGATTTGGTACAGTAAGCTTTAAGAGGGAGTATGGTTCCCTTCTCCATTTCAAGAATGTGATGTATGTTCCAGGATTGAAGAAAAACCTTGTCTCAGTAGCATTCCTTGAAGAAAACTAGTATGATGTAGTATTCATCAACGGGAAGACCTACCTCAAGCTTTTTGCTTCAGGACAAGCCAAGCAGATTGGTGTCATGATCAAGAACTTCTACAAATTTGAGGTTGATGCATGTGTAACGTTGAGCAGCAAGGCATAGATTTATCAAAGTATAGATTTGATGCTTGAGCGAGAGTAGGATAAAGCTCTCAAGATGGAGCCTCAAATAATATCTTAGATTCATTTTAAGTTAGTTGGCATTTTGGCTAACCAACGAGATGATGATGAGGACCATAGCCAAGTGCGAATGGAGGTAAACACTTGGTTAGAGACTTCCAATATAAGGAAAGTTCGACCCAAGTGGGCAGAGGATTTGGTTAAGGGAGCTTAAAAGGGATTTGAGTCTCCCAACACTAAGAAGTAGACACCTAGATACACAAGGTACATGACTCTTTCTAGTTCAAAGGGAGCAACTGCAGCAACATATAACTTGGTAGAGTCAAAGACAAATCCATGGGGACGAGTTTCTTCCAAGAGGCCATTCCTCGATAAGAGGGAGTGTTGAAAATGTAGCAAGGAATGGATTATTTGATTTATTCCTTAGTAAAATATGTTAATTCGAATTCATTCTCAGTCAGTTAACATGTGTGATGTGGCCAATCACGGAGTTATAGTCAATTAATTTGAGTTAGATGGCATGCAGTGAGTTATGGACTAGTTGATGTCTAAAATTAGTTATCTCGTATAATGTTTGTCATTTATCTGATATTTAGTTCTAAAATAGAGATAGTAATGAGTTTAGTTGAGTATTTGAATTTATGTTAACTAAAATTACTCTCACTTAAATATTTGCAACTACTAAATTTATCCCTAGTAGGTCATGTAATTCGAATATCCTATTGAGATTGAATGAAGACACAAATCTATTTATTCTTTGGAAACAGGTTTTTGTCAGAGGCTTGATAAGCAAGTAGAGAAATTTCTCTTGGGAATTTCACAAGGAAATACGAAAAATTATTATTTTTTAGGGGGAAATTTTCTCTAGGAAATAAGAGCTTCTTAATAGGCCTTATTTTCCTAAGTGTTGGGCATTCCTTGAGAGAGAGAGTTGATTAGTATTGTAGGGAGATTCAGGCTTGAAGTTGATTCTATGTAAGAGATCAGATTTCTCACTTTATTTAGTACAAGAAATAGGGGGTTTTCCCAATTGGGTTCCCCAGATATATTATGTTTTCTATTTGTGATTGTGTTTCTATTCATTGTTTTCTTTCTGCAGATTATTGGTATAGAAATCTTGTGTCTTATGTAATCAATTTTCTCTCATTAGTAGTTGCAAGGTCTCAAGTATTTTCTACAAGTAGCATCTACACAAGAAAATAAACTGTAAAATTTGAAGAACTTTGGGCACAATTTGTTCTAGAAGAAGCAAGGTTGAAATCCAAGGATGACACTGAAACCAATAATGCAAATTCTCAAGCTTTTGTTGCTAGATTAAGGAAGAGGTTTGGAATATTTTAAAACTCATTGTAGATACAATAAGAACAACAACTATTTTCCACGTGGAGACCAAGACATTTCTAAAGTGAAATGCTTTGGTTGCAAGGAATTTGGACATTATAAAAGAGATTATCCCAAAGCTCCTAAGAACAAGAAGAACAATGAGAGGAAAGAGAGAATTGAAGCTCACATTGCTGAAAATGAAGAAGTCGAGAAGAAATCCAATATTGAAGAAAACAAGGACCTATATTATTGAATAAATTGGCAAATAATAGGTTTGCAAGTAGTGTTTTTTCATTAATGATAGTTAGAGTAGAAATTGTAGTTACATTTGTGTAGAATACTCTTGGGATTCACAAATTATAGTGTCATGGAAATTAAATTTTGAAGAAACATATAACATTGGAAAAAGTAGAGTCTGCTTGGATTTCTAGAAGGAACACTTCGTTGCATTCTTCACAAAGAATTGAAAGTATTCATCACATCATCTAGCTAGTCAAAATAGAAGAATTTGGTTCATCAAAATTTGTCTACACATCATTCCACAGTCACAAGTATTCTAGAGTCACCAAATAAATTAGTTTCATCATGAAGATTTAGAAGCATCCATCTAGCAAGAAAGAACTACAAGATTCACAATATAAATAGAAAAATAGTAGAGACAATATCATTATCCAACATCATAGAAGTTTCTCTAATATGCTATTTTGTTTTTAGCACCAAGTCTAGTGATGCTACCATAGTTTAGCATTTGAAGATTAAAAGTAACATAGAAGAATTATATTGAAGAACAATATAAAAGTAGCATAAATGACATTACTCTTATAAAAAAAGGAGGAATATCGTCATCCTACATTTCATGGACATCACCTTCAAAGAATTTTGAAGAAGTAAGTTTTGGTCAAAGAAGTCAATTAATTGGTAGATTGGAAGGAAGAAGTACACTTACCATAGAAGAAGTTTTGCAATCAGATATCTCAAAATAGGACCCATATTTACATAGGGAGTTGAATGAAGAACATGATGTATTTAGATCATAAATGTACTTGGGCAGAAAGTTAATAACAAACACATGATATGTCTTGGTCAAATAGTTGAAAACGAAAATTCAATATTATTTTAGATAGTTGTTTAAAATAAGGAAGTAGAAAATATTATTGGAAAAACTTATGTTGACATGAAGCCAATTAATGCGAAGGGAGACCTCAAAAGGAGCTTGCAAGAAAGGATTGACATAAAAAATATCCTACAACCTGACTCAAGGATATGTATATTGATTAATTTTTCCAACTCTAAAAATTAGGAATGACATCAATAATATTTGGGATATGGTATGGATTCCAAGAAAAATATACCACATAAGTATGTATAGGAAAGGCAGCAAAATGATACAAGAGGTCATGAGACAGTTTGTTGATCGCTTGACGATATGTTGGATTCAATATTGATCAAGAGGAAGTTCACCCACCTTAAATGGAAAGAGGGAGCTATAATTGGTTCTACATTGATTGGTTTAACAAGTATTGTTATCGATATATATATTATTAATGATTGGGAGTTGATATGATTACCTACAAAAACATGAAGCATAATTCTATACAAAGAAAGAATATGTAAAAATTTGTGCAATTAGTTGTGAAGAAAGATTGCATCCATAAAGTGTTCGATGAACTGCTTGATGACAAGATCACATGTTGTATTCAAATTTTCATGAATATTGTGAGGGAATCGAGAAAGGTTAAGGTGCTTCATGATTTGAGAGTATGATGTAGATAGGAGCCAAGAAGCTACAACAGGTCTCCATGGAAGAATAGGTAGTCGATGCATTGATGAGTTTTTTTTAGACAAGATTGTTAGTTTTTGTAGCATCGAAGGTTTTCTAGTCTCGATACTTTGTGGAGGGGCTAAAACATAGGAGTTCTCCATAAACCAGAAATCATTTTTGGAAATTCCACCTAGAAGTGACTCAATTAAATTATTAACCAATTTTTAAATATTTCCTAAGTCTAAACTTAGGAAAATTGATTAATTAATCAATATTAATTAAGAAAGGTGAGAATTATCTATAAAATCACATAGATCGACCATGAAATACTCTCAGCCATTGATTAAGGTTAAATATTGGTCATTGAAGTCCCACGGTGATATTATAAGAAGAATTTTATGTGTAGATGGAGGGTATCACCTAAGACACTTGAGATCGATTTCATTTGGCAATTTGATTTCTCTAGAGAGAAGAAACAGTGGCCAGAAGATTTCAAGCTAGAGAAGTGAAGTAGAGACAATGAGCCCAGAGGAATTTTTCCAATTCCAGAGAGTCAAAAAGAGGAGGTCAATATTTTCTACAGGAGGTTGGGTAGAGGCAGCGCAGAGCCTCAAGAGGGAAATTTGATCCGACTAAAGAGGAGCTTGTTCTCCATTCCATAGACCGGGAATATTTTCTAGAGATCCAGAGATACAGTTTCTCAGTCAACAATAGGAAGGACAACTATATTGGCAATTGATTCAGGAAGAAAGTGTGAGGGACAATGATAGGGTAATGCAGGGCCTGCGTAGAGTTGTTTGGACGACTAGCTTTTCAGAGGCAGTCAAGTTTTGGGATTGCTCAGAGAGAGATTAATTTCCCTCATAAAAAAATTTTCATAGTATTTCCTTTGGATAGATTCACCAGTTTAGCAATATTTATTGTACTCGAAATTTCTCATTGCTGCTTAATAATAAAAACCCTCAACTACTGCACCGATTTTCCCAAGTTGAGTTATTCTAGGTTATTTAGTCCAAAATAACTGTGTCATAATTTTGTGTGTGTGCCATTATTTTTTTCAGTTTCTATTTTATCTTCTGCAGTATTTAATTTTGTGAATATTTCAATGTGATTAATTCATTGTTTCCGTAACAATAAAGTGTTAAATTAATTTGGAGTTATAAGAATTAATTCTAGTTGATGCAACATAAATTCGATGGTGAAATTTTCACATGGTATCAGAGCAATTTTTATCAGACGGGGAAACTCAGAAATGGAGGAATAAATTCTATGTTCAAAGGAGTAGCGGGACAAATTTTTCTGGGGGCTACACAGTGCCCAGCCGAGTAGTGAAAATTGCTTGAGTAGTTTCATTTTTTTAGTGTAGGGCTAGAAAAATTTGGCTTTCTAAATTGAGCAATTCTAGAAGGAAGAGGGAGTCACAGTCCAGTATTTTTGTTGGGAAGATTCAATTATTCCGGCATAAAAGGGTTTTGCAGCAGTTTGCAGTAGCAGAATCAGTGTCGACTGGAAGAGAAAGTGCACACACATAAAGAATTTCTTTCAGAGGGTTTATAGTTTAGAAATACATATTTCCAGTTGCAATTGACAGTTTCTATACAAATATTGTCTCACTCCATAAGGAAATTTGAATAACATACTCAAAAGTTGAGTAGGGGAAAGAGGGAGTTTTATATTCCAGTTTCAGAGATGGCCACAATTGGGCTTAGAGATCAAGATAGGTTGGAGGGAGCCTCCAACTATGTCATTTGGAAGGCTAGGATGTCCTCCCTACTAGATGAATTTGACTTGAAGACCTATGCAAAAAATGTTGTGGTAGTACCGAACGATGAAGATTAGCTAAAGGAATGTAGGAAAGAGATGGAAAAGGAAAACAAAATGATATTGGATGGAGTTTAGGACCATATAGTCTTGCATATATTAGCCAAGAATAAAACCAAGGAGATGTGGGATGCTCTCACTAAGTTATATCATAATCCTTCCGAGCATTGGAAGATGTTCCCGCAAGAGAAGTTGAGAACCATTAGGATGCAGAAGAGTGAAGGCATAAGTCGCTTCCTCACTAGAATTCAGAAAATTTAGGATCAACTTGTCGTCTTCTGGGAGGTACCTCAAACTACCTAACTTGTACATTTGGCCCTAAATAGTGTCTTAGAGGAGTTTCAAGTATTTTTCTAAAGCATCTTGGGATGAGACACGTCATTTCCTAGGTGAGACAGGATGTGGTCAAACTTGCAGCAAGAGGAGATGAGGTGAGCTCTAGTAAAGAGCTCCATCAGTGGAATAAGTAGTAAGGGTTGAAAGGGTGAGAAGGAAGAGGAGAATGTTCCTGTGTATCAAAGGGTCCCAATCAAGGATAGGGGAGAAGAAGAAGAAGAAGGACCTATCTAAGTTCAAGTGCTTCAGGTGTGGAAACATTGGCTACTATAGTACCCAGTGTCCTCTTAGGAAGAAGGAAAAGCAGGAGAAGCAAATCCAGGCGGCAACATCTGCATAGATAGACAAGTTTTCCTCCAGTATGGAGGAATTCTTTTCAATGTTTGCACCTATACCTCCAAGAGAGAGGTGGGGATATTTGGAGCTATAGTCCCTAATTTGAGCAGAGTTTGGGCACGGTCCATTGAGGTGTCCTCTTCATGGATCATTACCTGTCTACAGGGGCTCATAGAATTCAGTAGTAGGATGGATCAATGTCAGTGATGTAGTCAGATTCCCAAGTGACATTTGTAGAATAATTTCAATCAAGTGTTGAGGAGCGTAGAGTAGTGTTGACAGCAGAGCAGGAAGCTCTGTAGGAGAGTTAGCGGCAACGCATATTCCCAGTGGACAACACAAAGGCTAGTAGCAGTCAGGACTTAGGAGACAAATGCATCATGAGACATAATTTATTCAGTATTTCAAATGATTCTTAGTTGCAGTAGAAACATCAACAGTTGAGAGGGAGTTGCAGTGTAGATGCAGAGTTGAAAATAATTTAGCAATGTTAGCAACAACACAAATGCAGCATCAGATTTGTGCAGTAGTTGGTGGGTAGTAGCAGGAAGTCATAATAGCCTAGCATCAACAACGTATAGAGAGTGATGTAAAGACAAGGTGTTGGAGCAATTCAACACTAGAACACCTTCCTTTCCAAGAGGGAGTGTTAATTTTTGTAGCATTAAAGGTGTTATAGTCTCGAGACTTTGTGGAGAGGATAAAACACAAGATTTCTCCATAACCCAGAATTTTTTTATGGAAATTCCACTTAGAAGTGTCTCAATTAAATTATTAACCAGTTTTTAAAGATTTCCTAAGTCTAAACTTAGGAAAACTAGTTAATTAATCAATGTTTTTTGAGAAAAGTGAGAATTATCCAGAAACTCACAAAGATCGACTATGAAATAATCTCAATCATTGATTAAGGATAGTGAGTCTGAAGGAAGTTTTCCAGATCTGGAGAGTCAAAAAGAGGAGGCCAAGTTTTTCTCCAGGAGGCCACATAGAGGTAGCGCAAAGCCTCTAGAGAGAAATTTAATCCATCTAAAGAGAAGCTCACTCTCAATTCTAGAGCCCAGGAATATTTTCCAGAGTGATGGAGAGACAATTTCTCAGTCAGCGATAGGAAGGGCGACTAGATTGGAAGCTCATTCCACTAGTACAAAGTGGCTAATTTGTTACTAAAAAAACGACTAAAATTTGCATATAAACGACTATTTTTCGGTCGGTGACCAATAGTAGCTAATTTACAGAATCTTATAACGCGACCAACTTTTGGTCGTTTTTAGCTTAGTCATTAATTGGTTATCTCAATTTTGTTATCTAGTTGTATATTTGGTCATTGATTTGGTCATTGATTTAGTCACTGATTTGGTCACTAATTTAGTCATTCATTTGGTCTTTCATTGTCACTGATTTAGTCATTCATTTAATCATTCATTTGGTCACTGATTTAGTCATTCATTTAGTCATTGATTTGGTCTTTGATTTGGTCATTAAATGTCACAATTAATGACCAAATATACAACAAAATATATTACTATATGATCACTCGAGAAAACCAATTAATGACCAAAGAACTATGACCAACATGTTGGTCGTGTTATAAGATACTGTAAATTAGCTACTAATAGTCATATATATGAAAATTTTAGTCATTGTTTGAAACCAATTAATGACCGAAGAAATGTGACTAAATTTTAGTCGTGTTATAAAATACTGTAAATTAGCTACTAATAGTCGTATATATACAAAATTTAGTCATCATTTGCAGTAGTCATTTATTCATTATATAAACGGCTAATTTAGTAGTTTATATTCATTTCATTAATAATCATTATAAATGACTAATTTAGTCGCATATTCATTTTATTTGTGTTCATTATTAATCAACATAAATTAATTTGTATGATTTAAAAAATGTCATACAATGTGCATGTTCATCTAATATGAAAACACAAAGTCGCATATTTAATTACAATACTAAACAACATCAAGTGCAACTATAAATAATTTCAACCACATAAATTATATTATATGAAATGTTAAAACATTACAATATGAGTTTCCAACTTTATATTAGTTGGACTACAATTTACACATGAAATGATGTTTCATCACTTCAAAACAGTATCGTTGTGTTGTCAAGGCATTACAGGTGAATTCACCAACTCTGAAGACTTGATCATCAGTCTTTATATGTGTGTCTTATGCGAGATATTGGTTCTAAAGGTATCACCAGACCAGTTCTCCTCTCTCTTTTTGCATTTGTCACTCCAACGTTATTGCTCTTCTCTTTTTTCAATTCATGCTTCTTACCATCAATACTGATTTCATTTTCTGAAAACAAAATAAAATACAATGCACTGTAAGAAATGAAAGACAATGAACACTAAAATATAACATAAATTAGATTATAAATAGTTTATACAACATATACCTTAACATCAACAATGTCAAAGCAATTTTCCTTCAGCATCAGTTTCTGCAAAATAAATGTCATGTTATTCTTTCCCATTTCTCAACATGCTACATACGTTAAATTGAAAATCACATAAAACCAAGAGAAAACCCTTTTCTAACCAAAATAAACAAACAAACAGTGCCTCTAATAAAACCTCATTATAATATTAGCAAATGAAAAGAGAGCTAGTGGACCATTTGTGTTGTTTGACTTTGCCTATTTTTTTTATGAAGTGCTCGAGCTTCAGGAACCAACGAATGTGAGCATGAGCTAAAAACTAACCAACCATTCACTTGTCAACATGAGAGATCACAAATAAACCACAAAATTGATCAGGCATTAAAATTGTGAGCAGACTACCTTGAAATTTTCTTCTTGAGAAATACCTCAAAATCCCCTCATTTCTAATAAGCTTCCTGGCTATGTACCTCCATCCTTGATTTCCCTTGCTATATCTTGAATAAAAAATATCCCTTCAACAACCAATTTTGCGAGAATCCTACCAAGTAACTCAAGAGCCTTGTGCGCATCAACAGTAGCATCTTCCAATGAAAATAGTACAATCTCCAACCTAAAAACATCAAAATTATATATAGTTATAATGTTGAAAAGTGTAACTAGGTAGGTCTTCCTTATAATGACTATGTAATTATGTAATTATGTAAAGATGAAGTCAATAATAATAAAATGAATTTTTGGTTTACTTGCTTCATGGGTTTCATGAGCAAGATTCTTAGTATAGGTCTATACACTTCTTCTTGATGTCTATTAGGTACATAAGTGTAATTAGGAGTCATGTAAAAGGCGTGAAGAATACCCTCCAGGACGTTGCAGAAGAATGGCTTACAAACGTTGAAGATATGCCTATGAAGTCAACCTACAAACAAATGTAAAGTCGACCTACTTAATGGCTATAAGGTCGGCTTAATTACTTGGCTAGAACTACTATATATACCCTACATATGCTGCGGTTAAGAGAACATATCTACGGATGATACTGAGGTTATACAACGTGCAAAAGAAGAAAGTTTTGCGGATTCTACTGAGGCAATACAGCGTAAAGAAGGGAGCAAATATTAAGTTAACGTCTGGGGTAGAACACATTAAAAGAAAGCACAGATTTGTGGATCTGTCTCTAAGGTACTGCGGATATTTAAGTAACAATTACAGTCAAGTTTGAAGTTAACAAAAGGTGGAAGAAAGAACAGGAATTACGTATTAGTTTGAAGGTATAACAAATAAGATCTAAGGACAAGATTGTCTACGTATAAGTCTGAAGGTGACAGCATTTGAAAGATAGCAAATACAAGAACAGTTTTGATTGCAGACTTATCTAAAGGAAGAACTGAATGATACACCTTCCAAGGTAACTGAAGGACGTATTATACATAAGCAGTTAAAGGTTAGTAATTGCTGAAGTAACTGAAAGATTGAGATATTGACTAAAGGATATGATTAAGTTATCTCTGAGGAAAGAATTGTAAAAGTCAAAAACCTCAAGTAAGGAAGGTAAATCAGAGATTTACCTTCCTAACTTATTGCAAAATACTCAATTACAAGAAAGATCAATTTTTTCTCTACATTTGTATAAGCACTTTGATAATTGACTTGATGAAGGATTAACTCAGCAAGCTCACAAGTAGTTATCAAGAAGAGAATTTGTATTAATCTATAGCCCTTAAATTCTCAACATGGTATCAGCGTTATGGTTATGATCAAAAGCAGTTTGAAAGGACTCGAAACATTCTAAAAGGACCTATGTCAAAAGGGCTCAAATCATAGTAAGACAGTCCAATAATTAAACTAGGTGCAAGTTCACAAGAAGGGTCAATCTCAATGACATCACAGTGTTGAAATTACCTCTGCCTCAATTCATTACTACTCTTATAAGATTATTTCGATACCACAGCAGTGAGGAGAATGAGTTATAAAGGTGTATTTACAGTTAAGGCTCGGTGTGACAAAAAGATATCAGTATAATCCGTATTACAGTGAAGATATTCAGTGTTATAATCACAGGTCAACTACAGTCTTGGTAAAATCAATCACATGATAAGTATGACACTACAATTTGGAAATACCACAGTAAAAAATCTATCACTGTTTCATGCTACCACAGTGAGAAAGGTCTCACTAGTTCGGTGCCATCACAGCTTGATGAGAAGTATGCCATTTCAGTTTGATGGTATCACATAGGGTCTCACAGAAATGGTCAATAGAAGTTAGAGACATGTACAGTGAAGTATTTACAATCGAAGCACAAAATCAGGTCAGAACAATAATATGTATACACAGTGAAATAGTACGTTCGAGGATCTCAGAATAGCTGCTTACATTGTGTTTGAAAGAATATGAATTCTTTCCTATGAAGTTGACAGTGCAAGAACCAACTAAAAGAAAGAACTAGTTTGAAGGTATAACAAATCAGATCTAAGGACAAGATTGTCTACGTATAAGTCTGAAGGTGACAGCGTTTGAAAGATAGCAAATACAAGAATAGTTTTGATTGTAGACCTATCTAAAGGAAGAACTGAATGATACAACTTCCAAGGTAACTGAAGGACGTATTCTATAGAAGCAGCTAAAGGTTAGTAATTGCTGAAGTAACTAGAAGATTGAGATATTGACTAAACAGTCGAACATTTGCAAGATTGATGTGAATCATCTCTTGGAAGAGCTAAGTGAAGAACAACGAATTGCAATCCAACAAGAACGAGCCCGGAAAATTGATGAACAAAATAAGATGTTTAGCGCCAAGAAACTTTGCCTTCTTTTGGACCTTGATCACACACTTCGAAATGCAGCTAAGGTAAAAATAAAAACCGTCTTGTTCTACTTCTAGTGATTTCTAGGCAAAGAGGGATGTGAAGTAAATGAACTGATGATAATATGATTATATAAATGTTGCTAATTCACGATGTTGTTTGTCCAACAGTTTACTGAAATAGATCATGTGCACGAGGAAATGCTAAGGAATAAGGAGGAGCAAGACCGAGGGAAACATCAGCATCAGCTTTTTCGCTTTCTTCATATGGGAATGTGGACTAAATTATGGCCTGGCATCTTGAATTTTTGGGACAGGGTTAGTAAAATTTGGATTGAAATATTATTATCTTTGCAAGCTGTAGTTTCTTACTGGGAACATTTGATTTACAATGTGGAATTGAAAACTTCCTTGTATGCCAATAGATGGATCTGTTCTTATTTTCATCTAATTCATTCTATGATGGTTTATGTTGCAGGCAAGCAAGTTGTATGAACTTCATGTTTATACAGTGGGCAACAGAGTTTATGCCACAGGGATGGCCAAAGTACTTGATCCCACAGGAACTTTATTTGTAGGACGTGTTATTTCAAAGGGTGATGAGGCCAACCTATATGGAGATGATAGGCTACCTAAAAGTAAAGATCTAGATGGTGTTTTGGGAATGGAATTTGCAGTAGTAATTATCAATGATTCTGCAAGGGTTTGGCCTCATCATAGACATAATTTAATTGTGGTGGAAAGGTAAGTTCATTTCAATTCTTCTCCAGTGTCCAATCAAGACCTTACAACTGTTATTTTTTGCCTTCAAAAATCGGTAGTTAAATATATATGTGACTGTTCCTAAGAACTTTGAGACTGCCATGTACAGATACATGTATTTTCCCTGTAGTAGGCGCCAATTTGGATTGTTGGGGACGTCACTGTTAGAGGCAGACGTTGATGAGAGGCCAGAAGATGGAACACTGGCATCTTATTTAGCGGTGAGATGCTAAAATTAATCTATAACAAACATTGGTTTTGTGACTTCTCACAATTTAGAGATATTTCCCAAGTTCATCATATGGTCGCATTTCTAACACATATACCCTACAATTCAAACACAGGTGATTGAGAAAATTCACCATAATTTTTTCTCAAACAAACAGTTGCATGAAGTGGATGTCCGGGAACTTCTTGCAACTGAACAACAAAATATTTTAAAGGATTGTAAAGTGGTTTTCAGTAGGGTTTTTGCAGTTGGAGAAGCGCAACCGCATCTTCACCCTTTGTGGCAGATGGCTGAACAATTTGGTGCAGTATGCACAACACAAATTGATGACGAAGTGACTCATGTTGTAGCCCTTGCCCCTGGGACTGACAAGGTATGCATTTTACCTTTTGTCAAGTCCAATGTTGGAAACTCACAAAATATTTGGCAGTAGTTCCAACATTCCAAGTTAATAATGTCAAACACTATTCCCAACCCTTGGTCAACTCATGCAATTAGTTTCCCAAACTACGCCATTATAACTTAGTCAAGTCAAATTATTCCCAGTTCATATACATTGAACCCATCAACCAATCTAGATAGAGAAGATGTGCTTCAACAAAAACACATGAATGTAGAAGGTGGAATAAACATCGTAAATGCAACCAAGAAAGAAAATCAACTTACAGCTCAAGAACAGGCAGAACCTAGAAAGCTTAAGTCTTCCATTTGCAATATTGATGCTAATTGACTTCTAGACAAGTCCCTCAATCTTGTCACACATATATCTATTATTTTGGACTCTTTAATCAACAATGGTAGCTGTCTCTTAAGAGTCTTTGCCAGAGTCAATAAATGTAAAGAAGCGAACAAGAGAATGTGGATCTCAGTCATTTTGCTTCATTCTTCCAACAACAAATAATAATTTTAGAGAATGTTGCCACTGTTGTAACACTCGGCAAGGGAATTTTCATACAGAGATTAAGGAACTAAAATTGAAATCCCCGTTGACTTGGAGCAGGAATTCACTGAATCTTCTAAATATCCAGAAGAAGATATTAAACAAGACAGCACTTCTAAAGGATTCAAGCATGGTTATGCCCCTCTCACAGAGTTTGCCAAATGAAATTACCACAATCACACAAAATCATATGAATCCTTGTGGTGATGTGAATCATTTCTTGGAAGGGCTAAGTGAAGAACAATGAATTGCAATCCAACAGGAACGAGCACAGAGAATTGATGAACAAAATAAGATGTTTAGCGCCAAGAAACTTTGCCTTGTTTTGGACCTAGATCACACACTTCTAAATTCAACTAAGGTGTCATAAAAATAAAAATCATCTTGTTCTACTTCTGGTGATTCCTAGGCAAAGAGGGATGTGAAGTAAATGAACTGATGATAATATGATTATATAAATGTTGCTAATTCACGATGTTGTTTGTCCAACAGTTTACTGAAATAGATCATGTGCACGAGGAAATGCTAAGGAAGAAGGAGGAACAAGATCAAGAGAAACCTCAGCGTCAGCTTTTTTGCTTTCCTCATATGGGAATGTGCATTGTGGACTAAATTGTGGCCTGGCATCTGGAATTTTTTGGATAGGGTTAGTAAAATTTGGATTGAAATATTATTATCTTTGCAAACTGTAGTTTCTTACAGGGAACATTTGATTTACAATGTGGAATTGACAACTTCCTTGTATGCCAATAGATGGATCTGTTCTTATTTTCATCTAATTCATTTTGTGATGGTTTATGTTTCAGGCAAGCAAGGTGTACGAACTACATGTTTATACAATGGAAAACAGAGTTTATGCCACAGATATGGCCAAAGTACTTGATCCCACAGGAACTTTAATTGCAGGACATGTTATTTCAAAGGGTGATGAGGGCGACCTAGATGGAGATGATAGGCTACCTAAAAGTAAAGATCTAGACGGTGTTTTGGGAATGGAATTTGCAGTAGTAATTATCAATGATTCTGCAAGGGTTTGGCCTCATCATAGACATAATTTAATTGTGGTGGAAAGGTAAGTTCATTTTAATTCTTTTCCAGTGTCCAATCAAGACCTTAGTACTGTTAATTTTTGTCTTTAAAAATTGGTAGTTAAAGATATATGTGACTGTTCCTAAGAACATGGAGACTGCCATGTACAGAACATGTATTTTCCCTATAGTAGGCGCCAATTTGGATTGACGGGAACGTCACTGTTAGAAGCATACGTTGATGAGAGGCCAGAAGATGGAACACTGACATCTTCTTTAGCGGTGAGATGCTAAAATTAATCTATAACAAACATTGCTTTTGTGACTTCTCACAATTTAGAGATATTTCCTGAGTTCATCGTATGGTCGCATTTCTAACACATATACCCTGCAATTCAAACACAGGTGATTGAGAAAATTCACCATAATTTTTTCTCAAACAAACAGTTGCATGAAGTGGATGTCCGGGAATTTCTTGCAGCTGAACAACAAAAGATTTTAAAAGATTGTAAAGTGGTTTTCAGTAGGGTTTTTGCAGTTGGAGAAGCACAGCCGCATCTTCACCCTTTGTGGCAGATGGCTGAACAATTTGGTGCAGTATGCACAACACAAATTGATGACGAAGTGACTCATGTTGTAGCCCTTGCCCCTGGGACTGACAAGGTATGCATTTTAGCTTTTGCCAAGTCCAATGTTGGAAACTCACAGAATCTTTGGCAGTAGTTCCAACATTCCAAGTCAATAATGTCAAAAACTATTCCCAACCCTTGGTCAAATCATGCAATTAGTTTCCCAAACCATGCCATTATAACTTAGTCAAGTCAAATTGTTCCCAGTTCATATACATTGAACCCATTAACCAATCTAGATAGAGAAGATGTGCTTCAACAAAAACACATGAATGTAGAAGGTGGAATACACATGGTAAATGCAACCCAGAAAGAAAATCAACTTACAGCTCAAGAATAGGCAGAACCTAGAAAGCTTAAGTCTTCCATTTGCAATATTGACGCTAATTCACTTCTAGACAAGTCCCTCGATCCTATCACACAAATCTCTATTATTTTGGACTCTTTAATCAACAATGGTATCTGTCTCTTAAGAGTCTTTGCCAGAGTCAATAAACATAAAGAAGTGAACAAGAGAATGTGGATCTCAGTCATTTTGCTTCATTCTTCCAACAACAAATAATAATTGCAGAGAATGTTGCCACTGTTGTAACACTCGGTAAGGGAATTGTCATACAGAGATTAAGGAACTAAAATTGAAAAACGTCTATTAAGGATACTTTGATAAATTTTCAACAAAGATAAATGGTCATAGGGCATTGCTTCAAGTTTCAACAGACCTTGGATATTCCTCACATGGAACTTTAGGACTATATTATGAAGGAGGAGTGGATCTTTGGAGGCCATGTCTTGCTTGGTCAATTGAGACCCTAACAGACTCTTGAAAGAAAATGAATTTTTACTTTTGAAGACCAACCACACCATTACTCGGTTCATGTAATCACCCAATTCTTCTTATAAAGATACAAGGAAATTCCATCTTTCCTAGCATATGCTAAATTTATTGAATGATTTGGATGATTGATAGTGTGAGAAAAGGTCCTAAATGCAGAGGAGGAATATCAGCAGGAGGGTAGGAAACAACTTTATACCACTCTTGCAATCACCTTAGAAGACTTAGCACGTGATGACATGGGTATCATGCTATGCCTTTTTTCTACACTGGAAAATGGAAATTCAACCAACATATGACAAAATCCTGAGCGCAGATGGAGATAATGCACTAGACTGTAGTTCTAGTTTTCCTGAAAATGAGAGTAATAAGACACTCATAAATGAAGGGAAATCCTGAAGATCCCTTAAGTCTCAAGATACCAACACTCCTATCTGTGATTTTGAATATGGTAGAAAATTTGGCACACTTAATTATGTCCATCTCCAATCAACATTTCCTATTAAATTTGAACATAGCAGTGCAAGATTTGATATTTTTCCTTTTATATTCATCCTACATATGAGTCTATGACATGGACTCTGATGAGGAATAAAAGAAGGTTGATCATATCAACAAGTTGTTTTGTGAACCATATGAGACAAAGGCAGAAAGGTCCATTCCATTTGTTGAAGGAATCCTTATTGAAGATGAATAGTATTGTCATATTGAAAGAACAAACCAATATCTAGGAAAACAAGAGGACTCATGCAAACCCATAATTGGTTAACTACGCAGTGAGCAAAATCATTTCCAGGTTTGTCTCTTATTGTTCATAGGTATGATAATTGATCTCCAAAGGAGTTCCTTCTCCTAACTATAAATTATATTCGGGTAGCTTTAATTTCTCATATAAAACAACTCCCTGTCTGCAACACTGATGTTCATGGCCAGCATAAAACTGTTCCTATGTTTGACCCAGAAACGTTGGAACTTACGAACTTGAGGATAACGATGGATCTCTGGCTTGAAGAAGTCAAGTATTAGCTCCCCTCATATTTCCTTGAATAGTGTCTGCCACAACATGATGCTATATTTATCAATACCCTAGCTGTCTAGGAGTATTCCCATCTTGAATATGGGATCCTAAAGCTTGCTAAAAAGATCCCAGCAAAATGCCCTGATCTAAGCCTAATTTATCTGAATGTTTCATTCATGAATATGGGGTCACAACAAAGTTACTAAGAGAAAGAACTGCAACAAATTTATGGAAGATTTATCAGCATGCAGAGGGTTGAGAAATGGAAGGTCATTATTCATAAAAAAGCACCCAAATCCATACTAGAGTTATGAAGTTGATAATTTAGTGAAGCCAAGAATGTGTCAGAGCTTAAGCATACCACAAATTCTAGCACTCCAGGGACAAACGAATGAAGCCATCAAACTATTTCTTGCAAGGTTTCAAACTTCAAGGTAATATCCTTTAGCTCCAAGACACAGAGTGCATAGACTAAAATGGTTACCAAAAATTAGTATCCCTGGGAAAAGAAGATGGTAGGAACTCCAAAGGGTTATAAATTAGCTCAATTAAAAAGAAGCTTCACAAATAGGAAGCTATTCGTGTTTCAAGTTACCTTACATGTTCCAGAAGGGGTCTTACAGTTATAATGGGGATAAGGCAACATATTCACCCAATTTGAATGAGTTTTCCTGTCATACTATTATGTCACTCAACCCCTTTGATTGTTATTTCCAAATAAATAAGCTCAAAGACTCCCCTCACACATTAGGATGTTATAATTATTAATTCCAAGCAAAATGAAGAAAGCTCTAATTCATTTCCTAAAAAAATGAATGACAAGGTAGAAGAACATACCAAGCCTTAAAAATTGACCCTGGGCAAAGCAATGAGTTGCCCTAGAAACGCCATATTTTTGACCTGACTAGGTCTGGGTCAATCAAGTCCAATGTTGGAAACTCATAGAATATTTGGCAGTAGTTCCAACATTCCAAGTCAATAGAGCCAAACACTATTCCCAACACTTGGTCAACTCATGCAATTAGTTTCCCAAACCATGCCATTATAACTTAGTCAAGTCAAATTTTTCCTAGTTCGTATAAATTGAACCCATCTTATCACGTGAATCCAAAAGTAGTACAATATTTTGGCATGCCATCTTAAGATATGTTTTTTGGAGTAAAGAATGTGTTAATCCTGTGATTAGACAAATGAATCTTATGAAGTCAATAAGTTACAGCCTTCTCTTGTATTAGTTCTTGGACATATCAATAACAGGGTCAAAATTGATTCAAGGAATCTTATTAATAACTCTGTTGCATGGGTCAGATCTCATTAAGGCCAATTTCAACATATTTGCAGATATAAAGTTGGCCCTGGTTACTGACATTTCAAAATAAATCACAAAAGTCTGGTAATCTGTAAAATAAAAATACTTACTGCTTCCTCACAACTCAGGAGGAGGCACACAATAGCTTTCCATTGACCAAAAGCTTTAAGTGATTGACCCATTTGCATTTTAAAAAGTTCAAATAAAAATTCATTTGTATACGTTTTTCTGCAGTTGAGATAATTGTTTTAAATTAAAAACACATCAGATAATGATCATTCAAGTGGATGTGCATACCAAGAAAGCTATGAACGAAAATTGAAGCTCTCCAAGTAGCAAATCTTCCAATCCTCCATATTTCTGATCGAAAATATTTTCAAGCAGTTGTGTCTGAAAACAAAAGAAGAAATTATAAAGAGGGATATCCAACTGAAAAGAAAACACGTAATGCTCCAATTAGAAATTCTAAAATAATCACTACCAAGAAATAATCATCGCAGTCATCACTGATTGTATCAGACCAAAAATAGAAACAAAAGCAGACATGTAGGTAATTTAAGATAAGGTTGCATCCATAAACACTATTACAGTCTCCATAGTCATGCATAAATAGCATAGATATATCAGGATCCTAAGTGTAGAATGACATTGGGATGGATACGGCGTGTCTCAATGGGATCTCATTATCACAATAGTAGTAAACCATCATAGATACATAGACTTTATTCTTGTCTGCTAGTCACCAATGAGACTGAAAGACACACCACAACGTGTACAGGGATGCAACAAGATGGAAAAAGTCTCAACGCAAACTTCCACATGTTAAATTTCCATAAAACCCAGCAAACTGAGTTTCCTAACTTAATATGCACAACGTAAATAAATCAGAAGACAAACACATCAAAGTTCAAACCATAGAAAAGAAGATATACCCAGGAAACCCAATGGTGAAATTTGTAGCTATGGTCGGTTTTGATAATCAATGTTTTAGCCCTTCAAATATATGTAACAATAAATATAAGACATGTTCTTCATGTCGGCTTCAAAAGACAAAAATTTAAATTTCTAAAAATTGAATTTTTGGCTCCAAATGTTAAGTCGGTCCTCCAAAAGATGAAGTTGGCCTGGCCCTTCAGACACACCACTTTAGTTTCATCTATTCACCATATATACTCATTAGACTTCATCAATTCAGAGGCAATTCGGATCACTTCCATTCAAGCGAAGGATCAAATTAAGAGCAAGTCAAGTTTCCGTCTTCTATATAATTGCTTAATGATGAAATTGAATATGAAAAGGATTAAATCAATAGAAGTAATTATCAGTTTAGAAGGCATATGAAGAATCAACATTGTATCAACATGGTATCAAAGCATGGTTGAAGCTTTCACCGTGAAAGAGCAGCTTAGCCAAGTCTTCTTGCTTTCAAGGAGACAGAATCTTCAGTCAACTAATCTGTGTTAAGAAAATAAGTGTTCCCTAGCAGTACTCAAAGCCACCTTACATCCAAGTTTCTATTTTGAATATTCTAGATATGAGGCCTCAAAACAGGGCCAAAATTCTCAGAGGCTAAAAGGCCTCAGTACGAATATGTATTAGGCCGAAAAGGCCTCAGAAGCTAGCTGCGGGGAGCCAAGAGAATCAGGATGTCCTCAGGACGATTGATCAAGGATGAAACCCTCAAATTCTGGGAAAATTAAGTTTCAGATAAAGGGGACTTGAATTCTTGATAATTCAAATCCATAATGCTATAGAAATTATGGACAAAAGGCGCAAATGATGATTATTGAGAAGGCCCAGAGACATCAATTGAAGCTGAAAGCAAAGGAATTCATGTTTCATCACTATGTTATACTAATCTTACACAAGGGATTGATTTCAATATTTAAAAGGCGGCATCCATAAGCTTTCACTGAAGAAAAGTCTGAGTTCCTCATCAGTCCTTTCAAAGATTGAAATTCTCTTGAAGGTTGTGTAATGATCAGCACTGAAGATTGTCTGCGATTGCTGCCTTTGATTTGAAGATACCGAGCTATCTCTTTGAACAAATCCTATGGTCAGAATTTGCTACAGACTCTAAAGGAAAGTCTCAACCTAGAAGAATATTCATTCACTAAGATCTAGTCAACAGAATATAGGCCTAGTTGAAAAGTCCAAAAGGTTTTTCCTCGAAGCATTATAAACTTGAAATATCAAGGACCTTGTAGTCATTAGACTAATACCCTTGTATATGTCTCGGATCAAAGAACAGAAATGAAAACCATGGATCTGTTTACCTTGATCTATAGCCAATAAATCTGCACAGGCAGGCGGAACACTAACAATGGTTATTGAGTTGGGCTTTGTCCCTTGAGCTTGCATTTTGTTGAAGAATGCCAAGGATTCATGGGGTTGGCTATTCTGAGAATAGCCAGCAATGATGGCATTCCATGACACAACATTTCGTTCAGCCATTCTTTCAAACAACTTGTGGGCAATGTTAACATTCCCACATTTGGCATACATGTCCACAAGTGCGTTGCCCACAAAAACATCAGATTCAAGTTCACTTCTTATTGCATAGCCATGGATCTGCTTACCTTGTTGTAGAGCAATAAAATTAGCACATGCAGGCAGAATACTGATCATGGTCATTGAGTTTGGTTTTATGCCCTGGATTTGCATTTCATTCAGGAATGCCAAGGCTTCATTGAGATAGCCATTCTGGGAATAACCAGCAATGATTGCATTCCATGACTCAATATCTCGTTTACGCATTCTTGCAAACAATTTGTGGGCAAAGCTAACAACCCCACATTTGGCATACATGTCTACAATTGCATTGGACATGACAACATCATATTCAAATGCATTTCTTATTGCATACCCATGCATCTGTTTACCTTGTTCCACAGCCAATAAATGCGCACATGCAGACATGACAATAACCATGGTGACTGAATCTGGTTTATGCCCAACACTTGCATTTCATTCAAGAATGTTATGGCTTCATGGGGATAACCATTTCCAGAATAACCAGCAATGATTGCATTCCATAACACAACATTTTCTTTAGGCATTCTTTTAAATAAGTTATAGGCAATGTTAACATTCCCACATTTGGTGTACATATCTACAAGCCCAGTTCCCACAACAACATTAGATTCAAATCCACTTCTTATTGCATAACCATGGATCTGCTTACCTTTTTCGAGAGCCAATATATCTGCACATGCAGGCAAAACACTAACCATAGTGATTGAGTTGGGTTTTATGCCTAGAGATTGCATTTCATAGAAGAATGCTAAGGCTTCATGGGGAAGGGCATTTTGAGAACAACCAGCAATGATTGCATTCCACCACACAACATTTCGTGCAGGCATTATTTCAAACAATCTGTGGGAAATGTTAACATTTCCACATTTGGCATACATGGCTACTAATGTATTTCCGACAAATACATCGGAATCAAACCCACTTCTTATTGCATAACCATGGATCTGCTTACCTTGTTCCAAGGCCAATAAATGGGCACAGGCAGGCAGAACATTAACCATGGTAATTGGGTCAGGTTTTACTCCCTGGACTTGCATTTCAGAGAAAAATGCCAATGCTTCGTGGGGGTGGTCATTCTGGGCATAACCAGAAATGATCGCATTCCATGACACAATATCTCGGTTAGGCTTTCTTTCAAACAATTTCGTAGCAATATTAATATCCCCACATTTTGCATACATGTCTACGAACCCTGTGCTCACAACAACAGATTCAATTCCACTTCTTATCACATAACCATGGATCTGCTTACCTTGTGGCAGAGCCAATAGATGAGCACATGAAGACAGAGCACTAATAATGGTAATGGAATTGGGCTTCATTCCCCGCACTTGCATTTCGTTGAAGTATGACAATGATTCATGGGGTTGTCCATTCTGAGAAAAACCAGCGATGATCGCATTCCATGAGACAACACCTCGTTCAGGCATCCTGTCAAACACTTTTCGTGCATTATCTAAACTCTGGCACTTGACATACATTGACATAAGCGCGGTACCCACGAAGACATCCGACGCAAATCCCTTTGTGATGACATCTTCGTGAATATTTTTTCCTGCTTGTAGATCTGATAGGCGGCCACATGCATTGATTACAGAGATAAATACCATCTTGTCCGGTTTTATGCCTGTGCGCTGCATTTGAAAATACATTTTCAGCGCTTTGCCGCAGAACCCATTCTTTACATAATCTGCAATCATGTCGTTCCATGTGAGAACATTGTGTAGTTTGAGTTTGTCTATATCCAATTGTGAACATGGGTTTAGGTTGCCCTACACGTTGGCACCTGCTGAAACTTCTCTACTCTTCGCTTTATTCATCCACCATTGTTTAATTGCTGCTGCAACCAGAGCAGAGGTGGGAGTAGGAGGATAACCATAAAAATGAAGATGATAAGAATTAATGTGCAAAACTAAGGGCATATGCAGACGGGTATGTTTGCTGTATTTATAGATGGATGTTTCATTCCTATATGGGCATGAAGAAGAAGGCGTAAATGGCGACAGATCCATTTCACACAAGGCAATGCAGGAGTTGGTGTGCTACCGTAGCATCACCATTATCACACTAATTCGTTAACCTGTAAGATCAAAGGATTCGAACGAGGGAATAGATCAAACAAGTTCAATCATTTTGTTTATGCTACTTTGGAGTAAATGGCGACAGATCCATTTCACACAAGGCAATGCAGGAGTTGGTGTGCTACCGTAGCATCACCATTGTCACACTAATTCGTTAACCTGTAAGATCAAAGGATTCGAATGAGGGAATAGATCAAACAAGTTCAATCATTTTGTTTATGCTTCTGCAGTTGAGATAGTTGTTTTAAATTAAAAATATATCAGATAATGATCATTCAAGTGGATGTGCATACCAAGAAAGCTATGAACGAAAATTGAAGCTCTCCAAGTAGAAAATCTTCCAATCCTCCATATTTCTGATCAAAAATATTTTCCAGCAATTGTGTCTGAAAACAAAAGAAGAAATTATAAAGAGGGATATCCAACTGAAAAGAAAACAAAGAATGCTATAATTAGAAATGCTAAAATAATCACTACAAAGAAATAATCATCGCAGTCATCACTTATTGTATCAGACCAAAAATAGAAACAAAAACAGACATGGAGGTAATTTAAGATAAGGTTGCATCCATAAACACTATTACAGTCACAAGATCTGTTATCTCTTGCCAAACATCACTGTCACAAGATCTGTTATCTCTTGCCAAATATCACTGTCACAAGGACCAGAGATAAGGGCACATAAACCCTTGACATAGGACTGCTCAAGAAGGTCACATCGATCTCCTAACAAGCCACATAAGAACAGGACTTGAAGTTCACATGATCAATGCCCTAACTGTAGAGGGTTAGGGCTATTTGGGTCACTCCAAGAGGCTACATCACTTCGCTAGAACAGTATCCACCTTCTCAGAGATAGGCCGCATACAATTAAGACAAAATCACAGAGAGAAGACCGCCTATAATACAAGGAGAAGGTCACAAATAATACAGAAAAAATACAAGGAGAAGGTCGCATATACTCTCAAAGAAAAAGCACCCATATTCATAGAGAAAATGCCATATATATTCATAGAGAAAGGCTTCATATAGGCATAGAGATAGGTTGCAGATATCCATAGAAAGGTTGCATATATTACAGAGAAGGCCGCATATATCCATAAAGATAGGCCATAGACTTGGGATATTTTAAAACAAACAGAGCATATACAAAGCGAGGAAATAAAAAAATATAAAATCCAACTAACCTGTGACTCTGCAAACTTCAATTGTGAATTTGCTGCTGCCACCTCTTTATATAGAAAAAATTCCCAGCCCTAAAAAATTAATCATATTATTATATTTTATCAAATATATCAAAACCCTCAAAACCCTCCCGCCAACTGCAAAAATCCTACCGCCAACAGCAAATATTTGGTGCCAACTAACCAACACATCCAGTTTTTATCTAAATTTTAGAACCAGCTATAACAATTCAGCGCCAAAAACCCAGAACCTCATCTTCCTAAACCAGTCTGGGTAAGAACAATCAGTTTTTCTCTGTTCTTGGGCTTTCATACCGATGACAAGTTTGAGTTTCATATATATTTTTAATGAAATCAACCATGCTCTCTCCCTGACTTCCACTTTTGACAGACTTCGAATGTGGCATGCCCTCAAAACCTCGTATTTTTCCGACTTCGACTTTTTGATAGACTTCGAATGTGACATGCACTCAAAACCTCGTCTTCCTGAACCAGTGCTGTAAGAACAACAAGATTTTCCTCTATTCTTAGGCTTTCATATCGGAGACAAGTTCGACTTTCATATATATTTTTAATGAAATCAACCCATGCCCATGTTACACTTAGACTTTTGATATCTGCGGGACGCCCATGTTACCCTTTGACTTTTGATATCTGCGGAACTTCGACTTTTCCAATGTGGCATGCAATCAAATGTTTTAAAAATATTTAAACAATTATTTTTTAAATAATTAAAATATTAATATTAATATTTATTATTTTAATTATTAATTAAATATAAAATCACAATATATTTAAAATTTAATTTTATATAATATAATTAAAATAAATAAAATATAAAGATTGATAATTAATATTTTAATAAATTCAATAAAACATAAATATTGATATTTATTATTTTAACAAATTAATTAGGGTTCATATCAAATGTTAAATTGGCGTCGCACAATATATGTATATTAAACATATTATAAATAAATTTTATATGTGTGTGAGTATTTATAGCTTGAGTAGGTTTAATGGTTAAGAGCATGTGTTTCCTCCTAAGAGGTCATAGGTTCAAAACCAAAGGGGGTAGAGTATGTATGTCTTCGTAGACTTAGTAGTCAAATCGCTACGCAGAGATGGGTCCCTTATTCCATAAACAAGGGGGTCTCATACACCAATTTAGTGTTTGGCTTGGTCGACGTGACCTTAAAATTAGATTATTATTATTATTATTATAACAAAGGTTCATACACTCTCCAATGGGAGTGAGGTTTGAGCAACACGTGGAAGGCATTTCGCATGAGTAAATACAAGTGGAGCGAGGATGAGGGAGTGTCACACCCTTGAGTTAGTGTCGCGACGATGGAGTGGTGGGGGCCGCGATGGGCACCCAACTCGAGTATGTGCGACAGTGATGTGCAATGGGAGCGTCATATTGGTGAACGCCCACCTTGGGCGTGTCGTGTAGTGATGGGCAGAGGCGACGAGCGGCAACATTAAACGGGTGTGTGCCCCATAGCGGGCAGACAATTCAAAGGCCTCAGGTGAAGTCGTGTTGGTGAGCACGTTCGGTGTTATGCGAGTGTTGTGTAGTGATTGGGCGAGCTGTGCGGGATAGGGCGCGAGCGGCCGATCAGTCGTCGGGGCGGATCAGGAACCCATGGTGGCAAAGGGAATCATGGGTATGATCACTCTGAGGTAAATGAGGGGTAGGGTATCCAGCATTAATGTTTCTTGGAGAACTGTCATCCAGTACTTATAAAAAACCTAATGGAAAGAGTATTGGACACAGCTGAGAGAATTTTAACACTGCAGATGGATTCAGAGAATCTTGTAGTGAAATGTAACACTTCGAAACCAAAATTGAAATTTTTCATTTATGGCATGACACAATTAAAAATTATTGACATAAATGACTAATTCATATACGTGTTGTACTGGTCATATTTTTATTCTTTGACTATAATAGACATTTACATTAATCATTATTAATTTTGTCACTTATTATCTAGTCATATATTTTAATCCAAGGCTAAATTAGTCATTTAAGTTAGTCGCTTTTAGTTTAGTCACTTATTATCTGGTCATATATTTTATCCTTGGAATAAATTAGTCATTTAAGTTAGTCGTTTTTAATTTAGTCACTTATTATCTAGTCGTATATTTTACTCCTAGACTAAATTAGTCATTTAAGTTAGTCATTTTTAGTTCGGTTACTTAAAATTGCTCAAATTTAGTAGTAATTCACTTGAAATAATAGCGGTGAATAAATTTTTTAGTCACCTGGTCATTAATTTCATCTTTTTTACTAGTGTTCAAGCAGCGCGTGTGAGGGACTGCGCTATGGTGACGTAGGGCCTATATAAAGCTGATTGGACGACTAGATTTTTTGTGGCACTCAAGTGTCAGGATTGCTTGAAGAGAGGGTCATTTCCCTCAAAGAATTTCTTACCAGTATTTCTATTGGGCTGAGAATTTATCACTGGTTCTTAATAATAAAAACCCTAAGGTGTTGCATTGTTTTTCCCAAGTTATGTTTTTATAGGGACTTTAGTCCAAAATAACTTTGTCATAATTTTGTGTGTGTGCCAGAATTTTATCATTTTCCAGTTTATCTTCTACAATATTAATTTTATGAAGATTGCAATGTGATTAATTCATTGTTGTCATAGCAATAAGATGTTAAATTAATTTATAGTTAGAAGAATTACTTCTATAAGTTGCTACAATAGAATTTCAGTGGTGAAAATTTCAAAAAGCGTAGACTTATGGTTATTCCTCCCTATTGGAGAGGGATTGAGGATCTCCTCCCTGGTTGAGAGGGAATGAAGGTGGACACCATATTCTCCATGTGTCATTCACTATGTCAGTACTAATGACCGTAAGCCTAGTGAAGGCACTGGTAGGTAGAATGGTGGATTGGATAAGCATCTAATGATGATATACTTTGAGGATTTGTATCCAAGACAAGAATAGTCCCGAGGACCGATATTCTTTAAGGATGGGTATACAAGATAAGAATATTATTGTGAGTACATACTTGGTGAACATATGGATGGGGTATGTGCCTAGAGAGGCGATGGTGATCAAATTTATGCCTCCCAACATTGTTCTTTGATCTAGTGGAGAGATAGAGCTTGTTAGTCAAGGTCTTATTATTTTTGAAAATTCTAGTTATGATGATGCTTATGAATTTGAATTCCTTGTTATGAGAATATTTCAACTTGAGAGTATCCAATTGTGTCATTATTAATACCTCCCTAGTTAAGAGGGAATGTTGAAAATGTAGCTAGTGTCGGTCTTCATAATTTGATTAAAATGTACTATTGAGGTATTTATTATATTCATTATTATTATTTTATTTCTAGTCAAAGCATGTTCTTCATGCTTAAAGGGTCAATTGAGTCAAATAAATGTAATTAATTTAGAGTCCCATTTGGACTTCTTGTAAGAAAGGAAAATTATTTTATCTTGAGTAAAAAAGAGTCAAAATGTCCTCAAAGGACCAATTCAGCCCTCCTAGACAAGTCAACCTAAATAAGAAACTATTTGACCTCATGGACATGTATAAATACAAGACAGTTTGACTTCATTTGATCTCTCATCCATAACATCGGTCTTTGTGCAAGAAGAAGAAGAAAATAAATGAAAGTCGAGGGAGAGAGAGAGTGAAGTCAAAGGAGAGAGAAATTTGAGTTTTTTGCCCTAACCACTCCACAAATGTGCGTTTTTCTATGATTTTTTAGAGCTATTACAAGGCTGAAATTTGGTCTTCATTGCAGCACCAAAATTTTCTGTAGTTTGACCATAATTTCAAAGGTTTGACTAGTGTTGACTTTGTTGAATATGACTTGTTGGAGGAATAATTAAAGGAAGGATGACTTGGGGTCTTTGTGAAAATACGGGCCTTGGTATTAGGTCTTGGATATCTCACTTTGAAATGATTCTATAAGAAGAGGATTTCTTTGGGTTTTCTCCCTTGTGAGGTTTTTCTGTGGCTTAGGGCCTAATTCTTGTGTTCTTTGTTTCTGTGTGATCTTCATGTTTTGCATTTTTGTTAATTTCTTGGGAAGAAGATAATATAAGTAATAAGAAACCAACAAATATTCACAAGTAATTATCTTTTCTTTTTTCTTTTTTCTTTTTTTACAGTGGGATCAACAACTGGGTTAGCCTCGCGACTCGTGTTACACAGGTTCGATTCTGACCGCTACCACTATACCCACTGGGAACATGCGCCCGCCCCTCTCCACACGCTTTGTTTTAGTCCGGGGGATTTGAACTCGTGACCTCCTGTACGGGCTCGCCTTACAAACGAACTTCACCGCATTTCAATTACCAACTCACCTACCCCCGTGGGGCTAAGTAATTATCAAGTTAAGAGAAATAAACCATAATCTACAAGTATCTTGGTTTCTCAACAAAATAAACCAAGGCGATTGTGTGACTCAATAAAATTTTTGAAGACTTACAAGATAAACAAGTAAACTATACTTCCCTTCTGATTGATAATGCTTCTACAATTAAATTGATCAAGAATATAAAATTCTATGATTGAAGAAAACTATCAACACAAAAGTAACATTTGATTTGATATCATGTAGAGGCCAAAACTATTAATCTAGGACACTGTTCAACAAAGTTACCAATTTAACGAGAAGTGTATCGAGTTCTTGTTTTTTTAGAGGTTGCATCAAATCATGATTTTCATGCCGATTTTGAAAAGTGTTGATGCAACATCAACATTTTTTTTGAGAAACATACTGTTGACACTTTAAATATTCTTATGTATTAAGTATGGGCATTTTTTTTAAATGTTGGGGATTTTTATGCCAATTTTGACAAGTGTTGTTGCAACATTGGCCTTTTTTTTGGCATATTTCTGACACTTTAATTTTTCTTATGTATTAACTATGGAATTTTTTTTTAATGTTGTTGGTTTTCATGTTGTTTTTGAAAGGCGTAGATGCATCATCAACCTTTTCTTGGGGTCATATTTTTGACACTTGAAATTTTCTTATGTCTTAAGTATGTCCATTATTTTTAAAATGTTGGTTATTTAACAATTTTTCTAGTTGTATTTTTCTTCTTTTTCTGTTCCTAAGATGTTTGTTTTTTAAGTGCTTTTCAAGTTTGTGTTTTTTTTTTTTCTTTGCAATTTCATTTTGTAATGAAATTTTTGATTTTTTGCACAGTTAAAAAATATAACAATAAAATTAATATTTTGAAGTTAGAATTAATATGTTATGTTTCTTTTCTTTTTAATTTATTTAACTTTTATGTAATATTTGTTTTCTTTTTTTCTCTTTTAATTTTAATTTTAATTTTAATTTTTTTTATTTTTTATTTTTTTCAACTTGATTTTTTCTCTTTATGAGCTATTTTTTGTTTTTTTTAAAGTTCATTTATGTATTATTCTTTTTTCTAATTTTTAAAGTTTGAAAATTTTCCCCTTTTATTTCATTATTATTCTTTTTTTTCTTTTATAATTAAAATAAATAAATAAAAATAAAAAATAATAATGTTTTAATTCATTTAATTTTTTGTTTATTTATTTATTTATTTATTTTTTATTTTTTTTGGTTGCGGGAATTGTGTCGACGATCGACTAACTACACGATCTCATTATGTGTCAATTTGGTAGTTGATTTTTAATTTTTCGTTTCAATGAATCAAGTCTGCCTCCACTGTGTGTTAATTTGATGGTTGATCTTTTAAGTTTTCATTGTGGTGTGTCAAGTTATCTTAGGCTAGGATTTTAAAAAGATATACTTTTAACACTAAAAAAGTTACACTTGGTATAATGACTCTTCAATTTAGGTATTAATTTTTATAGTATTTTTTAGTCATGATATTTATTCTAGAAATATAATGAAAATTGAGGGTTTTTTATAATGATAATATTTTGTTTTAATTCAGTGGTTGAAAAATGTCAAATTTTAAGGTTTTTTGGAGTTATGATATTTACCTTTAACACAATGGTTGAAAATTGAGGGAATTTTTAGGTTTTTTGGAATCATTTTTTTTTTTTTTAAAGAGAACTAATGAAATTTTAAAGTTTTTTCAAAGTTATGATATTTTATTTTTAATGTCGTTGCTAAATGTCATAATTTTAACGGGAAAAAAAATAGAATGATTGATGAAACATCAACACTTTTTTATTTCAATGTGGTTTTTCATGTTTATTGCACAAAAAATGTTATTTTTCAATGTCATTGTTAAAAATAATTAGAATTTTAACCCCCCCCAACCCCTTTAAAAAGAAAGTGCACGAGCATCATCAACAATTTTCGATTTTACGAAGCTTTTTCATGTTTATTGTATAGAAAATTTACTTTTAATGTCACTAAAAATTTGAAATTTTAACGAATAAGGGGGAAAAGGTAGATGCAACATGTTTTCATTTTTTGAATGTTTTTTCATGTATTTTGCACAAAAATAGGGAATTTTTGGGCTTACACTTGGAACAGAAAAAATAAATAAATAAATAAATAAAAATAAAAATAAAAATAAATTTGAAAGATTCAGAATGATTCTTAGACTCACAAACACCCCTTCAGATTGAGGGTGGAACGTTAGACACTTATTCTTCAAGGATTGAGTGAGAAATTTGTAAATATGTAAATAAAGGAAAATGAAGAGTTAGAATATGAAGTGACCTTGGAATATGAATCCAAAATTTCACACATCCACAAGTTATATATTGATTTTTATATTAATGCAAAATTAATCAACTTTGGGAGTTATTTTCCTTGGTCTGGCATCCTTGATGCCAATAAAAGAATTAAGGATGACAAGACCCAAAAGGATATAAGAATTCCTCAGCTCACGAGCAAGATGGCATGCAACAATAAAAAGCAACTTCATCTAAATCTAGTCCTTCGACCTTAACTCAACCCCCCACATTGCCAACTCATCACACAGACTATGTGATCCCTCCTCGTCCTTCACCATCTCCCCACTCTCGTTTGGAATCCTCAGATGGAGAAGATCAAAATGAAACCATGATCCTTGATTCGTCCATGAGTGGAAATAAATAGCTTCATGAATCAGTCACCTAGACAATGATAAGGAAGAAATCACTATTGCAGATCTTTTTGTAAATGGAATACCTCAAGGAAATGCAACCATTATCTCCATGTTATCTTCTCCCAACAAATTCTTGGGATGGACTGACATTCGCAAGAAAAAAGGAAGAAAATACCTTTGAACAACTCAATCATCAAATTTTATCTCTTTTTGTTGGTCACCCCTTAAGTGGGGCAACAAATGGTTATGGTCTCTATTTTTCATGGACTCTCCTCTAATTTTGTAATTTCTTGACTCTCTACTTTACTTCCTCCGCTCTCGTTTCTAAGATGGCAAGCTAGAGATAATAATTTTGTTAAACTAACGTAAATTTTTTTTATTGCAATACAAAAACAACTTTAAAAAAGATTTTCAAGTCATTTATATAATCAAAATACATTTTAAACAACAAAAATCATAATTTCATCCATAGTTAATTATACAATCAAATCCTTACCCAAAAAAAACCTTAAAATTAAAAAATTAACACCTTCTTAACCTCTTAATTTTCATTTCCAAATTTAATTTAAAGTTAGATGGAACTTTAAAAAATAACCCCATAGCTAGATTGTCGGGGTTACATTTTCAATGCACCATGACACCATGAATGAGCATAAACATATTAAAAATAGGAAATAATACTATATTTTATCAAAGTCAATGTTAATAATGATAAAAAATAAATTACTTGGAATTTTTTTGCAATAAGGCAGGTTTTTACTTTTAGGAGATGTAGGATCCTTAAATAAGATAATAATAATAATCCAATTTTAAGGTTATGGTTAAGTCAATACTAAACTAGACATTAAATTGGTGTATGAGACTCCTTATTATGGGAAAAGAGACCATCTTAGTATAACAATTTCACCACTAAAATATACAAAGACATACATACATACAAAGGCATTTTGAATGTATGACCTTTTAAGAAAAAACACATATTATTAATTACTATTTACTTGTCTTTAAAAAAAACAAATCTTAATCAAACAAAAACATTGTTAAATCATACTCTAGTACTAATATATTATCTTCATAATTAAACCAATTTATCATTTCAATATTTAAACAAATTTAAAATAATATCAAAAAAGTATTTTAAAATAAAGCAAAGATTTTAAATGAAAATTAATAATAATAAATTTGTCTAATACATGCTTACTAAAAATTAATAACATATTATTGTTTTATTCATTCTATATATATGGTATACATTTTTAAATACAAAGTATATATTTTCGATGGTATACATAATAAAGTACTCATATATTTTCGTGGATCCCAATATTTATGTAGTAATCATATATAAAGTACTGGAAACAAAAAAAAATGTAAAGATTGTTTATAGATTTTGAAGGCGTGGATCCCAATATTTATGTAGTTTAAAGATATGAAACTTGTGATATCCCAATAGTGTTATGTGATTATCTTAATAAAGTTGTGTAATTTATGTCAATTTTAATTAAGCTATCACAAGAACATATTAATTTAGGGTCACTCTTATTAAGAATATTTAGAAATCATAGATGTAATATGATTAATAAACTGTAAACATTTTACTAAATATTAATGAATTTTACATTGTAAATAAAGAAATAAAAGAAATCAAATTGAATTTTATAATGCAAATGAGAAAATCAAGGATAAAATTAGTTTGTTTTCCCATAATCTATTATAAGGTTAGGATTCTTTACCATGTCTATTTTTTTATATCCTTTTACTTTCATCTACATTCTACTCAAAGTAGCTTGTAGCAACTTGTAGTTATGTAGTAGATCTAAAGGAAGATACAAGTGAATAACATTCATCTCAAGGATTTGAGTCATTTCTTGTTAATTAGGATCATTCCTCTTCAAGTTGAGATGCTCCTTTTTTTTTTAATCCCTTGACTAGAAGAACACTCAATTGATAAAAGAGGCTATGAAATATATTTTGAAGAGACTCTTTTATCTTGAAAAATTATGAAAAGAAATTCTTTATTGAAGAGAAGAACACTCAATTGATAAAAAAAAGTTATGAAATATATTTTGAAAAAACTCTTTTACTTTGAAAATTTATAAGAAAAATTGAAAATTTTCAAATGTTTTATTGAGAATTTATCCACATTCTCATTATAACTTTAATATAAACCACATTTTATAAAAATCATGGATTAATTTGTTACTTTAGCATGTGATTGTGAACATGCATCACCAAATCATTTAAACATGGAAAGTTTTTTATATGAAAAACATTTATATTTATCCACATATATAATTTTTTCATAATTAAATCAAATTTAACATTTAATAGCAATCATTTATATTTTAAATTTTAATTTTAAAATCATAACAATATTTACATTAATATAACTTTTAGTCTTTTAATAATTTCAATCTTTTATAAATAATTCTACCTAATTTTATAGAGATTCAGATTCTTGCTAAAATTAAAAACAATTATGATAAATTTCACTTTTAGACTCTAATACAGCTTAAAGCCAGTGCATAGACATAGTCATCTGTGCTAAACCAACATTAAAATATTAAGAAATCAATTTTTTGATACATTAGTAAATTCATTTTTTATGCATATTTGCTGTAACTGATATAATCACCAAACATAAAATAAGATATTAGAAAATTAATTGTTGATGCATATCTTACTTTGCTGTAAGTCATAATCACCTTTTACTGTCATAGTAGAGTTGAGAGGTAAAACTCCAAATCTGCTAAACTCCTCATTCAAACCCAATACAGCCAAAGGCCCACTGGAAATTGAAATCTACATTATCTTTAGAAGAAAACTGTTTTCGAACCAACTACCTATATCTACTCAACAACCACTCACACTCTACTGTGAAAACGAATAAAGAAATGTGCACACACCATTCATTTGAACTAACAACATTATCTTGATGTGTCAGCCATTGCCCCGTCGTCAAATGCGCCGTACAGTCTGTTCGCTTTAAGCAAATATAAGATTTAAAATAACAATAATAATAATAATAAGAAATGGAATCACGAGATAAGGAAGGCTTACGGAATGAAATAAATAAATGCAAAACCATTTGCGGCTGTGGACAGCAACCTGTTTTGCAATGTTCCCACAGAATAGTGGTTTGAAGTTTTGAACTTTGATGTGCCCTTCTTCTTCCTTCTTTTTCTTAAAACCAGTTGTTAACTGCAAGCGAAGGAGCTGGAATCGAATCGCGCACACTCCAAAGTCTGAATTGCGTTGAAGATTTTGAAGTGGAAACATAATCACATGGCATCTCCTCCTGAGTTTACTCCTCTGCTGGCGAAGCTTAAAACAGCAGAAGAAGAAAAAAGAGGAAAAGCGGAGGAAAATAATTTTGGAGCGATGGAAGTGTGCGAGTGCTTGTTTCTGAAGGAGTCCCTGGATACGGCCTCTCCCCTCAGGCGCATCCGGCAGAAGCGTAAGATGGAGAGCCTTCGCAGAAATGCAATGAGATTTCTGTCTGTTGCCTCTCAGGGCGGCGATCAATTTATGGATTGCTTTTCCTCTCCCTAACCAAGAAAGGAAGGATAAAGTTCTCCAATCAAATGAAGTCTCTGTTTACAGTTTTCTGGGCTTTTCTTAAATACTCTTTACACGGATTATCATGTAAAAGATCAGTTTTCATCCAAATTTTGTCAATAGAATTTGACAAGGTATTGACAGTAGCGTTGAATAGATCTCTTCTTGTATGTATTTTTGGATACTTTGTTTCGAAGTGTGGAACAGAACAAATTCGTGTTCAAAATATATATACATTCCCTTTATTATTTAGTAGTCAATTAGAGTGTCCAAAGATTTAACCACATTCTTATTATTATCGGGAAATGAGTTCCTTATTGGTTGGTTGGAGTGATAGCACATGTAGCAAAGAACACAAACAAACTATTACCCAATTTATTCATTAAATTTTAAAATTTAGATGAGTTCGAAAAAGAAAGCAATCTGCTCTGTGATCTGTGAAACTTCACACTTCCGAAAACAAGATCCTGAAATAGAAAGCAATCTGCTCCGTTAAAATTCACACTTCCGCTGCACGACAAATCTCGTCTTCTTTGTACCTGCCATGTCAGAACACCGATGGTTTCTTCACCCTTTTGTTCTGTGATTTCAATAAATTCTGGCTAGATTTTAGAAAAAATAAACAGAAAATACCACAAGAAAAGGTTTCAAAAAGTCTCAGTAAAAACAACTCTTTATTTTTTTTATCAATTTTTGTTAAATAGTTAAAGTAAATTTTAAATAAAATATAAATTATTTTGTGTTAAAATAAAGTCAAGTTATCAATTGTTTTTTATCTCTAAATTTATGAGAATCTATGATATTGCCTGTGGTATTCATGTAGAATATAACTTATTTAAACCAATTTAGATCCATTTTAACTCAAGATTTACTAAACATCAAATATCTTGAGATAAATAAAAATAAATATTTTTATTATTAATTAACACAACATTAAAACATATTTTCTCTCTTGAGCCAATAATCTCTATGTACTCTTTGCAAATAAATTTTTTTATAATAAAATATTTGGTGTAGATTTAAAAATACTAATAATAACAAAACATACTTTAAATTGTGGCAATGCTAATATAGCGCATTTTATATTAAAGAAATCTGTTATTTATTCAGTAAAACAACTTTGAAATTACCGATCACGCAACAAAGTAAAAGTGGGTGCGTTTTCGTTTTCAAAGTTTAATAGGAAATCATCTGTTTTTCTTTATTTTTATAGATAAAGAAAAAGCAATATAAATGAAAAGAAAAAAGAAAGGTTGGCAACTAGAGTCGAAAATAGAAAGGTTGGCCTCGTAAGAACCAGAATCTAATCAAGCTAAGCAGATTTCTATGGCAAAATATCTATTGGGGTTACTGCATTATAAAATTTACTTTATAGAAAAGCAAATGACTATATACAAACCACAAATTCATGATATTCCATAGCAAGCTCGTTACTTCCCTCGCCCATTCTATCTACATATCGAAGATAAATACTTTCTACAGATATCCATGTCCAAATCATTTAAATATATGATAAAGAGATAGTTTAGAGGATGTGGTTCATAGGAGTTTAGGTTTTGTGGTCCAATTGACTATGTATATTTGAGAATTGTTCCAAGGTTTTCTTAGAGAGAACGTTGTGTGTAATGTAGAGCAAATGAATTATAAGTAGAAGAAAGTCTCTTTTTGAGAGGAAAAAAATGTTGTTCATATTAAAAAAAAAAAAAATACATGATTTCATAAATATAGTTTTAGGTATGAGACTAGATTCGCCAAGATGTATTCTTTCCATCGTGAGATTTGACATTTACATAGATCATCACATAACATTTTATCCTAAAGAAACCAGGATTGAGGGAAATGAAAGTAAAGATTCATCTAGCTTAGTCAGCATGACAAGTCTATATATGAGCAAAACATAGATTGAAGACTCAACCACCTTGTTCAACAAAATTCATGACAACCAAACTAAAAACAACGTTATAAGCCACATGAGTCAAGAGGCAAGATGAAACAAAAGGATAGTAATATATTCAGGCTCACTTGATATTAGGTTGGCTCGCTTGATGGAGGAGAGGCGTACACCTACTCATTCAAATGGATAGGAGGAGCATATTGTATAAAGGTCTGACTCGCTTGATTGCAAAGAACACCATGAAGAATAAAAAAAGGACCAGACAAAACTAGCAAGAAAGAAGGCCCTGTAGCATTCAAAGAGACAAGACAACATATTCTTGTAACAGTCGGGAACCACAGTAATGGGAGATATAGATATTGCCAAGAGGGAGAGTGCAGAGACCCTTCTTTGATAACTGACGAGTGCGAGTATTGTTTTCTCTGTATATGTGTTGCAGTGGTGGATCATTAAACTTTACGAGGAGGTATTTTATACGAAAAATTCACCCATGCAAACCTTTTGGTTGATAAAGAGACTTTCCAGAGATCCCATCTAGGACAATATTAGCATCTCTGTATACGTTCACAGATTGCAATTGCAAACTATAGGCCAGCCAAAGACCACTCCAAAATGCCAGAACTTATGCCTTATTATTTGATCCCCTACCACCATTCCAATTGATATGGATTTATGCAGGAACACAACAAAATACACATATAACCATAGATACAGAGATGTAGCGGAAATAATGCTTCATTTTATTAATAAACAAATGACTGAAATAAACAGCTAGGGTGATGGTAGGCTTATCTCTGAGAAGAGATGTCGCGGCTACAGTTCGTTGAACTGTGTTACAATGAGACATAATGGAAATGAGCGGCGAGGGCACTAGTAGTGTATCCCTGAGAAGAGATGTGACAACTACAGGCCTCTCCACTGTGTTACAATGACTAAAATGATGAGAACAAGAGAGCTAAGACACTGGTAGCGCTTATCTCTGAGAAGAGATGTGTCGGCTACCAGCCCCTTAACTATGTTACAATGAGGCTCGAAGGCCTATTTATTGTTGAGAAATAATGTAAAACCCTAAACGTCCAAAAACCTAACCCTAGGAGATGAAGCGCCAAAATTGTGGGGCCCATTTGGGTAAGTTGGTGTTTCAACTTCCCAGGGACGTAACTTTGGCATCTGATCTCTGTTTGACACGCTCAATAGCTCGTTAGAAATATCTGGTCAAGGAATACAACTTTTGAGTGAGCAACATCGGTCCACAACCAATGTTGCTCCCTGTTTTCCCAAAAAATGTCATTTAGGGCCTCAAAACGGCTCACGAAGTTTAGGACCTGAAAAACTGCTAAAAATAGTAAGTTGTGCTGAAACTTACAAACTGAAAGAATTAATGGTTGGGGTTCAAATGGGATCGGTGGGTAGCCACCAATATCCATCTGGATCATTAAGTCCCCAAAACGGCTCCGAGAGTGCAAGACCCGAATACCTGCTAAAAATAGTAAGTTGTGCTAACAGTGAAGACTGAAAGAATTAATGTTGCGAAACCAAATGGAATAGGTGGGTGGCCACCGATATCCACCTGGATCACCAATAGATCTAGTATCTTTCCATATTTTCAAGCTTTATCCATGCTCCGCATCCACACAAGCCCCCCTATTGAAACCCATCAAAGAAAACCACTAGAAGAGATATTGGATGGGGCCGGATGCAGTGTGACAGATCCTTCGTGACCAAAACTAGATGCAACTGAGCAATAATCCAAGCCATAATGGCCCCATGGATTTGAGCAATATTTACAGGCCTTCCATAAAATATAAAACGATTACGAGCTAACCATACTTCCCAGAACAAATAGAAGGGTAGAGCTTTGAATTTACCTTTGTTCGCTCCCCATATTGTGAGAGTGTTAATGAAATTGTCTGGCCGCCACCCCAAATCAATAAGAAAATGAGAGAAGAGGGACCAAATCTTGAGAATAACAGGGCAAGGCAGAAATAAGTGGACAACTGATTCTCCATGGCCATGACAAAAAATGCACCATCCAGGACCATGAATACCCCTTTTGATTAGATTATCCTAGGTCAGTATATGGTCCTTCCAAACTAACCATCCAAACAGTAAGATTTTATGAGGGATTTTCCAACACCAATATACCCTGAAAGGAGAAAGAGCCCTGTCTCTAATTTGATTACAGATAATGTAATTGTAGATGTACTTCACAACCATCCCATCCCCTTTCATGAACCTGTCCCAAACAATCTAATCGCCTCCTTGTTGAAAGCTTAAACCACTCGCTTGTAAGCAAGCTACATAGTGCTGCCAAGATTCGACATCTCGATCATGTAACCCCATTTGGGCAGTTAATTTCCATTTCGGACATCCTTGTTGCCATGTAGAAATCACCCATGAGAGATAAAATATACCTCTGTGAGACGGTTTATGAATTATCCTGTCATCCATCTGCTGCCCATCACTTAGACCCAATATTCTGTCACTGCCCAGGGAAATTTGTTGTCCATTTCCCAAGCTCCAGACCAGTCGCTCAACATATAATCCCATGAATTTATGGAAAATTTTCCAAATATAAGACTCATATTTCCGATTTACATACAATTTTTTATATATCTGCAGTAGAAGGTCTCCCTCCAAGTATTTAATCCAAATGAGATCAGGCCATATGCCACATCCTTTTAATGCTCTCCATAGAGATTTTATTAAGAGAGAATTTGAAAAGGAGCATACATTCAAAATACCCCAACCCCAAAATTCCTTAGGCACCGAGATACTGTTGAGCTTGCATAGATGATATTTATTTGCCTTAGAAGCCCCTGTCCATAGAAAATGAGAAATTGCAGCGTTAATTAAGGATATTGTGCAAACAGGGAGATAGAAGAGATGTGCCCAATATACCACTAATTGTTGTAATACTACTTGAACAAGAATATATCTCCCACCCAAGGACAACCATCTATGAGACCATTTGTGAATGCTGCCCTTAATCTTGTCAATAAGTCAGGTCCAGTCTATTATTTTATAGCCACATGGATTCAATCTGAACCCCAAGTAAGATATACCCTTTGATATATGCTTGATCTGTACCCCCAAGAACCCAGCAATGAAGTTGATCTCATTTACATCTCCTTGCAAGTGAATAAGGAAGGATTTACCTTTTTTGATGTGAAATCCAAAGGTAGCACCGAATCGAAGAAGGATGTAATGAAAATAAAACCAGTGAATCCTTAGGAGCCTGCCAAAGACAAGTAAGTCATCTATAAACAAAGAATGAGAAATTCTTACAAAGGGGGAAAAGGATATGCCCTGGAAAAAACCAGCATGATTTGCCATATTCAGAAGATTGTTGAAACCATCCATGACAAGAATGAATATTAAGGGAGAAAGAGTGCATTTGTGGCAGAGTCCCCGACCTGTCACAAAGAACTCTGATGGAATTCCATTAATGATAATTGCATACCTGACAGAAGAAATACATGTCAGGATCCATCTAATGTTTGGCAAGGATATGCAATCATTAAGAGAACCAATATAATAAACAACCAGTCCACACATTTATAAGCTTTGTAGAAATCCACTTTCATTATAGGAGCCTCCATTTTTCGGGAATGTACTGAATGCAGAACTTCTTGAGTGGATGCAACAACATCATGTATGGAACGACCCTGTAGGAACCCATATTTTTCTGCAAATATGCATCAAGATAGCACCCCTTTAATTCTTAGTGCAACAACTTTAGAGGAAATTTTGTAGATGACGTTGCATAAAGCAATTGGCCTGAAGTCTGTAAATGACTGGGGGCATGTTGATTTAGGAATCAGTGCTAAAAAGGTTGAGTTCATATCCCTAGGAATGAACCCCGATTGCCTAGATTGCTCAATAATTATTTGCAGTTCGTCCCCCATCAACCCAAAAAAGTGAATGAAGAACTCAGTTGGCCATTCGTCCAGACCAGGACTCTTGTCTTGAGCAAAATATTTAAGGACCATCTCAATCTCTTCTTTAGAAATGGCTCTCCCTGGGTCCTCATTTGGAATGATATCAAACACAACGGGCATGTGGTCCAACACCCACTTCTGACTCATGTGATCAATACCTACCTCTGCCTTGTAGAAATCAGAGAAGTAGTCGAAAGCTTCCTTTTGTATGTCCTTGGTGGAGTAAACCATGTTGCCCCCTGCCAATACAATGTGCCAGATAGAATACATATTTCTCCTCCTATTTTCCATCTGCTGAAAATATTTAGTATTAAGGTCACCTTCCTTTAGCCTTTGAACACGACTCTTTAGTTTCTAGGTCACCTCCTGTATCTTTAGGATTTCCATCTTTCTTTTCTCCAAGCCCTCCAATAGGTCATCTGTTTGCTGGAGCGGGGGAGAATCTTTCATGCCTTCATAAATATGTGCCACCCTTTTAGAGATGTCTCTCAGCTCCATGCGCAACTCTTCCTTTTTTTTACGTTCCTAATTTTTTGTATGGATTTTCAAATTGCGCAGCTTCTTTGACAATATTCTCCACACATCTCTCTCAGAAGTATAATCATCCTCATTCCATATCTCTGTAACCATCTAATGATATTGAGGATATTTTAACCATATTATGTTAAAAACTTAAAAGGCAAGCCATGTCTGGCATGTTCCATGCGCCATGTGATAGTGATGGCCATATGATCGGATAGGGAAGCGACAACCACTTGTGATCGAGTGTTTCCCAAAATTTTTGTAATACTCTCGTGAACCATAACCCTATCTAATCACTTCCCTATAAACTCTGAGCCAAAACGGTGGTTGGTCCAAGTCGGAACAAGGGGGACTAGATGGATGTCGAATAGATGATGATCATTAAAAGTCTGAGCAATATGATCAGCCAAGATCCTGTCGGTCCTTCTGCCCCCAATTTTCATCCATAGAAAGAGTGGAGTTAAATTCCTCAATAACAATGAGGTTGTTGATGCATAGAATAGCAGATGAATTTAGATGATCTCAGAAGGAAGATCGATATTGACAGGGAGAATATAGATTAATCAAGTTTACAATCTTAGGAGACCACCGAAATGTCCCCTAAAGTATAATACCCCCAAAGAAACTATAAGCTTGGAATTTTAACATCTTGGAATTCCACATAGATAACATACCCTCAGCTCTACTAATCGAGTTAATACCAACCGCATGCCAGCCTGGTCAGATTTTAAGAAATGTACTAAGGGTCGACATGTCCGAGGAGATGATGTCATACCAATCCACCATCTCGACCTGCCACCAATGGTCTATTCCCTGATCGGTCCTGAAATTGTCTTTGACCCCCCACCCACCCTTTTTAACACATCATACAGGAGCAAAGATCCCAAATGGCTTGTTCAGGTGTATTGTAAAAGGATTTAAAACTTACTTAATGAGGATCCGTCATCTAGAATAGGAAACAACCTAGATTGTATGGCATCACACCAAAAGGACCTCGAGAATGTTCCCAACATCCCATTGACCTAGGCAGACGTGACTAAAACCTGATCCCAATGCTTACAAAATGGTAGAGTTGTGACGGAAGATACAGAGGAATAAATAACATGTCAGGAGTCCCTAGGACAAAGTGTGAGAGCAATAGGAGTAGGTGAATTCAAGTTCCCTGACTGCTGAGAAAACCCAGAATAACCAGAACCCAGGGTGGTGGATTGAGAAAAGGCAATGGAAACACCAGGGATAGACGGTATGCAAGAGCCTACTAAAAAATGGCAGCATCAACAACAACATCCAACACAGTACCACCAGCAAAAACAAAATTGAAACTTGAAGTCCTTACAAGGCCTGGAAATTATAAAGGATTCTACCCATTTATGCCACAGAAAGGTCAACCTAGACTGGTTCAGAGACTGTGGTGTATCAGATCTCTTTGTTGTTTCATGGGAGGGTAACCTCGCTCCTCAATTTTGCATTGAAGCAATTGTTTGAAGCCCCAAAATGAGTTTTCACGATGGTTATCACGATAATGAGCGCAATTAGAACCAGTATCCAAATATGTATTAAATCAGCATTATAATCTGAAACCATAATGCACTCAAAATATTATACACCATCCGAAGAGAAACTATTCCACTGCAGCCTGACCTGGTTTTATAATTTCATCTATCTCATACCATTCACAAATGGTACCAACCTACGAGCCCGATACCACCATCATATGACCAGTTTCAGTACTTGCGACCCTTCTTGAATACCTCCAGAATGTGTCAAACCTCAAACTAAGACCCAACCCACACCTATAACATGGAAGTTTTGCCAAATGCTAGCCTCTACCCAGTGCTTCTGCCAGCTCACACTTACCTTAATCTTGTATCATATCCTGGTGCAATATACAAAAAGGAGCATATAGAGTAAGGTATTCCCACTTAATTGCTTGGTGTTCGACCTTTTGATTTTTAGGATCAGTCATAACAACAACACTGGACTGTGCCTAATCCCAGACCTATCTCTGCACGCAATATCACTTCTGCCAATATTTCTGAAAACCAGTCTACGGCTACTCTGTCTTTTCCCCTTAGCTCCACCATTGACAGAAGAAGGATCGAAGAAATGTGTAAAAAATCACCTTTGTATATACCTCCAGATTGTATAGATACAGCTTGTTCGTCTGTTGTTTCTTCCTGTAAACATATTGCATTATTTGAGTTTGCCCAGTTGGTAAATTTCCAACCTCTCAGTGTTGAATGTCCTCAGTGTAATAATACTGTCAATCTTAGTAAGCTTTCCGAAATGGTAATCCATGAAAATCATAATCCTAGGACTGGTGAAGCTCCCGCATCTACCTCTGTTAATCCCTGTCCTAACCCAAAATGTTCCGATATCCCATTTCCACATGAAGATGACCATGTCCTCATGATGCACCTTGTGCCCACTCTTGAAGATGAGGATCCGAGGTTGAAAACTATTCTCAGTAATCAAAGACCTCCAAAATCTCCAAGGTATGGACTTGGATATGAAAGTCAAAAGGACCATCTGATCCCGGAATGCAGATTTAAAGATCTGCCCGCTGACATCAAAAAGCCATCAGTAATGGAAATACAAAATTTTTATACTTTAATGGATGGATGTGAAAAGCACATAATCCCAAGTCAATGGATGAAGAAAATACTTAATTGGGATATTTACACTCATCCAGAAGCTGATGCTTTTGGTTCTACACATACTCCAGAGGAGAAAATCAAGTTAGCCTCAGAATGGAAAAAATTCATGGAAGAAAAGAATCTCTGGATTTCTTTTTATTCCTGGAAAAAGGCTAAAGAGTCAGAAGTTATTTTGATGACTGACTCTGCATCTTCCTCCTCTCATTCATGGTCAGCCATTGATGGTAGCAAAGTATAAACGACCACTAGTTTTCCTCCCTTTAAGGCATTGTCCTAGGAGAAGGACAAAACTCAGCTAAAGCCTATCCTTTAGTTCAGAAGGATGATTCTGCTGTGGGAGTTGATAAAAGAATCCATCAAACCAGTGAACAAATAAATTGGACAAACACTGCTTTGACTAGTTTGGAAAAGAATGTTGCTAAAGTTTCCATTTTCAAAGATCAGATAGATAAGCTCCAAGTTTCCATGAATGATGTAAATAAGTTTCTTCTTTAGCCAAGGACCTTTCTTTATAGTCCTTGAAAAAGATTGATTCAATAGAGACTTGTATTATAGACCAATCTATCTCTACCAGACAGCTTGTCTCAAACCTCTCTGAAAAAGTAGAGAAGTCAAGTCAGAAAAAGATAGACAAGCCTGTTCCCTCTTCATTTCTCCACAAAGGAAAAGCTGTTGAAATCCAGAAGTCTGTTGAAAAATTTCCCAGTATTTTCCCCAAAGAGTCTGCTCCTGAGTCTCCAAAAGATAAAGTCACCATTGCTTCTCTGTTTCAAGAGTCAGAACCCAAATCTCAAGTTTTGCCCATTTATGAACCATTAGAAGCACAATATACCAGGTACTCTCCTCCTGACTTAAATGGTCTTGGCAAGATTCCCCCCAGAGAAACATTCTTTGATCAGAGTCACAAAGAATGGAATATAGATAATCTGTCATCAGCACAGATCAGACAAATGCTGGATCGCATGATCACAAAATATACGCTGATGTGTATTGAAGGAAAATCAGAGGTTGAAGCTTGTAAAAATCTGATTCCTTGCTTCACTAGCACCCTGGCCAAATGGTGGGAACTGGAATCTTCTCCTGCTCTTATTGAAAAGATGGAGAAAGAGGTTGTGAAGGATGAGAATGGTGATATTGAATTCCATCCAGATGGGAGACCAATAAATAATATGATTGGTGCTTTGACATCACTTATTCAAGAACATTTTTGTGGAGATGAGCCTACCATTTCAGATAAGAATGAATTAATATTGATGAATCTGAAATGTAGAAATATAAATTAGTATGAAGACTTTCACAGGGATTGGATGCAGAGAATTTTCCTGGTGAAAGATGCCAAAAATCTGTTATGGAAACAGATTTATCTTGCAGCCTTACCGTCCAAACTTGTAGATATTTTGAAACTGCAAGATGCTTTTCAGTTGCCTCTAGAAACTTATTTATGGGGGCAAGTATATTCTATTATTACTATAGTTTTGATTACTCTTTGTACCAGTTCAAAGATGAATAAGTCTATTGACAAATTGAACAGACTTCCTGGTACAAAATCTTTTTGCAATAAGTATGGAATTACTATTGATGATCCTTTGGTAACAAGGATAAAATCCAAGAAGAAGGCTAAGAAGACCCAAAGGAGACATCAGCCATACACATATCATCTGAGTACTAAGAAAATCTCAGAACTCAGACATAAGAAGCCGAGGAGACAGCCACCTCAACAAAGGCCCAGAAAGGGATATTCTAAATATGTCCTAAAGACTCATTACTATGATCCATCAGATATTCATCCTCGCTCCTATAAAGTTGAACGAATGAAAGGAGTAGTTTGTTGGTTGTGTGGAAAGACAAGACATACATCAAATCTTTGTCCTGATGCTAAAGATTCTAGACAAAGTAGAGGTAGAAAATCCCAACAGAAATTTATAGGCCAAACCTCTACCAAATCTAAGCCTAAATGTGATAAATGTGGTTCTGTGTTCCATTCCACAGAAGACTGTCAAAGATTGGCTATCCAACAAGCAGAAGAATACTCTTCTTCTGATTCTGAACAAGAAAATTCTTCTTCCTCTTCTTCTCCTGATGAAGAAGTTCATGCTTACTGTCAATGGCCTGATTCTGATAATTGTAGATGTGCATGTACTAGTTCTGAATTAGATTTTTCTACTGACAGTGATCTTGAAGAAGCATTTTCAGGAAAACTGAAAGTTCTCATGGCTCAGACTGATGAAGATGAAATCAAATTTTTTTATTATATTTGGGCCATGGATGAAAGTGATTTGAAACACCACCTACTGGAAGCTTTTCTTGAAAATAATGCTTCTTCTTCTAGCTCCAAGTCTTCTAAGAAGACTCTATTTGTTGATGCTTCTTATGAGAAAAATACCAGAATTTATCTCTGCCAGCAACATGATAGCAAAGTCCGTGCACTCACTTTGGGGGAGGTTAGTAGGGAGATAAATTTGATGAAGTCTGAAATTTCTGCCTTAAAAGTACAAGTTTCAAATCTTGAGAAGGAAAAACAGGAAGCAACCTCTCCTGTTTTTGGCAAAAGAATAAATTATACTCTGCATTCTCATGGTCCCTCAAATTCTGAAATTGAGATTGCAGAAGGAAATTCTGATCCTACAGCCGGCTTCAGAGAAATTCAGGTTCTTTCCATTTAATACCAGCAACACCATGTCAGCATAAATGTATGCATAAGAGGTGAGATATTCTCTCTCACTGCATTACTTGATTCAGGATCAAATGTGAACATTCTTTCTAAGAATGTTGTACCATCAAGATATTGGGTTACTGCTACCCGCAAAGTTGTAGGGTTAGGAAAGAAAACCCTAGAATATGAAGTTCCAAAAGCTACAGTATGTTTTGATTCCCATTGTAAAAAAAGCTCAAATTTGCAGTAGGAGATATTCCTATAGATTGTATACTAGGAAATGGTTTTCTTGCAGCTGTTGAGCCCCATGGATCTATCATATTTCCAAATAAGAGGGATGGATATTTCATCATTGTACCTACATCTGATGAAAAAGGAAAAAGGATATAATTACCTTATGTTTCTAATCCTAAACTGTCTATAATGGTATAGGCGATGCAAGAACTTTAGAAAGAAGAAAACAGACTAACAAAACTCAAAGAGCATAAGAGCATTATTCATATTGAAGATCAGTTGAGTTCTCCAGGAATTCAGAAACAAATTTTTGAATTGCAAAGACAGTTTGAAGACACATGCTATTCTGAAGAGCCTAATGCCTTCTGGCATCGCAAGCAGCACTATGTAGAGCTTCCTTACAAAGAAGGTTATACAGGGAAGCCATGCAAATCCAGAGCCATACCAATGAGAAAAGAATATAGAAGGCTCTATGAGAAAGAGATCAGTCAGCTTCTTGAAAGAAAGCTGATAAGGGAGTCTAGTAGCCCTTGGAACTGCTATGGCTTCTATGTAAATAAGAGAAGTGAGAAAATAAGAGGTATACCTAGACTGGTAATAAATTATAAACCTCTTAACTCTGTTTTAGTTGATGATAATTACCCTATTCCTCATAAAGGTGATATTTTGGGTAGGATTTCTGGAGCTAAATTTTTTTCCAAGTTTGATTTGAAATCAGGATTTTGGCAAGTGGCTATTGCAGAAGGTGACAAGTTTAAGACAACATTCAGTGTTCCTACAGGCCACTATGAGTGGAACGTGATGCCATTCGGCTTAAAGCATGCACCTTCGAAGTTTCAGAAGGTAATGGATTCCATTTTTAAACCATATGCTGAATGGTTATTAGCATATATTGATGATCTCCTAATTTTTTCCAAAAATCTACAAGACTACTTCAGACACTTGAAGATATTTATGAAGTTGGTCAAGAAGAATGGTCTAGTCTTAAGTAAGAAAAAGATGGAACTTTGTAAGACCAAGATCAAATTCCTCGGGCACACTATAGAAAATGGACAAATTTCTCTCCAGAATCATGCTCTGGAATTCGCAGACAAATTTCCGGATATCCTTCTGGACAAAACACAACTTCAACGATTCCTTGGTTGTTTAAATTATGTGAGAAATTTTTATCCAGTGTGTGCCATTGACAGATCTCTGTTGAATCGGAGACTGCGGAAGAATCTGAAGCCTTGGACAGATGCACATACTGAAGCAGTCAGACAGATCAAAGCCAAGGTTCGTAAACTCCCAATTCTCTATATTGCAGATGAAGAATTTTTTAAGATTGTTGAATCTGATGCAAGTGACATAGGTTGGGGAGGTGTCCTCAAACAGAAGCCAAATGAAAAAGACTCAAAAGATAAAGAGAAGATTGTGTAGTATGCATCAGGCACATGGAATAAATCTGAAAAGAATTATTCCACAATTGAAAAATAAGTAAAAGATGCATGGAACTGCATCAGTAAGTTTTCAATTCATTTGGTTAATAAATTCTTTTTGTTAAGAACATATGCCCAAGCTCTTGGAAAATTTATCTCCAAGAACATTAAGAAACCTGAAGAAGAAAAATTTGCTCGATGGCAAGCTCTGTTTGCTAATTTTGACTTCATGGTCGAGCATATCAAAGGCATCGACAATTCTCTGCCTGATTTCCTCAATAGGGAATTTCTCTAGCATCAAGAACAAGCAGATGGCTAAGAAGATCATGTAATGGTCATCATCACAAAGTGGGATCAAGTCCATCAGAGAGAAACTCTGAGAACTATACCAGATTCAAAACCATGGGCTGAGTATCGGGATGAGTGGAGACCATCATGGAAACTCCACAACACAAAGGTACTAGATTCCAATCTACAAAGTCATTCTGACTTATTACATCTTGTACCTGAAAGAAGAATACATCTGCGTGGCAGTAGATGGATACATGATATGATGTAGTCTACTAGTATGATTGCATCCCAAGGAGCAGAAAGATCCCTGTCTAAATATTTTTGTGATATCTTTGTCATATGTACTGGTGGCAGTGATAGGACGAAAACCTACTATTCATCCTTTGCCACAAATAGAACAAGGAGTCCAGGATGGAACTGGTCAGAAATATTCAGGATGTGGCCTGGCGACAACCCTGACTTTGTTTTTCCTGATACTATTTATGACTTCAGAGGTTACAAAAAAATTTGGTGGGATTTAATGAACAAATATGGCAGAGGGGAAACTCATTATACAAGATTAAAATTTGGACCAACTTGGGTCACCCAAGCAAACCAGCAACCACCTTGGTTAAGAGAATGGTGGAAAGATTATGGGCTAAGTGGTTATAGTATGGACCCATGTTTTTATGAGTCATATTTTCAAATCCAATGTGATTGGTGCATATAATTAGGTAGGTGTGAATGCTTCCACACTCCTTTTACAGCTGTCAGAGATTTAAATCAACTAGGAGAAATCTATGTGGGAGATAACCCTATCATGAGAGCATATATGAGAATGCATCATCAGTGGCTTGTAATGACAAAAATAAAACATTAATTTGTCCTTAATAGGCCCATGATAGTCCGTCGTATTTATACCAAAGCTTGGGATTTTGCTACATATCCAAGGAGATTTCCCGGCATCAAAATCTTGGACGATCCCGCATCCTGCAGTACAAGTGGTTCTAGTGGGCTCCACGATTAAAAGCCTCCACGTTGTAATGTCACCAAGTCATGGGTTTACAGTGACCAGATTTTTCCCGAAGGTTTTTTCCTGGTACAAAAAGCATCTTCTGTGTACATAATTATGAATGTTTCCTCGTGGGCCTTGTACTTAAAGGTATCCATTGTGTATGACACACACCTTCACATGTCTTGTCCGGAGAAAGGAATCTCTGTGTGGATGTCACTTTGGTGTTACCCAAAAAAAATGATTCCTCCTCCACGTGTTTAGTCCTTGTACCGACCGAATTGATTGTTTGTCCCCCCTCATTTCCTATAAGAAGAGGGTTAGGCTCATTCATTCGGCATTCGGAGTCGGAGTGATTCGGAGTTAGAGTGTCTAGAGTCATTTTTATTTTTGAGTCCAAAGTCTGAGCTCCCTGCTCTGCATCTGCGATTTAACCTCGATCTTCTTGCATCACGGAGATTAGTCTCAAGTCTTTAGGTGCTCTGAGAAGCCTGCATGTCTATGTGCTCGGCATAGGCAAGAACCTAAAGTGGCTAGATCAATAGATCGAGTCTGTCTATAAGTTTGTGTGTTTGTTTATAAGCTCTGAGACAAAGTCTGCACTCAGCCAGGTAGCCTCCAGTAAGTATTCTCATTTATTGAGAAACGAAAGTCTGGTAAATGCTGATGCAGTCGATATCTGGAAAGAGACTGTGAGTCCAAAGATATTGATGTAAAATGATATTCTGATATTAATAAAGAGAGAAAGTTTAATGTTCCACATTTTCTTAAGTACTATTACTCTGAGCATTTATAATTGTCCATTGAGGTAGTATTGTCTCCTTAAAGTTCACTGAAACTTTGCCAGAGGTTCGCCAAATATCGAAGGGATGCGAAAGTAGGTCGTTAAAAGGTGAAGGGAAGCTGCAGAAAAGGCCGAGAAGGGCATGAGAGAGAGAGTAGGTTTGTGTATGGGTTCACATAAGGAACTTTAAAGGATCAAGACAAGAAGAGACTCAGTGAGGCCAGCCAGCATGTTGAGCTGTTTGCAGTGCAAGCTTGTGACAGAAGCCCCTGATACTAGGACTAATAATCTTAGAAAACAAATTTTCTAGCCCACATCCTTTTTACCCAGAAACAAGAGCAAGCTCTCATTCCAAAACAAAAACCTTCACACCCTAAACCAGAAACTGTGACTTCAAAAACCTATCCGCACCATGATACTTCATAACCTTCTGGCATAAGATACCCAAACACTAAACTTAGTCCAATGCTTAATTTCATACCTTACCACCCCATCTTACATTCAACAAGAGAAGAGACAATGTAGCCGCATGTCTTGTTTAGCATGTCCTTTCATAGAGCCTGAAACGCCATCTCCTGGTTTCATCAACAAAAAACAAAGTGATACTTTGCAGAAGTGCTCCAAGTAGAAGCGGACGATGAAGAGGGTGACAAAATAGACAACCATCTTTCGAATTTAGTAGCAACAAAATTCTTCTTAGTATTATTTTGCACTACTCCTCCCATTAACTCCAACTGATCAGTTGTGGACTGTGATATCAATGCCGGTGATTTCTCAGTAATCGAAACTGCCTGCCTCTGTTGCTCCTTTTGTGAGGTGCGATCATGTAACTCCTCACACCAAATTACTGTCACAATAGACATTTCTTTTTCCCAAACAAAAAACAGAAAGAATGTAGAATGAGTCTCTCCGCAAATAGACCGATTTAATGGATTTGTAAAAAAACACATCCCTCTCATGCTCTCATACTGCATTATAGACTAAGTCTCTCCGCTCAATAAGATAAACTAATTCAATGGATTTGAAAAAAAACAATTTAGCATTTAATTTGGTATTTAAATTCTATTAGAAACATGGTTTATACTTAGAATTTAGTTTTTGGGGAAGGGGTTCAGATTTCGGGAAAACTTTTTTTTTACTAGTTATATGATTCCATGGAATAATTCTAAGGAACAATGTAGAGTTGTAATTATGTATTTAAGTTTGATTCAAATATGAGTTTTGTTTAGAATATAGGTTGCATATTATTTTAAAAATATAGTTAAAAAATAATTAAAAGTATTATTTTTTATTTTAAATTATTAAAATTCTATTTAAATGTTTATATTACTTTTTTTTTGTTATTTTTTATATTTCATATTTATGAACGCTTGTGAGTTTTCGTGTAAATACAAATATGATTTCAATTAGTGGTATCAAAGTGAAATGTCTCAAGTTCAAAACACAATTGAGTTAGTTGGGGGAGATTGTTTCGTGACATGTGCCTTAAAAACCTTTTGAAGATCCGTTAAATCTAGTGATACAACTATTTACTATCACATATGGGTTTTGGTGTAATGGCAATCATTATTTCAACAAATATAAAGGTCATATGTTCAAGTCTTTGGTTGGTCATTTGTAGTCATTTAGTCATGTGATGGGCTAAAATCAACCCAATATCATGTGCAAGTACAAAACTACCCCAATTAATTGTTTTAATTATTATTTTTCCTTTTTATTTATTTATTTTATCACATTTTATTAATAAATTTAATTATTTCTAAATTTTATATTAAATAAAACAATTTATTTTATTATTTTATTATCATATTCATCCTAACTATTTTTAATTACTCCCATTTAGTAACATTAAATTTAAATTTAAATAATATTATTTTTAAGTTTTTGAGATCTATAGTTTTTTTAATCTCCAAATGTTTAAAACTAAAATTTATATCCAAATAACTTAAACTTCATAGTGAGAGATTTATTTTCTAAAGTCAATAAGAGATATAATCCAAAGATATAATCATTGCATCGATACGCATTATATATAGTAAGGTTTTTCGTGGTGACATTGTTCAGATTCGTCATCCTCGACACAATCTTCAACACTTTTCCTCTACATCATCATGAACATGTCTCTTTCCTTGCTTACATCCATATGACTATCCCCTAAGACAAAACCAGTGATATATTTTTGCAGTTATGGTGAGTATGCTCGGTAGGATGTTATATTAGACTTTCTCCTAAGCTCACAAAAACAAAATATATATCCCACTGGTAAGAAAAACCATAGAAGCCCAACCTCCATGAGAAAGGCATGGAAGCGAAGAAGACTCCTACTGCCCCCCTCTGGTTGTCAAGGAGGGTTTCAAGACCATCTTTCTAACAAATAAATTCCACTATTAGTCTCACGATATATTCAACATTCTCATGGATGAGAATAGATGGTAGGGTTTCACTGAGAGTAATATCAGGATTAGCCAAGGGGTTGGCAGTTCTTTCTCTTTATTTGATGGTGCCATCATGGGTGTCACTTAGAATCTGCAGCAAGACAAGCTACTTGTCTAGAAGTGGATATTTGGGAATGGGGATGATGGGATAGTCTCTACTGTAAATATTTCTCCTCTCTTTTACCCCAGTGAAAATTCTGTCAAACTCAGGAATCCTACTGCAACAACTGATGGAAAGTATTTTATTAATTATTTACTTAACAAATTATTTATTATGTTCTACAAGTAAATATCGAACAAATTATTTATTTTGTTCTACAAATATCGAAATCCATTCACTACATCCTACACAATTAAACTACAAAAGAAATACAAGTGCAGAAACAAGTCTGAACACACATAGATCACACAACCGTTCGACACAATTAATTTTGGACTAATGTCCCCAAAAAAACCCAATGCAAGAAAACTAGTGCAATAGATCTGAGGGTTTATGTTATTATGCAGTACACTCTGAGAACAAATCTATGATTGACGAGACTGCCAAATCATATAGAGCAACTAATAGAAGAGATCTTGTGAGACAAACCTCACTCCTCTAAGAGAAATTGCCATTGATCTGCACCAAGGCTGGACTACCCAGTGTTGCCTATGCGCAGTGACTGCATCATAGGTATGGTTTCCCTTCTGCCTCTGCGCTGATCTCACTTCTTGTTGGAAACTAAAGCCTACAGGCCCTCTAGAAAATCTCTCTGCGATCTTACTCTTGCTTTGCGTTGTCTCCTTAGAAGAAAAATGACTTTCCCTCTAGCTCTGTGCAGTGACTGCATAAGTATTGTGTCACTGGATCTATGCTGATGTTGTGCATCTCTCCGTCTTTGTTGTTATGTACTCTCTAGCTCAAGAATTCTTCCAACCAGATCTACTTCCCCTCACTACAATCAAGAATCACTTATATATAATTTTCTTCTGAGCACTGCTTCGTAATAAAAAATCGATTTCTAGATTCTTTGTGTATCCAAAATGTAATTTCCAAATGACCCTTCAAGTCCTTCTTATAATATTCTCGTTGAAACTTCAACATCCTAGATTAGATCTCTAATAAATGACTAAGATTACATTTTTACTTGATCCATGTATTCTACAACATTCTCACTCATATTCTATTAGTACACTTCAATTATTTTATTTTCCTAATTTTAGACTTAGGGTCCCTTTAAAAATAATTAATTATTTCTATAGAATACAATCCGAGTGGAATTTCACCAAACGATTTATAGGTTATCTGGAATACATGTGTCTAAGCCTCTCCACAAAATTTGAGACTTATAGCACATCTGATGCTACCCCAAATTAACACTCCCTCTTAGCGAGGAATGTGCTCTAACAATATGCCATGCTGCATAATGTTCTAATCATGAAGCATCTCCCTCTGCACTACTGATGTCTGACATTATTGCCCATCAATTATGTGCAAATGTTGCATCTGTACTGTTGTTGACACTGCCACTATCAACACTGCAAATCCCTCTGAATTTTTCATCCGTGATGTTGTTGACTTTGTCATTGTCAATTGCTACTGCACTGCATCACAGTTGCTTTTTGCAACTAAAAAACATCCAAAATTGGACATCTCAATGATGAAGATATGACTACTACTAGCCTATACGTTGCCTCTCTGAAGCTGTTGCATTACTACTGCACTGCATCAAAGTTTCTTTCTGCAGCTAAAAAATGACCAAAATTGGACAAGTATACTACATCTCAATGATGAAGTTTGACTATTGCTAGCCGATGCGCTACCTCTCTGAAGTTTTTGCATTGCTACTGCTCTGCCCTGCGTCCCTCTGCGTTGTCGCGACACTACTCTGTGCTGCTTAGACTCATGCAGTGCTAACCACTACGTTGTCACTTCAACACTCCTTTGCACCAATTGGCACTAGTCCATCCTGCTACTTCTGATTTGGGCTCCTATAGCAAGGTGATGATATGAGAGGTGGACTCCTCAAGGATCTTGCTCAATATTATAGATATCTGGGTCTACAACTCCAAATCAACCCACCTCCCTCTTGGAGGTATATGAGCAATCATAGCAAACTTCTCCTCCTCTATCTTTTCTACTTCATCATGAGGATCATGCTTCTCGTCCTTGTCCTTCTTCTTGAGAGGATACTATGTGGTGTAATATCCCATCTCGCCACAACAAAAGCATTTGATCTTTGAAATATCCTTCTTCCTCTTGCCTCTGTCTCCTTGAGCACTAGCGATAAAATGTGTGAGGTCATGCTCATCTAGGAGGAAGGATATCCTTGCCTTCCATATTACATAGTTAGAGGCACCCTCCAATCGATCCTGGCCACACAACCCACTGGATGCCATCTCACCCAAACGTTGTTGATATGATGCCTCCCACCCTCTACGTAGCTAGATTTATGCACTCCTGATGGAACAAGCCACAAAATCTGCTGCTACTGCACTCAGAATCTGAGTTTATTTGGAAAGAAAACTCACTGAGGTAAGAAATCCCCAAAAATATGTTTCAGCTACATTTCTTGACACTCTGCACCAGCAAGCACTATTGCGCAGTCAAATTCATCCCTCTAGTTATTGATATGTGGAGATCTATTTCGTTGCTCCCCCTGCCTCAGACAAACAGCAATATTGAAAAATCCTACCTCTCTGTTGGCCCACTCAGAGAGAGATTTTCGTTGTCGGTCTAGCTCTCCTGGCTTGGACTACGCACTTCACTTGGAAATCGATATGTTTCTTACGCAATTCTTTGATCCCCAAATTATGCCTCAATGTTAGATCTGTTGGATTTTTTCTTTGTCTCACCTGCACTCAGCTTAAACAAGCTTCGATACCATGTGAAAACTTCATCAAACTTAGGAATCCTACTGCAACAACTAATGGAAAGTCTTTTATTCATTATTTACTTAATCAATTATTTACAATGTTCTACAAGTAAATATCTAAATCCATTCACTACATCCTACAAAATTAAACCGCGGAAGAAATACAAGCGTGGAAAAAAACTAAACACACATAGATCACACAACCATTCGACACAATTATTTTTGGATTAATGTCCACGGAAAAAACCAATGAGAGAAAACTGGTGCAACAAATTTGAGGGTTTATATTATTATGCAGTAAGTATAAGTACAAATCTATGATTGACAAGACTGTCAAATTATACAAAGAAACTGACAGAGGAGATATCATGAGACAAACCTCACTCCTCCACGAGAAACTGGCACTGATATGCACCAAGGCTGGATTGCCTAGCGCTACCTCTGTGCAGTGACTACGTCATCCACGTAGGCTCTGTGTCACAAGTACGACTGCCCTTCTGCCTCTGCACTAGCCTCACTGCTAGCTATACACTGAAGCCTACTAGCCCTTCGAAAAATCTCTTTGGGATCTGACTTTGGCTCGGCGCTCTCTCCTCAGCAGGAAAAAAAAATTCCCTCTAGCTATGCACAGTGACTGCGTAAGCACTGCATCACTGGCTCTGTGTTGTTGTTGTGGCTCTCTCTGTCTCTGCTATTATGTACTCTTTGGCTCAAGAAATCTTCCAATCGGATCTATTGCCCCTCACTGCTATCAAGAGTCACTTAGATATTATTTTCTTCCGAGCACTGCTCCATCAGAAAAATTCAATCTCTAGATTCTCTGTGTCTCCAAAATGTAATTTCCAAATGACCCTTCAAGTCCCTCTTATAATCTTCTCATTGAAACTACAACGGTCCAGACTAAATCTCTAATCAACGGCTAATATCAACTTTTGACTTGATCCATGTATTCTAGATCATTCTCACTCATATTCTATTAATACACTTTAATTATTTTATTTTCCTAATTTTATACTTAAGGTCCCTTTAAAAATAATTAATTATTTCTATAGAATACAATATGAGTGGAATTTCACCAAATGATTTCCGGGTTATCTGGAATACTTGTGTCTACGTCTCTCCACAAAATTTGAGACTTAGAGAACATCTGATGCTACCCAAATCAACATTTGATCCTTAATTATTATGTGTGTATAAAGTTACCAACAGATCCATTGGTCTAATTTGACTTTGAATTGATGGAAATTAATTTTTCCCCAAAGAAAAAATCATCGTTTCTATTAAAAATTTGACTAAAAATTTCATTTCATGTGCAGCCACTAAATGGTGATTGAACCCTAGTTTGGGTTTTGGTTGGCTTCAAATATTATTATTTTCTGTTGTGTGCCTTGAGGTCCAATTTTCTCTATAATGTGTGTTTATATTTTATTAGTTAACTGTCGAACCTAACGCCAAATTTATCACCTTAGGATCAAGACTCAAATTTAATACTCATATTATCAAGATGGCTTATGAGGTATGCACCAGTGGCTCACAACTGAAGGATAGCCAATAACATCCATACCTAAATGATTTCAGTTTCAAGAGAAGCCAAACCCAAATGCATGACAATGTAATTCTTTTTAGGAATTCCTACAACACAGACCATCCTCTCTGCCTTGAGAAATCTCCACATGCCATAATAATATGCCATTTCCCACTCTCCTTGGGAGATTTGGCAGTAGCAACCCCTGAACAAGAGGATGCACCTCTTATGATAGCATTACCCTTTCTATTTGGATTTTTTCTTGCTGAAGCTTCCTTTGTTCCCACTGGTGTGATCACAGTCTGTGCCCTTAAATTTCTAGGAGCATTGGTATTTCTATTGGTAACTTTCTATAAAGAAAAAACGAGGGAATATGTTCAAATGAAGTAGTTTTATTCTTCGGGAGAAATCAACAATATTGCTATGCAACCATTAAAACAAATTGAGAAAAGAATGGATTGAACCAACGATTAGCCACAATAGAGGTTATCAAAAGTAGAAACTTTACACTTGAACAACATTTCTGCTCTTATCTGTACACAAAAAAATAGTCAAAAAGGGTATAGGAATAGATAAAAATGAAGGAAATTTTTAGTTTAGAGCTTACTATGCAGTTCCCTTAATAATAGGTAATATATTTGGATTGTCCAAACTTATATGACAAAATCCATTGGAACTATAAAATAGAGAAATAACAACCATGTAGCTACCAATATTGTGTGCAGGATACACCAATATATAAGAATTACGTGAAAAATCCATAAATTTTGAAATATTTGCATTCGCCGCATAAAGGCAAGGTCATGAATGTAAAATGATAGTTTGAGATGCCTAACATTCTTAATTTCTTGTCTACTTTTGAGACATATAGTATGAAAGATATTCCTATGGAACTATTACAGGTTTATGGGTCCTAATATCTTCTATTCTCACAACAATCCCATTTTTTCCAGCTCTTCTAGATCTCAAAAGAGTGGATTTAGGAAACCCAAAATCAATAAACAGAAATAAAAGGGAAGAGAGAGAGAGAGAAATTAATAATACAAAAGAGTTACCTTGGCTCAGCTAACAAGGAAACTCAATTCCTTCTTTCCATTTTCAATTAGTGAGATGCCTAGAAAAGTTGAATCCTTTGCAGAAGCACTATGTCCTCCCTACAACCCAAGAGGATATACAAATTTCTATGTGAAATTCCTTGGATTAATATAAATAAGAGTATATCCATAGTTTTAACCATATAATAACTTGTTTACCAAAATGTAAATGATTTAGGAAATTATTGTGGGCATTGCAGCCCATGCCAAGAAGTTCAAGTTGACAGTTGAAAGGAGATTTAAAGAATCACCTCTTTTTGTGGAGGAAATGAAACAAATTTTATCTGTGTTAAGCAATGTCGCCATAATTGAAGATGAAGCCAAGCTACTTCCAATTTCCTCCTCCTCCTAGCCTAATAAGTATCTAAACTTTAAATTCTTCCCAAACTTTAACAAAATACATACATAAATGTTTCTCTTGCACAAATTGGAGATGACGATTGTTGTTCAAATTTTTCCAATGATTGCTTAGAATATCCTATTACTTGATGTGCAAGAGAGACTGGAACAAAGTATCTGTACACAAGGGATGGTGTATAAATTTGTCCAGAATATCATTGAAGAGAACCGAGCTACTCCTGCAAACATAGAACAAGTGGATTCTGACTTCATTGATCTGTTGTTGTCACTACAAAAGATTGAGAAGCTCAACGACAATGATATGGTTGTTTTTCCATGGGTATGTCCACAAATTTTTCTTCAACATTGAGTATTGTTTTCACTTCAATTCTAATTAAAATTCACCCTGTCTCACTTGAGTATGTTGCAACTCATCTGTGGATTTAGGTCTTAAAGTATTAGTTATATTGTTTAGGAATTCTCCAAAGCAATAGAAAAACTTGAAAACCCGCAAGGGCTAATAGGGGAGCCCCAGCCTTCACAAAATCTTCAACACCAAAAGGCCCACAGAGACTTCATAGAAAATGAGAAATGCCAGAGGTACAAGAGAAAGTTTATGATTGTTGTTCATTTCAGTTTAAAGAGATCTTGGCATCTCTCTATTCAACCCAATGTCTCTTGAACTTGAATCCTCACTCATAATGGGGGTTGGGAGAGGAAAATCCTTGTCTCTGTACAATTTTTTGTTAAATTTAGCCTCTTTTGACTCTATTGTGGTTTGTTTGAAGGGGATAGAAAATCGAGGAAAAACCATAAAATACCCATAACTATCTCATCCCATTCTGTGCTAATTTCTTAGATGATTATTAGAAAAATAACAATAAAAAATATCCTATAATATACAAACATAGAGAAATAGAGCTTGTGATGTTGTATAAAAAGGGAATATGTATACCAATAAGAAATAAAACAATGTATCTCATGCAGAAAGCCATTGTGTGTATTGTCAAAAGTGGTCGTTAGGTCAAATATAGGAAAGTGTCCCAATACATGGAGAAACATAAAAAATTGGAGGATCCGCAGGTTCGGTACACAAAGATACAATTTTTATTCTCTCCATGTATAAAGTTCATAAGAAAACAAAAATACTCGCTACCCACCTATATTTAGCATAGCCAAACAAAATTTACCTCAGATGCCACTCTATGGTTCTTACACTTGGATATTATTAGGAAAGTCCTCTAAGAGGTGTTGTGCAAATATTTTGCATGTGTCTCATGAAACCCAAAGAATCCATATAGCTTAAAATAAAAAAATAAGACGCTTGGTTTTTACAGGAGAATGTCTAAATAGCCATATGATCAAAATGGAAAGAGAGAAACATGTGAAACCCATAACTTGCTTGCGACTCTTTGGTGAGATAGCTTAAAATTCTTGCTAACAGGTGGAAAGAATGGAATTTCTCCTGGAAAAAATTGATTCATTGTTAATCCATTCATGGAAAAAATATAGTTCCAATGTAGTAATCGCAGTCATAAAAATTTTCATGACGTGGAAATGGGGTTTTATTCTTACCTCACCTTCCTTTTTACATTGAATACCGGTATAGAGTTCGGTGAGCAACACCAAATCAAAGATCAAAGGAATTACAATCAGTTAATATTCACATGTATTGTCGATTACGAGGGTGTTTTTTCCTCCCATAAATATATCGGACGTGTGCTTGTCTGTAATATTTCGTTTTTTCTTTATATGGTTAAAGAGACAGAAACTACCCATGGTATCTCCCACAGTTTTCTCTTTCATTTCGAGGGAAAATAATAAAATAAGGTTTCTAGAAAATCCATCATGTATAAATTGGGTAGGAGCTACGTATTAAGGGCATTCATGTTTTATCTATTTTATTTTGTTTTGGTTGAGAACTTGGGGTGTCCAGTTCTAGAATTGATCCTGGGATGAAAACCCTCGGTAATGTTTATGTGGTGGATCCATCTAGGATTCACAAGTGGGCTTTAGTTTCTTAGATTTGTTATTGTCCAACATTTGTGCATGTAATTTGTAGGGTTTTATGGTATGATGATGTATTTTAGTTTCAATTAATAATATAAATAAAAGGGTTGCATTTCTAGATCATGTTTGTGTTCTTGTTCTTGATGAAAGTTTGTTTCAAATCAGAACACTAAAATGTTCTAGATCTATCGAATTTTTTATTGTTTGGAATCTTACAATACATCTGAGTTGTTCATCTTGTGAGCCTTAGGGTTATCATCAGTGAATCAGTTCATGTCGTAACTTCGGTGAGTTTTATTTTCACCCTAGTCGACATTTTCCCATCTTCAGTGATACCAATTGTCACCCTAGATTGGTCCAAGATTGGTCAATTATTAATTTTATTCGATTCATATGGTGGGTGGATTGAGATCAGCCCTAGGACTATCATATGTTGTCCAAAACTGAAATCAAGCCCATCACAGATCAGGGGGTTCTGAAAACAAAGTGTAAAACTTGGCATTGATTTATCAAGCCTCTCTCCGGGGATTGTCTATTATATCATTGATGTAGGGCCATATTTCGCAGTAGAATAGCATCACACAAGTGTTGAAGGGTGTGCAGTGTTTATCAAGCTTCTGTATCTGTGACAGTCAGTTGATCCACTGATTTTGCAGCTGCAGGGGAACCATACACAACTGTGTAATAACTATTGTCTTTTGTTTTGGTTATGGTTATGAAGGCTGCCAAGCTATACATTGGTCACGTGGGGGTCACCAGGGACGTGGAACAATTTTCTAAGGCTATAAAAGGCATCTTATCGCTTGCAGTGGAGATTCAGGTAGGGGTTTTTGAGGCCAATATGCCTCAAAATAAACCTGGAAGAATTTCCAGGTTGTAGAAGGCGTCACACCATTTCCAACGGAGATCAAGGAAAAAATTCCTCTTCAGATGATATGTGGGGGAGGAAAATAATTTTGGAACATTTTCGTTAGTTTATCACTGCATTTTTTTCAGAAGAAAAAAGCACTG